>CM068303.1:44937372-45169027 GCA_034768395.1 Linum lewisii | reverse complement strand
ACCGACCACCCCTTTTTACCCGTCAACTCGTTAAAACCCTTTTTGAGGGGTTCTTTTTTGGGCGGTTCCAGTTGCCGGGGTTTTTTTTCCAAGCCTAGTTGTCCCATAGGAGTTGCCCCCCCAAAACCTGACAACTCGATTGCCTTATTAAATATGCTTTTTTTTTAATTTTTTTTTTATGAAAATTCTAAAAGTTTTTTTAAAATTCAAATAGAAAAAATAAAAATATAATATTTGCAAACACTTTTAAAAATATGATTCCCCCAAAAATTCAATATTGTTTTATTTAAATAAAATAATTTAATCTCAATTTAACTCTAAATACTACATTTTAAAATTTATTCCTCAAATATAAGAAAGGTGGTATAAAAAATCAAAGGTAATTAAAATTTGAACTTATTTATAATAATTTAAAAATATAATGAATATATTTAAAATTATCATATTTTTTCCCCAGCATGTTTAAAAAATAGTAATAAAGAATAACTTTTTACTTTTTCTCATATTTTTTTCCCTTTTTCTCTTTTTATTTCCCTCTTCTTTTCTTTAACCCTTGTTCCTTCTTCCCCTCATTTCCCTTTTTTCATTTTCAAATTCCACTTCTTTCCCTCCTTTTTTTTTCAATGTTTCGACTGGGCCAACATCGAATCGTCCAACGGAGGTCAAGATTTGAAGTTCACCGAATTAGACCCAAACCCGATTTTTTAAAACCGTCACCAATATAACACAAGTACATGATCTATATGCACAATCCACACCCTTTTTAAACCGAGGTTCAAGAGTGTTTTATTTATAATTTCATGGCCTCCTCCCTTCTCTTGAGCATGGCCGTTGTATTCAATAGGTTAGTTAATAGATTTATGGATACCAAGGTGGTGACAACACAAAAAATTTTTTTCTGCGACGAATTTTTGTGGCGGGTTTAAAAAAAGAGCACAATAATAGATTTAAATGGAAAAATCCATTTAGGTATAATAACAAAGGGGGTAGCATACAAGATAAAGTGACAGTTGCAAAGAAAACTCAATCGTTGGGAGGTCAAGAGGAAGAGCTCTAATAACATATAGGTAGCACACAAGAGTGAAAATGACGAGTTGCACAAGAGCTCTTTTGGGGGGGGGGGAATCATTGAGGAAGAGCTTCAATTTTGAAAAAAGAAAAAAGTTGTGGAAAATGACAGGAGGATGCACCATTCCCAAACTCGCAATTATTCAACCAACCAAACTTGCCACCCCACTCAATTGTAATAGAAGCACAAGCCCCTCAATGCAAGATACCCACAAAAGGCCACCCTCAAACCTATGATCCAACCTTAATACCTTAATGGAGGTAAGCAACCCTATTGATTCAATTGTAACCCCCTTCCCTTTTATAATAGAACAACTGTTTAAGTGTTTTGTCATATACATGTAGATTTCAAATAAGCGAAGGTATGAAATTGGACCCGAAAAGAACCAGACGAATAAAGTTTGACTCTTATTAACATTTTTAATGGAAAATCCATTTATGGCAAATTAACAATGGGTACACCAACGGAGAAGTGACGATTGCAAAGGAGACTCCTCGGGGCAAATCTTTGGGGAAAAGAGCTCTAACACATAATGGTACACACAAGATGACCTCAATCAACCGATCTAATACCTCACAATGGCCAATTCTATATTGGTCGCTAACGGTTAAAACCTCAAGCCACGTTTGTGGACGATTTTTCAAACCGCGGCCTACAACAAATATGAGGCCAAGAGGGGTACAACACCAAAAGCAAAAAATTCCTCCACCTCTTCCAAGGCGGATTTCAATAGGGTATCGGGTTTATTGGATGGGTTCTCTCGACAATTGCAGGTTTAAGGTGGCCAATCACTTCCCTAATTCGGAAGGCCTTCACTACAAAAAAATTGTCTTAGCCATTGCAAAATTACAACGACTGAAAATGATAGCAACTATTTGTATTTTGCTACAAATCACTATTTCATGTATAATTTGCAGTACAAATCTATTTGTCACCCACTTTGGCGAGGGAGCGAGTTTCAAATGTGGGTGGCAATATATTTGCACGCAATTCCAATGAAAAAATATTTCGGAAATACTAACTCTTTGCTACGCATTTTTTAGCCGTTGTAATTTTGTATAGCTAAAGGAAACTTTTTGGTCTTCTTGATTCCCCCCCAGCTATCTTCGTCAAAAAAACTTACGGGATTAATATTAAAATATTTGATCATAAATTATCCAAATTGAACAAAAAACTTCGGTGGGACATATAATATTTTTTTCAATCAAGAAACCATAAAAAAATTTTGTGTATCTTACTTATATTAGATTAATAAAAAAATTCTACATTACCAAATTTGAAGAAATTTTTTTTTGCCGGTGACCTATTTTCGTTTAATTTTCACTACCCGTATACCATCCTGATTAGTCATTTCTTCCACCGTCTTGATAAGCCACTTGTCTTGAAACTTATATGAAAAACCCAACCGCATAGAGATTCTGTTTTTGGGCTTTCCCTTTGGGCCCCCTCTTTTTGGGCATTAATACCAGTTTCTCACCATAGTTAGCTCAAAGTTTTCTTCATGCGGCTTTTTACCCCTCCCCGAACCTTTAAGTATTTTCCGGCATTTTTTCATGGCGCTTTTTTTTAAACTTGTTCAAACATCCCTTCTATCAATATACTTTTAAAAATTTTTTCCAAACACTATATTTAGATAAACAATGTCCAATTATTAAAATTAAAATTATATATAATAATTTTAAAGGCCTTTTGAAAACTGACGGCGCCACCTGAAGTGAAATTTTTCATAAATCAAACTAAATCATAAACTGCTAATCTACACTAAAATAAGGAATTTTAAAAAGAGGGACCCAAATCCAAGTTCTCCTTAATTTAGGATTTAAACCAATAGAAATTTTTATTTTTTAATTATTAATGAAAATAATTATTTTTTAATTTAATTCAGTAAAACCAAATCAATTTTTAATAACCTAAACCCACGTTCTCAAACAATTTTTACATCTTCTTGATTTGTTTTTTTTTTTTGGTCGTGTTTCTTTTTTTTTAATTACTTACTAAACAAGTTATTTTATTTTTTTTTTTTTGAGGAGGAGTTAGTTGATTTTTTAGTATGTTAACAATGTTTTTTTCTTCATATTCACCTCTTTAATTAATAAGATTAAGGTCATCATTTTTAAATAAAATACTAAATAATCATTTATCTCACACATTTGGCCAATACTAACTTATTATTATAATATTTTTATTTTATGTAATTATATTACCTTTTCGAGTCCTTATTCCTAAAAAATTTGGAGGATAGTCTTGTACTAATAGTTAATATTTAGATAACTATATATTTTTACTATAACTACAACTAACTATATATTTTAAATCATATGATATAACTACATAATTAAACCGGGTTGAAAAAAAGTAATTTAAAGATGTCTAAATGATATAATTTATTTAATTCTATGATATTAGTAAAACTGATAAAAAAATATGATGGTTTATTAATCATCATACATATAATGATAAACCGGTTGAAGAAGTAACTTAAAAACGTATCAATCAAATAATTTGTTCAATTTTAAGATATTAATATGATTGAAAAAATATGATGATTTAGTCATCATACATGTTTTGATATATCGAGTTAAAATCAGTAATTTGAATAAGTTTCATACAATACATAGTTTGAAAATTTTCATTAATTATTTTACTGTTGTCTCACCAATATTATATACACTGATATTTTTCATAAATTTTTTTAAACTTATATATTTGATTGAACCCGACCAACGGGTCGGCCAACATACTAGTTCCAAGTAATTAATTACGAATTAGAACTAAGAAAGAATTGAATCTGTACAGCTTCTTTCCATTCCGTTACCGTTACTTTCATAGCCCAATATCATTGTTAATCTCAACGGATTTACACTATTTAACTTCCTTCTGTTAATCTCAATCTCCTCACGCGTTCCTTCTACTATACAGCTCGTGATCATTTACTATCTTAGTTTTTTATTACTATTATTTTTTACTATATATATTAATATTAGGTGCTTTTTAACATTAAATTTATTTACTATATTTTGCTATATAAAATAAAATATATTCATTCGAAAATTCAGAGACCACCTATTTAAACAAGTATTGCAGACACACATTTGCATCATAACTTACAAACAAGACATTCCCCAAAAATTAAAAATGTTCCCTTCCATACCTCTCCTCCTCCTCCTCCCCTCACCCTCGCCGCTTCCACAACCGACGGCAGCGGTGGATGGCAGTACCTCCAGAGAAGCATAGGCATGCCAGCAATGCACATGCAGCTCCTCTCCAATGACCGCGTCGTTATCTTCGACCGGACCGATTTCGGCCACTCCAACCTCTCCCTACCGGAGGGCAAATGCCGCCAAGACCCAACGGAGGTCGTCGTAAAGACCGACTGTACCGCCCACTCCGTCGAATACGACACCACATCCAACTCCTTCCGCCCTCTCACCGTCCAGACCGACGTCTGGTGCTCCTCCGGCTCAGCTACGCCCGACGGCCGCCTCGTCCAGACCGGCGGATATAGCGACGGCGAGCGCCGAGTCCGGGAAATCCTACCTTGCAGCAACGGCGACTGCGACTGGACGGAGATTGACAACGGCCTCACGGCAAGGCGATGGTACGCGACCAATCATCTCCTGCCAGATGGCAGACAGATAATCATCGGCGGTCGACGACAATTCAACTACGAGTTTTTCCCCAAAAACCACGCCGCGCCGGGAGTGTACAGCCTTCCTTTCTTGGTTCAGACCAACGATCCGAAAGTTGAGAACAATCTCTACCCGTTCGTGTTTCTAAACGTCGACGGGAATTTGTTCATCTTCGCGAATAACCGGGCCATACTTTATAATTTAACCAGCCACGCTGTCGTGAAAAGCTATCCCGTGATTCCCGGTGGGGACCCACGCAGCTACCCGAGTACCGGATCTGCTGTGTTGCTCCCACTCAAGCTTAGCCTGCACCCTGCTGACGTGGTGGAGGCCGGTTCTGGTCTGCGGCGGCGCGCCAAAAGGCTCGTTTACCGAGGCAAACAAAGGGAATTTCATCAAGGCTTTGGACACTTGCGCCCGGATCAAGATAACCGACCCGAACCCGGTTTGGAACTTGGAGACGATGCCGATGGGTAGAGTGATGGGAGATATGGTTTCTCTTCCGAATGGAATGTTTTGATCATAAACGGAGCCGGTTCGGGTACTGCCGGTTGGGAGATTGGCCGCGACCCGGTTTTAAACCCGGTTCTATATCGGCCTTTGAATCCGGTCGGGTCGAGATTCGAGATCCAGAATCCGACCACCATACCCAGGATGTACCATTCCACCGCGATTCTCCTCCGCGACGGGAGAGTCCTCGTCGGCGGGAGCAACCCCCACGTGTATTACAATTTCACCGGAGTGATGTTCCCGACGGAGCTAAGCCTGGAGGCGTTCTCGCCGGCGTATCTGGACGCATCGCTGGACGGCAAGAGACCGAAGATAGTGTCGCCGTTGTCCGGAGTTGAGGTGTGGTACGGGCAGAAATTGACGATTAATTTCACGGTGGCTGCAGGTACGTCGGGGTGTCGTGACAATGGTGGCGCCGCCGTTCACGACGCACTCGTTCTCAATGAATCAGAGGGTGCTTGTGCTGGGAAGCGAGGCAGTGAAGAGCTTTGGGCCGACGTGTTACCAAGTGACTGTGTGTTTCCCAGGGTCACGGAATTTGGCGCCGCCAGGGTATTATATGTTGTTTGTGGTGAATGAGGAGATTCCTAGTCAAGGGATTTGGGTCAAACTGCGTTGACTCATTGGATTTGTTTAATAATATATTTGGGGGAATGGGGTGTTATTCAATTATTTGAGAGGGGGAGGGAGGGAGGGAGAAGAAAAGGTTGTATAGCGGCACGTAGAAGAAACTACATTGGTGTTAGTTTGGTTGAGTGGTGGGATTGGATTTGGGTAGTAATATTTCAATTGATCATTCTACATTACATGGTGCGATATTATCATATTAATAATGATAGTGCGTAGATTGAGTTTGTTATAAATTTTAATGTTCACTTAGTTTGTGTTCTTCTATATATTAAATTACGTCATCTTCATATTAATTTGTAGTTATCTTCATCGTTTCAAACAGAGATATGATTCCCCATCGAGCATATATATAAACTAGGAATATGCATTGTGTGGTGGGAAAATTAACTAATTGGACGAGTATGATATCTACTTATCTAGTAAGTAATATGTGATTCGAAATAACTGGTGATGTGTTATGTGTGTGTATATATAAGTGTAAGTATATGTGATCTTTTAAATTAACTAATAAAATAATGAGTTGATGAAAAATGATCTCTCGTCTCGTGAACCATTTCCTACTGCGATGCGGATGAATAATGATGATGATAATTAGTTTGACCCGAAAAGGAAAGTTGGGTTGGGTGGCCAGCACGTTTAGTTTTGGAATCATGCATTCACGAGGAGATCATCCAGCATTTCCTTTCTTTCTCCTACGTGCAAAGTATCCAACAAAACAATACTGTCACTTCTCTGCTAGCTATTCACCACAATACAAATTCCAAAAACCACAAATTTCATCCCCATAATAATCACTTATATTTATTAGGAAAAAAAACATGAATGCACCCTACAATTTTGTTTCTTTTATAAAAGTAATTAGTGTTCGCTACGTACAAACCTCTACTATTCGTGAATCAGAAAAAAAGAAATTTAATTATTCTTAAACCAAAGTCTGTTGGAAATTTTTAAGTGTACATGGTATAAAGGAGTAACTGTAGCCGCCAGTGTGAATGATGGATGAAGAAATCTTGCAACGCAAGGTTATTTATATTATTGTGAATTGAACAGAGTGGTCCCTATGTGTGTGTATTGTGAATTTATATATATGTATTCTTCTGTGGCTAGTACAGTGATACTGAATTGCATGTTACAAGTTTTGTTTGTATGTTCCCATTTGCCTGAGAATAATGATAAGAGAGGAGGAGGAGGAGGGGGGTCGACAGTAAAGCAATAAGACATGTGAGTTGTGGGGGGGATAAAGTTTAGTAAACCCTTAATCAGCCGCAAGGCTGGGAAAGTCTATATTTGGCTCCAACACTAATCCATGGCAAGGCAAACAGAGAATATGACATATATGGTCATAACCAAATGGCTTTTTTGTTAACCTAGGCTGCCCATTGTCAGTGATTATATTATAGGTGTATTACAGTGTGGTATGAAATGAAATCCTGGCGTTCTCAGTTCTGACATGTATTTCTTGCAGGATTTGGATAACAACATTACTATCTTTATAATAAATCAAATATCTATTATGAAATTGGTATTTATAAATTTAAATTACGTACGTATTATGAAAATAATGGATACTAAAATTAAAAATTAGGGACTTACTATAAACAAATTTATACCTGAAATTAAAAAAGTTGATATTGATAGTGTTGTTACGATGAAAATAAATACTATCACCGTACGTAGTAAATCAAGGGTTTGGAGGTCCACGTCGTCCTCGAGTTAGTTTACTATGTCACTCTCATTTCGTGCCACGAGTTTTCTTATAACAAATAGTTTTACACATCATTTGGCATGGGTTATTCTTTTCTAGAATTATTGCTCTGTTTTGCTTAGGCTGCAAAACAAAGCAGCAACCATGATGCCGCTGTTGTGGGGAGGGAGTTTGGTGGTGTATTTATATATGATGTCGGTTAACGACTACGGTGATGATAGGAGAAGAAGACGAATAATATTGACTATCGTGATGTTTCGTCGGCTTTAGATTCGAAGAGAGAGTAGAAGATGATGATAAATCAAGAAAGCATAAGTTTTTTACGGAGAACACAGTTTATTTTGGGTGAACCGAGAACACACTTTCCCATCTTATTGTTTATTAATAGTTAGTCGGTAAGATAAAAGACCACGATCCTGAATGAAACTACTGCCGTGTGGAAGGAATGACTATCTCTTATAAGTAGTCAGTCGTTCCTAACGAGAAAGAGCATCCGTAGAGAGTAACAAAGTAACCTCTGTTCAGTTTGTTAATACTTCGTCCTCTCGGCCAAGGCAAATGATTTGGTGTTAAGACCATTATGTATACAAAAAAAAGAAAGTAAGACCACTACTCTGTATTAATAAAGTTGGACCATAATACAAATTTATTAATAACATTAAAATTTCAATGCACGCAGCAATAAACTGAAATTCCGTTGAATTCAGGTGTAGTAGCATGCATGATATATAATCTGTAATCTATATAATATAGTAAAACATTATATACAAGTGCTTCCTGCAAAATCCTTATAAGAAAGAAGATGGTGCTGTAATAAGATCATTGTCTCTGTTTGAATCCCATCTCACTGCAGGATCAAGAGTCGACGAGAAGCAGTGCACCAGTGGGAGTAAGATGAATGCAGGTTTGGCCAATCGGAAGATGAGCTATACGTGAAGTGCTGCAGCCACAGTAGCAACACTCTCTCCTTCTCATCTTGTTCCAGCATCTCCACCATCTCTTCCATCACTCTCTCCAATTCCCCACGCTCCATTGCACCCAGCACCGGTACATCCACACCCGTGGCAGCTCTGCACATCAGTGGCAGCCACGACGTCAGCATCTCCACCTTGGTCCGCCGCCATTGCACTTTCTGGCTCTCTTCAATCTCGTCCAGTCCCATGTCTTTCGCATGCTTCAAAAGAAATGCTGCACACAGAATGAAATAAAAGGGGCTGCATGATGAAGATTCGTAGGATGATCGATGAAAATCATGAATCAATTATTTAATGTTAAGATACTAGATTCTCAATTCAATTCTATTTCAGTTTGCAACAAACTACCATCTACCAATCCTTGACAGAGCTGATAATGTTCTACAAATTCATAGGCAGGGTTTAGTGAAGACAGTAGGTGGAGTTTTGAGGCTACTGTAGTAAGTGAATTCTCAAGAAACAACGGCGAAATTCTGCTAATGAAGTTGCATGAATATCTGATTGAACCGAAGCTAATAGCATTACCATACCCTTGATAATGTGGCAGATATCATTCTATGAAATATGACAGGCTAAAAAGGATCAAACGCTATACAAGATATAACAATGAACAAACAGACTTTATTTCGAATTCATATAGTTTAAAGCTTCTTTAAGTTCAAGCTCTAAGGAGCATTTAAACAAGAAATAAAAGGAGCTGATGAACAATGCAATGTGAAAGAGCCATACCTGATACTTTCACCAACGAGCCCTGCAGCCGCGGCTCTGCCGAGAGGGCGAGAGAAGCCACCTTGGACGCCATTGCCCACTTTGAAACAGCTTCTTCCACGTATCCACAATCCCTTAGTTTCTCAGCCAGCCAAAGCAGCTCGGCAGCTAGCTTCTCAGCCGAGCAATTCAACTGGCTCACTTCATCACTCCCCAACCCGGTTCGAGTCCAGCTAATAAGCCCAATTGATCGAACCGCTTTCATCACACGGTTCAAATTGTACTTCACAATTTGCCCTGCTCCGGCACTACCGCTCCTTTCAAGCCCTAATTCAGCCATGGCCGCTCCGATTTGGGCGATCGACCTCGAAAACGCCGCCGATAGTGCCGTACGGTTAATCTCATCAAGAGCCGCGACGTTCTCTCGATGATTTTCGTCGATCATCCTCTCCGCCAGAGACCTGACTATCTCGTACTTCCGCGAACTCACCGGAATTTCGTTAACGATCGTCAACAGCTGCGATAGCGCTCGGGAGATACTCGAGTCACAACCAACGCCGCAGCCGGGAGCACAGAGCGGCGGCTGGTATTTCGAAACGTCCTTCTTTTTGAGCGAGCGTACATCGAAGGAAGGGATGCAGGAATCTAGAGACGGAACTAATCGAAGGAAGAAGAGAAGGAGGTGACGATGACGTACCGGAGCAGCTCGAGGAGCTTGTACTTATCCACAATCCCTTAGTTTCTCAGCCAGCCAAAGCAGCTCGGCAGCTAGCTTCTCAAGCCACGATTTGTCGATCGATTTTAATCAAACCGCGGCTCATACAACAAATATCGAGGCCAAGAGGGTGTACAAGCAGCGCAAGAAGCAAAAAATTCCTCCACCTCTTCCAAGGCGGATTTCAATAGGGTATCAGGTCTTGTGGATGGGTTCTCTCGACAGGCATTGCAGGTTGAAGGTGCTTGGACCAATCACTTCCCTAATTCGGTAGAGGCCTTCACTAAAAAAAAATGATCTTTAGCCATTGCAAAATTACAACGACATGAAAATGCAGTAGCAACTAGTTAGTATTTGCTACGACAATCACTATTTCATGTAGTAATTTGCAGTAGCAAATACTATTTGTCACACCACTATTTGCGATGGGATGCTGAGTGTATCAAATAGTGGTGTGGCAAATAGTATTTGCTACTGCAAATTACTACATGAAATAATGATTGTCGTAGCAAATACTAACTCTTTGCTACTGCATTTTCATGCCGTTGTAATTTTGTAGTAGCTAAAGGTAAACTTTTTTGTAGTGCTTCTTGATTCTCCTCCCGGAGCTATCTTCGTCAAAAAAGAAACTTACTGTATGTAATAGTTAAAATATTTGATCATAAATTATCCAAATTGAACAAAAAACTTTCGGTGGCACATATAATTATTTTTTACTAATCAAGAAACCTATAATAAAAAAATTATTGTGTATCTTTACTTAGTATTAGATTAATAAAAAAATTCTACTATTATCCAAATTTGAAGAAATATTTTTTTGCCGGTGACCTATTTTCGATTTATAATTCACCTATCCCGTATACCAATCCTGATTATGTCATTGTCTGTCACGACCGTCTTGATAACGCCACGTTGTCTTGAAACTTATATGAGTGAAACCCTAACCGCATAGAGATTCATGTTTTTGGGCTTTCCTTGGGCCACCGGCATGCTTGTTTGGCATTAAGTACCTAGTTTCTCACCATAGTTAGCTCAAAGTTTCTTCAGTGCGGCTCTTACCCTCTCACTGAACCATTTAAGTAGTTTGTCCGGCATTAAGCTCAACTCTCCTCGCTGGCTCGCCATATGGCTTTCCTATCTTCACTCACCTAACCGGACAATGTAGTATAATAGTTTGCAAAAGTAAATGTTTTATTTTTTTTATGAATTTAAATGTTGCTTTCGTTAAAAATAAAAATAAAAATAAATAAATTTCTGACAGCACCGTACATTTCTACTAAACCTCAGCCGCCGTCATTACTATGACGCGTCTAGCAGCCAATACCCATAACTTCACATTACAGCACTGAGTTTAATATTCATAATTAACCGGCAAGAAATTTGGGGTGCCTTTGTTACCGGCGACGTTCGATCTGGTTTTAATTTAAAATCATTAAATTATTTGGTTTTACGTTAGAGCATTAAATTAGGCACCTAAAAGGGAGGAAATTGGTTAATAAATGGAAATTATGGTTGGTGATTGGTTGTGGTGGTAGACCAAACCTGCAGCAGCTAGCTAGCTAGCAATATCCCTATCATCAATGGGCTGATATGAAACCATAAAAGAGCAGACATCTTACCATGGAAATCATAAAGGATCATTTGCGATGCGAGTTTCAGATAAGCATGCAAGTCAGAGACTCTGTTTTCAAGTATTTTGGTTTGGATGCCCAATCTAACGGAAATCGTTTGCAAATTCAACTCTACTAAGTATGATGTGTATGCCTAGTTTAGTATTTAGTAACGTTACGTTATTTGGCTCCATTTGACAACTCTTGCTCCAACTCCAACATTCATAATCATAAAATATATTATCATATGAGAGATAAATAAATATATTACCATTTTTTTTTAAATAAATTATTTCATCATTTTATTATTCAAGTACACATGGGAAGTAAACAGGGGTCTCGAGTTGAGGTGGTATTGAAAGCTGAAAACGAGTAATATTTATGAATTTTTCAAATTTAATTCAGTGCATTTTTTATTTTGACTCATTGCATTTTTTAATTCGGTACTATTGTATACTAATCTGACTCAATCGTTAATACAATTTCAAACATAAAAAAAACATAAAGCTTTGTCTTTTTAAAAAAGCTCAATATAGTTGAATAAAATCAATAGGATTAGTCATATTAACCATTCAATTTTATTATCTTTATCATATTTGTTATTGTATTAGCATAAATGTCTCAACCTTTAATGATCTATAACTAAAATTCTATATGTTTGTTATATTTTTGAATTCGGCTCAATTCTATTTTAAAATTTGAACTTGACCCAATGGTATTTTATTTGGCTTCGTGCTTGATAATATAGCATGTAATAACTAATAATGACCTTTATATTTTTTTTGGGTGAAATGAACCCTTAATATTCACCATAAAAATATAGCACGTAATATCTAATTTACAATTTATATTTACTTTCGATAGAAAATTAACAAGAAATAATTTTAAATCCCATATATAAGAACTAAAATTGTATGTAATTTGAAAATTTAAATAATTTGGCTGATATTCGATATTTATTTCCGCTATGTTGCTCGACCATTTGTCATCTTAAGTTTACACGATGGTCATTTTATTTCGACTTATGATGAGTAATGTTGCAATATTTAATCATAACCCCATTTCGGTCAATAAAAATTGTCAGTACCCCGAGAACTTCCACTCTACATATTATCACCCCTATTTTTTATGTAACAGCTATATATTGTATTTAAATTAAAATTAGGTTGTTCAACTTTTTAGTTGCATAAAAAAGGTTTTTTTTTTTAAATTCAGCTTAGTGCCTCTTTGAATTTCTGGTTTTGTGCTCAAGTACTACACGTAAGTACCGTTGAGAGAGCACAAAGAGAACATGTTAGTTGGTACGGGCACATACGAGTAATTTTGGTACATCTAAACATTTTCAATGGCTTAAGGCAACTAAAGTTCAGAGAAATTCTGGTTGCAGTGATTTCCAGAGCTTCCACAAGGATGAAGCAGTGCCAATGAAGCACTAATGGCAGTGACAAATCTCATCTTGCAACATCCGATCATCAACAAAAGAAAAAGAGGAGATGAGACATCTTTTAATTTTTAATATGAACTATTAAATAAAATTAATTAACTTTAATGGTTGAGTTTTTTTTTTCTTAGGATCAATGACCTTATACATTGAATTCTATCTATCTTTCCATAAAAAAAAAATTCTATCTATCCTTGCATAATACAATTAAAAATAATTTCTAACAACCAAAAAGCCAATATGGTAATTACAACATTTAAAGTATGAAATAAATCACCTTACCAAAAAAATTAATCAAAATCACCTGTCTATTCAAAATCCATTACTGTAAATAGTAATACAGGTTAATAAATTGATTAATTAGGATATTAAACGATTGGGTATTCACTAATAAGGTAGGGAATCAAAAGTTGGAGATTTTCCTTTTTCTATAAATATATAATAGGATTGTAATGAAATTATTTTTGATAATTTATTGTTATATAGATCCTTCTATTTTTCTATCCATTGTTTCTATAATACCTATTCTCCCATTAATGTAATTTGAGTAATAAACTATTTAAGTTTCTTCACCTTGGATATTCTAAAAATGAATTTTCTCTGCTTTTTTTATATAAAAAGCGCTCATCACCGTGTTCACTTACAATCCAATCGCATAATTCTTCTGATTCTCATACAAATTTTCATAGCTCACAGACAATATCTCCATTGTACAACCGTTTGTTCAAATAACCGAGTTGTTAGATGACCAATAATACATATCATCACTCTTTCATTAGCGATAATAGTATATGAAATATATATTATTGGTCATCTTCCAGCAACTCGAGTTATTAAGATAAACGAATTCTTAACATTTCAAATCCCCTCCTTCCCCACAATCTACACTTCAATCTCTCATAATTTAACTATCTACCCCGGAACGAAACCGGGGGGAGGGGAGTCGGGCCAGGCCACTATTCATCCCATTTTCAGTCCCAAGTGTTGAATTTAAGTATAAATTTGTAATTTTTTCGATTCTGGCTCAGTGGAAAATTTTAAATTCAGCTGAGTGTTATATTAATTCGGCTTAGTTTTTTTTTCTTTTTTTTCCAGGATATCTCCAGAAGAGATATCGTAGATCGTGAGCCAACCGAGGAGCTAAAAAGGAAAAAAGAAAAAAAAAAGATAGGAGGGCAAGGCGGGGGTGAAAATTTATCCACCAACTATTTAATTAACAGAGTGGTCTTAACTTTAAAAAAAAAATAGAATGACCTTAAGTTAATCAGACCAAAAGAGTGTGGAAGAAACGCCAAGGCCTCTTTGGCTAGATTGTGAGCATAGAAATTTTGAGTTCGTGGGATAGTCATGTATTCAATGAAGTCTAACTCATTCATTAGTTGTCTAATTTCATTAACAATTGCTCTCGCTGCGGAATGGAGGGCTTTACTTTGTGTTATCTTATTTTTAACCTATTGTGCATCCCCTTCTATCACAACGCTTGTAAGATTTGTTTGTAAACACCAGAAAAGGGCATATCTAACCACGAGACATTCAACTGTAAAGGGGTCAGTGATTCCAACGAAACATCGACTCCCAAAAAAAATTTGAAGCCCATTAAGACTTCTAATAATAAAACCAATTGCGCATCCTAAGTTTTGATCAGTAGCCCTATCCACCTGAACCCAAACAACATTAATTCAGCTTAGTTAATTGGGTTAATATTTCTAAAAACCCTAAACTTTGCCAATATATAATAAAAATGCACTAAGTTTAAAAAACCCCAAATTTATCCCAGACTTAACGCCGTTAGTCCTTGTTTGTAAAATTTTAAACATTTTGAACCAAGTGGCTAACGGAATTAACTTTTAAGTATTTTGTCTTCTAAAATCAGTAACCCAGGTTTGCCCATATTGCATTTTGACCCTTTTCAATTTCAACCCTTACAAATCCTCCCAAACCAACCTTCTCCCGATGAATCTCCTTCTCCCTCGTCGGATTCCGTATCACCGGCCTCTTCGTCGTCGCCGGCGAGGGAGAAGGATATTCATCGGGGATCCAGCGAGGGAGAAGGAGATTCATTAGGGATCCGATAATGATCCTCACCCTTACGATTCCTTGTCCTCGATCATGCCTCCAGAGCATCATCAACTGGATCTGATCGTCCATTCATCTGCTAGCCCTGTCTCTTCTCCTCCCGAGTCATCGTCGTCTCCTCCCCCAACCGTTTCTCTCCTCCATCTCTCCTTCAACTAGGTCTTTGGATGCTTCACTGCCGGAACGGATCACAGATTCCGGATCTACAACTGCGATCCCTTCCGGGAGATATTCCGTCATGACTTCGATAGGCGTGGCGGCGGAATCGGAGCCGTGGAAATGCTTTTCCGTCGTGCTGATATGCCCATGATTGCAGAAGGGTCAAGTTCGACTATATTCCTCCTCCTTCTAACCTTAATTTCACTAGCTGCCACACAGTCGTCGAGTCCGTCTCCCAAAGAATCTTCTTCTCCCTCGCCGGATTCCGTATCGTCGGCGATCTTCGTCCCCGCCGGATTCTGTACCGTCTCCACCGTAGCCTGCTCCGTCTCCAGATCTGATGGGAGGTGCTGCTCCTGCCACTGCTCCAGCTCCTGCTCTTGCCTCTATTTGGGTTATTACTTGACAAGGGGATGATGAAATCCCTCATCTTGTCCCTCGACAAAGCTGCTTTCCGACTCCGATCTCAATCCTAGTAACAAGTGGCAACGGTAATCCTTCTCCTTCCGGCTCCTAGTCGACGACGTCTTACCTCAACGGAAGTCCTTCTCTTCTGGCCGAGTTCGACGACTGTAAGTTCTAATTCTTTTCCCCATATCCCGTCGGTTTATTGAGGCCCTTTTATCGAGACAAAATCCAGATCTCTCATCCACGTGCTCTTCTGTTCTCTAATCGTTGAAGCATGATATCTCTCTCCCGGTCGATGGCGGCGGACCTCCTTCGGCCGAGATCGATGACGATAAAACGACGGGAGAAGGTTGGTTTGGGAGGATTTGTAAGGGATGAAATTGAGAAGGGTTAAAATGCAATTTGGACAAACCTAGGTTACTGATTTTGGAAAACAAAAAATTTAAAAGTTAATTCCGTTAGCCACTTGGTTCAAAATGGTTAAAATTTTACAAACAAGGACTGACGACGTTAAGTCTGGGATAGATTTGGGGTTTTTTAAACTTAGTGCATTTTTATTATATATTGGCAAAGTTTAGGGTTTTTAGAAATATTAACCCTAGTTAATTGCTACAATTTCAAACTTAAAATTCAAATTTATTTTAATACCCTTGGCTTTTTTAGAAAATCTAAGACTCAGTCATATTAACCATACCCTTCTCTAATATTAATATTTCGTCAACATGTGTAGATGGTTGAGTAAACTCAATATCATTTTATCTCGACTTTTGAATAAGTAAGAATATCATACTTGATGACAAATTATTCAAATAAAAAAAATCGCCAGTTGCACATTCCAATTTTTATTTGGTCAAAAGTAAGACTAATAATTTTAAGAATAAACATATCATCACAAATGAATTAGAGGCAAATAACATGGCATATTAAAATTAAATAATATATGTGACATAATATAAATATAAATATATTGTATTATGCTCTTATTAAAATTATCTCACATTTATAGAAAAAAATTATTTCGATTTCGGCTCATTGCATATTTGAATCTTGGTTCCGCCCGACATCTACCTGTGAAAAAATAATTATTTGATTTTTTTTCCAGGACATCTCCCGAAAAAAGATATCGTAGACCGTGAACCAACTTAGTTGATAAAAAAGAAAAAGAAAAGGAAAAGGAAAAACAACTGGGAGGGAGAGGGGGGAGGGGGTGGGGTGGATAATTAACCACCAACAAATTACCTAACCAACATGTCTTAAGTTGAACAAACCGAAAGAGTTCATTAAAAAGGCCAAAGCCTCTTTGACAAGACCATGAGCAATGCTATTTTGGGCCCTCGGAATAGTCTTATAGTCAATAAAAACAAGTTCATTAACCAGCTGTCTGATTTCGTGAATTATTGCCCTAGCAGAGGAGTGTAAGACCTTATCATGAGCTGCTTTGTTTTTAACTTGTTCTACATCCCTTCTATCAATATACTTTTAAAATTTGTTTCCAAACACTATGATTTAGATATGAGACAATGTCTCAATTATTAAAATTGTAAAATTATTATATAATAATTTACTAATTGGCCTGTTTGAAAACTGACGCGCCACCTGAAGTGGAAATCTTCATAAATCATAACTATATGCATAAACAGCTGGAATCTACACTATATACTAAGGAATTTAAAAAGAGGGTACCCAAATCCAAGCTTCTCCTTAAGTTTAGGATTTAAACCAATAGAAATATTTTATTTTTAATTAGTTAATGAAAATAATTATTTGTTTAATTTAATTCAGTAAAACCAAATTCAATTTCTTTAATAAACCTAAACCCACGTTCTCAAACAATTTTTACATCTTTCTTGATTTGTTTTTTTTTTTTGTCGTGTTTCTTTATTGTTTAATTACTTACTAACAGAGTTAGTTGATTTTTTTTTTTTTTTGAGGAGGAGTTAGTTGATTTTTTAGTATGTTAACAACGTTTTTTTCTTCATATTCACCTCTTTAATTAATAAGATTAAGGTCATCATTTTTAAATAAAATACTAAATAATCATTTATCTCACACATTTTGGCCAATACTAACTTATTATTATAATATTTTTATTTTATGTAATTATATTACCTTTTCGAGTCCTTATTCCTAAAAAATTTGGAGGATAGTCATTGTACTAATAGTTAATATTTAGATAACTATATATTTTTACTATAACTACAACTAACTATATATTTTAAATCATATGATATAACTACATAATTAAACCGGGTTGAAAAAAAGTAATTTAAAGATGTCTAAATGATATAATTTATTTAATTCTATGATATTAGTAAAACTGATAAAAAAATATGATGGTTTATTAATCATCATACATATAATGATAAACCGGGTTGAAGGAAGTAACTTAAAAACGTATCAATCAAATAATTTGTTCAATTTTAAGATATTAATATGATTGAAAAAATATGATGATTTAGTCATCATACATGTTTTGATATATCGAGTTAAAATCAGTAATTTGAATAAGTTTCATACAATACATAGTTTGAAAATTTTCATTAATTATTTTACTGTTGTCTCACCAATATTATATACACTGATATTTTTCATAAATTTTTTTAAACTTATATATTTGATTGAACCCGACCAACGGGTCGGCCAACATACTAGTTCCAAGTAATTAATTACGAATTAGAACTAAGAAAGAATTGAATCTGTACAGCTTCTTTCCATTCCGTTACCGTTACTTTCATAGCCCAATATCATTGTTAATCTCAACGGATTTACACTATTTAACTTCCTTCTGTTAATCTCAATCTCCTCACGCGTTCCTTCTACTATACAGCTCGTGATCATTTACTATCTTAGTTTTTTATTACTATTATTTTTTACTATATATATTAATATTAGGTGCTTTTTAACATTAAATTTATTTACTATATTTTGCTATATAAAATAAAATATATTCATTCGAAAATTCAGAGACCACCTATTTAAACAAGTATTGCAGACACACATTTGCATCATAACTTACAAACAAGACATTCCCCAAAAATTAAAAATGTTCCCTTCCATACCTCTCCTCCTCCTCCTCCTCACCCTCGCCGCTTCCACAACCGACGGCAGCGGTGGATGGCAGTACCTCCAGAGAAGCATAGGCATGCCAGCAATGCACATGCAGCTCCTCTCCAATGACCGCGTCGTTATCTTCGACCGGACCGATTTCGGCCACTCCAACCTCTCCCTACCGGAGGGCAAATGCCGCCAAGACCCAACGGAGGTCGTCGTAAAGACCGACTGTACCGCCCACTCCGTCGAATACGACACCACATCCAACTCCTTCCGCCCTCTCACCGTCCAGACCGACGTCTGGTGCTCCTCCGGCTCAGCTACGCCCGACGGCCGCCTCGTCCAGACCGGCGGATATAGCGACGGCGAGCGCCGAGTCCGGGAAATCCTACCTTGCAGCAACGGCGACTGCGACTGGACGGAGATTGACAACGGCCTCGCGGCAAGGCGATGGTACGCGACCAATCATCTCCTGCCAGATGGCAGACAGATAATCATCGGCGGTCGACGACAATTCAACTACGAGTTTTTCCCCAAAAACCACGCCGCGCCGGGAGTGTACAGCCTTCCTTTCTTGGTTCAGACCAACGATCCGAAAGTTGAGAACAATCTCTACCCGTTCGTGTTTCTAAACGTCGACGGGAATTTGTTCATCTTCGCGAATAACCGGGCCATACTTTATAATTTAACCAGCCACGCTGTCGTGAAAAGCTATCCCGTGATTCCCGGTGGGGACCCACGCAGCTACCCGAGTACCGGATCTGCTGTGTTGCTCCCACTCAAGCTTAGCCTGCACCCTGCTGACGTGGTGGAGGCCGAGGTTCTGGTCTGCGGCGGCGCGCCAAAAGGCTCGTTTACCGAGGCAAACAAAGGGAATTTCATCAAGGCTTTGGACACTTGCGCCCGGATCAAGATAACCGACCCGAACCCGGTTTGGAACTTGGAGACGATGCCGATGGGAAGAGTGATGGGAGATATGGTTTCTCTTCCGAATGGGAATGTTTTGATCATAAACGGAGCCGGTTCGGGTACTGCCGGTGGGAGATTGGCCGCGACCCGGTTTTAAACCCGGTTCTATATCGGCCTTTGAATCCGGTCGGGTCGAGATTCGAGATCCAGAATCCGACCACCATACCCAGGATGTACCATTCCACCGCGATTCTCCTCCGCGACGGGAGAGTCCTCGTCGGCGGGAGCAACCCCCACGTGTATTACAATTTCACCGGAGTGATGTTCCCGACGGAGCTAAGCCTGGAGGCGTTCTCGCCGGCGTATCTGGACGCATCGCTGGACGGCAAGAGACCGAAGATAGTGTCGCCGTTGTCCGGAGTTGAGGTGTGGTACGGGCAGAAATTGACGATTAATTTCACGGTGGCTGCAGGTACGTCGGGGGTGTCGGTGACAATGGTGGCGCCGCCGTTCACGACGCACTCGTTCTCAATGAATCAGAGGGTGCTTGTGCTGGGAAGCGAGGCAGTGAAGAGCTTTGGGCCGACGTGTTACCAAGTGACTGTGTGTTTCCCAGGGTCACGGAATTTGGCGCCGCCAGGGTATTATATGTTGTTTGTGGTGAATGAGGAGATTCCTAGTCAAGGGATTTGGGTCAAACTGCGTTGACTCATTGGATTTGTTTAATAATATATTTGGGGGAATGGGGGTGTTATTCAATTATTTGAGAGGGGGAGGGAGGGAGGGAGAAGAAAAGGTTGTATAGCGGCACGTAGAAGAAACTACATTGGTGTTAGTTTGGTTGAGTGGTGGATTGGTTTGGAGTATATTTCAATTGTTAATTATGGTATTCAATTATCATGGTGCATATATTACGTCATTTATATATTAATAATGATAGTGCGTAGATTGATTTGTTATAAATTTTAATGTTCACTTAGTTTGTGTTCTTCTATATATTAAATTACGTCATCTTCATATTAATTTGTAGTTATCTTCATCGTTTCAAACAGAGATATGATTCCCCATCGAGCATATATATAAACTAGGATATGCATGTGTGGTGGAAAATTAACTAATTGGACGAGTATGATATCTACTTATCTAGTAAGTAATATGTGATTCGAAATAACTGGTGATGTGTTATGTGTGTGTTATATAAGTGAAGTATATGATTCTTTTAAATTAACTAATAAAATAATGAGTTGATGAAAAATGATCTCTCGTCCGTGAACCATTTCCTACTGCGATGCGGATGAATAATGATGATGATAATTAGTTTGACCCGAAAAGGAAAGTTGGGTTGGGTGGCCAGCACGTTTAGTTTTGGAATCATGCATTCACGAGGAGATCATCCAGCATTTCCTTTCTTTCTCCTACGTGCAAAGTATCCAACAAACAATACTGTCACTTCTCTGCTAGCTATTCACCACAATACAAATTCCAAAAACCACAAATTTCATCCCCATAATAATCACTTATATTTATTAGGAAAAAAAACATGAATGCACCCTACAATTTTGTTTCTTTTATAAAAGTAATTAGTGTTCGCTACGTACAAACCTCTACTATTCGTGAATCAGAAAAAAAGAAATTTAATTATTCTTAAACCAAAGTCTGTTGGAAATTTTTAAGTGTACATGGTATAAAGGAGTAACTGTAGCCGCCAGTGTGAATGATGGATGAAGAAATCTTGCAACGCAAGGTTATTTATATTATTGTGAATTGAACAGAGTGGTCCCTATGTGTGTGTATTGTGAATTTATATATATGTATTCTTCTGTGGCTAGTACAGTGATACTGAATTGCATGTTACAAGTTTTGTTTGTATGTTCCCATTTGCCTGAGAATAATGATAAGGAGGAGGAGGAGAGGGGGTCGACAGTAAAGCAATAAGACATGTGAGTTGTGGGGGGGATAAAGTTTAGTAAACCCTTAATCAGCCGCAAGGCTGGGAAAGTCTATATTTGGCTCCAACACTAATCCATGGCAAGGCAAACAGAGAATATGACATATATGGTCATAACCAAATGGCTTTTTTGTTAACCTAGGCTGCCCATTGTCAGTGATTATATTATAGGTGTATTACAGTGTGGTATGAAATGAAATCCTGGCGTTCTCAGTTCTGACATGTATTTCTTGCAGGATTTGGATAACAACATTACTATCTTTATAATAAATCAAATATCTATTATGAAATTGGTATTTATAAATTTAAATTACGTACGTATTATGAAAATAATGGATACTAAAATTAAAAATTAGGGACTTACTATAAACAAATTTATACCTGAAATTAAAAAAGTTGATATTGATAGTGTTGTTACGATGAAAATAAATACTATCACCGTACGTAGTAAATCAAGGGTTTGGAGGTCCACGTCGTCCTCGAGTTAGTTTACTATGTCACTCTCATTTCGTGCCACGAGTTTTCTTATAACAAATAGTTTTACACATCATTTGGCATGGGTTATTCTTTTCTAGAATTATTGCTCTGTTTTGCTTAGGCTGCAAAACAAAGCAGCAACCATGATGCCGCTGTTGTGGGGAGGGAGTTTGGTGGTGTATTTATATATGATGTCGGTTAACGACTACG
This sequence comes from Linum lewisii, assembly GCA_034768395.1. Classification (NCBI taxonomy): domain Eukaryota; kingdom Viridiplantae; phylum Streptophyta; class Magnoliopsida; order Malpighiales; family Linaceae; genus Linum; species Linum lewisii. The sequence goes on along the minus strand of CM068303.1, from coordinate 45,146,798 downwards.
GTGATGATAGGAGAAGAAGACGAATAATATTGACTATCGTGATGTTTCGTCGGCTTTAGATTCGAAGAGAGAGTAGAAGATGATGATAAATCAAGAAAGCATAAGTTTTTTACGGAGAACACAGTTTATTTTGGGTGAACCGAGAACACACTTTCCCATCTTATTGTTTATTAATAGTTAGTCGGTAAGATAAAAGACCACGATCCTGAATGAAACTACTGCCGTGTGGAAGGAATGACTATCTCTTATAAGTAGTCAGTCGTTCCTAACGAGAAAGAGCATCCGTAGAGAGTAACAAAGTAACCTCTGTTCAGTTTGTTAATACTTCGTCCTCTCGGCCAAGGCAAATGATTTGGTGTTAAGACCATTATGTATACAAAAAAAGAAAGTAAGACCACTACTCTGTATTAATAAAGTTGGACCATAATACAAATTTATTAATAACATTAAAATTTCAATGCACGCAGCAATAAACTGAAATTCCGTTGAATTCAGGTGTAGTAGCATGCATGATATATAATCTGTAATCTATATAATATAGTAAAACATTATATACAAGTGCTTCCTGCAAAATCCTTATAAGAAAGAAGATGGTGCTGTAATAAGATCATTGTCTCTGTTTGAATCCCATCTCACTGCAGGATCAAGAGTCGACGAGAAGCAGTGCACCAGTGGGAGTAAGATGAATGCAGGTTTGGCCAATCGGAAGATGAGCTATACGTGAAGTGCTGCAGCCACAGTAGCAACACTCTCTCCTTCTCATCTTGTTCCAGCATCTCCACCATCTCTTCCATCACTCTCTCCAATTCCCCACGCTCCATTGCACCCAGCACCGGTACATCCACACCCGTGGCAGCTCTGCACATCAGTGGCAGCCACGACGTCAGCATCTCCACCTTGGTCCGCCGCCATTGCACTTTCTGGCTCTCTTCAATCTCGTCCAGTCCCATGTCTTTCGCATGCTTCAAAAGAAATGCTGCACACAGAATGAAATAAAAGGGGCTGCATGATGAAGATTCGTAGGATGATCGATGAAAATCATGAATCAATTATTTAATGTTAAGATACTAGATTCTCAATTCAATTCTATTTCAGTTTGCAACAAACTACCATCTACCAATCCTTGACAGAGCTGATAATGTTCTACAAATTCATAGGCAGGGTTTAGTGAAGACAGTAGGTGGAGTTTTGAGGCTACTGTAGTAAGTGAATTCTCAAGAAACAACGGCGAAATTCTGCTAATGAAGTTGCATGAATATCTGATTGAACCGAAGCTAATAGCATTACCATACCCTTGATAATGTGGCAGATATCTATTCTATGAAATATGACAGGCTAAAAAGGATCAAACGCTATACAAGATATAACAATGAACAAACAGACTTTATTTCGAATTCATATAGTTTAAAGCTTCTTTAAGTTCAAGCTCTAAGGAGCATTTAAACAAGAAATAAAAGGAGCTGATGAACAATGCAATGTGAAAGAGCCATACCTGATACTTTCACCAACGAGCCCTGCAGCCGCGGCTCTGCCGAGAGGGCGAGAGAAGCCACCTTGGACGCCATTGCCCACTTTGAAACAGCTTCTTCCACGTATCCACAATCCCTTAGTTTCTCAGCCAGCCAAAGCAGCTCGGCAGCTAGCTTCTCAGCCGAGCAATTCAACTGGCTCACTTCATCACTCCCCAACCCGGTTCGAGTCCAGCTAATAAGCCCAATTGATCGAACCGCTTTCATCACACGGTTCAAATTGTACTTCACAATTTGCCCTGCTCCGGCACTACCGCTCCTTTCAAGCCCTAATTCAGCCATGGCCGCTCCGATTTGGGCGATCGACCTCGAAAACGCCGCCGATAGTGCCGTACGGTTAATCTCATCAAGAGCCGCGACGTTCTCTCGATGATTTTCGTCGATCATCCTCTCCGCCAGAGACCTGACTATCTCGTACTTCCGCGAACTCACCGGAATTTCGTTAACGATCGTCAACAGCTGCGATAGCGCTCGGGAGATACTCGAGTCACAACCAACGCCGCAGCCGGGAGCACAGAGCGGCGGCTGGTATTTCGAAACGTCCTTCTTTTTGAGCGAGCGTACATCGAAGGAAGGGATGCAGGAATCTAGAGACGGAACTAATCGAAGGAAGAAGAAGAAGGAGGTGACGATGACGTACCGGAGCAGCTCGAGGAGCTTGTACTTATCGGCCAATTGGAGAAGGGATCTGTCAGCGTAGATGAACAGTGACATGATTATGTTTAGAATCAGCGGACCCACGGTGGCCGGCGAGGCGTCCATTGTCTGATTATCTCTCTCTGTTACACTGTTTGTAAGGATTGGAGAATGAAAGATCGAGCGGACGTTAGAAAGGTCTAGTCCGCCGTCACGTTACCAAAGGAAGGAAGGATTCAAGGAGGATGCCAGTGGGGATTTTTCTTGGGTAATGGGTACAGTTGTCGGAGAGAAGAAGACGTTTGCGGTTTGTTTGAAAATGGGCCCTACAAGCCCCGATTCTTTTTTTCTGTTGGATTGGGCTAACATTGACTACTACATGGCCATGGGCCTCAAGCAACCGAATAGCCCTTTAGGCCTTTACACACTAAAATTCATTTGTGAACTTATTTTCCATATCAACTGTAAAATTATAAGTAAATTTGATATTTTCAAAGTTTGGCATCAAAGTATTTAAAGTTCGGCTCTCTTGCTACGTTATTTCGGTAAAATATTCTCTTAAGTTCTACTTAATAGTTACTCATAATCAACTTATGGTATGTAATAATTATAATATATTATCCAAATTTGAAAAAAAAGTTGTCAGTGGCACATATAATTCCTTTTGACTAATTAAAAAACCTCTAATTAAAAACATTTTTGTTTATTTTTACCTAGTATTATATTCATGAAATTTTTCTACTATTATTCAAACTTGAAGAATTTTTTTGTAGATGACACCTCTTTCGATTTACAATTCTTCTACCCCCATATACCATTCTTGATTACATCAAGGAGACGTCATCCTTGAGCCAAGCATGAAGCCTTTTGTCTAACTAAAGGTGTTATAATTTCATATATTTATTTTTTTAAACATTCACAAACATGGCAAAATTTACTGTGAGAATATCTATTTTGTTCTCATAGTAAGAACACTAAACTTAATCATTCGTTAATTTAAGGGAAAATGGTACTTTGCCCCCCTTTACTTTGCCAAGTTAACAAACAGCCCCTATACTATGAAATGATCAATTTACCCCCTCCTACTATACCATCCTAACAAACAACCCCTTACATCCAAATTTCCATCCAAAATTCCGTTAAGTGATGACTCACCAACATGACTCATCCTCAATTAATGACAATACATTGTCACATCATCGGCTTTCATCCATGTTTTTAGTGACTCAACTAAATTAAAACATTTAAAACAAAATAAAAAAAGTAATTTTAAATTTATAAATTAAAAATATATATTTAATTTTTATGTATTTTTATTTTTTTAATTTTTTAAATTTTTTAAATTAAATTTAATAAATATTTTGTATTTAAAAATTCAAAGTTATTTTTAGAAAACATTGTATATTATTTTATAATAAATTTTATTTTATTTTTTAATATTAAAATCCATAAACGAAATATTTAAAAAAATTATGTTTTATATTTTATTTATGAATTAAATTTTAATTATTATTTTCTCTTTTTAGGTTAGTTGAGATGGATGAAAGTCGATGATTTGGCAATGTACTGTCATTAATTGAGGATGACTCATATTGGTGAGTCATCACTTAACGAAATTTTGGATGGAAATTTGGATGGAAGGCGCTGTTTGTTAGGATGGCATAGTAGGAGGGGTTAAATTGATCATTTCATAGTATAGGGGGCTGTTTGTTAACTTGGCAAAGTAGAGGGGGCAAAGTACCATTTTCCCTTAATTTAATTAAAATTAAAATGTAATGGCTTAGATTTAATGGACATATATGAATTTTTTCCTTTTTAATAAAAATCCTTAATAACCGTCCTTCATTTGCAATTGTCTTCCTGAATCAATTGACTTTGCATATTATTTTCTGATTTTATTTCCTAGTCAATCAATTTAGGATTCCATATTTAATACTTTCAATATTTTGGCATTTGGTACATGAATATATAAGATGAACTTAAAATAAACTAATTTGGTACTTAATATAAAAATATAGGTATGGAAGATGAACGATTCATGTACCTAAAGATGAACAAATCATGTACCTAAATAAAATTGTTACCTAATATGAAAAATAGGTACCTAAGATGAATATATGGTATTCGGTACCTTAAATAAGGATTAGGTGCCAAAGATGAACAATAATTGATACAATGTACCAAAAAAATAAACATTTTACTCAAAGGATTGAACTCATTACCTCTTGAAACTAGGACTGGGAATTGGTCGGTTCGGTAAAAAACCGATGAAAATCGATTAACCAATGGTTAAACGCCCCTGAGAAGGCTTTGACCGATTAGTCGATTGGTTTTTTTACATAGGTTTTTTGCCCGAATTCGGTCAAACCGAAATTTGACCGAAACAAATTTATGCCCATTTGACCGACTGAGAATTTTGACCGAACCAATTTTTGTCCGAATTAGGAATATCGACCGATACTGAGATTTCGACCGATTTTGACCGAATATACTAAATTCGACCAATTTCTAACCGATATTATGTAAAAATTTATGCAGCATAACAAGACAGTAATTTTTTTAGTAAAACAAAGACAGTAGATCATTAAGAAAAACTTAACTACAAATGCAACTAAAGCTGCATAGTAAAACTCTAATCAAACAGGGAGGAACCCATGTCTTCATCACTCTCTACTTTAGCCTCCTCCAAAAACCCCAGAAACCTAGAATCAGTAGTAACATTGAGCATTACAAAGCAATTATATCAATCAACCCGTTCATGCACAACAAGGTAATCAAATCAGTAGTAACATTGTAAGGTAATCGAATCAGTGGTAATGTGCAAGGTAATTGAATCAATCCTAATGAGCAAGGTAATTGAATCAATCCTATTAATGAGCAAGGTAATCAAATCAATATAATCCTAATGAGCAAGGTAATTGGATCAATCATAATGTAAAAGGTTACTGAATTGAATAAGCCAAGCATCGGGCATTAGGCATTCAAAGATACTGAACCATGGAGTTCCTACGAGTCTATTGGATTAAAAGAAGACGAATCAGTCACTAATCTATCTTGATATTGCTAGAACTTGATGAATTTCCACCATTACTACTTATAGGAAGTACCAAAATAAAGAATCCTTTTATACAAATCCACGTCTTTGATCAAATACTACTCTACTGCATGAATCTTAGCAAGTAGATATCAAACCTATGAGTTGCTTCCTCTACTATGGCCAAACAAACACTAGCAATTGACAATCAATTCAAAAAATTCAACCAAACATGAGCGTTCAAACAAGTTGTTACCTTCTTCTATTCAACGGCAGGGGCAGCAGCAGCTGCGGGAGCAGCGACACCACCGGCCGGAGCAGCAACGACAGCGTTCCAGATAAGACTTGCAGCTCACGTTGGCAGACTTAACCAGTGCACTGATTTTGTCAGACTACATTAAACCAACCAATTTAATAAGCAAATCTAAGTCGAGAGAGAGAGAGAAGTAGAAGCATATAGCAAAGATTCACTGTTAAAGATTTTCACCATTACGTCAACAGAACAAAGTGATTGAACAAAAAGACATATATGGAACCTAGTTGTTGCATACTCCAGCCCCCGTATACCGAAATCACGAATATTAACCTGAACAATCAACAAACATCCAGTTTCATATACAAACCCCATCAACAAAAGCTTAAAACAACATTTTTGCTAACATGTCACAAAGCTTTGCATATCCTGATCTACTAGAAGTTTGTCTAATGTTGTCTCTACTACTGGTGTTGGTTGCTGTCTCTGCTGTAGGAGTGTTGGTTGTTGGTTGCTGGTTGAATGTAACAAGAGTTGAGAGAGGAGAAAAGGAAACGAAAGAGAAGAAGAAAGAAGAGAACGTACCATGGCTAGTTGGAGTCAAATCGGCAACGACGACAACTTAGCCCAGCGTGTCGACTCGAGTTCCAACTCCCTCCTCCGTCGATCGTTCGTAGAACTTTGTGAACCGTACTGTGTTGCCCTTCATTTCGAAGGTGAGAAAGAAACGAGCAAACTGAGATTGTGAGAGGAGGAGAAAGGAAATGGAACTAGAGAAGAGAAGAAGAACGAATAAAACTTACTAGTTACTGCTGGCTGGAGTCGGATCGGTGGCGGCTATGGCAAGAAGCCAAGGTCTGAGGCTCTGAAGTACGGAATGTAGAGAGTGAGCCTGAAGTTGCGAACCCTAATTTTTTCCCAGCCCTTCCTCTAATTCCCATTTGCCTATTTGAGCTTCGGTCACGGCGGTTAACCGCCGGTTAAACACCATTTTAGCCGATGACCGATTGGTCTAAATATGATTGACCGACCAACGACCGAAAATTAAATAAGTTAACCATTTGTTAACAGAATTTGGTCAGTTAATCAGTTTTACCCATTAACCTAAACCGAATTCCCAGCCTTACTTGAAACAACCAATTAATAACCATGGACGTTGGCGATGACTTCTTTTCCATATTGGTGGATGAATCTTGATCAGATGTGTTAGTGAATGAGCAAATAGATGTTGTTTTATGCTACATTGATTGAAAGCGGTATGTTATCAAGAGTTTTTCGTATTTCTCTTGTTATTGATGCTAAAGCTATGTCTCTTAAGAACATAACTGATCAATGTTTGCGATGAGTGATTGAACGATATTTTGGTGAAATATATTATTATGCTATTTTAGTAAAGAATGTGTTCTACAATGCTTTCGGAATATGAAATCTTGTTGTGGTTCATTGTAAATTTTGTACGTTGACTAAAACTCGGTTATAGTAAGAATCTTAAGTATTATGTTTCTAACTTTCAATTACGTCAATGTTGCCAAATAGGTAGCATAGAGGAGGCTTGTACTCGGAGACGAGTCGGTGGCAACGACCAGCTGGAAAGAAGAGGAAGAGCAGTTATTTGTTAGGGTTTTAGAAGATAATGTTAAAATATAAATACCTTAATTTAAGTGCCTATTTTACAATTATATCTTTTTATTATAAATAATTAGATCATAAACATATTCTAACGGTACTTAAAAGTGTTCTTATATGAGAACCCTAAAGAACATTCTTACTACAGTAGTTTTTTTTAGAACAAACGACGCTTACATGTTTCAAGACAAAGACACAATTAATTAGTCAACTTGAATAAATACATGAGAAATCTTAAAAAAAAAAGGGAAATCTTAACAATGCTAAAAGATCATCGGTGCTAACTTAGATAACACTTGGTCAGGTTAATTCAAATTCTCATGTCACATAAGTATCATGTGTTTCTTAAATTATAAATCCAAATTATAAGTTTGCATGAAAAATACCAAACTTTAGTCTATCTCATAGAAAGCTAAATTGTAAGCAAAAACTGCAGAAGATATACAAATTTAATTTAGTAGAGGACAAAAGAGGCGCAGGTAAAACCTCCCCCACCACCATTGAAACGAAAAAGAAAAGAAAAAAAAACCACACGGAAATACAAGAACAATAAATAAGTAAATAAATACTGAAAAAAAAGGAAATAATAATAAATCACAAGGAAAAGTTTTTCTTCCTGCTACTTACTATCTCTCTCTCTCTCTCTTCTTTGGTTCTTCTTCTACTGTTCTTGACTTCATCCCCAACCTGGGCGCACTTCTCGGTGTTTGATCTTCGGATTTAGGGTTTCTAGGGAATCTATTCTCATATGTTCTGTCTGTAAGAATTTTATTTCTCACTCAATTGTCTTGCTGTTTTGCTCATCTCTCACTGTCCGATCATCTTATCCATTTCTCCAAGCATCTACTGCACTCACATTCAGTTCTCTCCGTCTGCTAGCTTTTTATTCTTTCTCTTGGGTTTGGGTGCATTTGTTTTTAGATTGTTCAAGTTATCATTTCTGGGTTTCTGGGTTTTTTCACCAGGTGCGATTTTTTTAATGTTCACTTGGAAAAAGGGTTTGTCTTGTTGAGCTGTAAACCAATTTGTTGCTTCGGCTGTAGGATTTTCTGGGTTTTGATTTTCTTAAGGTTGTAGGGGATTTGTCAACAGACAAGCTACTGTGTTTGCATTTCTAGCTAGCAGTTGAATCTCTTGTGTCCGGGTCTCTTTCTTCTGACTTGGCGACCAACCCAAGATGTTTTGGGTTTGTGGCTGCAATTCAGGCATTGGTTGTGTATGTGATGTTGGTGGTCTACTGTTTGATGCAGCGTTATGCTTTAGAAGCTGGGCTTTAGGGTGTTGCGATTCTTGCTTGTTGAATTTGAATGTTCAGTCTATGAATTTCTGAACTTTCCCAAAGATAAATGTAGAGGTTTCATTTACTGATGTGTGAATGTGGTCTGTTAGTGAGTTGATGAATTGTTGGTGCTTACAAGTAGTTGATCATTGAGGTGTGATATGTGAACCAAGGATAAGATGTAAACCTCTTATGATAATGCCATTGTCTACAGAGCCTTGTTCTCTTGATTTAGCTTACTTGTTTGTTTGGTACAGGAAGGGGGTCTAGAATGCAGCTGTTCTTCGCTTGCTGATGTTAGTGTTGCGGTCTATATCTTTCCTTGTAAGTCATTTTCTCATTGTATGGAAGTAGCAAGCTATTAACTTGATGTAATAAGTAGATTGATGTTGTGTTCCTTCTTATCCCGGATCCCTTGATATAGTGAATCTCTTAACCCATCATCAGTCTTTTCGGTGGTGTTTATTTATCACTGTGCAGTAAAAAAATGGATGATGGAGGGCATCGTGAAAATGGAAGACACAAGCCAGATCAGTTTAAAGCAGCTCAGAGTCAGGTATTAATTATTCACTAGATAATCTCTGCTGGTTTCAATCTTAGAAAGTATGTGTAGTGTAGAGATCGATTCACTTGGCACATTGTGTTGGAAACCTTGATATTCATATTGCTGCTATTGCAGTGGCTAATGCAACAGCCTTCCATGAAGCAAATCATGTCGATAATGGCTGAACGAGATGCAGCAATTCACGAGAGAAACATGGCTATCTCGGAGAAGAAGGCAGCCATTTCGGAGAGAGACATGGCATTCTTGCAGCGAGACTCAGCTATTGCCGAGAGGAATAATGCCCTAATGGAACGGGACAATGCCATTGCTACTCTTCAATATCGAGAGAGCTCGTTGTCTAACGGTAACATGTCTTCCTGTCCAACGGGATGCCAAATCTCACGTGGAATGAAGCACATTCACCATCCTCAACATCACATTATGGATGAAGCAGCTACTTACAGTAGCAGAGAAATGCAAGGAAATGACTCCCTCCCAACTTCACCGGGCGTCCTCGAGCCAGCCAAGTCACGCCGTGGTAAAAGACCTAAGGAACCCAAGGCAACACCACCAAACAAGAAGAGCTCAAAGTCGCCGAGAAAGGTGAAGAAGGAGAGCGATGACTTGAACAAGGTGATGTTTACGAAAGCAATTGAGTGGAAGACAGAGCAGGATATGGATGGTGGAGGTGATGACATGAATAAACAGCTAGTGACTTCGAAGACGGACTGGAAAGGGCAAGACCTCGGGTTGAACCAGATTGCATTTGACGAGACGACAATGCAGGCTCCGGTCTGCTCATGCACCGGTATCTTTAGGCAGTGCTACAAATGGGGGAATGGTGGGTGGCAATCGTCATGCTGCACGACTACTCTGTCGATGTACCCTCTACCCACTGTGCCGAACAAGCGGCATGCTCGTATCGGTGGAAGGAAGATGAGCGGGAGTGCATTCAGCAAACTTCTGAGCCGTCTGGCGGCTGAAGGTAATGATCTGTCGCATCCAGTTGATCTCAAGAACCATTGGGCGAAACATGGAACTAACCGCTATATCACAATAAAGTAGAAGGGTGACCAGATTATGTTGCATCCTCTTGTGCGTCTTCTGGGTTTATTCTGTGTGTATGTTTATCAAAATTTTATCATAATGCTCTGCTGAGAGAGAAAAATAACAAGGTTGTGATAATAGAAGAGCTCCCTCCCTTTTTCTTCTTCCTGCAGATTCTGTAATGTCGTTAGATGGAGAATGTCGTCTCTTCATTGAGATGTGTAATGTAGTTCGAAATTATGTATCCATGTAACTTGTAGGCTGTAATTGTCCATGAATCTCTCTATTCACAACAGTCTCTTACAAGGAGGTTTGCTCTCGGAATCTAAAGTAAGTCGCTTGTGTTTTTTTTTTTTAACTCTTGTAGGAGAACAAAGATAATCATTTATTTATACTAGAATTACCCGCACGATGTTTCGGAAGTTTTAGAGGAAAAAATAAAATTTGAGAAAATTGAAAAGTAGAATAATCAAATGATTATCATACATGGCTGAATGTGAAAATAATATGAGTTGAGACGATTAATTAGGTATCTCATCTCCAACCATGATTTTATGTATATGTTGTAGTGTACACTCATTGCTCTCTTAATCTTCTCGTTGTTCATCTCCTTGTTCATTGTTGGGGTGTAGCTTCAAAGAGCATTATCAATACTCACTGAAATGTACCCAACTTCCACATGACATTGACCAATTTCTGCTACTCGTCGTATAGTTTGGTAATATAATGCTTATGCCGTTACTCGCTGGCTCATGCCAGAGACATCCATCCAACATGCATGAGGGTGAAATTTGTGGAGATAAAAGAAGTGAAGAAGTTTAATATTTATCAAACAATGGAAGCAAGATATTAACAATGTAACCACACATGCATCCATCAACTTAGATGGTTATGCACTGCACCAACAACAAAGCAGATGATAAAAAAGCTTACCATTCAGACCTTTCAACATTAGTGATTCATCTCCGGGAAAGTACTCTTGAAATGTAACATCGACCTTTTACATCATCGTCTAAGTTGAAAGCAAACCTTGAGTGAACAAAGCCTTCCTAGCCTCTGTTAGATCATCAACAACTTGCATGGAAAACTTTTAATAGTAGCAAGTTTCATCAGATCCTGAAGTGAGAAGGAAGGTTGGGAAAAGCATGATGAAAGTCGATCGGGACATACGTGCCTGGTCTTCTCCCACAAAAAATCAACCTTCACCAAGTTAAAAGGCCTGAAGAATAAAGAAGTCCAACATCAATTGAAGAGGCGGGAATGATTCAAGGTTGTGTAAATGGAAGCTACCAAAAGTCCAAAATCTCATAAGCCCATATAAGCTCATTACTAAATCCACAAAGAAAAATAAGGGAAGGGGAGCTCATTATGGAATTGCTTCTAGAGAGCAAAACACTATTGATTCAATAGTAACTCCCCTTCTCCCTTTATATATAGAAATTTACTATCCACTCAAGTCGAGTAATTCACTATTTTTTGGCTTGAAAGACATTGAAGAGCTTAACGCCCCACATAATGGGCAGTTCTGTTTACCGAACGTGAGCATGTCAATAGGCGGATGGAAGGAGAGGACTAAAGAAACCATAAAAAATCAGCAACGACAAGTCCACCATGCAGAGAAAAGAAAGCATGACCCCTAACCATTGCAGGAACTAAAGTAACGTCTCCCTCAATGTCAACATTGAGCCGGCCACGACGAAAGCACAGAGCGCAAGCGTTCCTACTTGCAAACAAGAAGTTCAAAAAAGAGAGGTCGTAAATACCAGGGTACGAGATACATGTCGCGAAAAGAGTTGTCGCTGAGAAGTCCTTTATGACCAATACACTTGCTCCTCCTACCCGGGCTGCCGTCGCACCATCCACATTTATCTTGAGTCGGTTGGGGGACCAGAATGTTTGCTGGCTGGGTGGGGGTGGGGGTAGAGGAGACAAATCAGGAGAGGGGTTAGGGGAGAGGAGGAATAGTTCGTCCCAACCAAGAAGAAAATATAGGACAGAGATAGAAAATCGAAAAAGGTAAAATACAACCCAAATACGTTTCTTTTATTAGCTAGGCACTTATTGTTGTTGGCGGTGCGTATCAGAAACGGATTAGTCAAACACTTGCGATCAAATGGACTAAAACATTAGAAGAGGTTATTTTTTCGTCTCTTTACCCATTGCCGTCGACAACTTCCCTATCCCATTGCCGATAAAAAATATGGTTTTATTAATTGAGACTATGGAATGGATTAGAACAGTGAAAAAATTGTGCACTAGTGATTCATCGCTTCTTTCTACCTTTCCACGCAAATGCATCTTTAAAGATCTTCATTCCACCAAAATGATACCTTGCATTTTTGCGCATTGTCGAAATGAAGACCCAAATTCAATGAAATCCTCTTATTTTTTTTCCCTTTTGGAACTTAAAACATATTTTGTTCATCTAAAGTTGGTTTATTATTTTAGATAATCATCTAAAGTCTTCCAATTTAGTAAAAACGTGATTATCCATTGCCAGATATGAGAATTTTATTTTACCAATTCAAATCCTCCTGAGAGGCAATGATAACCAACACAAGTTCACGAGATCAATTAGCTTTTCTATTATCATATCTAGCCGTGAAAAATCAACAAAAGAATTTTGAGGAACCTAGATTAGAGGGAATAGATTCGTCATGAAAACGATCACGAGATTAAAAAGAATAGAACCATCTGAGAAAACTTAGGCCTCCATAGGAACATTCTCGAACAACTAACCTAAACCTACACAAGTCCAAGTTAAAGTTGAGTTTAGGTCATCTCAAACTCATATAAATTCACTTTCAGCACCAAATGATGAATATAGAACCTTAATGTGAGAGATTTACCCAAAACAAGATCCAATAATCCACATCCAAGCAAGTCAATTGTTGTTTGGTATCAGTAATAAGATGAATGTTATATTGCACATTTAATCAGCCACAGAACAAGGAATGAGTACATGAATACTGCAGCATCTGAATCCGAAGTATAAAATTTGATCGAAATTTTAGATCAAGATGAAAGACAATGATGAATCCAAATCCAAAAATATACATAACCACATCTTTCGACAAAACAATTAAATATATCGAACTCTGAAGCGTTAAAAGCCCAGATCAATTGATATGAACACTGCTAGAGTAACACGTAAAACTTGTAGAAATAGATCAATTCATCTATACATCAGCAGCTTCTTCTCCAGCCTGACCACATTTGCACCAGCATCCACCGTAACCAAGTTATCTGCTTCGCACACACAAACAGAAATCATTCTGGTTTATTGCAAATTTGTCAGCACACAAACTAATAATCATGGAGTTTTCATCAAAACCAGCTGCAGTGGGATTGCTAGTGTCAGATCACGAATCATCAGCACAGAACTATCAGACAGGGATAACTGTGAATATAATTGTCTCATCATCCACATACCACTGCAGCTACCACTCACTAACTGATTCAAGAACAACAATCAAAATAAGAATGTACAGATAAAAACAGAGAGCCTCAGACCGTCCTAGTTCATATAATTTTCAACTATCGATTCAGTTGATAAGTCTCAATAACTAATCATCACCGGCCTCCATTACCAATTCGAAAAACAGGAAATGAAAAGGTTTGGAAGATAAAAAGGCATCAGTTCTTCCTATCAAGAATCTGAATCACGGCAGCACGAAGGCGAATGAATCCACCTCCGACCACTCAATGGATTCGGCAAAGTTATTCGTCATTTGCCCATCTGCTTCAAAACCACACAATCGAAAAGTAAAAAAATAAAAAGCAGAGAGAATTGTGGAGAACGTAAGGATACTGGTTATTGAACGTAGCCGCAATGAGATAGATGTTACTGAAGAAGATGGTGAGTGTGCGCATTTTATAAGGGAGGGGTTTAAGCGGAGAGTTTTAGGGTTTGGGGATGAGGACGGATCGAAACTTCCCGATGATTTTGTGTGGGCTCATTCTGATAAGCCCACATTTTACCCCCTGGATCAGCCTACCTGCTGTGACAACTTCTAAGATTTAAGTCTATATATCTGGCCTGTTATTACAAAGCATGAAGTCGTATAACTTCTCTCTCTTCTTTCATTTCCTCCGCCTTCTCTCTTCTTTTAATCTTTTCTTCAGCTGTGGTTGCCGCCGGCACCTCCGGGTGACCGGCGGCAACTTCTCTTTCTGCTCTTATTTTTGCTCTCCTTTTTCTTTGTCATCTTTCCTTGTTGTGTTTCCTCTTTCCCTAAGTGATGCCTTCACATATGTTTCTCCTCTAAGGAGCCTTATCTTTCTCCTCTAAGGAGCCTTGGTATGTCTCCTTCATGGAGCTTTTTTCTCTTCTACCATCATCTTTGTTTGTTCAAAGTTGATTTGGTGGGCTGGTTTGCAATGGGAGCTATAAATTTGTTTCTATGGTTTGTTTCTTCCTCTTTGTTTCTGCTTGTCCTCCTCCTTGCTTCACTCGTTGTTCGTGGTGATTCGGAGATGCATGACGATATATTCGTCAGGAGTTCAGTTCATAGAGTCTTGAGGCAGGGAAGCTATCAACGGTGGGCTCTCGCTTTTCTCTTGAAAATGGTCGATGGATTGAGGAGTGGTGATGTGGGTTGGTCTTGGAGAGTGCTCCTTCTTCTTGGTTCAGTCCACCTGTGCTCCAGATCCTCTCTATTCAAGATGGATGGTGGCGGCGGCTGTGTTAGTGTGGAGAAGATGAAGCTAGGGTTAGGGTTTTCTTTTGGTTTGGGCTTATGTGAGCTGTTTTTCAGCTTTCTTTGTACTGGGCCTTAAGTGGGCTTTTCCTTGTTTAATCCTTCTCCTTTCCTTCTACATTGTAACCCCTTGTGGATTTTATTTTAATTAATGAAATCCTCTTTGTCAAAAAAAAAAAAATATTACAAAGCGTGTACAATGGTTCGTTGGGTAAAATTAATTGTCGGTTCTCCTTGTAAAAGCGCTGAAGCGGTTTCTTTCTCGCTCTGCTTGTCCGTCTATTCTATCTCGCACTTCCGTGGTTTATGGATCGCTTGTCTGAGATCTCCTAGTTGTTCAAAAGTTTGTTTGTTGACCATTGCTTTTAATGATTTTGAGTTGTGTTGCCAGTTTAATGGTGGTCCAAATTTTTGTCGATGATTTTCTCTTCACAAAAGGTATTTCGTTTCTTTGATTTTCTAATCTTTATGTTTAGAATTTTTGGTTATTAGGTATGTGTTTTGCTCCCTATTGGGATTTAGGCCAGTCTCAAAGCGTCGACTGTTCTTCCGCAAAAGAGGAGCTTTGGTGACACGTTAATGCATTTCACTGGACTCTCTTTTCCATATCAGACTGGTAGTGGCTCCGCGTCAGACTAATGCGGCAACCCACTATGTGGCTCGCCATGCGCCTTGTTGTCTCCCAAGCCAAAGATTGGTACACCTTTCGGCTTGGGAAGACACTTAATTTTTATTCGTGTATGGTTATCTCCTTCTCTCCGCGGAAGTTATTTGTGGCAAAAAAAATTGTTATTTTATTTACAGTTCATAATTTTCTTTTATAAATAGTTAGCCATTTGAGACAAAATTAATACAAAAATGCTTAGGGTGATCT
Organism: Linum lewisii; assembly: GCA_034768395.1. NCBI lineage: Eukaryota > Viridiplantae > Streptophyta > Magnoliopsida > Malpighiales > Linaceae > Linum > Linum lewisii. The sequence continues at coordinate 45,131,276 of CM068303.1, read as the reverse complement.
GGTTGTTGATCATGAAGAGATGTCTAATGTTGTGGTTCAGTTTTATGAGTCCACCTTAAGTTAAACCGGTACAACGCTCATTACATGCTCACAATGCCTGTTACCCTTACATGTCAACGACCGCTGGAGGCCTGCAATGCTAGTTGCACCATCCAGCATAATGGACGTTGCACTAGTCACAACGCCTGTTGTGTTCATCAGTAGTGTAGAGCAGCAGTTGTTGTAATTCCAACAATTCCAACAATTCTCAACTGATTCATGAATTCAAACGGCTAATCCGATAACGGGACGTTACAACCAGCAAGTATATGGGTGAACCATTAACAAACTTCAAGTAAACACAACTATCATAATCAGATCTCTTGAAGTTTTGAGAGATCATACAAGAATCAAACCTTTTGTACCACTGCCTAGGAAATTGCTTCAAACCATAAAGAAACTTCTTCAATATACAAACAAGATTTTCTTTTCCAAGAGCAATGAACCCTTCAAGTTGGTCCATATAGATATATATCTTCTTCCAAGTCACCACGTAAAAATGCAGTTTTCATATCTAACTACTCAAGCTCATAATCTTGCATCACCACAATACTTAGAAGTGTACGCATAGAGCTATGCTTCACGATCGAAGAGAAAACATCAGTAAAATCAATACATGGAATCTGACTATAACCTTTGGCGACTAGCCTCTCCTTGTACCTCGCCTCCTCAGTAGGTGAGATACATTCCTTTCTCTAGAATATTCACTTACAAGGGATAGCTTTGTAACATCCCACCCTAGACGACCCGGTTACACCACAAGTTTAACCAATGCATTACTAATGAGGCGCCACAATCCGAACCAATCAGATAAACATACACATCATCACATACACAAAAGACTGAATCAATGAAATAAAAAAGGAAATGGCCAAACCGGCACATCCATAACCAATAATCAAATACAACCAATAACCAATGAGCGATGGAAAAGAATAATCAATAATCAATCCAATAAAACCATAATCCATAAAGCAAAAGGAAATCCCTGAAAGCCTGGTCAAATTTGACAAGTCAAAAGTGGGTCTGAACATCCTGGTAATACCTAGCATTAACTGACTCGTCGACATGCACGACAACACCTCTCCTCATCGATCTCCTAGGTGGCATGGTGACCTGCTCACCATACCCCAAAACGAACCGGCAAAGAAACCAAAGAAAGAGGGGTCAGGGACATGCACTGAGTGAACAGTAAGAAATAATAACCCACATACTATGAAAGCAGTGAGAAACCAGTAAGCCAATTAGATCACAGAAGATCACAGTAGTTAGAGGTTGGTAGCCCGAGCAATCCCTATCCCGGTCCTTTAAAAGGATCAATTAAGCTTGTAAGGTATATATAGGCCCTGTTCCGGGTCATTAAGACCCCCTTTTAGCCCTTTAATATCCTAGGGGATTGCGTAATTCATAAATGGATCACCAGCGCTCACACCTAATTCCAATCTATAAGATCACTCTAATCATGCACGTAATCCCTACCGATATCAATCATGGTAGTCTAACAACCTAAGCCTGAATTAGATAATAGATGTAATTCAATAACAAACAATAAGTAATAAAAGCAGAGTATGGATCATAGCAGTAAAAGAATAACATTTCAGTGAAAACTCCCTCACAGTTTCCTTGGCCGATTCTTAAATTCGGACAAACCGTGACAACTTCCAACCCTGAGCGACAGTCATATCGGCGAGATACTCACCCTCGTTCGTGGCCAACATCTATCTTTCTTCCGTCCCTTGTCGAAGATTTTGAGTTCATTGGTTCCGTGCCATATATTGTTGGGTTTCGTCACAGTCGTTGGCGTGGTTCACATCAATCGGTATCAGAGATTCGGTTCAAGTCGGAGACATACGTATCCAGTTTCCAGGTTTATTTTGGATTCATATCTTTTATTTTATTTTATAGTTTGATAGATAGAGAGAAAAAGTTTGGAAAAAAATAACATACAAATAGTAGAGAAAAAATTACGGTTTTAGTTAGTAGTTAGGGTTTGGTTGTTATTGCTAATTGTTTCATCAAGTTGTGAAGATGACGGACGATCAAGCTCAACCAAGAATCATTGCACAAATGTAGGAAGCGATGCAAAGGATGGAAAAATTATTCCATAACAAATTGGAGGCTAATCGTGCTCGCTTGATGCAAGTTAGGGAGCACATTAGAAGACTAGAAGGAGGAGGAGATGAAGACGAAGAAATTCACAATGGCGACCAGCGTGTTGTGAGACGTCAACAAAGGGATGACAATCTCAATGGTGTGAGTATCAAGATTCTAGCGTTCCAAGGAAAGACTGATCCAGAGGCATACCTTGATTGGGAGCGGAAGATGGAGTTCTTTTGATTGACACAATTATTCTGATGAAAAGAAGGTGAAACTTGTTGTTGTTGAATTTAATGATTATACGGTGACATGGTGGGACAAGCTTTGCAGAACAAGAAGACAGATCGAGGATTATCCCATTAATCGTTTGGATGAGATGAAGAGAATAATGCGGCAAAGGTTTGTGCCAGTTCATTATGAACATGACTTGAAATACAAGTTACAAGCTATTCGTCAAGGATCTCTATCAGTTGAAGACTACTACAAGGAGATGGAGTTGTTAATGATTCAAGCGAGTATCGAGGAGGATGAGGAGACGACGATGGCTAGATTTCTTCATGGTTTGAACTGTGAGATTGCGGATATTGTGGAGTTACAACGATACACCGAAGGGGGAGAATTAGTGCAGTTGACAATTAAGGTGGAAGGACAAGTCGCGAGTGGATATACACGACGGCCCAACTCATATAATTCCGATCGGTCTCGATGGACAAAAAATTCTACGAAGTCGGAAGATTCTCCCTCGAAGACCAAACGTTCCCAAGGCGAGGTAATACGATCTTCTGAGAAGTCAAATTCGGATAGTACGCGTTCTAGTGCTATTAAGTATTTTAAGTGTCAAGGACCAGGGCGCATCTCTAGTCAATGTGAATACAAGCGAGTCATAGTGATGAAGAATGAAGAGATTGATTCAGATGAAGAAGAGGACCAAGTAGAGTCTGTGCCAGCAGATCCCAATGCTTCAGGACTTGAGGTGTTTTTCGGTTTTGTGTTTACCACTGTTAAGTTCGTGCTTCCAGTTACAGATTTTTCCAAACCAAAGTGGTTGGAGTCTTCGTCATACTTGGCTTCACCTAAATCAATGAAGTTGACGATGCCAATGAAGTACTTGGATTTTGCCTATCATGGGGCTAACAAAGATGAGACACAAAGTATTGATGGATTTTTGGAATCAACCTATCATGTGGGTTCTAAAAATCTGGTCAAACTACTACATCAACAATAAATGAATTTTTTGAAGATGGTATTTGATCCAGGATAATTTGGTTCGAGGACGACTCGTTCTAAAGAGGGAGGGCATGATGGAATTCGTCAAGATTCTGTCCAGTTTAGTATTTCAATCATAACTCTTTACCCAAGACTCTGATTAATGCAAGGTCAGCAAGGTTGGAAGGATAATTCAATTACCTTTTCATCCATATGTCATGAGCCTTCATATTCGTTCGGGTGAAGGATATATGCACATTTCAATGTGACAGGAAGAATAAAGAGTCATTTCCTTAGTCGGATTTGTATTTTTCCCTGTTAGAGTCAGATTATTTTTCTCTTTTAAGATATAGGCTTCAGATTATATTACTATTTTTAGAAGTAGTTTCATAGAAGGATACGTAGAAGGCTTGGCCGATCCTACTCCTATAAATAGGATCCTTTGTACTCATTTTAAAGGTAAAATATTTTTTTTTTGATGAATTGAGCATATTTTATTCATCAAAACAAGGAATAACCATACAAAATCAGTTTACTCTCCTAACCAAAGCAAACAACTAAAACTACATTACAAATAACTCTCTATAGCATCTTTGTCTCTCCTTCCCTGGGCAAAGATAGCAACCTCATCTTTGATGGCTCCAATAATCTCCAATTCGGTTCGATTGACTGCTTCAAATATTCTTCGGCAACGCTCGTTCCATATTTGGCAGATCATGATCCTCCAAAGCAGCTTTCTCGTACTAGCGTCTACTCCATCCCCTTTCCAACTGCTGAATTCAGTAAGTATCTCAGGCCAAGTTAGTCCACTAAGCATAGGAACTACACCCCTCATCACCTCCTTGATGAAAGCACATCCAGCAAACAAATGTGAACGGGTCTCATTATCAACCCTGCAGAGCACACAGGTCTCATCAGCACTCCCATCCCACTGGATAACTTTGTCCATAGTGTAAATCCTATTCTGCACCACAAGCCAGACTACCAAAGATCTTCTAGGAATTGAAAAACCTCCCCAGACAGCCTCATACCAGTCAACTGCAGTCTGAGCATTCCTAAGAGAATTCCACACCCGGCTAACTTTGTATTTAGGCATGAGCTTACCTTCCCACAAGTAATCACCATCACTATCTTCTGTAATATACCCCTTCACTGCAGATCTCAGTTTCAGCAATTTCATCCAATGCCAAGACCCCACAGTGGCTTTAACTTCCCACAGACTTCTACCTTTCAATCTATAAACACTAATCCAAGCAACCCACAAAGAACCCGCTTTAAGTAACAAGCTCCAAATATGTCTAACCACATTCGCTTTATTCCAACTCCTCATATCCTTCAAACCCAGCCCCGCTTCTGCTTTAGGTTTTGCAACAAATTGCCAGGCTACTTTAGCTTTCCGATTACCCTCAGCTTTACCCCAAATGAAGTCATTACACACCCTTTCAACCTCTTTGATTACTCCTGAAGGTAGCAAGAAATTGGACATCCAGTACTGGAGAGTGCCTCCGACCACTGAATCAACCAATTGACATTTACCAGCATACGACAGAGTTTTTGCTCTCCAATCAGTAACTCTAGCAGTAATTTTATCAACTAAATCTTTGCAGTCTCCTCTTTTCAACTTGCCTGACGTCAGGGGCATGCCCAAGTACCTAAATGAGATCTCTCCCTTACGAAACTCATAAACCTGAGCAAGCTTATCTAGCATATCAGTAGTAACCCCAGCAGCATAGATAGAACTCTTATCTGGATTAAATCGTAGACCCGAGCATTCATAGAATCTTAACAATATCTTTGTTACCTCAGTTATAGCCTCTTCATTTGCTTTCGTGAAGACCAAAAGATCATCTGCGAAACTCAAATGGGTCACTTTCACCCCTTTACATTGTGGATGAAACTGAAATCTCTTAGCTGCAATAGTGGTGAACGTGTCGTTGTGATGCGTTCAACCAAATAACTACTAATGCTAAGAAAAAGCGTATAGCAGATCGTATTCGACTCAAGGTTTCTTCTAATCGACTACTTTGAAGAAGCTGGCAAATTACTCAGGTTAAAACACGTTGTGGTGGTGTGAGTTCCACGACTTCTAGACTAAGATGCAGGAAACTTAAAATGAAATTAAAAGACAGAATGAATTGTAGGTTTAAACAGATGACAGACAAGCTTAGATTTCGAATCACCCTTCATTCACCAGAGCATTGGCAATCAACAGATCAGCGGTTTTCAATTCTCATTCAATCAATTTCTATACACCACCATAACTCCTGACCCTTAGGTTTAAGACTGGCGAACGTTCGCTCTATCCGATCTAACTACCAAGATTAATTAGCCGCCCGGGTACGTCGCCTCTCGCAACGACTTAACTAATTGGTGCAATTACTAGTGATTTATGAGTTACTCTTGCAGTGGATTAACCCTAACCGGTTCCTACGAAAGGCACACTCCAATTATAAGGTTAACTGGTTGAATTGATGTTCTAAAGTGAGGCGAGCGTTCGCTTCTATCCTCAGCTTAACAAGAATTTAATCTAGATGATCAAGAAAGACAAGTTTTTATGTTTAAAGTAGGGAAGCTGTCTGGCGACAACCCTACCTGCAAAAACCTAATCTAGGCGATCAACCAGAAAAGAAACTTAAACAATGAAGAACAAAAACCATGCAAAGAGAAACTGATTGAACTTTGAATCTAATTACCGCCGATCCGTGACCGCTTTAAAGCCCTGGGTCACTTAGGGTTCATCTAATCTAAGCTCTACGAGTTCAGCTACTCATATCAGAAATAAGAGAATCGAAAACAAACAAGGAATACATCTCAGGTAGGAAGAACAGAGAAGAACTGTAAAACCTAATTTGACGAATCCGTGAAGCTTCGATCTCTGGTAATCTTCAATCCTAGCTCCGAGTCTCCGAGATGGAAGGATGGCGTCACGATCTCTTCCTGGCTCTTCGAACCCTAACTCTTCGCTCCAGAATTCAGAGAAAATCCTTGGAAAACGTAATTATGATTTGTAATTATGAGGTGTCCCCCTTTTGGGCCGCCGGGTTAAGTATTTATACTTAACCCTAGTTGGGCCGGGCTGAGCTGATGTTTTCGCCGAAACCATAGGGATAGTTTCGGCGAAACTGGCTTTGAGTTCAGGGCTCCGCCGGCTGTTCAATGTCTTCGGTCCGAGCAGTTGATTGATTTCGCCGAAACCGTCCTTAGTTGAACATCAGTGGATTTCCCTTGCATCTTCGCCGAAAATCCCAGGTTCTTTTCGCCGAATATTTCTTTGTCTTGGCACCAGTCTGAATATGATATTGTTTTCGCCGAAAATCCTAGGGTATTTTCGGGAAAGTATCTTTGTATTCGGGCAGATTTTTGGTTGGACTTTGATTGGCTCCTTTGATCGATTTCGGTTCAGTTCCTCGATGTTCCAATGCCTTAGACACGTCCATGACTACTTTATTTGACGGCAAAAACCTGTGCTTACGCAAAAACACTAGAAAACCATCAAATAGACCCGAAAAGGGCCAAAGTAACCAAATCGGTAGGAAATAGGGTAGTTGAGTGAATATTCGCTATTTTACCCCTAAAACCACGTTTCAAGCAAGGAAATGTTGCTTAAATGAGGCTGATAATCACGTCAAATCGAGTGTCATCAAATACCCCACACTTAAGCTTTTGCTTGTCCTCAAGCAAACTGAACTAGAAAACACTCAAATTCACAAATGACACGAGATTAAACCGAGATTCAATTCTAACAATTTGGTTTAGACTGTTCCACGTAGAAAAGGTGACCTACACATGCAAGAATATCAACCAAACAAGTTTTCGATCTTACTAATTTCTGCACACTTCATGTAGTAGTTTTAACAAAGCTCGTCTCTTGGCAAGACAATTAATCATAATTAACCGACTACGATAACACCAATTCTAATGAGAAAAGACTTTAAGCTCTAGCCATGATGTGGACGCGGAGGTAGGAAAAGTGACGTGGCTATCGACTCGACTTCATCCGTTTCTAGATCTGTACGTTACATGTTCTAGCTAGGACCGCTTTTTAACAACAATTTCGTTCAAGCTTAACTTATTCCTTCAATTTATTTACTGCATACTAGTGCTCGATACCAAACACTTCACTTAGGTGTTGGACCTGCCTAGCTCACAGTATTTGTGCCTTTGCTAGTGCTCAACCCGAACACTTCACTTAGGTGTCGGTTTGCCTAGCTTTATTTTCAGCACTTCAAAAACTTAGCATTGATTTGCAACACTTAATTACTTGATTTAACCAATTTAGCCACTTGATCCTAGCTATTTATAACTTTTTACACAAGATTTCGAATTGGATTTCCGTTTACTCTCAAGCCACAATCACAGGTGAACAAGTATGGAGTGAAAAACATGGAAGAAGCTAGCATTTATCGTCTTAGAATGGTGTTATCGAGCTTTGTTATTAACAAACCAATCAATTCAATTAATTCAAGTTTCAACTACCGAAGTGATTTATGATCTGTTCTGACCTAGACTCGTTTAATATCAGTTCGACACATTGGTTACAGGTTCTAAGTGGAACAGTCTAGACGTCATTGTTCAAAATTAAAGTCAATTTAACATCAAAAGTCAAGAATTGAGCAATTCTATGCTAGAGAATTTTCAAAAATGAACCACAGAATCATAGATAGCAATCAAGCTCATGCAAGGTTCTCTAGCATCCTACCCCACACTTAAATCGGACTGTGTCCTCACAGGACCAAAATTAGAGGTCAGAGTGAAGTAGAAGAACCTGGACCGGGATGGTTGGTGTAGGGGATGAGCACGGTTCCTCGGGGCAGAGCGGAGTAGCTACTCGAGTTCCTCCCGTCAGAGCGGAGCATGTGTTGCTGCACAATAGTTCATCTGACGTCCCGAGTGACGGTATCAAGTCGCGCCGTAGTCCTGCGCTTATGAGTGACATTCCTAAAACCAGAAACGAAACCAGATTAATTAACTTATAACCCACCCCACACTTAGTCGAAAAACTCAATTTCACAAAGAAATGAGGAAAACCGAGTGGGGGTAAGCAAAGTAAGTAACCGGTAATCACAGGAAATTACAAGGTATGCATATGTCTAGTCGGAACGTTCATACCATAATTAGGGATTAGAAGTCGAACCGACACTCAAAAAGTCAACATCACAGCACATTGAACCCTAATTATGGCAAGACTATCACAACTTGGAAAATGACGGTATAATATGATCTCAGATGGCAACACAATAATATGAACGAAAATGAGCACATAAGGCAGCCAAATGTTCAAGAACAATTCATGGTCAAACCGATATTTCTCAGAAGGCAACATTACGAAGAATCACTCTTATGCATAGCAACATATGACCCAATGATATGAAATTTAAGCACAAAACCCCATAAGCATGCTAGAACATTCGTGGAAATTTTCGAAACTGAGAGTGAGTGAAGAGAGGTTGAAATCCGGATTTGAAAGTGAAATTTTGGCTGATTTTCGAAAGGATTTTCGGCGAAAATAATAGGGAATTTTCGCCGAAAATTGGAGTTAAAATGCACTGCCGGTTTTCGCCGAAAACAAGGTATTTTTCGGACCGAAAGTTTGAAACAGGAGAATTCAGTGAAAATTAAGAAGGAAATTTTCGCCGAAAATGGGTTGGAAATTTCGCCGAAAATTTTGAACTGCTCGGTTGAAAATATTTTCGCAAATCCGGCAATTTTCAGAAAATCACAGTTAAATCCACAAAAATCGGAACAACCTCATTCAACTTGCCACAGACACTATGACACACAGACTACACCAGAAAAATAAGAAGTCAAACAAACTGACACTTTTGGTTCTCCCGAACCGACTCTAAAACACTAAGGTTGACACAAATCAAAAACTGACTCCAGCCGTGGGTTGCCTCCCACGAAGCGCTCTTGCTTAACGTCCTTGAGCCGGACGATACCTGGATGGTGTTAGGAGACATCCCAACTCAGGATTTCTCTTAGGCCCGAGCCGGAGTTCATGAAATATGGCCTTGGGGATCCTCCGGCAAGTGTGAACTTCTTCCCGTTTGCGTGAATTATCCTGGTTCGTTCTGGTGGCTTGGCAAACGGGGGCTGAGCAATCGGCTTCCAAACCTCCTTCGTCTTCTCTTTATTCTCCGTCTTTACTTCGCCAGGATCTTTGACGTTTGGTGATTCATGAGGGGATGCCGTCGGATCCTCCTTCTTTCTCGGCCTCTGTGCCGGCAGTTCATTCTTCAGATTAGGGACCTGTCCGACACCTGGCAAGAAGATTTCTGCAGAAACTCTAGATTTTTCATTAGTAACGGAGTTGACCGAGGCCAACTCCATAGCTTCAACAGATAAACAGTGCATCTCCTCTCTGACTGGGACTTGCATACCGTCCTTGATGCGAAATGTCATGGTGTCCTTGCCGACCCTTAATGTCAGCGAGCCATTCGGGACATTAATGTTAATGCCGGCTGTTGCCATGAACGGTCGGCCTAGGAGAAGGGTGACATCTTCCTCTCGAGTATCCATGACAACAAAGTCAGTCAGAATAGTAAAAGGACCACAACGGACAACCACGTCTTCTAACAATCCCCTAGGCAGTTTAACAGATCTGTCGGCAAACACTAAATGCATGCTAATTGGTTTCAATTCTCCTAGGTTCAATTTCTTAAACAGGCATGTAGGCATAACATTGATAGAAGAACCTAGATCAATTAAACTACGATCAATTTTCACATTATTAATAGTGCAAGGCAAAGTAAAAGCACCGGGATCTCGACACTTAGCTGGGGGTGGTATGGGTGTCGCTTGGCCCTGGATAACAGAGCATTCTTCCTCGAGGGGGGCGGGAGACAACTCTTTCTTCTTCTTGTTCTTCGCAGGATCCCTTGCGATTTTGTCAGCCTCCGGTATCACTTGGATAGCATCAGTAACTGGTGTATTCATATTCGTGTTCTTCAAGTATCCATGCCACTTTTTGTACCGGGGATCATGATCTTTCTCCTTTGATTGTGCGGCCTTAGGAAACGGAATCCGAGGCTGATATGGAGGGAGAGGTGGCGCAGGTGCTGGCTTTGTCAGGGAAGGCGGGGCAGTCACCTCCTCTTCTTCTTCTCTATTATCCTCCTCGATCTTTGGCTTGTCAATGGTTATAGCTTCAGGGATTATGGCTGGTTCAGGAGCTACAGTATCAGCTGATTGCTTGTCGCTTCTTGTGGAGACGGCCTTGACGTGCTCCCTCCTAATGGTAGAGTCGACCTGAACCGATGATTGATTCAGGAGGGGGCTACTAGTTATCAAGCTACACGTGTTATTTATCATACCCTCCACTCGTTGACCTCGAGCTTCATGTTCTTGATTTATGGCGGCTTGAAGCTTGAATTTCTCTTCATATTTATCGAGCCTTTCCATGATCAGCTCGAACATCTTGGCTACCTCGATATCCCTTGTGTTCCTTGATGTAGATCTCTGAGGTTGATCTTGATAACTATCGCTCAAGTACTGATTCTGACTCTGGTTGAATCCGAGGTTGTAAGGAGGACACTCTTGGAAGCTTCCTTGTTGCTGAGGAGGTTGTCTGAACTGACGATAATCGGGGTAGCCCTGTTGACTGTTGGTGAAGCCTTGATCAATAAAGTTCACTTCCTCTGAAGACCAGTTACCGAAAATCTTCTTCATTTCTTTCTGCACTTCAATCTTGATCTGATCTTCACGGCTTGGTCGGCTCTTAGCTGCTCCAAACTGTCTCTCCCAGCTTCTCGATTTGGATGCGCAGTTTGCAAAGTGACGAAGAGCAGCTTCTGGTGTGAGTGCGGTGTAGTCTCCATCAGCTAAGGAGTTAACCCATTCAGATGACTCTTCGTTTAGACCCCAAGCAAAAATCTCGACTAGTTGTATCTGAGTGAAGCCATGATGAGGGCAATCGAAGAGGAGTCCCTGGAATTCGTCCCAAGTTTCATGTAAACTTACCCCTTCTCTCTGTCTGAACCTTGAGATGTTTTTCTTATAAGCAGTTGTCTTGGAAGGAGGGAAGTATTCCTCTACGAATTCCTGAGCAAGAGTCTCCCAGTCAGTGTAGTAGCCAGGTGGTTTGCCAGTGAGCCACCTCTTAGCTGCACCTTTCAGAGAGAACGGAAAAGCTCTCAAGCAAAGAGTGTTCTTGTCGAGATTCCCATTCTTGAAAGTGCTGCAGAGATCAAGGAAATCCGCCAGATGCGTGCACGGATTGTCTAATGGCCTGCCTTCAAATTGTAAATCCCTAGAGATCATTTCCAGGAAGGGGATCTTGATCTCATAGTCAGGACCGTCTTCATCGCGCGACACAAAGATGGAAGAACGAACACTAGTAGCACTTGGCTTATTGTAATCCGCAAGACTCTTTTTAGCAGCCATTGCGGTAGGGGAAGGTGGATCGGAAGTGATTTGCTTCTGAATTTTCTTAACCTGCAAGAGACAAAAACAAACACAACCGGTGTAAAATCGAAGTGTGATGGAAAATGAAAGATGGAAGTAGAAGAATAAAATGCCAACTCTTCTTTCAAACAATATAGAAGAGTCCCCGGCAACGGCGCCAATTTGGTGAACGTGTCGTTGTGATGCGTTCAACCAAATAACTACTAATGCTAAGAAAAAGCGTATAGCAGATCGTATTCGACTCAAGGTTTCTTCTAATCGACTACTTTGAAGAAGCTGGCAAATTACTCAGGTTAAAACACGTTGTGCGTGGTGTGAGTTCCACGACTTCTAGACTAAGATGCAGGAAACTTAAAATGAAATTAAAAGACAGAATGAATTGTAGGTTTAAACAGATGACAGACAAGCTTAGATTTCGAATCACCCTTCATTCACCAGAGCATTGGCAATCAACAGATCAGCGGTTTTCAATTCTCATTCAATCAATTTCTATACACCACCATAACTCCTGACCCTTAGGTTTAAGACTGGCGAACGTTCGCTCTATCCGATCTAACTACCAAGATTAATTAGCCGCCCGGGTACGGTCGCCTCTCGCAACGACTTAACTAATTGGTGCAATTACTAGTGATTTATGAGTTACTCTTGCAGTGGATTAACCCTAACCGGTTCCTACGAAAGGCACACTCCAATTATAAGGTTAACTGGTTGAATTGATGTTCTAAAGTGAGGCGAGCGTTCGCTTCTATCCTCAGCTTAACAAGAATTTAATCTAGATGATCAAGAAAGACAAGTTTTTATGTTTAAAGCAGGGAAGCTGTCTGGCGACAACCCTACCTGCAAAAACCTAATCTAGGCGATCAACCAGAAAAGAAACTTAAACAATGAAGAACAAAACAACCATGCAAAGAGAAACTGATTGAACTTTGAATCTAATTACCGCCGATCCGTGACCGCTTTAAAGCCCTGGGTCACTTAGGGTTCATCTAATCTAAGCTCTACGAGTTCAGCTACTCATATCAGAAATAAGAGAATCGAAAACAAACAAGGAATACATCTCAGGTAGGAAGAACAGAGAAGAACTGTAAAACCTAATTTGACGAATCTGTGAAGCTTCGATCTCTGGTAATCTTCAATCCTAGCTCCGAGTCTCCGAGATGGAAGGATGGCGTCACGATCTCTTCCTGGCTCTTCGAACCCTAACTCTTCGCTCCAGAATTCAGAGAAAATCCTTGGAAAACGTAATTATGATTTGTAATTATGAGGTGTCCCCCTTTTGGGCCGCCGGGTTAAGTATTTATACTTAACCCTAGTTGGGCCGGGCTGAGCTGATGTTTTCGCCGAAACCATAGGGATAGTTTCGGCGAAACTGGCTTTGAGTTCAGGGCTCCGCCGGCTGTTCAATGTCTTCGGTCCGAGCAGTTGATTGATTTCGCCGAAACCGTCCTTAGTTGAACATCAGTGGATTTCCCTTGCATCTTCGCCGAAAATCCCAGGTTCTTTTCGCCGAATATTTCTTTGTCTTGGCACCAGTCTGAATATGATATTGTTTTCGCCGAAAATCCTAGGGTATTTTCGGCGAAAGTATCTTTGTATTCGGGCAATTTTTGGTTGAACTTTGATTGGCTCCTTTGATCGATTCCGGTTCAGTTCCTCGATGTTCCAATGCCTTAGACACGTCCATGGCTACTTTATTTGACGGCAAAAACCTGTGCTTACGCAAAAACACTAGAAAACCATCAAATAGACCCGAAAAGGGCCAAAGTAACCAAATCGGTAGGAAATAGGGTAGTTGAGTGAATATTCGCTATTTTACCCCTAAAACCACGTTTCAAGCAAGGAAATGTTGCTTAAATGAGGCTGATAATCACGTCAAATCGAGTGTCATCAAATAGAATCTTCAAAGAAGCAACTAAGTACTTCCATAGAAATCACGAATAAGTATGGTGAAATTGGGTCACCTTGTCTCAAGCCACGCTTTGCTGGGAAATAGCCTTTAGATGTACCATTAACACTCACCGACAACATGGAAGAATGGAAGCACATTTCAATCCAGCCAACATATTGATCAGGAAAGTTCATAGATCTCATAGTTTCAAATAGGAAGGACCATTCAACCGAATCGAATGCCTTCATTAGGTCAATTTTCATTGCACACCTAGGAGAGATTCCAGACCTATTATAACTTCTTAACAGCTCATGAGCCAATAAAACACCATCCCCAATATGCCTCCCTTTAATAAATGCAGTTTGAGAGGGACAAATAATATAGGGCAAGACAAGAGATAATCTGTTAGCCAACACTTTCGAAACCACTTTGTATAGCACATTACAACAGGAAATTGGCCGAAAATCCTTCATGTCTGAAGCATTAAATTTTTTGGGAATAAGAGCCAAGATGATTGAGTTGACATACCTAGGAAGCTTGTTCTAAAAAAAGAACCATTTCACAGCATCAATGATATCATCCTTCACTATGCTCCAGCTGTGCTTAAAAAACTTTGCAGTATATCCATCAGGCCCCAGGGCTTTTTCATCAGCTATACTAAAGAGAGTTGTCCTAATTTCATCATCTGTAACTGAAGAAACCAAATTATCCTTTTGATCCTCACTAAGCTTCCTCTTGATAACTCTCTGTACCGCCTCAATATTAACAACTCTATTACTGCCCAAAAGCTGTTCATAAAACTTAACAGCAATCTTGGTTATCCCTTCAAAGTCCTCAACCATATCACCATTTTCCGATCGCAATTGTCTAATTGTGTTTGTTGCCTGCCTTCCCTTAACATAGTTATAGAAGAACCTTGTATTATTGTCTCCAAGTTTGATCCAATGAACTTTTGATTTTTGCCTGTAAATGCTCTCTTCATCTTTTCTAAGCTGAATATGATCAGATTCACAGCATTTTAAACGAGCAATAACCTCAGTAGAGGGGTTCAAGTAAGCTGCCTCCTTCTCCTTTAATAGCTCATCCTCTTTACTTCTAACTCTCAAAGTAACATCAGAATAGGATTCTTTGTTCAACTGAATCAACTTCCTTTTAAGCTTTCTTAACTTACCAAGGTAAAATATTTTTTATTAATGAAATTTGAGCTTTTAGCATGTTTGAGTTTTTAACTCGTTAGGGTTCTTTAGAGTGTGTGGATTCATACTCGAGAGAGCGACGGTCGTATCAGCGAGATATTCACAACTCGTTCGTGACCGACATCTATTTGCTTCTGCCCCTTGTCGAAGATTTTGAGTTCGTTGGTTCCGTGCCATATATTGTTGTTGGGTTTCGTCACAGTCGTTGGCGTGGTTCACATCGTAAGCTATACTCAATGCATAAGCAGCAACATTCACTTATTGTATTAATCACTTAGGAGGACGAACTTTCCTCCTAGGCATATTAGCTAATATAGACTGTTGTGGTGGAGGGTCCACAATAATATGAGGATGTTCAGAACTAGAGGTATCAACATTCATTACTATAATTTTCGATTCTTCACAAAAACATAGATTTCTCCACCTGCATAGTTGATTCCTCCTCAATCTCAACATGAACATTAGTAGACTTCTTGTCAAGTAACATTCCTAATAATCACCACCTTTCTTGTTTCTAGATTCCACAACTTGTAACCTTTGACATCAGATTTAAAACCAAGAAAGATGCACTTAACTGCTCTAGGCTCTAACTTTTCATTATCAATGTGAGCATAAACAGTGCAACCTAATACTCTCAAAATAGAATAATCAACCGGAGAACCAGACCATACCTCAACATGAGTCTTCTTGTCAATTGCAATAGAGGGAGAGCGATTAATTAGATATTCTGCCCATAAACTTCTAGGAAACCCAATATTAGATAACATGTAGCGAGCTTTGGAAATGATGGTCACCATTCTGTTGAGGGGTAAGGGGAACAATGTAGTGTCACATAATGCCTTCATATTTGCAATAAGACTGGAATTCGTCAGAACAGAACTCCTTCCCATTATCCCTGCAAAGCTTCTTCACCTTCTTCTTTGTTTGCCTCTCAACCATAGTCTTCCACCCTTGAAAGCTTAGAATGCATGTGATTTGTGCTTCAAGAAATAAGACCACACTTGATGGGCCCGGCCCGCCAGCGTCCTGAAGGCCCAGGCAGCGGCCCACACGCAGTGATCGCCGCTGATGGGTTGGACCTAGGTGACAGTTTGGGCAGATTGGACAAACAAGCTCAAGAAGTAAAAGAAGGCCCAAGGCGACGGCCCAACACCGCGGCTCTTATGGTTCCAAGACAAAGCGGACACGTGTCGACATCCTATGGAGACTACAAACGAGTGGCCAGGATTCAACCTTGGCGACCAAGACAGGGGTACTATAAATACCCCCCGTACACTCCATAAACTGAAGGACAACACTTTTACCTGGCGGACAAATGCTCCGCGGTACGTAACTCACCCTCCTTCCCATTCCTTAAACTGATCGCCTCACTCTTCCATGAACTAACTACCCCCATTATCGCTTACGAGGTACACCACCCCCTGAAGACCAACAGGCTTGGGCTTCCACTATTGGGCTAGGTGATGAGGCTGGAACAATTGGCGCGCCAGATAGGGGCGATCAGGCGATTATTCACACAAACTTAAGGCGAATGGCTTCTTCAGCAGTTCCCACACGGACTGACGAGGGTAGCGAAGGGATAACACCTGTCAAGCACATCAACTCAAATTCTCGGGCAAATCCAGATCTCACTAGGAACATGGAGCGCGAATTCGAGGGCAACTCTGAGTCTCGAAGTATTATTCCTACTGACGATTCCTATCAACTACTTGAGCAGCGATTCGGTCCCTCGAGCAACAGAACGCTGAGCTTACCCAAAGGCTGAAGGCGGTGATCGCTCAGCAAGCTCAGGCTCTCGGGGTCAACACTCAGGTCAGGCAGTCGCCGCAGGACTCCCATCTCGAGGTATTACAACAGTTCCTCCCTGGGACTCAAATCTCCCTCGCGCAGCTAGCAGTGCGCCAGCCTTTGTCCAGAGCGATCTGGCTGAGCCGTTACCCAAAGGGTTGGTACCACCCAACTTAGACAGGTACGTGGGACTAAACGACCCGGACGAGCATCTGCAGGCTTTCCAGATCGCCATGCAGATGCAGCAGGCAGGCGACGCTGCATACTGCAGGGCTTTCCTGGCGACACTTGGGGGACGAGCCAGGGACTGGTACATGAATCTACCAGAAGGCACCATAACCTCGTGGGAGGGTTTCGCTATGATCTTCTCACAGAAGTATGGGTGCAAGAAAATGAGGACGGTCCCGCTACAGGCATTGGTGAGCTTAAGGCAGAAGCCGAACCAATCGCTGAAGGAGTTCTTTGACTGAGTGGACTGGGGTCGTCCAATCCATCCGAAGGGTCGCCGCGGCAAGTTTATTCCAGTCGACCCATAACGGTAGATTGTGGGAGTCACTGCTGCAGGTGGCTCCAAAATCGCTGTCCGACTTGGAAACCAGGGTACACAAAATTATTTTAATTGAGGAGCAGTTAGCAGAGCCTTCACCAGGAGTGGCGAAGAGGGAAGAAAAGCCCGTTGCAGGGAACAAGCAGGCCAGATGGCAGCACTCCGAGACACGACCATACATGAGAAGTCGCCCTGAAGAAAAAAGGGGATACCAAGAAGAAAGTACATACTACACGCCCCTTTCAGAGTCACGAAGGAAGATCTTGCTGTACATGCAACATAAAGGGCATACCATAAATTGGCCTGGTCCGATGTACACCCCGGGAGATCAGCGAAGTCGCCAAAAGTTCTGCGATTTCCACGATTCTCATGGTCATACCACTGAGGACTGCAGAGAGCTAAAAAATGAGATTGAAAGATGGATAAGTGAAGGAAGGCTAAGAGATTTCATTGTAAGCACTAAGCGTAAAAATAAGTCACAAGAGGAGGATCGCCGAGACAGATGAGAATCACAAGACAAGAAGGGCGATGTTTTCGCCCGGCTGAAAGAACCACATGGCGGCGAAGATAGCAAGAAGAAGCCTCGTCCTGAGGTGAATCATGTCTATCAAACTATCTTTGGAGGAGAAAGCTGCCCAACAAAGAAAGTCAAGAAAGATGAAGTACAAGAATTAATGATGATAGATCGGGCCAGCCGCCCAATTTTGGGTTTCTTGGAAAAAGACATGGTTCGTATAGGAGGTCCGAGTTTAGAGGCGATGGTAATCCAGGTCATAACACACAGCAGCATAGTGGAGCGAGTAATGGTTGATGAGGGGAGCTCGGCGGACATCATTTTCTGGGAGCTGTACAAGAAAATGAATCTGCCAGCCAATTTGCTCAGGCAGACGAAGACGACTATTTCAGGATTTTTGGGACACACGATCCCCATCAAAGGAATCGCAACAATGAAGATAACTATTGGAGATGGAGACTTACAAGCGACGCGATCCATTGACTTCCATGTCATGGATTGCCAATCTACATACAACATGATCCTAGGGCGGCCGGCGCTCGCCGCTTTCCAAGCAATCTCATCACCGGTACACCAAGTGCTGAAATTTGCTACTGAAGAAGGAGTAGGGTTTGCCTGGGGGCACCCAGACATTGTTAGAAGGTGCTATAGGGCGGCGACTAAAACTACCTGCCTCACCATAAGCTTGGAGGCAGAGAATGGAGGAGAAAGAGTGGTACCAGCAGAGTCAGACGTTCTAGTACCACTTTTTGAGGAGGATGAAAGCAAGACAGTCCGAGTGTCGTCCTACCTAGGCGACAAGGAGAAGCAAGAATTAGTTAAGTTGCTTCGAGAATTCTCGCACCTGTTTGCATGGTCAGCCAAGCGACATGCCGGGAATCGCTCCAGACATCATCAAACACTCTCTAGCGATTGAGCCCGGAAGTTGCCCAATCCAGCAAAAAAGACGGAACATATGCAGGGAAAGGCAGCAGGCTGTGGCGATAGAAGTGGAAAAACTTTTAAAGGCAGGATTTATCAAGGAAGTGCAGTATCCTGAGTGGTTGGCTAATGTTGTTCTTGTAAAGAATTCGTCAGGAGCATGGCGAATGTGCATTGACTTCACTAGCCTGAATGATGCATGTCCCAATGACCCATACCCTCTGCCTAACATAGAGCAACTGGTAGATGCAACGGCGAACAACGAGATGTTGTCCTTTTTGGATATGTTCTCAGGTTACCATCAGATACCCTTGGATGAGCAGGATCAAGAGAAGACATCTTTCATGACACCGACAGCAAACTACTGCTACCGAGTAATGCCATTTGGGCTCAAGAATGCTGGAGCAACCTATCAAAGAATGATCGATACGGTCTTTGCTAAGCAAATCGGCCGAAATTTAGAAGCATACGTGGATGACCTCTTAGTCAAATGCAAGAAGTCCGACGATCATCTAGACGACTTACGAGAAACTTTCAACACACTGCAGGAGTATTCGCTTAGGCTAAACCCCTTGAAGTGTGCGTTTGGAGCAACATCGGGGAAGTTTCTGGGGTATCTTATAACCAGGCGAGGAATAGAGGCCAACCCTGCACAGATCGCAGCGATCAAAGCCATGGCACCACCAAAGACCATGAAGGAAGTACAAGTTCTATCTGGGAGACTGACGGCGATCAACCAATTTATTCCGAGGATCGCCGATCGATGCGCCTCATTTTTTGCAACTTTAAAGAATGCATCGAAGTTTGCGTGGAATGACAAATGTAACAAGGCTTTTGAAGAGCTGAAGCAATTTTTAATTACTCCACCTGTACTTGCATCTCCAAAGTTAAATGAAGCTCTATTTCTCTATATCGCAATCTCCCCAAAAGCAGTTAGCGCCGTCTTGGTTCGAAGAGAGGAAAAAACCGAACATCCTATTTTTTACACGAGTAAGACTTTAGTTGACGCCGAAACAAGGAATCCGGCGATAGAAAAGATGGCGTATGCTGTGGTTTGCGCGGCCAGGAAGTTGCGGCCATATTTTCAGGCACATACAATTCATGTGCTCACCAACCTTCCAATAAAAAACGCATTAAGATCTATGAGTGTAGCAGGGCGATTGGCTAAATGGGAAATGAGTTAAGCGAATACGACATACGATACCAGCCAAGAATGGCGATCAAGGCCCAAGTCCTGGCAGATTTTGTGGTGGAAGGTGCGGTGCAAGAGGACATTGAGGAAGGCGATGAGTGGGTACTATTTACGGATGGCGCCTCGAGTAAAGGAGGATATGGCGCGGGAATAGTTCTAAAGTTGCCTGGGGGGATCCTCCATGAGGTAGCACTACGATTTGCAACTAATCGGACCAACAACGCAGCGGAATATGGGGCATTGGAAGCTGGTTTACGAATCGCCAAGAGTATGGGAGTTACCAACATCAAAGTTTTTTCAGATTCGGCAATAGTGGTCAACCAAGTTAATGGAAGCTTTGAGGTAAAAAAGGAGTCGCTTCTCCCTTATTTCGATGAAGTAAAATTGCTTATGTCCGAGTTTAAGAAGGTGGCCATATCACAAATCGTTAGAGAGGAAAACTGCCATGCGGATGCACTATCAAAGCTAGCAACAGCGACAGATTTTGAAGAGGGGCGGATGGTCACAGTGGAAAAGGAAAAAAAGGTAAAGCAATGCTTCCACATCGTCAATGTGGTTGAGAAGAGTGACTGGCGAACACCTATTATTCAATACTTGGATAACGACACAGTACCAAGCGACCCGTTAGAGGCAACCAAACTCTGGCGAAAAGCGGGGAGATTCACCATAATAGGGGGCGAATTATACCGAAAATCAGCCATGGGCCCGTACCTACGGTGCTTGGGAGAAGAAGATGCAGCGTGGGCCCTGGATGAGGTACATTCAGGGGTGTGTGGCACTCACTTGGGGACAAGAAGTCTAGAAAGGAATTTAATATACCAAGGCTTCTATTGGCCCACAATGAGAAAGGAAGCAGCGACTTGGTGAAAAAGTGTCACAAGTGCCAGGAATTTGCAAACTACCACAGGCTGCTAGAAACGGCGCTTCAAGCAAACGTCAGCCCATGGCCATTCGCAAAATGGGGAATGGACATCCTAGGCCCATTTCCGGAAGCCTCAGGAAAGAGGAAATTTCTCATCGTGGCAGTAGATTATTTTACCAAGTGGGTTGAAGCAGAGGCGGTGGCAAGCATCACTGCTAAGCAGATACATAAATTCGCGTTCAAAAGTATCGTCACTAGATTCGGAATACGGAAAGTATCATCTGCGATCATGGTACTCAGTTCGACTCACAGGTCTTCAAGGAGTTCTGTGACGACCTAAAGATCAATTTACGATTCGCCTCGGTTGCTTACCCACAAGCCAATGGACAAGCAGAGGCGGCCAACAAACTTATCTTACAGGGGTTAAAGAAGAGAGTAGACGGATGTAAAGGTGTGTGGGTTGAAGAGCTTGACCACGTACTATGGGCTCACCGAACAGCTTACAAAATGGCGACAGGTGAAACTCCCTATACGTTGACTTACGGAACCGATGCGGTCCTCCCAATGGAAATTTTGATCCCATCCATACGAATTCAGGAGTACAGGGACAAGGTAAATGAACAAGAGCTAATTCTCAATGTTGACATGATCGAGGAAAGAAGAGAAAAGGCACAGATGCGACTGATCGCGGAAAAAGAACAGCTGGCTAGGCGTACAATCTGAAACTTCGACCACATCACATCACGCTCAACGATTTAGTGCTGCGAAAGATCCTCAACTGGCGATTGGGGCAGCCAAGCTTAACCCCGGTTGGGAGGGACCATATAGAGTGCGGCGAGTCCTTCAAGCTGGCAGAATTGGACGGAACGAAGATCCCCAAAGCATGGAACTCCATGCATCTTAGGCGGTATTACGATTAAAAAGGTCCTGTAAATGATGCTAGTCTTAATGAAATGACCAAGTGTCAAAATGGTTAGTCTCAAAGTGCTTCGCATCATTAAGAAATCACTGTGTAAGACCTACGGGCATCAAAATCATCATATAAGACCTAAGGGCGTTGAAATCACTATGTAAGACCTACGGGCATTAAGAAATCGCTGTGTAAGACCTACGGGCATCAAAATCATCATATAAGACCTAAGGGCGTTGAAATCACTATGTAAGACCTACGGGCATTAAAAAATCATTGTGTAAGACCTACGGGCATCAAAATCATCATATAAGACCTAAGGGCATTGAAATCGCTATGTAAGACCTACGAGCATTAAAAAATCACTGTGTAAGACCTACGGGCATCAAAATTATCATATAAGACCTAAGGGCGTTGAAATCACTATGTAAGACCTACTGGCATCAAAATCGTCATATAAGACCTAAGGGCATTGAAATCATTACGTAAGACCTAAGGGCATTAAAAAATCGTTGTGTAAGACCTACGGGCATCCAAATCATCATATAAGACCTAAGGGCATTGAAATCGCCATGAAAGGTCTAAGAACGTTAGGAATCGCCACAACAGACCTTAGGCTATTGAAGCTATCAATGAAGAACCTACGAACATCACAAGTCGCCAAGCAAAATATAAAGGTATCAAAATTATAAAGCAAGAAACCAAGGGCATAGGCAACGACTTAATAGCAATAGTACGGAAAATGGAGAGTGTGTTCAAATACGAAAAGCAATAGACATGAGGAGATTTGTCCGACAAGAACGGTACAACAAAATGACAAGAAATTAGGGGAGAGTTCCTTGGTCCTTGCTACCAGAGCCTTGGCCGCTAGATTTGGAAGGGTCAGAGGAGGAGCCGAGGCCTTTTTCGCCAGAAGAGGGGAAAGATTCGGGGGGTGGCGGTTGAACCTCCGTACCATCAGGGTTGAGGTCAGGTAAACCGCGGCTTCGCCGGGTAGCTGCTACATACTCAGCATCCGCCGCCACCACCTCGCGCTCCAGGCGAGCAGCATCCCTAAAAGCAGCCTCTTCGTCGGAGTCGACTGGGTCAGGCACCCCAAGACTATGGCGATTAAGACCCCGGAGGACGGCTCGAACCATCTTTCGACCAGGCCAACTTTTATGGGGGAAGAGATGGTAAAACTCATTACGACAGCTGCGCATTACCACACGCATGCTCTCGCCAAGAGAATGAGTGTAGTATGCCACAACCTCGTCGTATTGAGCCTTGGCGGCCAAGAGGTTACTGTGCCGTCAGGGAGTCATTAACCAGCTCCTTAGCACTGTCCCTCTCAGCGATAACCTCCTCAACCATCGCAGCCTTTGTACGGGCCTCCTCTAGCTCGGCCTCAAGAGCAGTAAGGAGGTCGTTCGCAGCCTGCAAGTCATACTGGACACCCTCCATTTGGGCAACCCGTTCAGTTGCCTCAGCCAGGCTCTCCTTCAAGGATTCAGCGGCAGAAGTTGCCGCATCCGCTCGGCGCTAAAAGAAAAATAAAGAGCGCATGATTTCAGCAATGAAGGCAAGGCGACAAGCCGGGCAAAGTTAAAAGGACAAATGCATACCTTCTCTTCGTTATGATAACGAGTGAGATCCCTGCGCAAGGACCGAAGGTTCTCCGCCTCTTCCTTCAGCTTCAGATTCTCCTCTTGCACGTGCTTGCATGCAAAAGACAGATCGCCGAGTTCGGCAATGGCCTAAATAGCAGAAAAAAATACATGTGAGGTAAGAAGGAGCACACAAAATTGTAGTAGTGAAACGAAAAAAGACAATCAGATAGAAGAGAGCAATTAACGATACCTAAAGGAGCCGACAGGAGGTCGCCCCGTGCAGATCAGGGATCTCCGAACCTTCCCCAGGAGCGGTCACCCCCTCATAGATACCACGGGAAAACTCTTCTGTGATATCGCTTGCCATTCGGGGCGATATGTGGGACGCCACCGGATGAACAACGACAAAGTAGGGCAAGCGAAAACGCCCATCACCCTCTCAACCAGCAGGAGCCGGGCGATCAAATACAGCATTGGCCCGCTCTGTCCATGCAGCTCGGTGAGCGCGGTCGATGTTGATCGCTGGCGGTCGAGAATGGTCACGCGCAGGCTCAGTGGGGCGAGGGTCAAGCTCCGCAACAGGTTCCGACTCGGGATAAGCCGGGTTTAAGGGGGAAGGAATAGGCTCCGATGGAAGATAGGAATCATCGTATGTAAGAGAATTCTCATCCTCCTGAGCAGGTTGAACGGCGGCTCCTTTGTAGGCGGGACATCATTGGCTTTAGGTGATTGACGTCGTGAGCGGCGGAGTAGAGGCTCGCTATCCTCATCTTCAACTTCCACTACATGTTGAGGGGAAGACAGCGGGCGGCTAGAAGACTCGCCTATCTTCTTTTTGGGCTTGGAGACCCCAACTTTCTTCTTCTTCTTTGAAAAATCAAGGCTCACTTCCGCTTCAACCGCCTTCCTTTTCCCTTTAGCCTTCTCGGCAGAAGGTTGGACGATGCCGGTGGGAGCACGAGAAAGCTCAGGGCGGGTCTCACCAACGGGTCCTCGTGCAGTAGTGCTGAGGAGGCACCCAGAGAGGCTTATGGATCCTGGCAAAATTTAGAGTAAAGAGTTAAGGAAAAAAAAGAAGAGAGAGAGACGAAAGGAATGGACGCAAAGCGAAAAATATATACACAAAAATATACAGCATCGGCGAATCAGCTATACGGAATAAAGCAACCCAATCTAAAGGAAGGTCGAGACGTCGGTGATCTCGGAACTCAGGAAATACCTCCGCGGATCCCCGCCTGGGCGGTTCTCAAACCGGTCGTGGTGGAGAGGTGATGATGCTCAAGAAGTACTCGGCGGCTCAAGAGCAATTCCTCCGGGGTAGGATCAAACTCAGTGTTAAAACGGTGTATATCGCCCGTGGACCAGGTAGGGGGTAGCAAAGCGGTCCACTGGCAATCTGAGGCACTCAGGTAGAAGTAGAAAAAGGAATGATACCAGGTCGGGCGAGGTTTCGGAGAAGAGTAGGTACCCTTTGGGGAAAGATCGGGCCGGCGAACGAAGCTTATGCCATTTTGGGTAGACTTGGCATAGTGTATCAGCTGAAATAGCCGAAGGGTGGGGTCGATTCCCCTTGGCCACACAGGTGCACTCAAAAGCAGAGGCTGAGGCCCAGCGCCCGACGTTGAAAGCACCGATAGAGGCGCCAAAGCATTGAAGCAAGTAAACTATAAATGGTGATGGTGGAAGGCGAAGGCCATTGGTGAAAGCCTCGGTCCAAATGCCGTGCCACCCGGGCGGGCAATTTCCAATGGTGGAAAGCCGCGGAGCCACAACGAATTTCCAAGAGGATGGTAGCATGGCGAAAGGAAGAACGCGGGCGATTTTCTCAGCAATTCCTGAGGGGAAATAACCAGGACCGATGACCGAGCGCTCATCGCAGGGAGCCCCATGCCACATCGATCGCCAGTTGCAGATGGTATAGGAGCCAGTGACCTTGCTCGCCTCGGGGTCAATCTCAACATCGTGGCGGCTTTTTTCAAAGCCAACTTGGTGGGGGCCTCAAAAGGGAAGAGCGGGAGAGTCATCAGGACCATCCTCCATAACATCTGAGGTCTGGACAGAGGAAGTTTCAGCCAGGTGGGGAGGTTTTGGTAACACTCGTTCAACAGAGGAATGGGTGGTGGAAGAGGAAGAGGAAGGGTCGGAGCCTAAAGGATACGAATGGCTTTGGTTCTGACTATCATCTCCGAAGCCCATGTTTTGGCAAGAAAGTAAAACAGGAAGACTACAGCAGGGAGAGAGGCCCACAACAGAAACAAAAAAGAGGGGAAGAGTCACGTACCAAGAGGACGACGAGGAGCTTCAGACATCGGAGGTTGAGTAAAATGGGGCGGAAGATGGTTTTCCGGTCGTCGGAAGAAGAAAGGAAGCTGTTGAAACGAAGGGGCAGTAAAACGAAGAAGTGGAGCAGCAGAGAAATCGTAAAAAATGAAGGAGACGGTAAATGAGGGGTTTATAAAGGTGGCCGAACTGGCGGGAAACGGAACCGTCGCAGTGAATGATTGGGGGACACGCGCGGCTGATGGGATGCGCTGATAGCCCCTAGGCAATGATGACATTCTTGGAAAATACCAATATACCCCAGTTTCCCCAGCTTCTCTAGCAAGATAGAGGGTAAAAGACCGTTCTACCCCGGAAAGACGAAGAGACACACGTACAAAGAAAAATGGACAGCGAGCGGCAGCGGTGATAAAAATTCGAGGCGACATAAATCGCACAAGTAAAGACAGTTGGATTCACATTCAAATTAGAGAAGAAAAAGCATAAAAGGACGAAAAAGGACAGAGGCGACAAAGCGACATGATACAAGCGATCAGAAGCCCTCATGATGAACATGTCGTTGTGATGCGTTCAAACAAATAACTAACAAAGCTAACAAAGCTAGGGTAGATCGTATTCCAGGGGTTTCCTCTACTTCCTTACTCAAAGATGTTGGCAATTTAATTCAAGTTTAAACACAAGTTGTGCATGGTGTGAGTTCCACGACTTCTATACTAAAATGCAAAGATAAGTTGAAATGAGAATTAAAGCGAAGAAAGATTGAAAATTGATTGATTGACTAGAAAGATGATAGACAAGTTTAGACTTCGAATCCCCCTTAGATCACCAGAGCAACAACAGTCAACAGACCAGTAACTTTCGATTCTAGTTCATTCTGTTCATAGACACCATCATAACTCCTGACCCTTAGGTGTAAGACTGGCGAACGTTCGCTCTATCCGATCTAGCTACCACGATTAATTAGTCGCCCAGGTACGGTCGCCTCTCGCAACGACTTAACTTAACTGGTGCAAATTCTAATGATTAATGAGTTACTCTAGCAATGGATCAACCCTAATCGGTTCCTACGAAAGGCACACTCCAATTATAAGGTTGATTGTTCGACTTGGTGTTTTAAAGTAAGGCGAGCGTTTGCTTCTATCCTTAGCTTAACAAGAATAAAATCTAGGTGGCCAAACCAGAAAAGAAACCCAGATAACGAAGAACAAATCAAACATGAAAGATGAAACTGAATGAACTTCGAATCTAATCACCGCCGATCCGTGACCGCTTTAAGCCTTGGGTCACTTAGGGTTCATCTAGTTTAGCTACTCATATTCAATACAGAAGAATCAAAGACAAACAAAGAATACATTTCAGGTAGGAAGACAGAGAAGAACTGTAAAACCTAATTTCGATGTTTCCTGGCAGCTTCAATCTGCTGGATCTTCAACTCCTAGCACTGGCTCTCCGAGATGGATGGATGGCGTCACGATCCGTTCCTGGCTCCTCGAACCCTCTCTACTCGCTTTTCTCTCTCCCCTCTGTCTAGCTGTGTGTTGTGTGTTGTAAAATTGTAAGTCCGCCCGTCCCTCATTTAGCCGCCGATTTCTGTATTTAAACCTACCCGAGATTTTCTGATTTCCCTTGATATTTTTGCCGAAAATAATAGAGGAATTTCGGCGAAAATTTCTTCTTAATCGGGACAGTGGATTCCTTCTTTCGTTTTCGGCGAAAACCCAAGGGTATTTTCGCCGAAAATGAATGTGTAAATGGAGCAGGAGTTTCTTTGACTTGAGTGATCACTCCGGTTGATTTATGTGTGATTCTTCGGGGTTCCAACGTCTAAGACACGTCCTTGGCTACTTATTCGATGGCAAAAACCTGTGCTAACGTAAAAACACTAGAAAACCATCAAATAGACCCGAAACGGGCCAAGGTAACACAAATGGCACGAGATAGGGCAATCGATTGAATATTCGTTATTCTACCCTAAAATTCATGTCTTAAGCAAGGAAATGTCGCTTAAATGAGGCTGATAATCACGTCAAAACGAGTGTCATCAAATACCCCACACTTAAGCTTTTGCTTGTCCTCAAGCAAACTGAATAGAGACGCTCATGTTCACAAATGATAAGATCGGTTAAATTGGAGCTCAATCAAACACAATGAATTATTAGACAGCTCGATCCTAGAACAAGAAACCTAACATGCATACAAATCAGCCAAACTATCTGGTCTCGCTAATAAACTGCACACGACAAGTAATTAGCAACCAATTATGCACGAATTTGACCTGACCGACCAGACTCCTCACACATGATATGTATAGTACAATGGGAACTTTCACTCTCTGTGTTTAAGGACGTGTTTCTGCTCTCGATCATTTTCTGTTACCGAATTCTGTCATAGGTTTGCATTTCGACCACATCTCCACCACTGTGACAACACGAGTATCTAGTCAAGAAGGACTTCCCTGCTAGGACCGTAATGAATTCTACACTACTCGGGTTTATAACGAGATGGATGATGGGAATGTATGATGATGGCTTTGTGCGGTGTAGCTTTCGACTAACTTCCCTCGAATCTAATCTATGGCTTCCTACCGTCTAACCAAACACGGGTGGAATGATGAACGCTCGTCCTATGATACCTTCAAGCAAACTAGCACTTATTCTTTTTCTTTACACGATTTTTTTCTTTCTTTTAAACTTTTCTTTTGACTTCGTTCTTCCATTTGTAGGGAGAAGAACGTTTTATTGAACTAGAAACTTTGAAGCTTTTCTGACTTTTTTCTTTTCTTCATTTTTTTTTTTGAAATTTTCTTTCTTTTCTTACTTTACTTTACTTTTTCTTTGTGCCGATTTTCTTTTAATTGCTAGAGGGATTTACACGTCTGGACATATTAGCTAAGACCACCTGTTTAATGGCTATAGGCAGGTTACCACAAACCGACTTCCGGTAGGTCAATCTAGAACTACAACCACAGGGGATCAACGGGGAATGAAAGAAATGGGAAATGGCTGTAATGTATTATCGAACCGAAAGAACAGGCCAAGCTCAAGGGTCTAAACCTAATGGATTTATCGTTTGGTAGGCTATCTGGCTTAGTAGCTGAATCTAGGTGCCCCTATCCTTCTAGAACTCGTGTCATCGTGTGGTCTCGAGTAGGACTCATGCAAATTCTAACTCATTCAAGCAAACAGAAAACCACTCAGAAAGAATTAAAATTGCAAGTTACGTGCAATGGATCAAAAGCTCACAGTTGGTTTGCTAGTCGGATTCGGTCATTTTCATGCAATCAAGGCTACAAACTACTAGTGTGATTTAAAAATTCTGTTCCGACCAGGCAATTTAGCATCAAAGTATACAAGTTGGTTCTCAAGTTCTAGGTTAAGCAGTCTAAGCATCATTATGAAGGTTTGAACAACAACTTAACCTCAAAAATCAAAAACTGAGCCATTCTATTGCTAGAGAGACTGGACAGGAATCACGAGGCACACACAAAGATATAGGCAATCAAGATCATGCATGGTTCTCTAACACCCTACCCCACACTTAGACTGTTCTGTGTCCTCATAGGACCAAACTAAAGTAGAGAGAAACGAAGAACCTGGAGGTGAAGGTTGGTGTAGTGGAAGAACGCGGAGGTGCCAGAGCGGAGCAGAGTAGCTACTTAAAATCCTACAAAACACAAACAACAAAAAGATCAAAAGGACACCGGGACAAGTGTCCCGGTTCCACACAGAATAAAATTGGGTAGAAACCCGAAAAGAAGAAAGAAAAGAAATGGAAAAAGGGTAGAGACAACCTGATCACTGTTCCGCGGGAGGGGGTGGAGGTTGATTCGTGATAGGTGAAAGGCCGAGCCGCTGCTCCAGCTGCTGTCGCCATGCGATATCATCCGTGTGTAGGGCAGACTGGGCGGCCATGAATTGCTGGAGAGTGGACCAACACGCGTTTTGAGTCTCTTCATGTGCTACTCGGTCCTTCTGCCATTGAAGCGAACCAGCCGAGTAGTCTATCTGCCACTTCTCAATACGCGCCAGCCTCTCATTCATCTCCGCGGCGATTTGTGCTCGCGACGGCTGGCGGTCAACTGACTAGTGAGTGCGGTGAGGGAGCGATGTGCAATGCTCAAAATCCGCTGAAAGGTCGATGCCCCGTGCTATGGCGAGTTCAGCACCTATACGCTCAATCAGGACACGAGGAATGTCGGGGCCCCATTTGTCACCGAGCTGGAGGTTTTCGATCAGAATTGAAATGAAGGGCCCTCCTGGAAGCTCAGAAGGGAGCTTCTTGGCGGTAGTGCGCTTGTGAAAGAATCGTGCAAGCCACCATCCGGGATGCAGGTTGGCGTCCTCTTCTAAAGCGCGGAATAATACGAGCTCCTCCAGAGAAACGTGGTGACGGCTCGTCTTGCTGCAATAACATAGAGATAGCACCCAAACATAATGCAAGAATTTAAGAATAGGGTGAAAGATGTCACCGACCGTGGGGTTGACGATAGGTGAGATCTCATCTTCGCAGCAGGCCCATCTCCATACGTCTGGGTAAGGAGCACTCGTGATGGAGTATGTGTCCTCGAAGCCAGCTGATGTTGTGTTGAAGGTGACGTGCGGATCCAGCAGGCGGCCGAACTCGCGAAGGGACTTCTCATGAAGAACACCACCGAGGCGAAAGGAAACGAATTTCTGCTCGCGAATGGGCTTCGGGGTGAGGCGCCGGAATGAACTCCAGAACTCTTGGAGAGCGGCAAGCGGGTAGGGGGAGCCATGAGCGGTCAGCACTCGCAAACCGGCTTTATGAAGGGTGGTGTCGATGGTCGAGTGCCAAGCCGGATTGTGTGCCTTGAGACTGTCGAGAGAAAGAACTGCCACCTTAGCCGAAGGAATGTCTTTGATCTTCTGAAAGACCTCTAGCTGGTGCGGCTCCAGGGCGGCGATGAAAGGATGTATAGCCCCATTGGCAGGTGTAGGAATAGAGGAAATAGGAGTCGCAGGGGTCGGTGCATCCTCGGGAATGATGGCCACAGCCGTCGATGTTGGTGCAGCCGGAACTTTTGGTCGGGAGGATGGTGTCCGTGTCTGGCGAGCTGAGGATCGCTGTGCTCTATCTGCACTGGTAGTCTTAAAACGCTTGGGAGCCCTGTAAAACACAACTCAGAGATGACCAGCATCAGATGACAAGAATCTTACTCCACACTTAACACTACAAGAAACTGTGTCCGTTGTAGGGGTTATGGATTGACACCGGTAGGGGTTATAACCCCTACAACGGTAGTTGTAGCGGTTATATGAAACCGCTGCTAAATCGTCCGGTTTAAACGGCCAGTTGTAGCGGTTTTGGAACCGCTACAATGGGATCTCCGGTTGTAGCGGTTCTGTTGTAGCAGTTTTAACCCCTACAACCGTCAGTTGATCAACGGTCTAGATTTGAAGTCGTAAAATGGATATTAATATTAATTCCGTTGTTGGGGTTCTAGAACGCTACAACCGAAAAAACAATTTAAAAAAAATAAAATAATAATTATGATTTCAAAAATAATATTTAATTCACTAAAATTCTGTTCTTCTTCCTTAGATTATGGCGTTCAAAGTTCAGCCATAATTAAGATAATAATTATGGGTTTCCAGATCCGGCAACAACTAATTAAAATAATTTTAATGACATTGATCCAAATCGACGTCTTCCTCTTCTACAAGGTGGAGTTCAAAGCTGTACTAATCATGGGCCGGAAGCCATTTCATCTGGCCAAGCCCCATGTCGGAGCTCCTTGACCGCGCCATCAAGACTCTCGACTTCAGGGGCGCGAATCTCCTGCAGCTACTACTCTACCTAGCGAGCGGAGGAGAAGTGCCTACGACGTCGACGTCCTCCGCTTCCGTCGTGAGGAAGCACACCTGCGACGACGATTTGGAGTAGAGCCGCCGCCATGGGGAAAAATAGAGAGACCCAAACCATCTTCAGCATGAACTTCGTCGAGTGATTGTTTCGGATTGGGGAAGGGATGGGTGGATTGGGTTAGGAGGAAGGACATGGAAATGGTGGGTCGGAGGAGGAGTGGCCGACTACCGGCGAAGGGGTGAGTTGGGAGAGGAAATGGCAAAAGAGGAGGATGAAGGCTGGGTTCAAAAGTGAAAAGATGAGAAAGGAAAGAGAATGAGATGAAAAATTATAGAAAAGATTGGTGAGTTCGTTCATTGGTTGTTAGGGAGGAGGGATTAGGGATAATAAGATTAGGGGTTGGGAAAGAGAGAGAGACGGTAAAGTAGATGAGAAAAAAAGAGGGTTTAAAAAATTTAAGGGCTATGATGTGTGGAGAGTGTGTTTTTAAAATTTAGATCTAAGGGTAGAGTTTTGTTGATCCGCGTGAAACTAAATGAACCAATAGAATAATTTAATCCGTTGTAGGGGTTCCATTGTAGGGGTTAAATGCGTCTGTAGCGTTTCCGTTGTAGCGGTTTTTAATAACCCCTACAAACGGCCCGTTTTCAGATTCCGTTGTAGCAGTTGGTAAACCCCTACAATGGAACCCCTACAACGGACCCTGTTTCTTGTAGTGTAAGTTGACAAGTTGGGGTAAACAAATTAACCGAGAGATCATCGAATCAAGATATAGCATTAAAGAGCTGTCAATTCATTTAGCAAGCATGAAGAATGGAATGATTCATGAACACGATCTCACAGACAACAAGTAACGATTCCGAAAAGGTCACAAAGGAATGCCAGAACCTAGCCAATTGATACCGACAAAGCAATCATGAAGAATGAGGGAGAACCAAAAAAGTCAACCATGCCGAAAACCGAAAGTCAAAAAGCCAAAAGATTCACAATCAAGGGCTGAACAACTAACCGTGAAGACATGACTCGAGAAAACGGTTGGAAATCCGAGGAATCGATGAAAAACTTGAAAACTAGGTCGGCCGGAACCGGAGCCGAAAAGCTCCGATTCTAGGGTTTTGGAAAAGGGCTGGGCAAGGGGAAGGCCGGCGGCGGCTGAAGGAGCGGCGGCGGTTGGGAATCGGCGGCAGGCGGTCAGGAGGCGGCGGTGGCGATCAAAGAGAGAGAGAGTGCTGTGAGGGAAATTTTCGGGTGGGGTTGTGTGTATTTCGCGAAAACAGAAACCAAAGGGGGCCTTATATACCGGTGACAAGGGAAAATAATTTTCGGCGAAAAAGATGTGGGATTTTTGGCGAAAATCCCAGTTCAAATGAAGAAATAGTTTCACCAAAAAGATGGGGGTCTCGGTTCGAAAAGTCGGGACAGGAGAAACAGGTTGATTTTGAACACATGTTTTCGGCGAAAACAATGACACATTTTCGCCAAAAATTTATTTGAAAACGACGGCTGTGTGTGTGTGTTTTTTTTCTTTCAAAAAGGGTTTAAAACAAAAACGACTCAAAACGAAAAGTTACTGACTCCAGCCGTGGGTTGCCTCCCACGAAGCGCTCTTGTTTAACGTCCGTGAGCCAGACGATACCTGGAATCATGTCACGGTTCCGTCGTGAAGTAATGCACGTCGATGGAAGAGACAGCTAACCCTTGCAGATACTTCTTAAGCCTATGCCCGTTGACCACAAACGACTCTTGATCGTGCAATTTAATGTAGACGCTGCCTAAGGGTGTCTGTCGGACCACGGTATAAGGGCCAGACCATCGGATTTTAACTTACCTGGAAAAAGCTTCAATCGAGAGTTATACAAGAGGACTTCTTCTCCAGGTTAAAACTGCTTGATCGTCTTCAATTGGGAGTCATGAATTCTCTTCGTGCGCTCTTTGTATAGCTTCGTGCTCTCATAAGCGTGGAGACGGTGCTCCTCAAGCTCAGCGATCTGGTCATGGCGGTTACTACCTGCTACTGCATAGCTCATATTCAACTCTTTGTTAGCCCAGAATGCCTTGTGCTCAAGCTCAACTGGTAAATGACATGCCTTGCCATAGACCAGCTGATACGGTGAGGTACCGATGGGAGTCTTATAGGCAGTTCGATAAGCCCATAAGGCATCATTGAGCTTAGATGACCAGTCCTTGCGAGACCGGCCAACTTTCCTATCAAGAATCCGCTTGAGCTCACGGTTCGTCACTTCCGCCTGACCATTCGCTTGAGGGTGGTAAGACGTGGACATTCGGTGGGTGACGCCAAAACGTTTGCACACCCGGTCGAATTGTCCATGGAAATGGGTACCCCTATCGCTTATGATGAAGCGCGGTGAACCGAAACGCTGAAAAGACGGGTAAGGAACCGACCCACCACTCTAGAATCATTAGTGGGTAAAGCTTCAGCCTCACCCACTTAGAAACGTAATCAACGGCTACAAGAATGTACTTGTTTCCGTTGGAGGGTGTGAACGGACCCATAAAATCGATTCCCCAAACATCAAAAATTTCAACAGTTAAAGAAACAATTTGGGGCATCTCATTACGGTTAGAGATGTTACCTGATCGCTGGCATGCATCACAACGTCGAGCAAAAACGTCGCAGTCACTAAAGATTGAAGGCCAATAAAAACCTGTTTCGAGTACCTTTCTTGCCGTGCGGTTTCCTCCAAAGTGTCCTCCGAACTGTCCTTCATGGCACTTACGCATGATGTCAGCTGCTTCAGTGTAAGAGACACATCACCAGGATCATCCCGTCAAGACTGATGCGGTATAAGAAAGGCTCATCCCAGAAGTATGACTTGGCTTCTTTAAAGAGCTTTTTGCGTGCATTGAAATCCAGCTCAGGAGGTACAATGCCGTGCGAGAGATAGTTAGCCAGAGTTGCATACCAAGGCTCCTCCGAATCGGCGACATTACTCAGATCTTGAGCATGAGGAATTGCCCAGGGCTCGATAGCTATGCTGTTTACCTGTTCATATGTTTTCAACACGCAACAGCTCGTCAGGGAAAGAATCATTGATAGGGGTAGTAGACTTACCTGTTTGAGATTCCTCCAATCGGGAAAGATGATTCGCTGCTAGATTTTCTGCTCCCTTCTTATCTTTAATTTCAATGTCGAATTCTTGGAGGAGAAGGATCCATCGGATGAGACGTGGCTTCGAGTCCTGCTTGGCTAATAAATGGCGTAGGGCAGCATGATCTGTGTAGACGATGGTATGTGAAAGAACCAGATACTGTCTAAACTTATCAAAGGAGAAAACGATAGCCAGGAGCTCTTTCTCCGTAGTAGTGTAGTTTCTCTGAGCATCATTGAGTGTCTTGCTCGCAAAGTAGATAGAATGAAATCTCTTCTCCTTCCTTTGACCAAGAACCGCGCCAACGGCGAAATCACTAGCATCGCACATGATCTCGAATGGAAGATTCCAATCTGGTGCTGTAAGAATCGGTGCGGTGGTGAGTTGAGTTTTCAAGGTTTCAAAGGCTTCAAGACAGGCTTTATCAAAGACGAAAGGAACATCCTTCTCAAAAAGCTTCGTCATTGGTAGAGTGATCTTGGAGAAATCTCTGATGAATCTTCGGTAAAATCCAGCATGACCCAGGAAACTTCGAACCGTCTTAACTGAGGTCGGCGGGGGTAAGCTGGCAATGGTCTCAAGCTTGGCACGATCGACTTCTATACCTGTCTTAGATATCATGTGGCCCAGAACAATGCCTTCGTAACCATAAAGTGACATTTCTCCCAACTAAGTGCCAGGTTGGTTTCCTCACAACGAGTAGCACCTTGTCCAGATTAGCTAGGCACTTAGAAAATGAGTCTCCATAGACGGAGAAGTCGTCCATGAACACCTCCACCACATTCTCTACCAGATCTCCAAATATTGCAAGCATGCATCTCTGAAAGGTAGCAGGCGCATTACATAAACCAAAAGGAATACCACGATAAGCAAACGTACCAAACGGCATGTGAAGGTCGTCTTCTCTTGATCATCAAGCTCGATGGGGATCTGAAAGTAACCGGACATCCCGTCTAAGAAGCAGTAGTATTCATGACCAGCTAATCGTTCAAGCATCTGATCAATGAACGGCAGTGGGAAGTGATCTTCTTGGTGCATCATTGAGTCGTCGATAATCGATGCAGACTCTCCATCCGGTAACTGTTCGGGTAGGAATGAGTTCACCCTTTGGATTAGGGATGACATGATTCCTCCTTTCTTCGGAACGACTTGAGTCGGGCTGACCCAAGGACTGTCGGCAATAGGATAGATGATACCGGCATCTAGAAGCTTGAGTACTTCTTTCTTGACAACTTCCTGCATCAGAGGGTTAAGTCAGCGTTGCGGTTGTCTGACTGGTTTGAATTCTTCATCAACGACTATCCGATGCTTGCAGAAGGTTTCAAAGATGCCTCTGATGTCTGCTAACTGCCAGGCAATAGCTCGGACATGCTTCTTGAGTAGCCTAATCAATTGCTCTTTCTGCTCGGGAGATAGATTCGAACTGATGATGACTGGTAACTGACAGTCCTTCCCCAGAAATGCGTATTCTAGGTGGTCAGGCAGCTCCTTCAGAGTAAGTTCTGGCGGATTCTCATATGAAGTGGTAATCCGACTCGAAGCTGGCTCAATGTGTGTGGCGCAGTGATGGGTGTGAATGTCGCCTTCTGTTCGTCTAGTTCATCTTGCCATAAGCACTGCTCTGGATCGTCTAACGCATTATCAATCCCTGAAATCAAACACAACTCTAGCGGATCACTAGATAAAGCATTAGTAAAGGAGTTGGCCGAGGCCAACTCTAGGGGATCAACAACATAACATTTATCATCTTGGGCAACATAATATCTCATGCTATCATTAATGCAGAATGCAACACTCTCTTGACCTACACTTAAAGTTAACAGGCCTTGTTTGCAGTTTATATTCACACCAGCAGTTGCTAATAAAGGTCGACCTAGGATAAGTGTTCCGTCTAACTCACGAGTATCTAGAACAACAAAATTCACAATTATAGTAAACGGACCACAACAAACAGTTACATCTTCTATTACACCCCTAGGTAGTTTGACAGACCTATCGGCTAGCACGAGATGCAGAGTGATCGGTTTTAATTGCCCTAGATTCAGCTTTTCATATAGATAAACAGGCATAACATTAATAGAAGCACCAGAATCAACCAGACTGCGATCAATTTTAATGCCATCAATAATGCACGGCAATGTAAAAGAACCGGGATCAGGACACTTAGCTGGGGTGGTGGCGGCTGTCGAATGGGAGATGGCGCACCGAGAATAGAAGCGCATTCATTAGTAAGCGTGATAGAGTACGCCTCCCCGTTCTTCACTTTCTTCACGTAATGGCTTGAGCGTGTTCGCTCTTTGTACCGGAGTCTGCTTGAAATGCTTCTGGATTAAGGAGAGGATTGCTAGTAAAGAGTTTAGTCATATTACTTATAGCATCCTCTATCCTCTGGCTCTGAGCTCTCTGTCCTTGATTTAGTGCAGCTTGAGCTTTTAGTTGAATGTCGTGGTCGTCAATCTGCTAAATCTGATCGAACTTCTTCTCATAATCCATGTCTCTATTGTAGTAACGGCTTTGCTTGAGACTGTTGTTGTCCTCCAATGAATCCCGGAGGTCTATAATAAGGATCTACTAACCGGTTTGCTCTGGTTCCGTGGCACGTAGTTTCTTAACCGGCATAGCCTTTCTGATTATTAGCGAAGCCCTGATCGATGAAGTTTATCTCTTCTGTAGACCAGACTTCTGTTGTGCCGAAGTTGAGCAGCTTCCACCGTTATGAGCACAGGACCCACACATCCACAGTCAACTGAAAAGATGGTGGCTGACGGGGGATCTAGGGGAATACCAGCTGCTTGTAGGTGTTTCTGAACCTCTGTCTTGATCTGCTCTGCAACACTCATCTGACTCTGACTCTTGTTTCCTTCTATTTGCCTCTCCCATTTCTAGACTTTGAAGCACAGTTGCAAAATGCAGAAGAGCATCCTGAGGAGTAAGGGCGGTACAATCTTCGCCAGCTAGGGAGTTGACCCAGTTTGCAGATTCTTTGCGCATACCACGAGTAAAGAATTCAGCCAGCGTCTTTGTTCAAACCCATGGTGAGGGCAGTCGAAGAGAAGAGACTGGAATTCATTCCAAGTGTCATACAGGCTTGCATCCTCTCTCTGAGTGAATCTGAGATGCGGTCTTTATAAGCAGTCGTCCCTCGCGGGGGGAAAGTATTCCTCAACAAAATCTTGAGCTAATGCCTCCCAGTTAGTGTAATGACCCGGCGGCTTGCTTCCAAGCCACTACTTAGCTGCACCTCTGAAGAGAAAGGAAAGACTCGGAGATATAAAGCGTTCTTGTTGAGGTTCCCAGACTTGAAGGTGTTATAGACAGCCAAAAAGTCATCTAATGGGTGTAGGGGTTATCATCTGGTCTCCCTTCGAATTGCACGTCCTTAGAGATCAGTTCTAGGAGAGGAATCTTAATCTCTAGTCAGGATCGTCGTCATTAGAAAGCACAGTGATGGGGATCGAAAGTTGGATGCACGCGGCTTACTGTAGTCCGCAACACTTTAAGAGTACCATTGCGTAAAGGAGGATGGAACGGAAGTGATCCGTTTCTGTACCTGCTATGATCTGCAAGAGACAAAAACAAAATCGGTGTAAAATCGAAGTGTGATGGAAAATGAAAGATTAAAGGTAGAAGAAAAAATGCCAACTCTTTCTTTCAACGAAATAGAAGAGTCCCCGGCAACGGCGCCAATTTGATGAACGTGTCATTGTGATGCGTTCAAACAAATAACTAACAAAGCAACAAAGCAGGGTAGATCGTATTCCAGGGTTTCCTCAACTTCCCTTACTCAAAGATGTTGGCAATTTAATTCAAGTTTAAACACAAGTTGTGCGTGGTGTGAGTTCCACGACTTCTATACTAAAATGCAAAGATAAGTTGAAATGAGAATTAAAGCGAAGAAAGATTGAAGATTGATTGATTGACTAGAAAGAGTGACAGACAAGCTTAGACTTCGAATCCCCCTTAGATACCATAGCAACAGCAGTCAACAGACCAGTAACTTTCGATTCTAGTTCATTCAGTTCATAGACCCATCATAACTCCTGACCCTTAGGTGTAAGACTGGCGAACGTTCGCTCTATCCGATCTAGCTACCACGATTAATTAGTCGCCCAGGTACGTCGCCTCTCGCAACGACTTAACTTAACTGGTGCAAATTCTAATGATTAATGAGTTACTCTAGCAATGGATCAACCCTAATCGGTTCCTACGAAAGGCACACTCCAATTATAAGGTTGATTGTTCGACTTGGTGTTTTAAAAATAAGGCGAGCGTTCGCTTCTATCCTTAGCTTAGCAAGAATCAAATCTAGGTGGCCAAACCAGAAAAGAAACCCAGATAACGAAGAACAAATCAAACATGAAAGATGAAACTGAATGAACTTCGAATCTAATCACCGCCGATCCGTGACCGCTTTAAGCCCCGGGTCACTTAGGGTTCATCTAATCTAAGCTACGCGAGTTTAGCTACTCATATTCAATACAGAAGAATCGAAGACAAACAAAGAATACATCTCAGGTAGGAAGACAGAGAGAACTGTAAAACCTAATTTCGATGTTTCCTGGCAGCTTCAATCTGCTGGATCTTCAACTCCTAGCACTGGCTCTCCGAGATGGATGGATGGCGTCACGATCCGTTCTTGGCTCCTCGAACCCTCTCTACTCGTTTTTCTCTCTCCCCTCTGTCTAGTTGTGTGTTGTGAAATTGTAAGTCCGTCCGTCCCTCATTTAGCCGCCGATTTCTGTATTTAAACCTACCCGAGATTTTCTGATTTCCCTTGATATTTTCGCCGAAAATAATAGAGGAATTTCGGCGAAAATTTCTTCTTAATCGGGAAAGTGGATTCCTTCTTTCGTTTTCGGCGAAAACCCAAGGTATTTTCGCCAAAAATGAATGTGTAAATGGAGCAGGAGTTTCTTTGACTTGAGTGATCTCTCCGGTTGATTTATGTGTGATTCTTTGGGTTCCAACGTCTAAGACACGTCCTTGGCTACTTATTCGATGGCAAAACCTGTGCTAACGTAAAAACACTAGAAAACCATCAAATAGACCCGAACGGGCCAAGGTAACACAAATGGCACGAGATAGGGCAATCGATTGAATATTCGTTATTCTACCCTAAAATTCATGTCTTAAGCAAGGAAATGTCGCTTAAATGAGGCTGATAATCACGTCAAAACGAGTGTCATCACCTCACCAAGCAAACCTCAGCTAAGGGCTTGGGGGCAATTGATGGACCCTCTTACGGCGATCACAGGATAGGCGATCCGGACTGTGAGTAAGCCCTCCCCCCAAGCGAAGCTCGGCAAAGGGCTTGGGGGCAAAATTTATGGCCCGGCCCGTAAGCGTCCTGAAGGCCTAGGCAGCAGCCCACATGCAGCGATCGCCGCTGATGGGTTGGACCTAGGCGACAGTTTGGGCAGATTGGACAAACAAGCCCAAGAAGTAAAAGAAGCCCAAGGCACGGCCCAACACGGCGGCTCTTAGGGTTCCAAGACAAAGCGGACACGTGTCGACATCCTATGGAGGCTACAAACGAGTGGCCAGGATTCAACCTTGGCGACCAAGACAGGGGTACTATAAATACCCCCCGTACACTCCATAAACCGGAGGACAACACTTTTACCCGGCGGACAAACGCTCCGCGGTACGTAACTCACCTCCTTCCCATTCCTTAAACTGATCGCCTCACTCTTCCATGAACTAACTACCCCCATTATCGCTTACGAGGTACAACCACAGGCTTGGGCTTCACTATTGGCCAGGCGACGAGGCTGGAACAACACTTGTCGAGAGTAGTCATCAATAACAGTTAGCATACATCGAGCACCACCTAAAGATGGTTCTAGAGACGAACTCCACAAATCAGAATGCACATAATCAAGATACCTTCAATAGTATGAACTGAAGTATTAAACTTTCCCTCTTATGCTTTCCAGACACACAATGCTCACACAACTCCATATTACTGGCATTTCATCATCCAGCAAGAAGTCCTCTCTTGCTCAACTCTATCATACCAGCTTCACTGATATGCCCAAGATGCATATGCCAAAGATTAGTAGCATCAGAATCAAATAAAGAATTTGAAGTTATAACAACTTTACCTGCAACTATGCTACCTCTCAAATGATACAAATTTGCAGCTTTCATGTCACCTTTCATGACCATAAGAGACCCCTTTGAAACCTTTAGAACTCCACTCCTTCACCGGTGTACTTATACCCTTTCGATTCAAGATCAGTGCTCAACAAAATTAGTTTTCTCTTCAAATCTGGTATGTGTCTGACATCTGTCAAAGTTCTTACTACAACATTAAACATCTTAATCTGAACAGATCCAATCCTTGCAACCTTACAAATGAGTTATCACCCATCAAAATAGTTCCACCAACATCAACAGAGTCATAACTGGAAAACCAATCCATATTAGGGCACATATGAAAGGTGCAGGTAGAATAAACA
This sequence comes from Linum lewisii, assembly GCA_034768395.1. Taxonomy (NCBI): domain Eukaryota; kingdom Viridiplantae; phylum Streptophyta; class Magnoliopsida; order Malpighiales; family Linaceae; genus Linum; species Linum lewisii. Next base: position 45,090,447 of record CM068303.1, on the reverse strand, counting down.
ATCAATTCATCATCAGTTCTAGTACAACAGAGGTCTTACCTCCATTTTATGATTTACCTTGGTCTCTCCTTTCTTTGTATTGAAGGAGACAACATTCTGATATGTTGTGACCAAGTCTCTTGCATTATCCACATGACTTAGACTTTGGTCTAGTTTTCGAGTGACCTTTGTAATTGCTCAAACTTTGGTCTCTAAATCCATGGCTAGAACTTTTCTCCTTTTGTCTTCCGGGAGTATATAAGCCCTCTCCATGAGAGCTAGAACTATCACCAACCACTTGTCTCATTATCTCCGTGGACTTTAAAACATCATAAACTTCATAAAGGGTGAGAGTATCTCTACTATACAAAATCGTATCTCGAAAATTTGTATAAGAACTCGGTAGAGAACACAAAAGAATAAGAGCCAATTCTTTTGTGTCATATATTACCTCCATGGATTCTAGGTCAGCCACAATTTCTTTGAATTCACAGATGTGCTCCTGCACTCTTCCTCCATCATGTAGTTTGTGTGAAAACAACTTTTGTTTGAGATTCATCTTGTTGGTAAGAGTCTTCGTCATACACAACTTTTCAAGTTGCTGCCACAATCCAAAACATTCTTCTCCTTCATAACCTCTTGGTAGTAGAAAATCTTGTATAGAACACTCATTTTGCTCTCACCATGAGAACACTAATCTCCACCTTTTATTCTTTTAATCTAATCTAATGGCTTAAAATACATGAGCATCTTTGTAATTTTAATAAATTCATTAATTAAATCATAAAATACTTAATATTCCATGATTTTTGGAGATTCTGTCTCCACATTTTTCTCTCCAACACAGTTTCCCTAAATTGATCTGTTCACCATGAATTTACAAGTTTTACTGCAAATTATTTAGGTACATGATACCTAATAGTATTACATTTGCCTGGGCGAAATCGCATAGGGTCTGGGCGTACATACCTAGATTTGTCCATACTTTCAGAAGGTATTTATTTAGGTACATAGTTTGATTTTTTATTTATTGTGGTGAAAAGGCCCAAGTTGAACTTTCCTAATTAACATTACCGTAAGTGTATAACTAATTATAAGAATATGAAAACCCTGAAAAAGTAATAGGTCTTTTAAATTATCTTCATTTGGTTGAAAAATGGAAATCAACCCTAGAAATCTTGTAGTGATTAATGAAAAGATTGAATTTGAAAATTTGCAATTTTAAGGTAAATATGAGGAACTAGTATGCTCTCGCCCAGGAGTTGTTACGGTAAAAAAAATTATATATGGAACTATTTTGCAGCAAATATGACTATCATGAGAGAGCTTATGATCTAGTGAGTGTTTTATTATTGCGTTATGATCTAGTATGTGTTTTCTTTTGCATTATGAAACTCACATAAATCTTTAGCGTACAGACCATTGTATGACTGAAAGGGAACAAGTGGATGTATCTATTCCAAAGAGAATGATTGTATAATTGTTATGTAGATCTGAAGAAGATTTCTCGTATCTTGGGGTGGAAGTAACCAAAGGAAAAAAAAATGTGATTATATTTTGTAGAACAGCAAAATCAAGCATCGACTTGTCTGTATCCGACAAAATTGATTTCGACATCCCCCAATTAGGAGAAGGTTTTAGTAATAAACAATCCAAAATAGAATAGAAAACTTTCCGTTCAAATTTAAAAAAAGTCCTTAATCGACAAACAATCCATGATTCAAAGCCAATTAACCAGATATTATTACTTATTAATGCACAATTAATATATAATTATGTTTTCATATCATGTTCAAAGACTCCTTCAGCCAGGTCACCAAAGATGTAACTTTCCGGTGATCAAATAACCAATATAATAGCGCAAGAACCTTAAGCAAGTTAAAGTGGGGGATCTACTACCGTTAGGACACCCCTTAGTGTCCTCATATTAGGACACCTCTTAGAACCATAGGATTAAGAAACAGATCCAATGGACCAGATTAAAATGGACAAAATTGTCATTTGATACCATATAATATAGTAAATAATATTAGGGCTTTACCACAAACCCTAAAAATACAATCGGCAAAAAACAAATTGTGCTCTCAACTTGCGGAACCCAACCGCCGCCATTGCCGCCGTACACCCTACCCGCCTGCCCGCCTCTCCGCCTGCCGCCATCGCCTCCACACGCCTAGCCGCCGCCATCGCCTCGCCGTCACACGCCTAGCCGCCGCCATCACCCGTCACACGCCTAACCGCCGCCATTGCCTCGCCAGCCTCGCCCCGTCGCCACACCATCCTCGCTCGCTAGCCTTGTCAAACCAATCTACCGCATCAGATCTCACCAGGCTCGCCGCCACCTCGCCGCATCAGATCTACCGCCGCATCTCGGGGGAGTGGCGGCGGCAGTGAAGGAAGGGAGAGCGGAACCAAGGCGTAGCCACCGCGGTGGCTGGTTTAGAAGTCGGGGCGGGGGCGTTGTTTCCACGGGTTCCAAGAGAGTGGGAGCGGCGGCGACGTGGTCGGACGTTCCGCCAACGGTGAACACTTCATCGGAGAAGACAAGAAACCTGGTTGAAGTTTCTTGAAAGTTCAATGACTGTTCTGTCATTTTTAGAAAGATAAGTTACCCAACTGTGATTTCAGTAAATCTGTGGTGTGTTTGGGAGTTTGGCTTTTAAGGGTTCGTTTGGCAGGTCAGTGAGGAACCTTCGATTGGTGATTCAGAGTTTCGGCCATAACTCCCTCGTTAGAGCTCCGATCGATGAACCGTCAGGATCGGTGGAATCAGGACGATGAGATGGATGTTTCTAGGCATTCAAAGTTGTTTTTTCGATTTCCAGAAACAAAACCTCACTTGGACAAATTTCATGGATCGTTCTGTTAGTTTCAGAAGTTAAGTGACACTTGGGTTGGTTCTGTAACTTAAGTGGTGTTCTGTAATTCCTATGAAAAATGCTTAATTTCTTCAGTTTTCTTTGGAGTTCTTGTTTGAATTGAAATGAAATCGGTATGGTTGTTATTTGATATTATGGAACAGATATTATTCCGTATAGTTACTTATGGAACATATATTGTTTCGTATTTGATATTATGGAACAGATATTGTTCCGTATAGTTACTTATGGAACAATATTGTTCCGTATAGTTACTTATGGAACAAATATTGTTTCGTATACTTTGTTCCATTATCAAAATTGTTTTTCAACATGTTCCATTACTTTTGAAATGAATCACTGTTCCGAAACAATAAAAGAGGAACTGTTCCGAAATGATAAAAGAGGAACTGATTCGAAACAATTTCCACAAAAAAGTGTTAGAAAACTAATCTCAAATAAAAACCATCGGAGATACACAACAAAAATGGCCGAGCATAGAGAAGAAGATGAATAAGTAATTAAAAAAAAAGATAATTAATTTAATCATAAATTAAATGGAGCAAAAAAAGAAGCAGAAAATGAATAAAAAATTAGCAATGTAACTGCAAATCCAAAAATTAATAAACAATAATTAAAATCTTAATAAATAAAACATTGAAATTACCCTTATGTCCAATTAATATTGGCCTTCAGATTTGTAAGATTAAATCTTACGGTTCTAAGAGGTGTCCTCATATAAGGATACTTTGTGGTGTCCTAAATGGTAGCTTTTCCCAAAGTAGGGTAAACATCTAAACCTCAACCATTCTTGAGTATAATAGTAGGTTCTTTCTCAACGAATAATTCATAAGGGACATGAAGAATAACATAGAAAACTTCTTGCATATCTTAAATGACCAGGAGACGAAACAGGGAAAAAATTACTCAAACCTATCACATGATGTTATTGTAAGCCAAATTTGAAATTTTTTTTTAGCTGAGAAGAAACCTTGGAATAAAATTTAGTTGATCATATCAGAAATACCACAAAGTAGCTGATATGTATTATTCTCATCATAGAGTTTTGCCTTTATGGTTGATCCCCATAATGAGATAGCATATATGTGGTAAATGACATAAAGTGGCTTGTTCTTAATAAGATGATAGCTTATTTTTTTCGTAACAAGATCAAGAATGCAACTCTCGGATTTAAAGTGAAATGATACTCTAAACATTTGTGTGTGGCAAAATTGATATACGCAAAAAACAATCGTCAATGAGATAACAATGATTTCAATAAACTATCTTTGTCCGCAGGTGAAAACAATGTAAAACATATCGCAACTTTCTTCCCACACTTGTTGAGACGCGTGAATATCCCAAATAAAAAACTAATTTTTTTAAAGCAAATAATGATTTATTGGTTTTGGTAGTAATAATTTACTAGACATTATGAAGGTGCTATCCTTCCTCAAACGTAACCAACTCCCTCACCCAAATCTCTGATTACTAACCTAGCCCGGTTTAGTTTCAAAATAACCTAAATAGAGCCCCTAGTGTCCAATTCACTTTTAAGTGATTGGTGACGACTCCAAGCATTAATCAAATCAATTGTAAAGATCGACATGATATCGTGATTGCGCAATGCTCACGACACTTGCCACAAATTAAAAGTGTTTAATTAAATTGCTTATTACACAAATAAATATTAAAAAAAAGGCATCATAAAGTCAATTTTGTGAGAAAGAAAAGTCATATTTTATTAAGTATAAGAAGGAAACAAAAACAAACATTCATAATAGGTACTCTATGGTAGTTAACACTTAACCAAAAAAACCATCCTTCCACGTCTAATTTGGTAAACCATATAATTGAGAATTTTTTTTGGTGAGAATATAATTGAGAATTTTAATTATGGTACTTTCTATGAAAATTGAAAAATTCGTCGAATCTCTTCTTTAAGGAAACATAAAAATTTGGAAACAAATCTACAACCTAAATTTTATAGTTTATTGAATATAAATATCGGTCCGTCCGGCCGCTGGATAGACGGCGGAGATAAAGGAGCGGTGTCTGTTGGGCGAAGGAGAAAGAAAGAAAGAAGAAACCGCGTGAACTTTGCTCCACGCGCTCCTCTTTCCCTTCTTCCTTTTGCGGTCGGATTTTCGACTCCTTGTGTTGTGTTATACGCACGCAGAGACGGAAGAAGACATAGCAGAAGCAGACAGTAAGCCCCCAAAAATATCACAAGCTTTGTTCTCCATTTCGATGTTTTTCCTGTTTCCCTCTATGCCCGCTGCTAAACCTTTGTGATTGCCGCCATTTTCCCTTACAGTTGGCAGCATTGTACGGACGTCCCTTTCAAGTGCCCTTTTCATTCCAGCGATTCATTCAAGTGGAGGAGCTGAAGAGAGCAGAAAGTAAGAGAGCCCCCCATTTCCTTTCTTTCTCGTTACTCCCGAAAAGTGTAAGTCTTTTTCTAATTTGGGTTGTTTTTGTTCTCTTGCATAGCTCTCTTGTTTTAGATTCTAGGGTTTGAATTGTTGTTTTGTATGTTCTAGTTGTTTGGGGAATTGGGTTCAAGTTCTTTACATTTGTGGTCATCGTCATATATAGGGTTTGTCAATCGGATAAACAGAAGGTTGGAGTTGGAGCAAGTTTTCTGATTGTGTGCTTGTTGGTTGGCGGACAGATTCCTTGATCATCCGTACTGTAGAGTACTCATTCTTCATCAATCAATCAATTTGAGTCCCAATTGTGTGATACAATGCCGCAATCTTAACCGAGTAATGGCCTGTCCTGAAGAGACTAGCAGCAACAAGAGGATAGGTTTGCCTCCTTCGCATCCAAAAAACCATCATATATTGGCTTCTGGATTGGTCTCAGACCAGCAACAGGTGGGTTTGAATCACAGTAGGCCATCTCATTCGAGGTCTTTGTCTCAGTCCTCAATGTTCTCTCTTGATCGCCTTCCTCCATTGAGTCCTATGCAACATCCGTCTGTGGTTGGGGATGTGTCTATGGAAGAAAAGGCTGGTGCTTCCCGTGGAATGCCGGTTCCTGGTTCGAGGGCCAATGAGGGATTACCTCCTCGCAGAGGGCATAGGCGGTCTATGAGTGATACTGTACCATTGGGATTTTGTGCCATGATCCAGTCTTCGCCTCAACTGATACCTATTGGGGGCCAGGGTGGTTTCGATCGGTTGGAATTGGTGAAACAGGAGGTGGAAGGAATGGGTGATAGGCGATCGATGGTAGAGGTTGAGGATGATATGTTGAATGCTTATATGGATAATATTGATCCATTAAACTCATCTGGTACTGAGGATAAAGATTGGGATAGCAGGGTTAGTGGTACCAAGACAAATGGAACTGAAAACAGTGACAATGAGGCAGAGAGTCATATGAGAGGGCTTAAGAGAAATGCTGATGGTGAAATTGGGCCTGCTGGCCGGCACTATAGGAGTGTGTCGATGGATAGCTTCATGGGGAGTCTGCGGTTAGATGATGAGTCGATGAAGCTTCCTCATGCTGGAAATCAAATTGGTCAACTCTCACCTAGTAGCTCAATGCAAGGGAATTTCACCAAGTTCAGCTTGGAGTTTGGAAACGGTGAATTTACTGAAGCGGAGCTGAAGAAAATTATGTCCAATGACAAGCTCACTGAGCTTGCAATGGCTGATCCGAAGCGTGTCAAAAGGTTTTGTTCTTTTCACCCCTTCCAATTTCAGATTGAGAGATTAGCTAATCCATATATTTACACTTTGAAATTTCTCATCCATGCTCAATGAATTCCAGGATCTTGGCGAATCGTCTATCTGCTGCTCGGTCCAAGGAGCGAAAAATGAGGTACATTTCTGAATTAGAGCAAAAGGTGCAAACTTTACAGGCAGAAGCCACTACATTGTCTACCCAGGTTACTGTGTTACAGGTTGGTCTCTAGTTTACCACCAGTATTATCCCTCCTGCTCTATCCTCATATTGTTCGTTCACTAATCTGTAATCGTAACATCTTACAGCGTGATTCTACAAATCTTACAAGTCAGAACCATGAACTGAAGTTTCGGCTTCAAGCAATTGAACAACAGGCCCAACTCAAAGACGGTGAGTTCTTTTGCACATAGAATGTAATGCAGCTTATTATGTATTGAAATGTTGGCGATCGACTTAATTTGCCAAGCTAGAGATATTGAGCATAGGGTTATAGCAAAGCTTAAGCTCTTTTCTTCTGTGCTTGGTCTCGTTAGTTTTCTGTAGAATCCGGAAGGGAAGAAGTACAAACTTCATGAAATTGTGGTTCATAGCTGTCCTTCACGATGCTTAACCTTGTTTGAATATGTATATAATTTTCTTTGGTCATGGTTCCTGCTTTCCTGCCATTGCTTTCTTTTTGCTAAAGATTATGAACTTGACAGCCTTTTTCTCTCGTAAAATTTATTCAAGAATCAAGATTCCAAATTCAAACATCTTATTGACACCTGTTCGTACCAGTCAAAATGACTTGTCGATTGACTGTGACTTTACTCTGGCTTCCTCTTTCACTTGAGCTGAAAACGCTGATTTGTTTCACTTGATTGTGGCGGCAGCTCTGAATGAAGCGTTAGTTGGTGAAGTCCAACGACTGAGGCTCGCGGCCACAGCTCCAGGAGCAGAAATTACTAGTCATCATCAGCAGCAGCTACTTGGGAATGTAATGCAGCAGCATCAGAATGCATATCAGCTGCAGCATCAGCATCAGAGACAACAATCACAACAGCTAAACCAAGCACAGAGCAGCAAATGAGTTGGACGAACTAAAGATAGCTGGTTGTTTGAAGATAAAATTGCACATTGTCGGATTCTGCAATACAGAAGTTAATATATAGAGTACAAAGATGGCATGATATAGAGATGAAACATTCATATTTTACAGATTTCATTCTTTTACAGAAAGAAATAAAGAAAAAAGTGGTGGATAGAGACTATAGATTACAGATAACTACAGATTCAGTGTTCTAAACAAATTTTTTTTTTGTTCATTGTATTTGGTTATCAAAATTCATCGTTTCTGTTCATTCCTTGTTGAGTAAGTACTGTAGTGGACATAAAAAATGGTTCTTTTTCTTCCAGTCCGAAGCACTTTTGTAGTGTTTGCCATAAAGACGTTTGAATTTCAACTTTTAAGTTCGGGGTCGTTTTGGTACAGGGATTGAGAATTAGGGGAAATATGAAAATAGGAGAATGGTGGAAAAGTGTTTGTTAAAAGTTGGAGGATGTTAAATTACATTGTTTGGTATGTATATTTGGTAAAGAAAATAAGAGGGGAAAACAGTGCGTCCCATTATTCTATTTGAGGCAAGTCAGAATTTCTGATAAAAGTAGAAATTGTCAGAATACACATTCTGAAGACAATAAAAAACTCTGGGTATCTGAAATACAAAACCCCAGCTTCATTAGACAGTAAACAAACAAGGATATCTTAGAATACAGAGTTTCCAAGAAACACAGCTGGATTTCCCTATACCATTGCTAAATGAAATACTCCGAAACCTTCTTGGGTTTGAGGGAGGGTTTTGTAGATTCGTAAATAAAATTACGTAACAATGTATTGTTGGTAGTATATTGATCAACTATGTCTTCCAAAAATGGTTAACAGTGATACGTGGCCCACAAATTCTAATCAACATTTAATTATTATAATTATGTTGCTCAACCCATGCAAATATGCATGGCTAGGCGACAACACATGTATATATGTTACCGCCCAGTCACGCATATTCTGAGTAACATAATTACATTAATTAAATGTTATTTAGTGTGAGTGGGTGGTGCCGCGCTATTATTAACTATTTTTGGACATAATTGATTAATATGTCACCGACAATACATTGTTATTTAATTTTGCCTATAAAATTACAAAACTCAGAAAAGGGAAGCCATTGCTTGACAAGCATAATGATACAACATACCACAGTTTTATACTTTTGCAGTCACAAGTTTCTAATACTCGTTTCTCCCGTGCCACTCCCCCTAGTGAATTCCCCGTGACAACATTTTTAATCCGTTACAAGTTTGATCCCCTCTATAAGTACCGATCGACGACATTGAGCAACTCTCTAATCATACAAATTCACCAGAAAAACCATGAAATCCCTACCGATCATACTCGCAACAATCATCGCGGTGGCAGCGGCCACCATCTCAGCTGCCCCTCCGAAGGCAGTGTCCTGCGACCAGGTGGTGAGGACGCTAATACCCTGCCTCCCTTACCTCACTGCCGCCGGTGGCGTGGGGACTACTAATCCTCCGTCAACCGGGTGCTGCGACGGAGTGAGGAGCTTAAAAAAGATGGCTGAGCAGTCACCGGAGGATAAGAGGGCGACTTGCGAGTGTTTGAAGGAAGCTGCCACCAGGTCCCAACAGAGGATTAAGGCGGAAGTTGCTGCCCAGCTGCCTAAGCTCTGTGCTGTAGATGTCAGCGTTCCCATTTCTAAAGATGTAGATTGCACCAAGCTTTCTGCTACACCTGGAAATTAAGCTCGTCAAAGGAGGAGGAAGCATGAAACAATAGATGGGAATTAATAATGTTGGACTGGAAAATGATAATGTAGAAATTAAAAGTTGGAAGGAAAAAGTATGAATAAATTTGAATAAGAAATTCAAGCTCTGCCTCATATTCCTAGACTGCGAGAGAATCTACTAATTCCGGTCAAACTTTTGTCAATTCCCATATACAAGAAGCAACCATATAAGAGACTATACAACTATTTTAGCTCCAGCAATAGAATTTTAGAATGTGCTGATTTTGATAATTAAATCTTCAAGTCCTAATTCAAAATTTTGTCAACTCTTTATTTTGGACCTTCGAATTGTGGATGATCCACAATCCAAATTTCAAGGAAAATTTAGTACTTTTTTGATGCTGAATTTTCATCACCAGATTAAAAGCCATTAATATCATAGCACCACCCTTGATATTCTGTGTCAACATTCATGCGTATTCTTTATATGTTATTCAATCATATTTATATTTTTTATAGAGTTTTAACCACTCCACTGGCGAATCTATGATGTTAATCAATAACCATGACTAAATAGATAATTACGGTTAGAATACTAAGCCATACCCAAACAAATTTATTCACTACAACAAAACGGTCAATTTGTGGTGATTTTTTCTCAACAGTGGAATGTTATAACTGCGACTGTTGAATATATAGTAGCAGTTACAAAACCGCTACTATTGGAAGGCGGAACCACCATTATAACTTTCCCAAAAAAATAAGTTTCCCAAAAATAAGTCTCTCTCTATTGGTGCTCGACGTCCTTCATCATCAAGCTTTTACAATACAACAGAGGACACTACAAGAAAATAGCACTTTAGTCACGGTTTTTAGGCTGCATTAGTCACGGTTTGTACCGTGACAAAAAAATTTAGTCACGGTTTAAGAAACCGTGACTAAATCAATCAAAATTAGTCACGATTTTTCTATAAACCGTGACAAAGGATTAATCACGGTTTTTGAATAAACCGTGACTAACCTTTGTCACGGTTTTTAGAAAAACCGTGACTAAGGTTATGTCACAGTGTTTATCCTAAAACCGTGACTAATTTTGGTCGATTTAGTCACGGTTTCTTTAAGAACCGTGACTAAATTTTGTCACGGTTCGTATAGAAACCGTGACTAAATTCTAGTGACCAAATTGTAAGCTTAAACTTTCCAGTGACTGATTTTATAATGTTCTCGAATTATAGTTTCAAACCCTTAACTCCTTCCATTTCGCAATTTAATCCATACACTTATAAGGTTAACAAAAGGTCCCACTTTTATTCCTTTCGTTATACAAATCAGTCAATCAAATTTAATTGTCAACTTATCATAATTAAGGACCAAATCTATAATAATCCCAAATAGTAAAAAATTTCAGGAGCAACCCCTCAACTTTTCCAGTTATACAACTTAATCAATTAAATTCTTATATTCTTCGTTTGGTCACTTTAAGTATTGGTTTTGCAGATTTCATCCCTCTTCTTCTCCGATCAACCACGAAGCAACCAACGAGCCTTCGATCGCCGTCGCCTCTCCTCCATCGACCGCCACCGCCGCCTCTCCTCATCGACCGCCACCGCCGCCTCTCCTCCATCGACCGCCACTACTGCTCTTCTCCATTTTCAGATCTGGATTTGATGAGTCGCCTTCTCCACCGCCGATTTCAGAGAGAAGATGGAGCGGCGGCCTTTGGTGAGGCGGGGGCTTTGGTTGCTAGATGGGGCGGCGGTGGTGGTTAACAGATGGGGCGGCGGTGGCGGTTAACAGATGGGGCGGCGGCTTCGGTGAGCAGATGGGGCTGCTTTGGTGAGACATCGGCCGGAGAAGAGCCGTCGGCATTTGGTCCGGCGGCTGGCTTCTGGTGAGGAGGAAAAGTAGAGGAGAAGAAGAGGAGGAGAGTAGTGGGGATGTGGCTGAGAGGAGTGGAGGGTGTTGGTGGGGATGGAGCTTTAGAGGAGAAGAGAGAGTTGGATGGAAGGAGTTGGGAGGAGGCCGCATCGGCTGGTTGGAAGAAGAAGAAGAAGGAAAGAAGAAGAAGAAGAAGGAAAGAAGGAGAAGGAAAAGGAAAGAAGAGAAAGAATAAGGCTGATTGGCTAATAGGAGTTGGCACAGATTGCCAAGTTGGAAGAAAGAGAGGGAGCCAAAATATTAGTCACGGTTTTAAGAAACCGTGACAAATTAGTCACGGTTTTTAAGAAATCGTGACTAATTTTGTCACGATTTCTTAAAAACCGTGACTAATTTCGTCACGGTTTTAAAGGAACCGTGACAATTGGTCACGGTTTCTAAAAATCGTGACTAATTTATCACGGTTTCTTAAAAACAGTGATAGATTAGTCACGGTTTATTAAAAACCGTGACCAATTAGTCACGGTTTTCAAAAACCGTGACAAATTAGTCACGGTTCACAAAACCGTGACTAATCTCATGTTTTCTTGTAGTGGGACGTGAGGGAGGTGATTAGGCTCCTTGCTCCAATTCCTCTGAAAAAAAACAAGAACGAAAACGACGATTTAGTCTGGGTTTCGAATAATCAAATCTAAAAATTTGATGACCTAGATTTGAAATAGAGCAATGGTTGATTTGATTTGATTCTTACCTCTGTAAGAAGAGGTGACATCGGACGGCGGAGTAAGAAGGAGCTGCGGTGGCGTGAGATCTAGCTCGATTCGGACGAAGGAGGAGCCGCGATCGACGGAGGATGAGAGGCGTTGGACGCCGGCGAGCAACTGGACGAGAAGTGGACACCGACTATCGAGAGTTGACGAGAGAGAGGTGAAATCGTCAGTCGAGAGAGAGGTGAAATCATCAGTCGAGAGAGAGAGGGAGAATGGGTTTATGGTTTCTGAAATCGTGCGACTGAAATTGGATTAAATACTTATCATACGGTGGTTTGTTACTGGTGGTTAAAACCGTCACAATGTGTTAAATACATTGTGGCAGATTTAATCTCCAATAACAAACCGCCACTATTTAATGACAGTGACAGTTGTATAACTGCCATGATTGTATCCACCGCCCCGGAGCCTATTCAGGGACCAATGCTATACTTTGGTTTAGTAGACCAAATTGATAGGAGCCCTTAGATATAAATGAATGGTTAAGATTACATTCTATTATTTAATTTAATAAAATAAAGAAATAAGAAAATCATTAATTATATCCCCACTACAAGAAAATAGGGATATAAGAATCTATTTTTAGATTTACCCCACCTCCAATTTCACCCACCGACCCCATCAACGGAAATTCCTACCGTTAGGACACCCCTTAGTGTCCTCATATGAGGACACCTCTTAGAGCCATAGGATTAAATCTTATAGATCCTAAGGTTAATATTAAATGGATATAAGGGTAATTTCATTATTTGAGATATTGTAGATTTTTAGTTCTGATTTTATTTTCGTATAATGATAATTATTATATTAATTTTAGATTTTCAGTTATGAACAGATTTTTTAAGTGCAATTAATTTATTTATTTTTAAAATTTCCTTTTCACCTCCATTTTATTAAGATTACCAATTTTTAGTAACTAATTAATTTCGGGTTTTTTTTATGATTACAATTTCCATTTTTTCTTCACTTTCCTTAATATTTATTCAGAAGTATTAATATTTATTTGGTAATCAATTTCCCTAATAGTTAATTTAGCAATATGCTACGAATTCTTCCTAAACTTTACTCCTCCTTTCTTTTTTTGAAAATTGTTTACTAGTCGTCAATGCACCGCTGTGATATTATGGAGATTATGACGATAATTTTGTGGAAATTATTTCTGAACCGTTCCTCTTTTATTATTTCGGAACAGTTCCTCTTCTATTGTTTCGGAACAGTTCCACTTCTATTGTTTCGGAACATCATATTAATCCATTACGGAAACAGAACACTCTAAACTAACAAGAACAAGATGAAGATGAAGAACTTCTTCTGATTAGGAAATCGGAACACAACCCAAACCAAATCATATTATATGAAACTGGTACCAATAACGATAACTTGGAACATGAAATTGAACCATGTTCCTAATTAGAAAATTGGAACAACACCTTGTTCCTAATTAGAAAATCGGAACAACACCTTGTTCCTAACAACATGGTTCCTAAATATTAACATGTTCTTGACAAGAAATTGGAACAAAATATCAAGAAGATGAAGAAGAAACAATAGCCCCTCGATTTCAACTCGTAACCTTGACCCCAAAAACTTCTACGGTCCGATCTCGATGTGAGCTTCGTGTTTCCGTTGGTTTTGAACCCAAAATCAAATTCAGAAATTCAAGCTTAGTCATCATGATGGCCCGTGCAATCCTCTGAATCTCACGAGCATACCACAGTCTCAAGAAACGAAGCAATCTTTTTCAGATCTACACAAAAAAAATCAAATTTAAAAAACCCTAAAATACGCCGTGTGAATTCAGCCGAAGAAGTGGAATGCTAAATCTATTACTTAATCACTATTGTCTAAATGAATATGAGTATTCATAGTCCATAAACGAAGAAACTATGCAGATCTATGGAAAGCATACAAGTCAATAGTAAATGAAAGCAAAAAAACATATGAAACGATTGGAAATCAAGCACCCAACTCATGCTGAAGCACCGATGACGTGGTGGAATTGGACGGAGCTGCAGCGGGCAAGGGCTGGGCTGTGGAGGACGTGCAGCGGCCGGGCTGGAGGTCGTGCGACGGCAGCGATTGGGTTGTGGAGGACGTGCGGCGGCGGCGGCCGTGTTGGTTCCGCAGGTTGAGAGCATCAATTTTTTTTTTGTGATTGTATTTTTTAGGGTTTGTGGTGAAACCCTAATAATATTAACTATATATACTAATTCTTAAATGACTATTTTGTCCATTTTAATCTAGTCCATTGGATTTAGTTTCTAATTTAATGGTTCTTAATAGTGTCCTCATATGAGGACACTAATAGGTGTCCTAATGGTAGTAGATCCCCCCATCAACAATTCCCCTACCATCAACTTCTCCTGCATGCCGACCACAACGCCGACAACCACACCGTCGATTTCCCTTTACACAATCGCTCCTCCCAACCACCGATTTCACCCCACCACCGAAGCCACCCCCACACCGCCCTTCCCCCACCATTGACTTTCCCTGCACGACGACCACACCGTCGTTCCCCCATTGTCGATTTTTCCTCCCACCATCGTTCTTGCACGACGACCCCAACATGAAGAAGAGGTCAGTTGGAGTTACTCTTACTGGAAGAAAAAACAAGGCAATCCTTCGGAGTTACGCTTCTTGCACTATGAAGAGGCTGTGATTTAACTACTTTAGATAACAACCGATTTCCTCTCTCCTCTTCTTGTACTAGGACAACATCGTTAGATAACAGCCGTAGTTTAGCATATTTCTTAATAGGCATGTGATTTTGCAGTGCCTACTTGTACTAGGACACTCTCGTTAGATAACATCCTAGGGGGTCCTGTGATTTTGGAGTCCCTATTTGTACTAGGACACCCTCGTTAGATAACATCCTAGGGTGTCCTGTGATTTCGCAGTCCCTGCTTGTACTAGGACACCTAATTGATTTAGCAGATTTTTTAAGAGGTCTGTGAAGAGGCTGTGATTTTGCAGTCCTTGATTGTGCTAGGACACCCTCATTAGATAACATTGCAGTCCCTTCTTGTACTAGGACACCCTCGTTAGATAACATCTTAGGGCGTCATGTGATTCTGCAGTCCCTGCTTGTACCAGGACACCTAATTGATTTAGCAGATTTCTTAAGAGGCCTGTGAAGAGGCTGTGATTTTGCAGTCCCTGCTTGTAGTAGGACACCCAATTGGAGAATTAGTTGCTACCTCGTTAGATAACAATCGTGATTTGGCTAGTTTGTAGAATTAGTTGTTTGTACTAGTACACCTAGTTGGAGAATTAGCTGCTACCTCAAAAGGGTTGTTACCTTGTTAGATATGTTTATCCACATGATATATTTTTGTCCATATCAGATCATCTCTGTTTGATAAATGCTACCAACACATTTTATAACAGCCTTGATTTTTTTGTCTGCCTATTCTTGTTGTGTTTGAGGACAACATTATTTTGAATCTTGTTTGCACGGTAGCTTATTTTGATTCATGACCTGATTGCTTGTACTAGGACCTGATGATTGTGTTAGTTTATTTATATTCTAGTTTCTTGATGTTTTCAAGGTCAGTACAACACACATATATACTAGGATACCCTAAGATGTTGATTACACTAGGACACCTTAGGAATTTTCTGCACTAGGACACCTTATGCTTATAGATTTGCGACTTGGAGAATGTCGTCCCGATGCTCCCCGGGCTATGTTAATGTTGCTTCTTGTTTTTCTAATGTTTATCAATTAGCATGTGTCCTTGTGTGATCAGATCAGTGACCAAATAATGATGGTATACGATGGAGCCATGGGGATTAGGATGATACCTACACTAGGACACCTTAGTTATTTTCAGATTTCTTAAGAGGCATGATTTTGCTTTCCGGTAACTGAGTTCATTCTCTAGCATTGTTCCTAGCATCACTACTCATTCTATCTTATGCTTTTCCCAAATGTACTCTTTTTCTATGATAAAATAAAATAAAATAGAAGCTCTTTGAATGTTATTATTTTCATCTTAGAGCTTAATGCAGGGGAAAACATTATCTTTTCAGCCATTTCTTTACCTGAGCTCTTTGTTGCTTGTGTTTGCCTAATGAACTAGGACATCTTAGGGGTCGTTTACTTGAGAGATTTGGGGTGATTTGGGGCTCAAATCTCTGCTCTAGAGATTTGGACGAAATCTCCTGTTTACTTCACAATTGGAGATAGAGATTTGGGGAGGATTAGAGATTTCGAGGTGGGCCCCTAGAGATTTGGGGAGCTTTCTGAAATCTCTACTAAGACCAGAGATTTGAGGGGGATTTGAGAGAATTGGGGCTCACTTTACGAAAATAACCTCAACTAATTTGTCTAATATCAAAACGGAGATGATGAATGAGGCCATTTTGGTCTTTCATAATATGTATATTTATTATTTTTTTTTATATTTTTAGAATTCTCTACACCAAATCAGCCAAGTGAACATAGCTTTTGAAATATCTAGAGAATCTCAAATGTCTAGCTATTTCAAATCTCTAGAGATTGAAATCCCCTAAATCCAAATCTCTCAAGTGAACGACCCCTTAGTTATTTTCATGCACAAGGATACCCATATATATGTACATGATGCCTCTTGCATACATATTTTTTCCTGGTTTACAGGATGTTGACTACACCAGGACACCCTAGGATGAAGGTTATAACAACTCGGCCGGAGAAAAAAATAAACAGGCGTCAGTGAAAAGTAAGGAAACTACGGCATGGAATTTTTATGAAAGGAAGAGAATACACATCAGAAGGAAAGAATCTGCTAACTAATTATAAAAGGGTTAATTAGTTATATTAACATTAACGGGTCGTTTGGATAGGTGATTTGAGGGAGGGATTTTAGATGATTTGGGGTCCAAATCCCTGCCCTAGATATTTCATTAAAATATATTGTTTGGGCTGCAAATATATGTGGAGATTGAGAAAGATTTCAAATCTCTTAGGTAAGCCCAAAGCAGGGATTTTGGGAAGTTTAAGAAAGAATTGATACACTTTTACTAGTTTGTCCTCAACTAATTTCGCTATTTACAATTAACCCACATATATAAGCCATCAAATTTTGGTAGATGATTAATGAAGGACATTTTGGTCATTTGAAACATGAATTTAATTTTTAATTTTTAATTTTGTGAATTCCCTACCCAACTATCTCTCCAAATCACCTATCCAAACCTTCTATTTTTCAAATAGCAAGGGGACATCAAATCTCATGCTATTTTAAGTCTCTAGACATTTGAAATCCCCTCCTCCCAAATCACATATCCAAACGACAAGTAAATATCTTCCTAATAATTATCCACTGATGTGTAAAGAAAGGATAATGATTAATTTTTTTTATGAATGAATAATAATTAATTAGATAATGAATATTTTTATATTAATTCAATGACTAGAATTCATTTGGTTTAGTGGACCAAAAATACATTTGGTCACTGAAAAAAATGCGTCGCCGCCCTATGTGAGAAAACTAAAATTTTCAAGAGCAAACTATATATAATATTGGTTAATGCTCCGATAACCATATAATACTATGTTACAAAACTTACATGATTATTCTTTTATTTTTCGAAAAAGAAAAAGAAAAAAAAAAGACCTTCAACATTCATAAAGAGACCAACGGCTGTGTGTAGAATATCAAATACAAGTACAACAACATATAATAATGGATTATAGAAGCTAGTAATCCGAAACATGAAATTGACCAATAACAATTTAAGCCACCGGAAGCTTGGGAACAATCCACAGATGATTCTTCTTATGCATCGTAATCCCAGGCAACACATCAAAGTCAACTTCCTCCTTCTTCATGCCAGCTGGCATCTCCTAGTCAAACCCGTATAGCAAATTGGCCAGCGCGATGATGTCCACCGTGGCAACGCCCATGTGGATCCCGGGGCATCCCCGACGACCCGCCCCGAACGACGTGGGCCTTGTCGCCGACGTGGGCTCGTACCTCGGCTTGGGCCTTTTCGAGACATCGTGGGTTTGTGATTAGGAAGCTCATCGCCCATATTACCGTCGCCGCACTCGTCTCTGTTCCAGCAATGAACACGTTCTGCAAAGTGCAAGCACAATTGGGTAATAATCATTAATAATCCAAAAAGACTACCCATTAATTGCTTTCCCAAATATAGAAATTTTCTTCGGCGGTGACCATTGCTCTATGTATTTGCAGAGAAAGATGTGGAAGATTGTATACTCAGAAAGCTGTAAGGGCTGAGTGCATAGTAGATAGTATAAAAGAGGAGGCTTGCTATCACTTGTAATTGTATAGGAAGAAAGGACGAGCCAATTTGGTGAATAGTTAAATCTGGTTTGATGGGAGTTTGTTTGGATCAGTTTGTGATCTTTGGATCCTTGTATGAGCCTAATTGATTTTTGATGATATGAAATCTATAATTATTTTTTAAAATAACACTGTCTATTACAACCGACAAATTTGACTGTAGCCGCCAAAAAAAAAAAAATAGTAACGCAAAAAAATTACACATTGCAGCACTGAGGAAAACCCGAGATATAATCACAGAAAGTGTAGTTAGGTACGTACCATGAGAACTCCTTTAACGTGGTCCCAAGTGAGGTCAATGGAGAACTCTTTCTCCTCCTTGATCCTAAGAAGAACATCGATAATATCTTCGCGCTCAGGTTTGGGCCTGTTTGGGTCACGGTGTTGATCAATAACTTCCTGGTAAAACGTATCCAGGTCTTTGAAGTTCTTGTCCAGCCTATCCACCATCCGTTTAGCTTATCCAACCACCGCATTCCTGGGAAATAATCCCCGTAAAAGAAGTTACCAAACATCGCCTGAGACTCCATCAACATGCTTATCAAGTGTTGTCTTTCCCTGGCATCATCGTCATACTTTTTCCCTAGCGAAACTCGACAAATGATCGAAATCGTCAGCGACATCATCATCTCGCTTATGTCCAACGGCTTACCGCTCTCCGCGCAGCTCTTTACCTGTGAATTCGACATTCGAAAGATGATTAGTTTCGACTCTAAAAGTAATCTGTATCGAGATATGACTTGAGCGTTGACAACATGCGATTACTCCAAAAGTTTGATTAGGGTTAATTCTTACGAATTCCAAATTTAGATTATTGTTATTTCATATGATCTTGTGATATAAATGGTATGTTTGGAATTTAAGATTCTGTAGTTTTGCACCAAGTCCTACAAATTTTAATGATATTTTATTTCTTCAAATCTTTTTTGGAATCTAAATTTTAGATTCTCGAAAATTTCGGATTATGCTTTTGCAAAGAAAAAATCATGAATTTTTTAGAATTCTTGATTCAGAGTCAAATCTCAAATTCCAAAATTACATGACTCGAAGTGGATGTCGAAAAAAGTTACCAGAAACTAATAATGGATTTGGGATAGGTTAGAGTAATAATGACTTAAAAAAATACTTGGCAAATTATAAAATAATATTAAATTAAAAGCTAAGATAAATCTAATTATTCAAATTGTACTTGACCCAAAAAGGTTGACCGTGGACCCGCCACGTCTGAAACCTTAAAAAATGCTCACAAGAACACGTACTAGTGGCTTCGTAGTCACTTTTAGGAGGCGGGAGGGAAACAAAGTTGCTCATTTGGTGGCGAGACACTCTATTTTTCATGATTCTCCGTTTGTTGGGAGCGAGACTCCGATTTGGCTAGGTGATAGTTTGATGGAACTCTGTACCGATATCCATGAGTAATAATATCACAGCCAACTTGCCTTCAAAAAAAAAAAGTGTCACGTCACTCTTAGGACAATGAAAAGCAATTTGTAAGGGGTGGGAAGCCCGACCCGGTCAAACCGGGCTTCGGGCTACTCGATCGTTGACATTGTCAACCCGAACTCGACCCGGTATATCGATCAGGTAACCTAAATTTCAGTTTGGTCAGGTTTGGGTTTTACCCGAAACCTGGTTATTTCACATCAATCCTTAGAAAAAAATTGTTTTATTTTACCTATCTTTTAATCTTTGTGAACTTCAGCAAACAAAAAAGAAATCACTGCAAATATACCTACCTCGAACAAATTTTTTTATGTATTATATTTGTTGCTTTTCAACAACAACAATCCCCCCTAGACCTAGGTTAGACCGATTATGTTCAAGAATAATGTTCCACTAAAGAATACAAACCTTTAGGAACAAATAAATTAACGTAATAACAAAATTGTATAATAAACACTATGATGGAGCCGTGCTAAATGAATAATTTTTGTATTACAAATGAGTGTTTTCATATATTCGAGTTTTACACGAAAAACCCGAAAGAACAAAATTCTCGATTTGACAAACCCGAATTTGGACCAACCCATATTATGTAAGATTTTGAATTATCCGAAACTCGATTTAACCGGTCCGGGTTGGGCTAAGCCCGGCTGCTTCGGGCTGGGTTTCCAACCCCTAGCAATTTGGACCACCTCACTCGGTCGAATCTATTAGGATCGTCTGCCACCAACAAACCCACACTAGTATGATATTATCCGTTTTGGGCCAAGCCCGTACGAATTTATTTTTGGATTCCTTCCCAAAAGGTCTCATACTAGTGTAGTTAGTAGAATATTTTATGCTAGACAAATTCTCCTAATTTGTCGATGTGGTACTTGGGTTGTTATCCCAACAGAATCAACATAATTTGACTTGTTTTCTCACATCCCAGCAAGATAAAGGAACACGTAATCAACTTATATTACCACGTACATCGCTACATGGCAATATTATGACATTTCAATATTATAAGTTGACACGTAATCAACTTATAATTCCACTTCATTTCACGTATGGACGTACCTTGGTGATCATCCTGGAGACCTCCTCTTCACGAATAGGACGAAAAGTCTGGACACGTCGAGAGTTAAAAAGATGAAGCACACATATCTTACGCATCTCCCTCCAGTAATCATTGTAAGGTGCGAAAACGACGTCCAGCCTCTCGTATGAAAGCTTGCGCTGTCCCAGCAAGTTTGGTCGGCTACAGAACTCCAAGTCATGGTACTTCATCACCTCCTTTGCCATCTTGGCTGAAGAAACAACCAGAGCCTGCCAGAACCCTAGCCTCAACGACACCAATGGCCCGTACTTCTGTGCCAGCTCGTACATCTGTCGCTGCGGCTGGGTGTTGTCCAGCATGTGTAGGTGTCCTATGATTGGGAGTGGTTTCGGTCCCGGTGGCAGGCGGAGGTTGGACCTGCGGCGGTGGTTGATGAAGTGGAGGAGGAGGAGTGGGAGTGAAAGGAGGAGGAGGAGGACAAACGCCGCCGCCGCCATGGTTATAGATTGATGTTGTGGGGTGGGGTGGGGTGGGGATATATGTTTTGTAAAGGAGGATGAGATAATTAAGGTATTTACTATTTATAGGAGAGTTACGGGTGTTAGTCAAATGATTGGGTCACAAGCTGATATACCACATACGTAATAAATTCAAATAGATAGACACTCTTAGGATGGCAATTGGTTAGTATTTTTGGATACTTGACCTATTTTAAGTGAAATGGACCAAGTCAAGTATGGGTATTTTTATGAGTGGTTAGACTCAAACCCATTTATTTCATTTGGGTCCATTTTAGACCCATGTAATATTAACATTAATTTCTATTGGATCTTTTGCAGACCCAAATAAGACTAAACCTAAAATCTACTTCTACCAAAAAAAAAAAAAAAACCTAAAATCTAAATCTAACTCTATCTGCTCATTGAAACTCAAAGGAAGAACGACGATTCTACAGGTACGTGCAGTTGCTCGTATCAAAAAATCTAAATCTAAATCAACTGGGCAAGATAGAATTGCCGGCTTGCCGCTCGTTGTCGATTTCGCTCCTCCACCGCTTCTTTCACTCAAGCAGACTCTCCTCCACCGACCAGTCGACCACCGCCACCAACATCATCATCACAATGGTAATTTGCTGATTATCTTCTCTAACTGATGAGTTCTTCGTACTTGGTTTTGAAACTAGGGTTAGCAACGTAGGGGTTTGATCAGTTCATGTTGAATTGGGATGTAATTTGTCTAATCCGTTGGATTCATTGATTGAGTTCTGGGTTTTGAACAACTTCTCAAAAATGACGAGAGTCGAGATGAAAAGGGTTAATTGGTTTTCTTAAGTTATTTGAAATGGGGGGTTTGAAATAGAGTCTGTCTAATCTTGTCTGGATGCTATTTGTAAGTTATTTGAAATGTAAGTTATTCGGTTTACTCATTTGCTTCTTCTCTCGTTTCAGGTTCAGGAGAGGTTTGAGGTCGACATAAAAGAACTTCCACAGACTGCACACAGTGAGCAAATGAATGCTGCAGATGAAGTAAGTAGTACTGCAGTGCTGCTGCATCTTCCTATTCCCATCTTCCTACATCTTGGTCTGTAGGGTCCAACAGTTATGAATCCTTACAAAATTTCATCTAACAAAATTAGGTCCTGATGATTTCGACCCAACATTCAGAGTTTTGGTAAAATCATGAGATGTTGAGTGCTTCTCTTAATTTCTCTAATCAAATTGTTTATAACAAAATGGAGAGCATATGGAGTTAGCAGCAGCCAGCCTAATAACCCCAATAATCAGGAAAGCAGCCATAGGCATATAACTTCCAAATCAGAGGAAGCATATCATGTTCTTGTTATCCTCCAGGGTTTATGTGTTGACTGAGTGTTGATAGATTGAGTTCTGTACAGTTGACTTATGAAATTGGTGGTTTGAATTGTTGACTGTTGTTTTTTCAGTGAAGGATGATGAGAATGATGGTGATTTTGAAGATGAAGTTGAGGATCCAAACATTGATTTGTGAAAGGGTGAGTAAGATCATTGCTTCTAAAAAGTTATGTATGCACTTGTCAAGTGAACGTATTCATCAACAAATTAATAACATACTCAGCTCTGCGCTTTTCTCACAGGAACACCCTGCTGCTCTGCATCATCCCTCCTCCTCCTATGTGTCAGTATGATTTCAAGCACATCTAATCAGCTATAGTGTGTCGGTGTGTGTCTCCGTTCCCCATCCCCACCTTGGTGTTAATGTGTTATCAGCCCTTATCTGATCCTTACCTTGAACGGCTGCATTGATGTCGGACACCATTAAAAGGGTCCTGTTCTGTTTGCTGTATTCCTGGAACCAGCTGGAAACATCATTTGTTTTCCTCAGTTGGCTTTTTGCCTCTTCATTAATACCATATACAAATTCATCAAAAAAATAAATAAATTTCTTTCTGCTACATCTGCAGTTTGGTGAACTGGTCCTGCAACATGATTCAAGCAACACTAATGTAGCTCGGGAGCTAGCTGTTGATCAATGCTGTCATTGTGCAAAGATGGAGAAGCCATGAAGAAGTGATTGATTCTTGTAGCTGTGTATGAAAACAAGTTGTATTTTGTTCTATAGATCAGTTCAGCTCTTAGTGCTCTATGATTATGGCGTAAGTTCTTCATAGGATTACAATTTGTGTTGGATTGAATCATGTTTCTTTAGTAACTCATTGAAGTATGGACCCAAAGAGGCCCAAATGGGTCTTTCCAAAATATTAGGTCCAAATGTTCATAACCCATACCCAAATTTGATCCAAAATGATATAGATTTCATTTGGGTCTATTTTGGGTTGACCCAAAAACCCACTGGGTCGAAAATTTTGGGTAAAAATACCCAGTGGGTCAGCCCATTGCCATCCCTAGACACTCTGACAATGATCCCGGAGTCATAAATTGCTCACTTCGATGCAACTTTGATTGGGACGAATTTGATTTAAATATAATTCAAATAATTTTATAATTGGTAAGAATTACTTTTTGTCTAAAAACACAAAATAAGAATCAATTATTTTGTCACGTAACTAGTTATAAGGTCTTTGAATTTCAAACAAAATTCAAATATTTTATCATTCAAACAAAATATACACCATTAAATTTAGATTGGGTTTTTTTTACTAATCTAACTAGATAGGGTGAACTTTTAAAGGGATAGTTTGAGCATCTACAATGGTGGTGTAATTTAAAACTTTAACTAGTATGCCACATCACTTTTTAGTACACTTTAACTTATAAAGCTTTTCCTACAATGACATGAAACTTATAAAGCTTTATAACCTTTTAAATATTAATAAATAATATAATATGATTAAAATATTAAAGGAAAATAGCACTTTGCCCCCTATATTTTGCCAATATTACAAATAGCCCCCCTATATAAATACAACCACCTAATTTGATCACTTTACATTTTGGGTCTTTCCATACCACTTATCATTTTCATTACGTCAATTGGTACGCATTCAGTACACCACACTAGCTCCAAGACCATGTATCATCTGACTAAGTATTTTATGATTGAAAATATACGTATGTATAATTACAAATTATGAAATCGACAAATAAATCGCCTAAAAATTAATAATATAATAAAATTAAAATATTATTAAAATAATACATCCCTTTGATGATAAATAGGTCAAACTCAATTTACATTAGAAATTTGATGGAATACTATGAAAAATGCAATCAATTAGTCCAAGCCTAAAAATGTATATCTTCAATATAGGGGTATGGTTACTGAAACAGAAATACATTATTTGTTGGAGGTAACCCATATATTTCGCCAAAATCTAAGCTGATAAGATTGAAAACCCTCTATAAATTGAATAATATTAAACTTTAACATTACTAACTTTTCCACATGGAGCCAAATTATTTCACGAGGTTATTGGGTAGTCATTATAATGGTGAATCACTTCATCCTCAATACACGACTCCACCACCTCAAGTGCAAGGTTCTTCACAGTTTCAAGAACGCCAAGGTATCCCGAATTATCCATATTATTCAAACCCTCATATCCCATGTATCCACACTATGAGTATTTCAATCCAACAATGCAACAACAATATCCTAAATACTTTAACGATCATGATATGAGCGGTAATGATAGAACACAACAATCCTTGAAATCACATTGGTTCAATATAATTCCTTCGGTTAATGAATTTAACCAATGCTTCATTCAAACCAAAAGACAAAATCATAGCGGTTGGTCGGATGATCAAGTTATGGGAGCTGCACAAGAGTTGTTTTACTCCATGCGTAACAAACATTTTAAGTATGAGCATGTGTGGATGATGGTCAAAGATGAGCCAAAATGAAACGGAGGTAACTCAAGTGAACCGTCTTCGAAAAAGAAGAATGTGTCTGCATCTGGAGTAGACTCACCAGTAGGTGATGAGGATACACCCATTACCACTAATGATGATGAAGTTGAAAATCGTCCAATGGGTCAAAAGAGGGCAAAGAGGAAAGCCAAAGCGAAAGTCAATGAAACAAATGAAAGCGTAAGCGACAAGTGGAATGAATTTCGTGCGATGAATGTGGAGCGGATGGACATGATCAAACAAATGAAAGAAGTGATGCAGGGGATGCAGGAAACCATTAACAGTAGTTCGATTGGGGCTGATTATGTAAAAAATTAGGATAGAGAAATGGGTTGAATGGTGAATTTCATAAAGCTTTTTGCAAAAGCTTTGAATCTACAAAGTTTTTGCATTCTCTCTCTTCCAAAATTGTCACCTCATATTTTTTTATAGAATATAATATTTACACTTAAAACTTTAAACTTTTAAACCCTACCATAGTAGCCCTAAAGCTTTATGTATATAAAGCTTTTAGTGCCACCTCAACCTCTTCTATGGTTATAAAGCTTTTTGTAAAAGCTTTAAACCTTTTAAATCTTACCATTGTAGATGCTCTTAGGTATTTTACTATGTAATTTTAATTTATATTTATTTTGTAATATTCTCTCCCTACTTCCTCTGGTCACCGGCGGCCGACAACTTTTCAGCGAGCGGTGTTGAATTTTCGTTGACCGATGTTGACTTGTTATTGAACGGCGTTGATCAGTGTTGAATTTTTAAGTGAGTCCCGTAGCTAGTTACGAGACAAAATAACTAGTTACACAACTTAGTAAATTGTTACATGCCTTTGTAAGTAGTTAAAAAATAATTAGTTATTAGGAAAATTTGGAAAATGGGAAAATGGTATTTTGCCCCTCTATACTTTGCCAAGTTAACAGACAACTCCTGTATTATGAAATGATCGATATACCCCCTCCTACTATAGCCAATCTAACAATCAAGCCCTTCCATCCAAATTTCTATCCAAAATTCCGTTAAGTGATGACTCACCAATATAATTCATCCATAATTAATGACAGTACTTTGCCACATTATCGACTTTTATCCATCTCAACTAAACTAAAAGGAATAAGAAAAAAGAGTATAAAATGAATTAAATTAAAGTTATAATTTAAAATTAAAAATATTTTTTAAATATTTATTTTGGGATTTTAATTTCTTAATATTAAAGAATAAAATAAAATTTATTAAAACTAAATATAAAATTTTCAAAATTAAATTTAATTTTAACAAAATATTGAAAAAAATTTATTTGAAGAATATAAAAAAATAAAATCCATACAAATTATATATTAAAATATTTATTTATTATTTTTTAATTTATAAATTAAAATTTATTATTTTTATTTAGTGCCTATATTTCAATTTTTATTTTTATTTTAGTTGAGTTTTTTTGACATAATTAGTTTATCATTAAAACTGAAAATAGATACAAAGTTAAGACCCAAAAGGCCTAATGAAAGACAAATAAAAAGAAGATACAAGTTTATCTCAAACCCAAGTAGAACTCAACCCAAAATAAAGACATACACTTCTAGTGACAAACCCTAGAGAAGAAAAATCAATTGCAGCTGCCATCTCCAATCTCCATGTCACTGGCTTCACAAGCTCTTCATACCACCACAGATGACCATCAGAGCACAAAGAAGAAGGGTAACACCACCACACCAAGGGGGACAAAAAGATGAAGTAGTAAGCCATCACCCAGGTAGCCTGTACCTCAATCCCAAACAACTCTCACCCAGGCTCACGAAGGAAACCAACAACATCTCCAGATCATTGACGCAATGAATGAAACACGGAGGTAGATGAAGAAGATGAAAGAGAAGAAGCAAGCTGCAAAAATAACTCCCTTTGTATCTAAAGCAGAAACTCAGAATCCAGATCTGAACAAGAGGCTCCATGAGGGAGAAAATCAGGCTCCACGAAGGAGAAAACATGCTCCATGAAGGAGGAAAAGAAGCTCTATAGAGGAGAACCAGCAACCGAACAAAGAAACCGAAACAAAAGAGAGAAAACAAGACAAACATGAAAATGTGAACAAATTCACTCAGGGAAAGAGAAAATGGAAAGAAAAGAACAAGTAGAGGGCATGATAAAAAGAAAGAGGCCGCCGCCGGTCACCATGAGATGGTGGCGGCAGCATAGAAGCACAGTGGAAAGTTCAGAGAGAAGGGAGAGTGTTTCAAAAATAGGAGAGAGAGAGATCAATTATGGTCAGGGTTTTGAATTAGTTGACTCACTAACAAATATGGATGAAAGTCGATGATGTGGCAAGGTGATATGAACCACTGCAGCCGTGGGCAGATAACCCTAATACCGTAAGTTGAGTGATCAGGAACAACGAGTCAACCTTAGATCCGACAGAGAGTACTTGGACTCACTGGTTATATATAACTAGGAACCCTAAGTGTCCAGAGTCAAATGGTACCACGAAGACAAGGGTGATGACCTTGAAAGACGATAAACCTAGGCCTAAGAGCTAAGAAACTACATGCTAACGCTAGAAGGAACAAAGAACGAAACTTCTGAAATAATAATCTTTAATCAAGGGGGGTTGTGAAACAATGATTACAATGGATCATATATATAAGATTAGGTTCAGCCTAGGACTTCTCCATGTCCTTCCATGAAACTACTACTAATACAATTAAAAATTCGTAGCTAAACTATAAAGGAAGAAACAAACTAAGAGTTCTAAACTAAAGAGGAATCAAAATCCGTGTAGAAATCCTGCTGTCACTTGAAAACGTTATAACTCCCTATTCCGGATGAATCTAGAAGCAAAAAAGGTATCCCTGGAAAGAACGTATTGTTAGCTTTCTAATGCACTTGGCCTTGCACCTTTTGGATTTCTGCAACTTTAGTTATGTCCATTTTAGTAAAACGGGGCAGGTTGACTTTTTCTTCATCAACAAAGAGAGCTAGTTTCTTTGGGCCCAAGTAACTTAAGGAGGCTTAGATCCACCTTTTAATCCAGCACTTGATGTATGTTGATGCGCACCTAGGATCATGTCACAAGGTACTGTCATTAATTATGGATGAGTGATATTAGTGAGTCATCAGGAATCTTGGATGGAAATTTGGATGGAAGGGCTTGATTGTTAGGTTGGCTATAGTAGGATGGGTAAATTGATCATTTTGTAGTATAGAGGGCTATCTGTAAACTTGACAAACTAGAGGGGGTGAAGTACCATTTTTCCTTATAAAATCGTATAATTAATTACATAATTTAATAACAAGTTACGAGACGAATAACTAGTTACAGAAAAAATTAACTATTTAATATTTACAAATAAAATAACTAGTTACATAATAAGATATAACTAGTTACACGAGTTTCTCTAATGAGTCTTGTAACTAGTTCGAGCAAAAATAACTAGGTACACATTTTTTTAACACATGTAACTAGTTACACTATTTATTCAACAATTAGCTACATAATTTAATAATTAGTTACATGACAAAATAACTAGTTACTTGAGAAACATAACTACTTATAAAAAAATAGTTAATTGATAAAACCCTCTACCTTCCTCCACCCTCATTATCCCTAGCAGCCATATACACTTCGCCGTCATGAAGTACGCCTACAACAGCTGCTCTGATGACGGTAATCGGCTAACGGACAACCAAGGAGGGGAGATGACCGGGGCGGCGGTTCTCAAGGTTGGAAAGAAGGGGAATCAGGAGAGTGGAGCACGGTCAATGAGGAGTGGAACAACTAGAGAAAAGACTAGCAAGTCTGTCTAAGATCTCAACTAGGCGAGACGAAACACGAAAAACAAGAAAAGAAACAAGACTGAAAGCTAAAGAGCAAACATTAAAGAAAACGCTCGGGGTGCCTCCCGAGAGTGCTCTTTCTTTTACATCTTTCGAGCTAGACAAAACCTAGGTTATGCAATCCAACTTAGCGCTTCTTTGCTTCCCATTGGCTTCTTCACACATGGCCTTTGATAACCATGTAATAGGATGAGAGGATGATGGAGTGACTTGTGGATGATGGTGAGGCTCCTTCTTCCTCCCTTGATCATTCTTTTAACTTTTCTCATAGGAGGTTGAAGGGGGGAATAGAACACATGGGCCGTCATTACCCACAGAATCCTTCATCTCAAAGTTCCCGAAAGAGCTTGGGATGGATTCAATCTTGAATGGTGGCGGCTCCTCAATCTTGATTGTGGAGCTCCTTTAACCAATTTCTTGACATAGGAACTTCATCACAAGGCCAAAATCTTGAAGGGTTCGGATTTGTTTTGGGAAAACCTCCACCAAAGGACGTCTCCCGATGGTGGAGTGCTCTAAGGGTTCCACCACCTCTCTTTGGGAAGCTACCACTTCCTTGAGACACCAGCCTATTGACTCCATCACCACCCTCTTCTTTCTCCACCGCAATGCTTTACTCCGCCTCTCGAGCTTGAAGAGCTTCAGCTTCTTTCAACCAAGCTAAGAACTCAATATCTTCCAGGGTAAGCTCTTCCCACTCTTGAGAGGTCCATCTAGCCGGATTGGTGGGAGGTGTTAGATAAACCTTGTCTTCATATGCAGCCTCTTGAGTGAACAAAGCTTCAAAGTCGTTCAACATCGTGGTCAACTCGAAGTCTTCAGGAGTAGGCTTTGTAAATTCTTCAGGAGTCCATTCGGTTGGTTGATGGAGAGGTGTTGGCTCAATTATCAGTTATTCTTCCGCCTCTTGAGCTAGGAGAGCCTCTAGTTTGTTCACCATTGTGATGAACTCGATCTCTTCAGGTGTGAACTCCACTAGCTCTTGAGGAGCAAGTAATTGAGTGATAGGATGGTGTTGGATGGGGCTCCCTTTCCCAAGAGGGTGATATATGCCTCATATTCATCGTGACTCCACCAATGACTGCCACATCCATAGTCCTACATGGTAAACCAAGTAGGAACTATCAAAATAGGCACTACTAAAAAAGAACAACAAACAAAGGCATAAACATGATATACAAAGAAAAGGATACAAAATAAAGAAATCAAAACCAAACACACACAAGGGGAGACAAAAATTTAAAGCGAGGTAGAAGATAGCAACGTTTTCAATCCTTTCAAAAGTCAAAGAAGCACTACAAGAAAAAAGATAATTTAACAGCAGTAGTTTAACAGCATCAGTTTAACAGTGGCCATAATTTGGCCGCTATTAAATTATAAACAAAATTGAGAATTTAACAGCGGCTAAGTGGTTGCTGTTAAATTATGTAGTTTAATAGCTATCCGTGGCCGCTGTTAAAATACTGCGCTCTGATTGGCTGAAACATATTGACGCGGATAGCTCCCAATATTTTTTTAACGTTGATTTAATATCAATGTTTCTTGTTCTTCTTCCTACAAACCCTACTCAATCTCTCTCTCCCTGACCACTAAACTCCCCGCCGCCAATCTTCTTCTACCCTAGCCACCGATCTTCTTCTTCTTCTCCCCGCTGCCGATCCTTCTTCTTCTTCTTCTTTTGTTACTTCTGCGTCTTCTTCTTCCTCTTCCTGTTGTCGGTCTTCGTTTGTACTGCCAGCTCAAGTTCCGAAGCTTTGACGATTTTCAATTCCTGAAGCTTTGACGATTTCATTTGTGGTAAGCCCTAGCGATTTCTTTGTGGTTAGCGATCCGATTTTGTTTGGGGTAAGCCGATTCGTGTTTATCCAGATTCATCATGAAACTAATGTTTTCAATTTAGTTTTGGCTATTCGTTTAATCGGAGAAGAAGAAGAATAGCCAGTCGTTTAATCGTTTAATCTGGGTTCATCATGAGCCAGTCGCCAAAGTTCTGGCTATTATCGCCGGAGCTCCGGCTATTCGTTTAATCGTTGAACTAATTTAACAGCGCCATAGCCGCTGTTAAAATAAAGAGTTTAACCACGGCCAGTATTTTCCGCTGTTAAATGGTTTTAACATTGGTAAATTTAACTGTGGCTTGTGGTCGCTGTTAAATTGTGTTTATGCCACTGTTAAATACTACGTTTCCTGTTGTAAAGGGTCCCGAAAATGGAACCAAAATTTGATCGGAGGCGAGGGTGATATCAAAGGGGTGGAACAACAACTCAACAAACAAAGAACAAAAGTCAACTTTAAGGGACAAATCAGCGGGGTTCAAAGAAGAATAAGAGAACGACACAAGGCAACACACAAAAGCAATCAACGAAGGAAGATTCACAGGAAATGAACGGGAGGGGCAAACGGGGATCATCAATAGGCTTGGGGGCCACTAGGATGGGGGAAACCGGGTTATTGGGGGAGTTCATATGCAAGACTTGCACAATTCTAATCCTTCTACCACTTCAAAGAATGATAAACTAGGCTCTCTAATGAGCTCCTAACCACACACATCAAATCAAGGCAAGCTAACAACTCTCACTTGGCAAACTTGACAAAACAATCATAAATGCCACGTGCTTGATGAAATGCCTAAGTGGGACACCTAAGAAAGACTAATCTACATGCAACTACTCTCACTTAGCACATATAGATAACTACACAAGCCTCTATCCCAGGATCCTAACAAGCATCGAACGAATTAGGACCCAATCACCCAACATTCAAATAGGGGTGGGAAGCCCGGCCCATTTGACCGAGCTTTGACCGGCCCGACCTGGTCAAACCAGTCTTCGGGCTACTCGAAAATTCGGTCAATAATGCTTACGGTCGGGTCCGGGCAAGAGAAATCGAAGAATTTGGGCTTCAAATTTTTCGGGCGAAACCCGGCAAAAGGCCGGGCCCGATCCAGCTCGACCTGGTAATGAAATTTCATTAAACTTAATATAAATAATATGATATGTGATGTTTACCGCGTTTATCTCGCCACATTTGAGTGAAATTCCCCTCGTTTGACACCTTATTGTGATGTTTTCGAGTGAGTTTTGTGAAAATTGTGTTTTATTCCCCGTTGTCCCTCTTTTGGATCGTTTGATGTGTTTTCGAGTTGTTTTGATGAGATTTTAGGTTACCATATTGTGGATAAACTTTCTACGAGCTCGACGCTTCAAACGGGTACCAATTCGGAGTACAAACGAGGCGGGGAGCATCAAAAGAAGTAAGGAGTAGGAAATGTTTCTTGTCCCAGCTTAAGAAGTGCGCATTTTGTGGTAAAATGTGCTCCAGCGCACTTTTTAAGTGCTCCCGGGCGCACTTTTGCAATTGCATTCGGCGGAATTTTTCATCAGCACAAAAAGTGCTACTTTTGAAGAGAAAAGTGCTCTGGTGCACTTTTCAACCCTTCCAGATGTACTTTTGGCGATTTTCAGTTTTTTTTTACGAAAAAAGGGTTTTAAACCCAATTTTGAGGAGTTTTAGAGGGAGACTTTTTACTTCAATTTTTTCTCTTCTTCCCCGACGAACCAGACACTCTCGGAGGTGAAGACGAAGCTTTGAAGACGCGATTGGACGAGAAGAAGTAAGGAGTAGCTCGGTAGATTTCTTGAGTAGTCAAGATTAGGATTTCTCGGAGTAAGATGTCTTCTTCTCCAGTTTTCTCTTTTCTTGTTTCTTTGATTTCTTCTTTCGCTATGTCTGGCTAAACTCTTTAGATTTGTTCAGATTAGATGAAGTTTTAGTCAGATTTTGTATGGATGATGTCGGGTTCTTAACCCGTTAATGTTAATTGAGGTTAATTCAGACTTTATGGGATTTCTCCTTAACCCTAATTTGAAGCTCTAAGAATTCGCAGATTGACCATATCGTAGAATTTGTTTCATCTTTGATTTCGCGGTTCTGACCATGGACGTGAATCATTCTAGAGTTTAGGATGTCATTAGAATTAGCCGTGTCTTGACCATAGGACCGGTGAAACTAATCTTTTTGCAAATCTTTGTGGCATTTCATTGTTCTTCGTGCATTCTTGACAATTTGCGAGTTATCTTGACCATAGGAACTTGTAGGTTTGATAGGATAGTTTCTCTACGTCCTAACATGGAGTAGAGATTGCCAAAGGAAGTGTCGAGTCATTAAGTCTGTTGAACCGAAGTTGCATTGCATCATCCGTATAGATCGAGCTAGAATGAATTCGAGTCTGGACGAACGTCTTAGTCATTATTTGAAACCCCAACTTGTTTATTTGCTTTGCTTGATTTAAATTGCTTTCTTAGTTTAATTAGTTCAATCCCTTTCACAAAACCAAACGAAAAAACCCGAATAACTTATTCCACATTAGTTGAGTAATAGAAACAGAAAGACCCTTGGGAAATAACGATCTCTTTGGAGAAATTCATTGAGTAAAACTAGTGTGCAGTAATTTGCGCATGGCCCAATGATTTACAATTGAACACATCACTTATAACTTAATTATAAACCATCCAAGCCCACAGTTTTTCCTAACACATAAAACAAAACCCTATAAGCTTCCATCATCTTCAATCTTTTTGGCTTTTGCTGCCGACAACGACCACAAACCCTAATCTTTGTTGTCATCATGTGTATTTTCAACCTTCTCTTTGTCGTATGAAACTTGTAACATAGCCGTCTATCCACTTCAATGCCCACTGCGACTTCTTAGCCAAACAAGGAATCATCTTGATGGCGCGATCTAGGCGAGATTCTCGAGGATGTTATTGTCATAGGTGGCAACGATGAAGGTGAAGACGCATGTGTTGAACTAGCGCTCGTCAAGAGAGATGTCATCCTAGTGGCGGACGCCTTGGAGAGGTCTACATCCTCAGCAATCCAGAAGGAGGATTCGGCCTTCTTGTACATCTCCTTGATCTGATCTATGGTGGGAGCTCTGGTGAAGAAGGTAGATAGAGCTCTAGAGCTCGATTCGTGAATGGTGTTTGATAAGAAGAATAAGAAGGAGATGAAGAAAGAAAGGAGAAGAAGACGGAGAAAGAAAGGAGAAGAAGTAGGAGAAAAAGAAGAAAGAAGATGACTTTCAGAGACAGAATAAGGATATATATATATATACTAGCCATTTTTTCGGCCCGTTGGCCGATCTGTTATATTTCCATTGTTTATTTATTATAATTAGTAAACGATGAATGATCTTGTTCTATAATGTTAAATTTAAGATTATGTTTAGAAATTTATAAACCAACTAAAATTTTGAATTGAAGGATTAACCTTAATAGGTCAAAATAATTAACATGTGACTTAATTGAGAACTTAACTATTTTAAAGTAGAAAATATATCATAGCTAGATAATTGTTTATATAGTACCAAAATACACATAATATTTAAATTAAGTATCGTGATTAATTTTAGAATATTTTAAAAATTAATTAAGTTCAAATTACGTATTAAAATCAAATAGGTCCACTTATGATCATTGCAATGGAGAAAGAAAATAAACGATTAACCTTTTTGTTCAAATACACTTTTCAAATAAGTGATATCTTCTAAATCAATATAAATTCAAAAAATTTGTAACAAAAAAATGATTTATCAACAAAAGTAAGTTCAAGACAACCAGAAAACAAAATCAAAACTCTATCAAAACATTTGTAAACAAATAAAATCGAGACTGAAAAAATCATTTTGAGGAATAAAATCTAAAATGGCCCATCGTAACTTAGAACCCGCTTTACTTATATAGGTTTGATGAATATGCTCAATTCAATGTCAACCCGATCAATACTCTAAATTTGTTAATAGTAAATGACTTGTAACCCACTTTACATATGGTCTCATGACTCATACTATTACACACTTGTGACCTCACTGGTCATTGCTCTTACTAAGGTACAATTTTATTTCTCCCATTTTCTCTAGCTCAATGGATATATTAATTGACAAATACTTCTCTTAAATATTCATAATTTTTTTAATTTATGCAACTCAAATTTGTTTTTAATTTATACTTCTCTTAAATAATCTTATCAAATGAGATGTCTTCTAAACTAATATGACTTCAAAAATATTGTAACAAAATATTTGATTTACCGACAAAAGTAAGTTCAAGACAAACAGAAAACGATTACAACTCTCTCTTAACATTTGCAAACAAATAACGGAGACTAAAAAAAACAACATTGTAAAAAAATATTTTGAGGAATGAAATCTTAATTGGCCCATTAAAACTTAGAAAAATATGGAAATGAGGATCATGTTATATGAATATATTTAGTTTTGATGAATATGCCCAATTCAATCTAACTCAACCCGATTAATACTCTGAATTTGTTAGTAGTAAATGACTTGTTAGCCTTTTTACTTACGATCCCATGACTCACTATTACACTTGTGACCTCATTGGTCATTGCTCTTACCAAAGTATAATCTTATTTATCCAATTTTTTTCTAGATTAATAGGTATTAACTGACATATACTTCTTTTAAATATTCATAATTTTTTTTAATTTATGCAACTCAAATTTTTTTATCTATACTTCTCTTAATAAACTTTCCAAATGAGTGATGTCTTATAAACCAATATGACTTCAAAAAATTCAATTTACCAACAAAAGTAAGTTCAAGACAAACAAAAAATTATATTGCAATACCCTTGAAATATTTGCAAACAAATAAAGTCAAGACTAAAAAAAACACTGGCCCAATTTTTTTTTTTTTGAGCAATGATACATCAGTTGTACCGTTAAAACATATATAGAAGAATATGAAAATTATGATTTTGATATATGAATATATTTAGGTTTGATAAATATGCACAATTTAAACTAACACAACTCAATCAATACTTTGGATGTGTTAATAGTAAATGACTTGAAACCTAATTTACTTACGATCTCATGACTCATACTATTACACACTTATGATCTCACTGATCATTGCTCTTATAAAGGAACAACCGTATCTCTCTAATTTTCTCTAGCTCAATGGATATATTAACTAACAAATAGTTCTTTTAGATAATAACTTAGTTAGCTTGAATGGCTTCAACACATATAAATAATGTGCTTTAATTTTTAAATAATCAATGACTCGCAGTTAGCTTGAATATCTTTCAAGAATTCATTGGAGCAAATAAATTATCTATTATAATAATTTAATTATTCTATAAAATATCATGATTCAATCAAAATAAATTTTATGTCTCATTCCCATCATTATCATAACGTGTGTAAACATATTATCTTGTATATACATTCGTGGAGTGATAAGTAAAATGTTCGAGTATATGATGCAAGAGATAATATGTGGCTAAGAAATAAATTATCCCATTTTAAAATATCAACATAGAACTCATTTAAACAAAAGTGTCATCATCTCACAATAAACTATATGAATAAATTATTGCCATATTTTCATTCACTCTAGTCTCTATTCAATTTGTCACTTCCATTCTATAATAAATTGTTGGTTATCATAAAATAAATGAATGTGCAAAATCATTAAGGGTGAAATACGCTTCATTTTGTGCAATAAAATGTCCAAAAGTAATGTGCTTTAATATGCTTATAAAAAAAAAATAATGTGCTTTAATATTTGTATATAAATATAAATTAGCTTGTCTAGCTTAGCTGATAAATTAGCTTGTTTTTATCCTTGAGGTTGTGGGATCGAGTCTCGTAGTTGCTAAAAGTTTAACATTTTTATAGGAAAATATTTTATATAGGTCCATTTATGATCATTGCAAAGGAGAAATTACATAAATAATTATACTATTTTTCAAACAAATTTTTTGAATGAGTGAAGTCCAGTAAATCAATATGAATTGAAATAATTTACCAACAAAATTAAGTTCAAGACAAACGGAACACGAAATTGCAACTCTCTCGAAACATTTATAAACAAATAAAGTCGAGATTAAAATAAACAACACTGTCCAAAAAAATCATTTGTGAGGAATGAAACCTCAACTGGCCCGTTTAAACTTAGAATAACTATGAAAATAAAGATCATATTATATGAATATATTTAGGTTTAATGAATATATCAAATTCAAACTCACTGAACTCGATCAATACTTTGAATTTGTTAATACTTAATAGTAAATGACTTGCAAAGTGGTCTAGATATTCTAAAAAAATGATTTATATATCTAAATATCAAGTATTTTTAATTATATATGACAACCAAATTAAAATTATTCTTATGATTTTGAGGCAAATGAACTTACTTAATTCTTAAAATCTTTCTACATGTCTAAAGTTGGAAGAATATTCAAAATATATTCCTACCAGTTTCATAAACAAAATCCAATACAGGTTATGGAGAAATACATATTATTTACTTTAAAAGCCCGGTGTATCTTTAAAAATTAATTAAATTAAAAAATAAACCATTCCAACTGAATTTTATACTTGAAAGAGACAATATACATGATAATATATTATTTTCTTCAAATTCTGATGTATCATTATACCCTTAACATGAGAAAGCTGGAAAATAAAATATTCTAAATGGATTTTATATTTGATTTCTTATATACTTTAAATTCTACTGTACCATCTTGATCATATTATTTTAATATGAGAAATCCAATTTATAATGTTAATTATTCTCTTAGTTGATTTATTAACATCTAGATCATATTATTTTTTATATGAATTATTATAACACTCACATATAAAATAATTTATTTAAAACAAATTATTTTAATTTCAAATATATATCTAAAATAAAATTTATTTGTCAAAGTGAAAATATTTGTTGAACTATTTTTGCACACCATATATTATATCAATTTAGGATGATTTTATTGTTTTAAAATTTTATTGATTTAATATGTTAAATAAATCATATATTAGGCCATTGACGATGTTAGAGAACATATTTATTGAATGTTTTTGGAAAAATTTAGTGTATAGTAGATCGTAAAATTATCAAAGTGTTAATTTTGGCTAAAATTTTTTAGTATCATTAAGTATGTTATTTTAATTATATTTATACTAATTTATGATGCATTTAATTATGTATAACAGTTTCAGATTTTGAATGAATTATGTATTCGTTCCATTAACGTTGTCAATGAACTATATGATTGAATGTGCTTGAAATTTTTAATGTATTTTAATCAAAGTATAGATGAGAGTTGCACAATTTTAGCCTTTATGATTTCTTATTGTGTCACTTGAACCATATATTAGATTGATTTAAGATGTCTTTATATATATTTTTTATAATGATTAAGGTTTTGAACATAAACAACATAATAGGCTTGTTTATGTTGTAAGTGAATAATATGATAGAATAT
Organism: Linum lewisii; assembly: GCA_034768395.1. NCBI lineage: Eukaryota > Viridiplantae > Streptophyta > Magnoliopsida > Malpighiales > Linaceae > Linum > Linum lewisii. The sequence continues at coordinate 45,052,223 of CM068303.1, read as the reverse complement.
GTTTGAAAATTTTGTGGTGTAATGTGTAGGTGCAAGTAATGCTTCATGTGCGGTTTGATTATCCTGCACATAGTCTTTAATATTAGGTTGATCGTTTGATAAAATATATTAATATTGGTGTCGTTGGATCCGAAAAATTAAAACGAACAATATTTGTGAAGGAAATAATATGTTTGGAGTAGCGCATAAAATGTTATGAAAATAAAACTAATTAGAAGGGAAAAATTAGGGAGAAAAAGTTTGAAATATTAAATAAAAATAAATTTGGTGAATTAGTAGTTTTTTATGCGTGGAAAGAAAGAGGGTGAGAGGAGAGAGAAATCTAAAGTTAAGGAGAGGAGGCCAAATGCTGATGTGGCAATGCATTTTTATCCAAAATGCTTATATATTGTTTTTGATATATATATATATATATTCTGATTCCGGGCAGTCAACCGGGTACCCGGCCGGCCCGACCCGGACCCGCGTTGATCGGGCTCCGGGCTACCTGGTCACTATCCTCGGGCCGGGCTCGGGTTGATTATATTGCATTTGGGAGGCCCAGAAGCTCAGTTGATCGGTCCGAGCTTAGCCCGGCACGACCCGATTCCACCCCTACACTCAAGGCTACAAAGATTCATATCTCACAATCAACATCACAAGCACAAGAAGAGAATGAAATTGGCACTAGAAAACTTGCATAAACATTAGAGGAGTTTTGGTCTTGCATTCACAACCCCATCCACTCAATTTTACCCTTACACCCATTGAATCACCCCTTACCCAACCCTAGGTCTAGTGTTCAATGTAAGAAGAAGAAGACAGCTACTCCTAAACAAGAAACTAGGAGAAGAAGGCATTCTTAGCTCTTGAATGGTCTTGAGTTGGATGGATGACGGATGGAGACCTTGGGAAATGGTCTTGGTGAGGGTGGAGACCTTCTTCCGTCGTCAAGAAGCCTTGGAGTCACCAAAAAGTTGAACTCTCCTTCAATAGGGTTGAAGTCACGCCTTATATAGTGCTGAATCCAGGGGGCGTGGCCGCGGGTTTTGGGTGACAGCGGGTGGTCGCGGTTGTCGGTACCACGGGCTAGAGGGCCTTGGTCACCATTTTATGCCCAAAACATTCAGCGTTGAGCGCGCATAATTAATTCGCGGCTGCGGTGAGTAAAGGGGCGCCATCTGCAGTCCTTCCGGGTGCCAACTTCTTGCAGTCACTCTAGGAGTTTCAGACCTCCAAATGATGATCCGTTTGAACCGGGTGAAAGATATCGCGACACTCTCCAACCATGTGACCTGAAACAACATAAAAATACTCCAAACCAAGTGAAAAAGGAATGTGAAAGTCCCTAGTCAAGATAATCGGGTAAAATGTCAAAACAAGGCAAAAATGGAATAAAATCATGGAAAAGGGGTGTAAGACATCTAGAAAATGTGTTTAAGTGCGACAGTAAAAGTGATGTAATTTTCGTGCATCAAACAACGGGTTGAACCCTGCATCAAGTAACAGGGTGAGTCCACGATCGTATATAGCGGCGGCGCCGTCAGCAGAATCTCGCTCAAACTCTAGCTCCGAGACATCCTCCTGCACATCTCGCCTCTCAATTTCTGTTCCCCGGGATTTAATTCCTCCTGCGTGTCCTCCTTAATCGTAGATCCAAAAAATAAGATATTTTTGGACAATTTTACCCCTCAATATGTGGGTGTTTGAATTGAAGCGTGTGAATAAAATTCGTTTACTCTCAATAGTTCAATTAATATAACAACTTTTATCTCTTACTTGTTTCTTTCATTTTTTTAATCTCATAATGAATGGGATTTCTCTCCGGAAAAGGAAGAGTTGGTCGGAGAGAGATTCCAGTCAGAGAGACGCCGTTGCTGCATGGCGGCTCCGCCAGTGATGGCACGATAAATTCTTTTGTCTGTTAGTCTGTACGAATTTATACAGAGTATACTCCATATACATGTTGTGCGATCCTCATATAGAGTGTATGAACTTCATACTAATTGTGTACAAACTGTACAAACTATGTATAACCCTCATAAAGTGTACGATAGTACATGTTGCACAATATAATACAAAGTATATATAGTTTGTATACGCTTTTTAAAACCTCATACAATGTGTAATCATAAATACAAAGTGTATATTGATGACGTTAGATTTACCGCATTTATCTCGCCACATTTGAGCGAAATTCCCTTGTTTGACACCTTATGGAGATGATTTCGAGTGAGTTTTGTGAAAATTATGTTTTATTCCCCGTTGGCCCTCTTTTGGATCGTTTGATGTGTTTTCAAGTTATTTTTGATGAGATATTAGGTTACCATATTGTGGATGACCTTTCTACGAGCTTGCCGCTTCAAACGGGGATCAATTCGGAGCACAAATGAGGTTGGAATTGCAGAAAGAAGCTTGGAGCTGAACTCAGCACCAAAAGTGCGCTGGCGCACTTTTTGAAGGGCTCAGGCGCACTTTTGCAATTAAGCTTCGGTGGAATTTTTCTTCAGCTGAAAAAGTGCTACTTTTGGGGGTAAAAGTGCGCAGGCGCACTTTTGGCAATTTTCAGCTTTTTGACGAAAAAAGGGTTTTTAACCCAATTTTGAGGAGTTTTAGAGGGAGACTTTTCACTTGAATTTTTTCTCTTCTTCCCCGACGAATCAGACACTCTCGGAGACGAAGACGGAGCTTTGAAGAGACGATTGGGCGAGAGGAAGCAAGGATTAGCTCGGGAGATTCTAGGATTCTTGAAGATTAGGATTAATCGGAGTAAGATGATTTCTTCTCCAGTTAGCTTTTTCTCTGTTTCTGTGATTTCTTCTCTGGCGATGTCTAGCTAAACTCTTAGTTTGTTCAGATTAGATGAAGTTCTAGCAAATCTTTGTATGGATGATGTCGGGTTTCTAACCCATTAATGTTAATTGAGGTTTATTCAGACTTAATTGAGATTTTTCTAAAACCCTAATTTGAAACTCTTGAATTCGCAGATTGACCATATCGTAGAATTTGCTTCATCTTTGTCTTGCGGTTCTGACCATGGACGTGAGTCATTCTAGGGTTTAGAAGGTCATTAAGATTACCCGGTGTCTTGACCATAGGGCCGGTGAAATTAATCTCTTTGCATTTCCGTGTGGCGTTACATTGTTCTTCGTGCATTCTTGGAGATTTATGAGTTATCTTGACCATAGGAACTCGTAGGTTTGCTAGGATAGTTTCTCTGCGTCCTGACCATGGAGTAGAGATTGCCAAAGGAAGCGTCGAGGCATTGAGTCTGTTAAAACCTTAGTTGCATTGCATCATCCGTCTTAGTCGAGCTAGAGCGGATTCGAGTATGGACAAGCGCCTTAGTCATTATTTGAAGCTCCAACTTGTTTACTGTTTTGTTTGATTTCATTTGCATTACTAGTTGTTTAGTTCATTCACAACCAATTCTCAAACCAAAACGAAACCTCGATAAGCTTTAACACACTTTTCTGAGTAATAGAAAAAGGAAGACCCTAGGGAAAAACGATCTCGCTAGAGCAATCTAGTGAGTAAAACTAGTGCGCATTAATTTGCGCACCAAGTTTTTGGCGCCGTTGCCGGGGACTTTTCTTTTTCTAGGAAAGGCATTGTGCGTCTAAGCTTTTCATTCACTCTTTCATCATTTCTTATCTCCCACATTTTTATACTACTTGGTATTTCTTGTTTTTGTTGTTTCAGGCAAGATTGCAGGTATGGAAGAAAGAAGACAGAGTAAGCGCATAGCTGACAAGGGCAGAATTTTCTACACTCAGTTCGGCACTACTTCTGTACCTCCTCCTCCCGCCAAGACACCTAAAGCAAGGAAGAACCTCTTCACATCTTCATCTACATCTTCGCCTTCACCATCCACCATTGCTACTACTGATCCTCCCACAGATCCTCCTATCCCACCTGAGATAGAAGTTATGGCTGCGGAAAGGACATTGAAGGATTACGACCGACCGACCATAGATGGGACAGCTTCGTGCATTCAGATTCCCAACACGGGAACTCGGAATCTGCACATCCCATCTCACTTGATCAACATGATTCAAGCAAACGGGAACACTTTCTCTGGAGGTGTTAATGAGGACCCGAATGCTCATTTGAGGAACTTCTTGAGGCTGGCTCATACAGTCTCCAACAATGAAGCGGATCATAATGCAGTCAAGCTTCAGCTTTTTCCTTTCACTCTGAAGGGTCAAGCAGAACTGTGGTTGTATGATCATCCTGCGAATCACTTCACTACGTGGGATGGTCTGGCTAAAGCATTCCTAGAAGAGTTCTTCTCCCCTTCTAGAACCGATGCACTAAGGGCACAGATAACAGGTTTCACAAGTGGTCCGGAGGAGAACTTCTATGAGGCTTGGCAAAGATTTCAAGGGCTTCTCCGAGCTTGTCCTCGCCATGGATGGGATGACTATAACAAGTTCTCTATATTCCTCCGAGGCTTGGATTATGAGAAGAGGAAGGATTTCTCTTTACAGCTGAATACGAACTTGGATGATATGACCGCAGCCGCGGCTTTGGCTGCTTGTAAGGCCTTTGCCATGAGGATCAAGTCTCTAATGCAAGCTAATCCCTTAAAGGTGGACGACAGGAGTCTGGGGCAAAGGAGATTTTTTGCTGATGCCAATACCCTGTTCCCACAGTTCCTGCACCAGTAGACCTTGTTCAAAGTCAGTTGGAGTTGGATAACTCGAAATTGGAGATGGAAGTGCAGAGATTAAAGCATGAGCTGGAAAGGGCTAAGATAGCTCCTTCGCTGGGTGTTCCTACAGCTCCACCGCCGGGTTCAAGATGCTTTCTAGAACCGCTCCTTCCTCTGCTTCTTCGGCGGCGATTGTAGCAGCAGTCACCGCCCCGTGTTCAAACTGTGGTGGTCCAGATCATACAGCAGAGAGTTGTAATTAGAAGTTTGAGGGTAACCCAGACCAACAACAAGAGGAGGTTGATTATGTTGGTGGACAGAACCAGGGGAATTACCAAAACCAGATTAACAATTTCAGAAATTCCAATGGTTACCAGAATCAAAACTCCCAATGGCAGAGCAGAGGGAACTGGAACAACAACCAGAATCAAAATCAGTTTCAGGGAGGAAATCAAGGGGGTTACCAAAGGTATAATGGGAATCAAAATCAGAATTCCCAATGGCAGAACAGAGGAGGCTGGAATAACAGCCAGAACCAGAACCAGAATCAGAACAACAATGGTGGTTCGAGCTCTTCTGCGCCTAAGTCCTATTCCGATATCATGTTGGACAAGATTTTTGCTGAAACCCAATCAAACAAGAAGGACATCTCACACACCGTCTCTTCTCTCAAGAAGCTAGACGATCGGGTGACGGCAATAACCAACTTTCTAATGGAGAATGCAGTTGGTCTTCTTCCTAGCACAACTCCCTCCTCTTCATCTAACAATGTCGGAGGAGGCAAAACTATGGAAGAATTTGTGGAGCAGTTTCTCTTTAGGATGGCACAGAGGAATTGGAGAAGCCAATGGAGCAGTTGTGTCAGAAGGAGCAGCAAAGAAAAGAAGCTACTCACCAGTCGATCCTTACCGACCAAAAGCACCTTATCCTGCAGCCTTGAACAGACCTGTGCTAAACAAGGAGAATTGGGGAAGACTCTGGTGACTATTAATAACCAGAAGATGGGAGTGGCTTTAGTAGAAGAACTTCTTGCAAACCCGGATTATGCGAGGCATATGAAAGAAATTCTTTCCAAGAAGAAGAAGCTGAAAAATGCAGAAGCTGCTGCTGTGGTGGAGGAGCTGAGAAGCGTGATTCCTGACAAGAAGAAAGACAAAGCTGTCAATCCTCTTCCAAAGAACTCCTCTCAAAAGATGAGAGCAGACGAGATAGAGGAGATAGCCTCAGCTACCCTCCATGGAGCTGGCGAGTCTGATCCGAAGCAGAGCCACGTGGTGCCAAAGCAACCTGATCCAGGGAGTTTTTCTTTTCCTTGTTCTATTGGCACATATTTGGTTGATAGAGCTCTTGCGGATTTAGGTGCTAGCATTAGTGTTATTCCTTACTCGTTGTTTGAGCGTCTAGGACTGCCTAAGTTAACCCCTACCACCATGAATATCAACCTAGCTGATCAAACTGTTAGACATCCTAGGGGTATTGCTGAAAATGTTGTAGTTAAGGTGCATGATAGCTACTTCATGACTGATTTTGTGGTTATTGATTGCATGGAGAGTGTTAACATTCCCCTTATCTTGGGACGACCCTTCCTAGCCACTTCTGGTGCACTCATAGATGCAAAGGCTGGGACGTTGACCTTTCGGGATGAGGAAAAAGTTATTACATTCGAAATCCCTCCACCTGATCCTAATGGGCACTCTTCCGCTAAGAAATCCATGTCGTTAGTGTTTGAAAATGCTTCAGTTTATACTGTATTTACCGATATGGATACTCCTTATTCATCTTCATCTTTGCAGGATCAGGTAGCGGCGATAGTATCTACCAAAGATACAGGTGGAGTTAAGAAGAAGAACAAGCCTGCTAAGAAAGATAAGGCGCCGCCCCATGAAAGTACTCCTACCAAACCCCCAGATGTGGTCCTGGACAAAGTGGAGCTGTTTGGACCCTTTGAGGTAGCTGGATTGCGTGGCGACGGTTCATTGGAGCTTTACCATGCTAGCGGGAAGAAATTTGTGCTTCAGAGTGGAGCGATGAAGGTATTCTTTTAGGACACGGATGCCAGTCTGAAAGAAGTTCTGAGCTGGGATGCCGACCAGGTATCGTCTAGCTCAAAGACGTAAAATAAAGAGCGCTTCATGGGAGGCAACCCATGTCTGGAGTCGGTTTTGAGTTTTTGAATCAGTTGTTTAATTTTGAGTTTGTGTCGAACTTTTGTAGTTCTTGAGTCAGTGGTCTATTCTGTACTTTGAATGCTCTAATCTGTTGTGAGGTTCTCTCCAGTTTCAGGCTATCCTCAGCTCCCGCCATGACTGTCCGCCGGTACTTCACTCTTGCCTCCACTGGCATCCTCATGATCTACTTCTCGGTACCCCTTACACCCTTCTTCACCTTTTTGTGTGGTCCATTGAGGACATTGTCCAAATTTTAAGTGTGGGGTGGGGTGTCTATTTGCATGTTTTGATGGGCAGTCATTGTGCTTTGTTTTGTCGCTCTTTCACAGTTTCCCATTCTCGGTAGCAAGAAATTTTTCACATTGCTTAATAACTTCTTGGATTGCCTACTGTCTTCCTATATGGTGAGATTGATGTGGTGCTTTAGCTGTGACCAAATGTGTGTGTGAGAACCCGTATTATGACCATCTCCCATTCTTCTTGCTTATAGTTTTCTAGAAACTTGCCCTTATCGTGTTAGTGAACAATTGACTTGTTAATGTGTACGACTTGGTCTGTCTGATGCTCGAATTCTCTAGTTCAATGCCATGATCGAGTCTAGATAAGGGATCTTTTAATTTCGTGTTTTTAATTGTTGTTAATGTTCCCAATCAGAGAAAATCTGATAAATGAGTGGTTCGGTATTGAAGTTGTGGGTCGATTCACGAGCTGGCATACGTGCCTGCCCATTGCTGTAGTCCCAAAGGGAAGTCTCAATATGGCATTCTTCTTCTAACCTACTCCCGATCGTGGCTGGGGTCTAGGATAACGCGGAATTCCAAAGGTTTCCGGCTGCTCCATACTTGGCAGTATCCACACTGTACCGGCCATTCGAAAATAAGACTTGAAAAAGAAAAAAAAGAAAAAAATGAAAAAAATGAAATGCTCTTTAATTTTGTTCAAGTCGGGTTCCCTTGTCTAGCAAGTGTTGGGTTGCGTCCTAGAGTAAGTGTAGCGGAAGTAAGTATTGTCTTGCCTTTATCAAGTCAGGTTGTTCACTAGCTCGTTAAAGTCTTGTTCCTATTTTACTCCGGCAAAGGTTTGGTTTTAATTGTGTGGTTAGTCGAGTAATCCTCTTGTTTGATAGAAGCACCATATACATCATTCTAAGACCCAAGAGGTTTTCGGTTTGCTCTTTCAGGTTGGTGCAGAGTTGTGTTAGAGTTCTTGTTTGAGGACAAACAAAAGTTTAAGTGTGGGGTGATTTGACGACGTTAGATTTACCGCATTTATCTCGCCACATTTGAGCGAAATTCCCCTTGTTTGACACCTTATGGAGATGATTTCGAGTGAGTTTTGTGAAAATTGTCTTTTATTCCCCGTTGGCCCTCTTTTGGGTCATTTGATGTGTTTTCAAGTTATTTTTGATGAGATATTAGGTTACCATATTGTGGATGACCTTTCTACGAGCTTGGCGCTTCAAACGGGGATCAATTCGGAGCACAAATGAGGTTGGAATTGCAGAAAGAAGCTTGGAGCTGAACTCAGCACCAAAAGTGCGCTGGCGCCTTTTTGAAGTGCTCAGGCGCACTTTTGCAATTAAGCTTCGGCGGAATTTTTCTTCAGCTGAAAAAGTGCTACTTTTGGGGGTAAAAGTGCGCAGGCGCACTTTTGAAGGCTCCAGGCGCACTTTAGGCAATTTTCAGCTTTTTGACGAAAAAAAGGGTTTTTAACCCAATTTTGAGGAGTTTTAGAGGGAGACTTTTCACTTGAATTTTTTCTCTTCTTCCCCGACGAACCAGACACTCTCGGAGACGAAGACGGAGCTTTGAAGAGACGATTGGGCGAGAGGAAGCAAGGATTAGCTCGGGAGATTCTAGGATTCTTGAAGATTAGGATTAATCGGAGTAAGATGATTTCTTCTCCGGTTAGCTTTTTCTCTGTTTCTGTGATTTCTTCTCTGGCGATGTCTAGCTAAACTCTTAGTTTGTTCAGATTAGATGAAGTTCTAGCAAATCTTTGTATGGATGATGTCGGGTTTCTAACCCGTTAATGTTAATTGAGGTTTATTCAGACTTAATTGAGATTTTTCTAAAACCCTAATTTGAAGCTCTTGAATTCGCAGATTGACCATATCGTAGAATTTGCTTCATCTTTGTCTTGCGGTTCTGACCATGGACGTGAGTCATTCTAGGGTTTAGAAGGTCATTAAGATTACCCGGTGTCTTGACCATAGGGCTGGTGAAATTAATCTCTTTGCATTTCCGTGTGGCGTTACATTGTTCTTCGTGCATTCTTGGAGATTTATGAGTTATCTTGACCATAGGAACTCGAAGGTTTGCTAGGATAGTTTCTCTGCGTCCTGACCATGGAGTAGAGATTTCCAAAGGAAGCGTCGAGGCATTGAGTCTGTTAAAACCTTAGTTGCATTGCATCATCCGTCTTAGTCGAGCTAGAGCGGATTCGAGTCTGGACAAGCGCCTTAGTCATTATTTGAAGCTCCAACTTGTTTATTGTTTTGTTTAATTTCATTTGCATTCCTAGTTGTTTAGTTCATTCACAACCAATTCTCAAACCAAAACGAAACCTCGATAAGCTTTAACACACTTTTCTGAGTAATAGAAAAAGGAAGACCCTAGGGAAAAATGATCTCGCTAAAGCAATCTAGTGAGTAAAACTAGTGCACATTAATTTGCGCACCATATATCAAATACAGACAATACATCATTATACAGAGTGTATAAAATTGGTTATTTCACCAAAGTAAATAAATTTAACAAACTAATTACCTAAATAAATAGGTTTATGAACTAATTACCAAACTGGTAACTTTCACATAGTAATGAGACATTTTTTGCTCGTGACCGAATTCCTTACCCAAAAACTCTACCTGTATACCCTTATGGGTGAATTCCAGTAGCGGAGCAAGGACGCAAGTAGACCCTGGACCCGATACATAAAATATAATGAGCCAAAAATATTTTTGTACGAAAAATACATATATTTTAGCTATTTGGATTCAGAGGACCTGAGCTCAGGCATAGGGTGGCCTCCCCCTGGCTCCGCCACTGGTGAATTCTCCTAGAATGGGGCTAATTCTCCCACCAACTATGAAAAAATGATAATTATTTAAAGAGTTTTAGGGGTTGGGTAGGGGTGAGCATATGGGGTATGGGTAGTGGTACCCAAATACCCAACCCAAAATTTTGGGGATATTGGGTACCCACTACCTGCTACGGGTTGGGATTGATTTTTGCTTAATTTCCTACCCGTGGGTACCCATTACCCATATGAGAATACATGTCAGTAACCACAATACCCATACTTATCTTAAGAAGTAACAAATTTACTAATTTAGTAGTTACTTATAGTCTTATAAAACATTAATAGATTTGTGCAAAATAAAATTTTTGTAATTACTAATTTAGTAATTACTTAATATCTTGATTTTTAACCGTTTTCTCTATATGTGAAATTATGGTGTAGGTCAATGATCCAATGGACGTGAAAATGTGATGTAAATTGTAATAAATTGTATGATATGCACTAGATGTTGTTGCCATGTTAGTCCACATTTTATCGAGATCAGAGTTATTTAAATTTTACTTTTTAAATCCACCACAAGGACGTAGGGCTGTTAACGAATAGAGCCGCTCGAGATTCGCTCGGCGTTCGGTTTGGGAAAAATGCGTTCGTGACTCGATTCGGTTCGAAGCAAACATGTTCGCGAACAGGTTCGTTTATAAACGAGCCTAATCCAAGCCTAGTGGGGTTCGGCTCGGCTTGTTCGCGAATATGTTCGGTTCGGAAGCTCGACGAGCCTTGTTCGCGAAAAGGCTCGTTTATTATTCACGAACAGTTTGTTAATGATATTCGCGAACATATTCGTGTAACAGTTCGCGAACATGTTCGATAAGAGTTCGCGAACAAGCTCGTTAGTAACATTCGTGAACATGTTCGATAAGAGTTTGTGAAGTGATTCGTTTATATAGGTTTGTGAACAAGATTGTACGTATATATGTTCATGAATGCATTGATAGAATTAAGGCTAATTAACATATTTGTAATAATATCATTTAACTACTATAAATGTTAATTGAACGAATCATACTTTTACCACTAAATTTGGATTATGTGTAGAAAAGAACTTTTTGTCGAGCAAGGCAATTAGACGTGATCAATATATAGTTGGGATTTTGATTTGTTGATATATTTAAATTATCTATTGCACATTTGGCATGCTAACATATCATAAAGTTCAATGAATTAGGGTTCATAACAAATGATAGAGTTTAGTGAATTGAGTTTTACATAATACAATATATAGTATAGTGAATTAGGGTTTGACAATAACACGTTATAGACTTAGTGTTATGAACTTAATATTATGTAGATCTGAATTGACATTATATCTTATTAATTTTAGGGTTTAGGGTGTAGGGTTTAAAGCTTAGGGTCTAGGGTTTAGGGTTTAGGATTATGTTGATATGAATTGACAATATCACAAAAATACGTTATATAGTATAGCGATATAGGGTTTGATAATAACATGTTATAGACTTAGTGTATATGAACTTAGTATTATGTTGATATGAATTGACATTACATCTTACTAGGTTTAGTGTTTCGGGTTTCGGGTTTAGAGTTTAGGGTTTAGGATTACGTGGATATGAATTGACGTTATAACTTAACAATGTTGATTGTTAAGATGTAAATATTGATTTAGGGTCCATTAACATAGTTCATAACTATGTTTATCTATCAAACGTTTGACGTGTTATAAATTTTAGTGAATTAGGGTCTCACTATAACACGTTATACAGTTTAGTGAATTAGAGTTTGATAATAACACGTTATAGACTTAGTGTATATGAACTTATGGTTATATTGATATGAATTGACATTATAACTTAGAGTTCATGGTTTAAGATTATGTTGATATGAATTGTCGCCATAGAGTTTAGTAAGTTTTTTTTTTAATAGAGAATTTAGTAAGTTGATGTGTTCATTAATTATAATTTAGATTAGACTTTTTATATTTAAAATATATTTTTTCGTGATTTTATGAGGTTATTAATTATAAATTTAAATTTAAAAATAAATAAATAGATCATGCCTTATTAATTATTGGAAACTTGAAAATATAAAATATAAAAAAAAATAGAATTAGTAAAAGTCACCAAAAAAAATTCATAAACTTATTCCACGATTCCACCTAATTTAATCCTAATTTTAAATTCATCCGTTAATCCTAATTTTATATTCATAAACTTATCCCACAAAAAAATGAACTAAACGAGTCGAGCCGAACTATAAAAGAGCATACTTTTTTTAAACGAGCTCGAATTAGCACATGAAACGGGTCGGTTCGTTTACGAATCTTAACGAACGAACTCAAATCGAGCTCGAGCTCTGGCTCGTTTCAAGGTTCGTTTACTGAACTTAACGAACGAGCCCGAATCGAGCTCGAGCCGAGCCCAAATCGAGCAAATTCTTAACGAATCGAACTCGAGCTCAATTATCCAAGCTCGATTCGAATCCGAGCCGAGCTTGAGCCGAGCAACAATTAAACGAGCCGAACTCGAGCCTGGGGGAGTTCGGCTCGATTCGGCTCGTTTGCAGCCCTACAAGGACGCAGTTCTGGGATGTTCAATCCACCACAAGGTCTTGGCATTGGCGTAAATTGTTTAAGATTAGGAGCCTTATCCGAAATCATGTAAGATTAGGGCTTGGGATTTGATGCTTACTAAAGCGTGCACCTGGAATGGGGGGCTGTTATCCAGAAAACCAAGAGGCTGTTGTGGAGAGTTGTGATGTGCAGATTATGGATTGAGCGTTGTAATAAGTTTTCCAGTCGGCTCAAATTGTCGCGGATAACTTATATAACCCATCCAAGAGGAAATGAGGATTTATGTCAAGGATCATAGACTGGAGAGAAGTATAGTTGCTATTATGTAGGTTTTGTTTTCCTCTTTCTTTGTTCTTCCTTGTACAATGATTCCAAGTTTTTTATGAATAAAACTAGCTCATTCAAAAAGGTACTTTTTATTGTAAATATTTATTGTGGGTATGTGGGTACCCCACACCCAACTCATATGGGTAAGTGAGAGCACCCATTTACCCATATAGGTATTGGTGTTTGAGATGATGTAACACCCATCCCGAATCAAACCCGGTGAAACCCATGGTTGAACCAGTTATGGGATAGTATACCTAGTAAAAACTAATCACAAAAGACGAGGTAAAACCAAAAGTAAAAAGGAAAAGTGAATGTGAGAGGCCTCCATAAATCCATGAAAAAGATAAAAATCGTGTACAAAATCCAATTCTGACATAAATCCATAAAATCCCACATAAAACCCAAAAGTACATGAAAACCCCCAAATATCCAAAGTCAACTGAAAAGAAGGAATAAGTCGACTCCGAGTGTACTCCAGTCTTCACCTCATCACTTCAAGCCCGGACTTCTCGAAATCAACCTCCACTTCAGAACACTGACAACTCCACCCACTAGCCATGAGATCCTGAAAGGGGAAAGGGATCAATTTCCTATTGAAATTGAGTGAATCCACTAGGCTTACCTACAAGTTGTCCTAACACAAGGAGCAATTCTAAACTCCGCACAAGACATCGACAATGGAACCTGACCTGACCCCCTTCCATATTTTAAGATCCTAAAGCAGTCTAGGTGATCACATAGGTTCAGTTCTTCATTCTCATTCACAATTTATAACAACATAATAAGCACAATCGAAGTAATGTACAACCACAACACATGATGCACAACCAGCTCACAATAGCCATCCAAGTTCACAACATCACACAACCACACATTCATATACAACACATTATTAAGTGAGTTATTAGGCGCCAATGAGTTATCCACATCACCACTAGTCGACCGACGCATCACATGGGAGGTCCTCGCGCTCCCCTACTGCATGGGAAACGCATTATCAACATCATCATCATCACAATCTCTCATAGAGTAATCCAACAACACACTTGACACCCATGTCAAGGGGATCCACGCCAGTGGATCAGACTCAGATATCCAGTAACTTGGGTGGGGTAGTGTGGGCTCCTTCTGGTTCTACTTTCATATGCAACACCACACACATTCAATTTCATCACATCACATACAATTCCATCACAGCACATTCCATCACAACACATTCCATCCACCAAATCACCAACCATCCTTACAACGCCACAATCCAATCACATTTCACAACCCAACATCACAAACACTCAATAAGGTAATCGGCTAGCTCACCGGTCACCCCCACCTACAAGTACAGGGCATGTCATGAGTCTAGGGACCACCCACATGTTCCTCTTACTCAGAACGACCCCACATTGGCAAGGCATTCTCCTGCATCCACAAATGACAATCCATGATATAATATCACTTGCATTTATATTCCCAATTCCACCCTTACAATCATTTCTAAGCCAATTCATTTCATGCCAACCCCCAATCACAGCCAACATCAAACAATCAATCAGAAACACATTCACATAACAGTTTACCCCTTTTACACTCATCATTTTCATGCAACACCTAGCTTTCATCTTAAGTCCATTAATATCATCATCCCGCTGTCCATAATAACTCACCGTTCCAACATAACAACGCTAAACCCTCACCTGTAATAGAAGACGAGGCTCTAATCGTCTTCTAGTTCCTCAGAATGTCGGTTTTCCCAACACCAAACTCGTAGCCCAACCCCTCCTCACTAACTGCGACCTACAACGAGAAATTAGAAATTGAAATTAGCGACCTCTTCTCCTCGTCGCTAGGAACGCATAGCAACAAATGAAACTTAATTCCAACCTCTATAACTCCCGGAATCCCCTTCTGAAGGTTGGCCAAAGTTGGTTCGTCAAGAGCTTTTCGTGGAAAGAGAAAAAAGTTTAAAGTTGTGAAATCCCGTCAAAACCCGTCTTTTATATCCAGGTCAAGACACACGGCGCGTTTCATAACACACGACGTGTGTTATGACACTACACGGCGTGTTTCTATTACACACGGCCGTATGTCATCTTTAGGACATCTCGACGAGAGTTAATTAGCTGGAAATAGTGCACGGCCGTGTAACTCAGACACACGAAGTGTACCTTGAAGACACACGGCGTGTGTTACAACACACAACGTGTGTTCTTCACTGCACAACACACTCACTTGTAAACTCAATCTGACTTAGACATGAACGTCTCAGACCTCAATGGGTCCTCAGAGGCACTGATTCCAGCACTCCAAACACCCGAACTTGACTTCCAAACCATTCGGTTGGACGGGGATGTTACAAATGAATTTTTTGGAATTATGGGTATGGGTCCCAACCCATTTTCCACCCCCAGGTTTGGGGTTCAGATCACCCATATTCCATCAAATCAGAACAATCTGCATCTTATGCTTTTCTTTCACCACCTACGAAGGAGTTCAAGTATTAAAAGATGACCGACCACTACATGCAATGCCTGAATGTTTTCATATTCATAACTAGATTCACTTACAATTACTCGTTATACTAATTGTATTGTTTTGTTAAACACATCGTGAGAGAATTTCATATCCAAGTGTACTAGGTGATAAATCATATGTCATATGAGCGGCCTAGCTTCCGATGGTTGGGGGGGGGGGGAGAGAACGTCCGACTCAAAATAAGAAAATGAGATACTTATGGGAGCCTAGTGAGCATTTACCGGAGGAAAATGGGTCTCAGACTAGATCAGTACATCCCCTCCTCCGTCTGGAGAATACCAATTTTCATCCAAGGCGGGTTGTCTCATAACGTGCTGAGGACGATCTCCAATGACGACGAGATACAACTCATCTACGACATCGTTCACCAACACCTGCAGTTCGAAGTGGCATAGTTGTACGCCCAGACTAAAGAGGCACCATCTCAGTACAACCTTCCATCCTAGATGGCCACCACAAGTGAATCATATGACGGCTCGTACGTGTCAAACGGTGGCGGTGGCACAACGGATATGGAGGTGGATTAGATGGTCGTTGTGCGTGATGCGTACGAGAGCTCTGACGACTCTAGGTATGGTCAGAGTCATTGTAGTAGGGACGGTAAAAATCCTCTTTTAGGCGATGATGTCAGCTCGAGCGATGCATATTCAATATTTTGTAGATCACCATCCATCTCCACCACCAGAGCCAAAGGCTCACCAAATCAAGCTCAGTTGCAATCCTAACAAATTTACCCAGTTCAGCCCTTTGGGTATTATAATCAATTTTGATCGTTTTCCCAACCAGATTGCTAAGAGAGGCCACTATTTGGGGATGATAGAAGTTAATCGGCAAGTGAGGAAGTCTAACCTAGACGGTTCTTCTTCGAGAGGTCATCTGATACTCTGAAAGAGTGTTCCCATTGGTGGATAGCAAGATAGTGGTCGAGGATCATCCACGATCCACTTGTTAGAGCCTTATAGTGATCTTGCTTCGACGCAAACATAACCAAAAAGTAATTATTTTCCAAATCAATGATATGGATATTCCCGATGGGTTTCCAAATGATTCGGAGAAGATGGAACAAGTACACATACCCGATGTTATTTCCAAGAGTTTGACAACAACCGAATTGGACCTAGGTTTACATCACTTTTCTTTCAAAACTGTTGAGAGTTGCAACGATTTGATTCCATTCCTAAAGATGGGCCCAATATCATTCTCTCCGAACGAAATCCAAGCATGCAAGACTAGTGCGGGGCTAAACTTTTGTCCCTGAAGTGAACTTCTATAAGATCTTCCATTCCGGGCTCCCAAGGTTTCCTAATTCGATGGAGGTATGACATCCGAGACCCCTGGGGTGTTCTAACATCACTAGAAGGTCCCGCTAAGCGAACAATCACCACGAGGATTCAGACTGTGTAGTGGAATATTTTTTGTCATAACAAAAACTTGTGTTGCCAAAAATTTTATATGACAAAATTGAAATATTCAACCAACTAAAATGACTTTGTGTTATAAATAATAATTAAATAAAGGACTAATACAAAAATCTAGCAAAACCTTTTCCAAATATGTCAATTCTAGCCACTTCTATGAGAAATCCCGGATTAGCCAAAAGTGTGATTTTCGTTAACTTTTTCGTTAAAGTTAACAAAATCTTAAACCCCAAATCTGACGTGTCAATTGATGTGGTAAACATTGCCAAGTCATAGGTTGCCACCTCAACATTTTAAAAAATTCATAATAAATTTAAATTCATAATTTCTAAAATAATAAAATAAAATAAAAATAAAAAACACCACCTTGCTCCTCTGCTCCTAGCCTCCTACCCACCAGTACCAAGCTCCTCCACAATATGGCTATGGCAAAACCATTGCCGTCACAACAATTGTTGATTACTTCAAAGTGAGGGAGATGAGAGGTGAACTAGTGGGGACATCTAGGTGAAACAGAAGATAGTTAACTTAGTGAAAGAACAAACGTGAATAATGAAAGTAAGTTGAAGGGAGAAGGGAGTGAAGAATCTTCAGTTCTGATTGCAACGATGGAATTTTGCACGTTTGCAGGATTACTGAATTTGTTCAGTAATCTTAGACCTTGGCGATGATAGGATGAAAGGATTGAAAGAGTGGTGAAAGCACAAGGAATGAGAAGGAGATACACAGGATTTTTACGTGGTTCGGTATTACCCTACTCCACGCCCAAGCAAGCTTGGGAAGTCATTTTTATTATAGTTCAATTACAACCCTCAAGAAAGAACACTCTTGAGTAACACCCTCTGTTTTTTCACTTATCCGGCTAAACAGAGCAAAACACTTCCGAGCTGTAATCCCACAGTTCTGCCTTGTGAATGGAACAGTCAGGTCCTTCAAATAGCAGGGGATGAACTAGCCGTTTGAGGAGTGATCTTAGCTTTGAATGCTGATTGATTTTCTCCTTTGATCATGCTTTCCTTTTGTTACCTGCAATCAAATGAGAAGACAACACAAAATAGGAAAGAAAGAATTTGATTGAGAAAGAGAAGGATCTCTCTCAAGAGAGACTTGTTTTGAGGGTTTGGACTTTTTCATCCAACAATCTCCCCCTAAGTTCGAGCCCTGCAACCACACACATCCTTTAGCAGAGAAGACAAAGTCTCCCCCTAAGATTTAGCAGTAACTGAAACAAAGAGTAAAAAACAAGCAATTGTCCTAGAAAGTACAGTCCGAATCCAGAGTTTTGCAAAGAGTTCAGAAAGAGAAAAACAGCACATCAAGTGACCCGAAGTGTCAGAAACAAAAGTCCAAAAAACAGAAAGATTGTGCTGCAGAGAGTTCAGAAAGAAAAGGAGGGATCTTCTTCATAATCTGACATGTCGCTCATACTTGGTGGCTTGTCAACCTTGGCAATCAGATTCTTCTTTACTTCCTTTGCAAGATCAAAATCACCAAAGTCCACCTGCTCCAGATCAGCCATGAACCAGTCCATCCGTCCATGAAGGAATTCAACAATCTCATCAATTTGCTTGTTTAGCTTCTTGATCATCCGCTGCTTGGCAAGAAGGCAAAACTCAGCTGCATTTAGATCAGCTAGCTCACCGAGCTGATCATTTCCCGACTTCTGTTTGATGAGTGCTTTGAGAATCTTCATCTTGTTGGAGACTGCATGTGCTTCACAACAATACTCATTAGGAGAGAATGAAGAGAGAGTAATGTGGGTTGAGATACCTGTCTTCCAGCTAGAGGATTCTCCTCCTGTTGCAGGGTGGAATGGAGCACGGAAGGAGCCGATACGGCGGAGAACATGCTGAGGACATGGTCGGAGAGGTCAACACATGCCTCAAGAAGGAGGGACGTGATGACAAAAGCAAATGGAAGCTTGTCTGAGGACTGAGGAGAAGAGGCCTGAATGATGGAGGAAAGGACCAGATGGGGCAGACTCAAACGGTTCGAACGGAGAGCTCTAAACAGAATCCAGCCATCAAGTGGAGTAATAAGATCAAGATCAGAGGAATGTGGAAGAAAGATTCGAGTTACAAACCAGTGGAGGACCTGCAGAGTTTCTGGCAACTGGAAGACTTCGATTCGACGAGCATTGGAAGGAACCTGGCACAGGAGACGGTTCTGCAGAAGAATGTCCCAGCCAACCCGATGCAGTCCAGCAATGGTGTGAACCGTAGAGCAAGTGACAGGAACACCCAGAACTGAGGCAAGCACAGAAGGGGAGACTGGAATCCGCTTGCCAAAGATGACAGAGGAGGCTGGAGGAGGTTCAAGGGTATGGACACGAAGGTTGCAGTAGAAGTGCTTGACGACTTCTTCGCAGTAGACACCTGGAGCACCGAACGCCAGAGTGTGCTAGGCAAGGTTGAAAATGGGAGGAGCTGGGCTGACCCCGTACTTCACGAAGTCATTGGCATCAACCTGGTAGAAGTCCAGGATTTCTCTAGAGCGGGAGGAGAGATCATAAGCCTGGGAAAACGAAGGCATGGGATGAATGTCAACGTAGTGAGCAGGAGGGATTGAAGAGGTCATTGCAGAGGAGTAAGATGAACAGGAAAAAGGTTTTGTGAGGAAGAGTGCAGAAAAACCTAGGGAAGACGACTGCTTAAATGAAGAGAGAATGGTGAAGCGAAAGGAAGGTGGATCGTCAGAAAAAGAAAGAGGAGAAGTTATTTCCCCAAATTGAAGGGACGTGCATGCGGGGAAAAGATTCATCAAATCCACTCCTACCCTGTAGATATTATGATGGAGGGAGAAGGTAGGCAATGATTCAGAGATCGTCCAAATTCGATTCACTTACCATACCAGATTGGTTTGAATTTCATAGAACTTGTCTTCCTTTAATGGTTTGGTAAACAAATCTGCCAACTGATCATTGGTGGAGATGAAGGAAAGAGAAACCACCTCATCTTGACCAAGTTCTCGAATGAAGTGAAATCGAACCTCAATGTGCTTGGTTCTAGAGTGTTGAACTGGATTTTTTGAGTAGAGATGGCACTTGTATTGTCACACAGAACAGGGATAGTGGGAAAATGAATAAGGTAATCTTGAAGTTGGGACTTAATCCATAGAACCCGAGTACACCACTGACCTACAACAATGTATTCAGCCTCAACAGTGGAGAGTGCAACAGAGTTCTGCTTCTTACTCGCCCAGGAGACTAGTTTGTCTCCTAGAAATTGGCAAGAACCAGTAATACTCTTGCGATCAACAATGCATCCTGCATAATCTGAATCACTGAATGCTAACAAATCAAATGAGTCATTTTTAGGATACCAAAGTCCCATTGATGTAGTGCCTTTAAGATATCTGAAAATCCGTTTAACAGCACTGAGATGACTTTCCTTAGGAGAGGATTGAAAACGAGCACACAGACACAAACTAAATTGAATGTCTGGTCTACTAGCCGTTAGATAGAGAAGAGAGCTGATCATACCCCCGTAGAGTTTTGGATCAACAGAAATTCCTTGCTCATCTTTATCCAGCTTGATAGAGGTCGCCATGGGAGTATGGCATGAGTTAGAGCTGGCAAAACCAAACTTGTCAAGCATGGAGTGAGCATATTTACTCTGATGGATAAAAATTCTGGAGGGTTTTTGAGTAACTTATAGACCAAGAAAATAGGTAAGCTCTCCCATCATACTCATTTCAAAGGTCTTAGTCATGAGGGAACAGAATTGGGAGCGCAGAGAAGGATTTGTAGAACCGAATACGATGTCATCCACATAGATTTAAACAATGAGGATATCTGACTTATCGTTCTTGAGGAAGAGAGTTGTATCAACTTTTCCACGAATGAACTTTTCTGAGACTAGAAATTCTGTCAGTCGTTTGTACCATGCTCTCGGAGCTTGTTTAAGACCATACAGAGCCTTCTTTAGCCGAACACTACAACAAATACATCAAATAGGGGGGCGAAACTGAAAATAGAGGGGAGCAATGCCCCCTAATTAATTAAGTCGGGGGCGCTGCCACCCCCACCCCCTAAAATCAGCCTTGCAACCCACTAAAGTATCCCTGACTAGGGATATTTTGTCGGGGGCGAAGGAATCCGACAAAAAATAGTTCGGAGGCGTGGCCCCTGACTAAATGGCCCCTGACAAAAATAGGGGGGCATTTAGTCGGGGGCCACTCTCCTGACTAATTTTGTCGGGGGCGTGGCCGCCGACTAAATGGCCCCCGACAAAAATAGGGGGGCCATTTAGTCGGGGGTCATGCCCCTGACTAATTTTGACAGGGGCATTTAGTCGGGGGCCACGCCCCTGACGAAATTAAATATATATTTATATCTATAAATATTTATATAAAAATATTTATATATTTATATATATATATATTATTTTTATTATATTTAATAATTATGACATATGAAATAATAAATATTTTAAATTATTTTATTATAATATAATATAAACATATACATATATAATATATATATATATAATATATATATATATATATATATATAAATAACTATTACATAATATATTAATAAAATAATATATATAAATTAATTTATTATCTAAATGTCGTTAGACGGCGACGACGACGGTGGTGGTGTACGGCGGACGGTGACAACGACGGTGGTGGTGGACGTCGATGGCGACGATGGTTGTAGTGGTAGTGGCAGCGGTGGTGGATTGTGGTGGTGGTGGTGGATGGTGGTGGTTGGTGGCGACGGTGACGGTGGTGGTTGATGGCGATGGCGATGGGACGGCGACGGTGTGTTGATGGCGATGGCGACGGTGGTGGTAGTGGTGGTGGTGATTGTAGTGGTGGTGGCGGTGGATAGTGGTGGTGGTGGTGCGGCGGCGGACGGAGGACGGCGGACGACAGTGAATGGCGGAAGGCGGACGGCGGCGGATGGTGGACGGCGACGGACGGTGGCGGTGATGGTGGATTTGTTTAGTTGAGAAATTAGAGAGTTGAGGGAGAGGAGGAATGAAGAGAGTGGGGAGAATGGGGAAAATTTAAAGAGGAATACTATTTTGTCGGGAGCATTATTGTCGGGGGCCGCGCCCCCCACTAAATGAGTGTTTAGTGGGGGGCGTGCCCCCGACAATAAAGCCCCGAATAAAATAGTCAGGGGCATTATTGTCGGGGGCCGCGCCCTCCACTAAACACTCATTTAGTGGGGGCTTGGCCCCCGACAATAATGCCCTTGACTAAAATAGTCAGGGGCACCCCGACTAAATTAATTATTATTATATTACATATAGTATTTAGTCGGGGGCCGCACCCCCGACTAAATTAATTATTATTGTATTATATAATTAATTTAGTCGGGGGCCGCGCCCCCTACTAAACACTCATTTAGTGGGGGCACGACCCCCGACTAAATACTATAAGTAATATAATAATTAATTTAGTCGGGGGCCTAAACCACTCAATTAGTCAGAGGCCAGGCCCCCGACAAAATTGCCCCTGACTATATTTGTCGGGGGCTATACGCCCCCGACCATTGTTGGCCAGCCACCGACTATAATTGTTGGGGGCATTTGGCCCCCGACAAGTGGCCCCCGACTATTGATGGTTTTTGTTGTAGTGGAAAAACGTGAGAAGGAAGAGAGTGATTTTCGAAACCGGGAGGCTGTTTAACAAACACTTCTTCTTTAATGTGTATGTTGAGAAAAGCGCTCTTCACATCCATCTGATGAAGCGTGAAGCCCTTGAAGCAAGCAAATGCACAAAGGATTTGAATTGCTTCAATACGAGCAACTGGGGTAAAAGTCTCATCGAAGTCAATTCCTTCCTCTTGATTGTATCCTTGGGAAACTAAACGTGCTTTGTTTCTAGTAAGGGTTCCATCTTCATTGGTTTTGTTACGAAACACCCATTTAGTTCCTATGACACTTTTGTTTGGAGGAAGAGGAACAAGTTCCCAAACATCACACCTTTCAAATTGCAGAAGTTCCTCCTGCATGGCTTTGATCCAGAATTCATCATTGAGAGTTTTCTTAACATGTTTTGGTTCAATTGTTGACAGGAAAGCTTGATTTGCAAAATCAAGGTGTTTCTTTGAACGTGTGACCAAACGATCTTCAGGATTTTCGATGATCTGAGAAGGAGGATGACGTTTAAGAATGTGAGGCGGAGCAAGTACTTCATCAGATGGTTCAGCTTGGTTTGGAGAAGAAGGAAGAGGAGGTTGAGATTCTTCTGAGAGAAGGTTTTGGGGTAGAGAAGGAATGACAGCTGATGGTTCATCATCATCAGACTGAGGTGAGGGAGCAGAAGGAGTTTCCTGATAAAAAACGACATTTATGGATTCTTCAACCTTTCTAGAGTGGAGATTGAAAACGTGAAAGGCTTTACTATGAGTGGAGTAACCCAGAAGAATGGCTGGAGAAGATCTAGGATCAAATTTTCCTAAGGTGTCCTTTGTGTTGAGCACAAAGCACTTGCATCCAAATGGATGAAAATAGGACAACTTAGGCTTCCTTAGCTTGATCATTTCATAGGGTGTTTTGGAGAAATCCTTCCGAATCAATGTTCTGTTTAGAACATAACAAGCAGTGGCAACAACTTCTGCCCATAAATGTTTGGGAGTGTCATGATCAGCAAGCATTTTTCGAGAGAGATCAAGAAGTGCTTGATTCTTTCTCTCATCAATGCCATTTTGCTGAGGAGTCTTGGGTGCTGATAAATTTATGGCGAATGCCCATGAAGGTACAGAATTGGTCAAAAGCGTGTGATTCAAATTCTCCACCATGATCACTCCTGATGATCTTAACTTTTAGACCAATTTGATTTTCTTCCTCAGAAATCAGCTTTTGAAGAGAGGAGAGAGCCTCATTCTCATGAACAAGGAATTTAACCCATGTAAATCGACTGAAGTCATCGACAACTACCAAAGTGAAAATTTTTCCACCAATACTCATGATGTTACTAGGTCCAAAAAGATCAATGTGAAGAATTTCAAGAGGTTTAGATGTTGAAGAAATTGTCTTGGTTTTGAAGGAAGAACGAGTCTGTTTTCCTAGAGAGCAAGCATGACAAAAGAACTCTTTAGTTTCTTTGAGCTTTGGAAGCCCCCTAACAAGATCAAGTTTGGACAGTTTTTCAATTCTGCTAAGACTTGCATGACCTAGTCTTCTATGCCACAAGAATTCAAGATTTCTCTCAATTGCAGAAAAACATTTTTCTTTGAATGCTTCTGAGTTTAGAAGATTCACTGAGTAAATGTTTTATTTCCTACTTCCTACAAACAATAGTTTGTTTGTGTCAGAAGTTTCAACAAAGCAGAAATTTGATTCAAAGGAGACTCTGTTTCCAGAGTCACAGAGCTGACTGATAGAAAGAAGATTATGTTTTAAAGAATCAATGAGAAGAACATTAGAGAAAACTGGATTTGGTAAGGAGCCAATAGAACCATGACCAAGAATTCTTCCAAAACTGTTATCACCAAACACAACTTTACCTCCTTTTTTCAAGGTAAGTGAGCTGAAGAGTTTAGTATTCCCTGTCATGTGATGAGAACATCCACTGTCCATATGCCACTCATTTTCTTTTGGATCTACTTTCATCTTCTGATCCTGAGTTATCTGAAACATGAGCAGAAGTTAGATGTTTTGGTACCCAGATTTGCTTGGGTACCTTGCTAATTTGAGTGGTAGAAGAAGGTTTAGAGGATGGTTTGAAATTTTGATTAGGAAACTCTTGTTTTCCACAAAAAGAACATTTAAATTCATTCAATCTCAGATGAAGCAAGAAATTCCAATTTTCAAGAAGTGCAACTTCTCTTTTAAGCTTTGCATTGTTGAACTCCAGTTTATCATTTGAAAGACAGGAGTTTCTTGGAAATGGACCTAAGATCCCAGGTTCAGAGGAAATGGGAGGGATAAAAGATGCAGAGGATCTAGTTTTAACAATGATAGTAGGTCTCGGTGGATTTTTCTGAAACTCTGTTGTTTTAGCTTGGTGGTTAAACGAAAGTTTGTTGTTTTCAGACTTCAAAGCTTTATTTTTATCTATTAAATGACGATTTTTAGATTTAAGATCAGTGACAAGACTTTCAAGGCTCAGAAACGCATTTATCAATTCAGTCTTAGAAATTGATGCAATATCATCAAAAGAGCATGTACTCACCTGGCCGTCATCAGAGTCTTCATGATCAGTTATTGCCATGAAAGCTTGATTCTTAGAACTTTTATCATCTTCACTGTCAGAATCAGACTCACTCCAAGAAGCCTTCAAAGCTTTTCCTCTTGACCCTTTGATCAAAGGACATTCTGATCTTATGTGCCCTGTTTTTCCACACTTATAACATGTAACATTGTTATCATCATAAGCTCTATCACCATCTCATTTAGATTTTGAAAAATCCCTGTTATTTCTGTTATGTTTGAACCTGTCAGAAATCTAGATTGACTATTTTCTCTTCCATTTTCTTTCTTGTATCGAATTAATCTACGAAGTTTACTACTCATTAAAGCAATCTCTTTTTCAATATTCTCAGGTTCATCTTCTTCGCCTGAGCTTTCTTCAAGTTTTTGTTTTGCTTTAAAAGCAATATTCTTCTTAGCTTTCTCTTTCTCTTCAAGTTCAACCTTTTTATCCGACATTATTTCATTTTGTTTTAAAACAAGTTCATAGATTAACAGAGATCCCATGAGATCCTCAAGACTCTGAGTGTATTTAAATTTTTAGCTTCCTCGATTGCAGTTCTTTTAGCCATCCATATCTCTAGGTAGTGATCTAAGGACTTTTCTAACAAGATCAGATCTTTCAATACTTCTTCCTAGAGTAGACAGACGATTTACAATCAAATTGAATCTACCATACATTTCAGAGATTGTTTCACCAGGATTCATTTTAAACATTTCATATTCATGTACAAATAGATCAATTTTAGTGTCCTTAACATAAGAATTTCCTTCATGTGTGCTTCCAAAATGCTCCATATTTCATGAGCAGTCTTACAAGCACATATTCGATTATATTCTTCATCACATAACGTACAGTAAAGAACATTCATTGCCTTAGCATTCAATTGAACCTTAGTTTTTACTTCTTCGGAAAGATTATCAAGATTTGCAGGAGGTTTGTAAGTTTTAGATCTTACCATTTTCCATACTGAAATGTCTAAACTCATAAAGAATACCTCCATCTTGCTTTTCCAGAATTGGTATCCAGTTCCATCAAACCATGGTGGTTTGCTGCTCCCAGTACTTGTGTTCATTCTCACACATGGATCAATCTGTGGCAGACGTCAAGTCTCGATTTAAGGTTGATCACGGACTTGCTCTGATACCAAATGAAACAGAAGATAGTTAACTTAGTGAAAGAACAAACGTGAATAATGAAAGTAAGTTGAAGTGAGAAGGGAGTGAAGAATCTTCAGTTGTGATTGTAACGATGGAATTTTGCACATTTGCAGGATTACTGAATTTGTTCAGTAATCTTAAACCTTGGCGATGATAGGATGAAAGGATTGAAAGAGTGGTGAAAGCACAAGGAATGAGAAGGAGAGACACATGATTTTTACGTGGTTCGGTATTACCCTACTCCACGCCCAAGCAAGCTTGGGGATCACATTTATAATAGTTTCAATTACAACCCTCAAGAAAGAACACTCTTGAGTAACACCCTCTGTTTTTTCACTTCTCCGGCTAAATAGAGCAAAACACTTCCGAGTTGTAATCCCACAGTTCTGCCTTGTGAATGGAACATTCAGGTCCTTCAAATAGCAGGGGATGAACTAGCCGTTTGAGGAGTGATCTTAGCTTTGAATGCTGATTGATTTTCTCCTTTGATCATGCTTTCCTTTTGTTACCTACAATCAAATGAGAAGACAACACAAAATAGGAAAGAAAGAATTTGATTGAGAAAGAGAAGGATCTCTCTCAAGAGGACTTGTTTTGAGGGCTTGGACTTTTTCTTCCAACACTAGGTTGGTTCGGAACTCGTCAGTAATGGCGGGGAAAGACCGGGATCATTAGGGTTCAGGTGAAGGTACTAGAAAGTGAGGGAGAAGTCCGGATGACAAAGAGAACAAGTGACTAAAACAGTAAAAAAAAAAACAAAGAGAATTTTCACGATTAGTTAACTAATTAACTTGATTAGATAACTAGTTAACAACTTGATAACTAGTTAACACGATTGGATAACTAGTTAACTCGATTGGTTAACTAGTTACCATCTTAAAAAAATGTTAACTAGTTATCTTAGTCATGATATGTTAACTAGTTAACTCGATAAATTATCTAGTTAACTAATTTTTATAACTAGTTATCAACTAAAATCTTCTAAACTTGTTATCTAAATTATGATGTTAACTAATTAAAATAACATGTTAACAAAAATCTTGTTAACTAGTTATCAGTTTAAAATATGTTAACAAGTTATCAAACAAAAAACGCTGTTAACTAGTTATCAGTTAAAGGGACGCATTCCCATGTCATGACATTAGCTTTTGAGCCCCAATCTGGGGATCTAGAGAATTCAGAAAGGGACGCACTTTCTGTACAAATCCCTTCTACTTCTTCTGATCGAATTTTTGATTCTACTGAGTTTTTCAACCAACTTTTGTCGTCCAATCCTGGTAGCCTGGGTTGTAAACCTAATCTTGAGGTGATTTCGGTGGAAGATGTTACATCGGCGGCAGGCATCTTGGACGATGATTATATTATGGCTACAACCCAGAATGTTGCTTGTTTGCTGGATTTACGAATTAACGGCTCAAAGGATACTACAGCCATTCAAGTTGCCGAGACGACGAAGAAAGTTCTCACTCGTCGTCGTTCAAAGTCCGTTCCTCGCTTGAAAGAAGAACTCGAACTCAGAAGGCTGAAGTGGGATCTTTCGGAACCGGATTCTTATGTTGTTGGGACGTCCAAAAGTTCAAGGTATGGTCTAACCCACTCTTCGATTAATGAGTCCTAGAATTTTATCTTGGAATGTTCGGGGTATAGGAGATGTTTCTAAACAGTTCCGGCTTAAGGACCGGTTGGCGGAGATGAGATTGAATATTTGTTGTTTTCAGGAAACTAAGTTATCGTTCGTTGATAGGCCCTTAGTGTACAGTTTACTAGGTAGAAGGAATTGGGGATGGGAGACTATCAATGCTATTGGTTCTAGAGGGGGATTGTTGACTGTTTGGGATGAGGACATGGCTATTTTAGAAAATCACTCGGAAGGGAAATTTACTTTGGTTACTATATTCAAACTGGTGCCGAATAATTTTGTCTGGACTCTTTGCAATACCTATGGGCCAGTGGACCTTGAGGACAAGGAGGATTTTATTAATGAGCTGCGTGGGATCGCGAGTTGGTGGAACTTTCCTGTTTGTTTCATGGGTGATTTTAACATGGTTCGAAACTTGGAAGAGGTGTCTAGCGGGTTGAGATCTCGGGGGAAATGCTCTTGTTTAACAACTTCATTGAAGATTTTGGTCTTATTGACCTCCCTCTTAGCGGTGCGTCGTTTACTTTCTCTAATTTCCGAGAGGAGGCGTCTATGTCTAAACTTGACAGGGTTTTGGTTTCTTCTTCTTGGGAAGACTTCTTTCATGAGTGCAACCTGAAGGCCCTCCCTAGGACATGCTCGGATCACCACCCTCTTGTTTTGGATTGTGTTCCATGTAGGGTTGTGCGACGGCCGTAGAGATTTGAATTGATGTGGTTAGAACATCCTGAGTTTAGGGAGGTGCTCGAGGGGTTTTGGAGGACTCCAGGGTTAGGCACCAATTGCTTGTTTAAACTGGCTTCGAAATTCAAAAGCCTTAAGGGTGAGCTTGCAAGGTGGAACATCTCTACCTTTAAGAGGAACGAGGTGGTTATCAAGGAGATTATTGAGAAGATCTCGGTTTGGACAAAATGGAGGAAGAGCACATGCTTTCTGAAGAGGATAGGTTGGAGAGGTGCTTTCTCAAATGTGATCTTGACAAGTTTTGGAAAAGAGAGGAAATCTCTTGGAAGCAGAAAGCTAGAGATAGATGAGCTAAGGATGGTGACAGGAATACCTCCTATTTTCACAAGAACAAGATTGCAAACTTCAATAGGAGGCGTAATTTGATTACTGTCCTTAAGATTGGGGATACTGTCCATGATGATGAGAATCTCTTGGCCCCAGCTATTGTGGATTTCTATTCCAATCTTCTTTCTGAACCTTTAGCTGAAAGACCGTTTCCCCTTTCCATCAGTTTTAAGAGTATTAGGGTTGAGAATTTGGGTGATCTCATTGGGCCTTTTTCTGAGGATGAAGTGTGGGATGTGATTCGTAAGAGTGCTAGTGACAAGGCCCCCGGCCCCGATGGAATCTCTATGGGTCTGATCAAATCCCATTGGGAGGTTTTCAAAGAGTACATTCTTGAGGCCTTAGCTGACTTTTGGAGGTTTGAGCCGTTGCCTAGGTCTATCAACAGTACATTCCTCTGCCTGATTCCAAAGACGGATTCTATTGAGGATATTCGCCAGTTACGGCCCATTAGTCTGCTTAGTTCGTTCTATAAGATCCTCTCCAAGACCTTGACTTCTAGACTCAAGAAAGTCATTGCGCAATGCATCTCAGCGAATCAGTGTGCTTTTGTGGACAACCGCCAAATTCTGGATGCGTCCCTCATTGCCAATGAGATCATTGATTCCCGTAGGAGATCGGGAAGGTCTGGTCTTGTGATCAAGTTGGATATTGAGAAGGCTTACGACCATGTCAACTGGAGTTGTCTCCTCAATCTGTTGAAGGAGATGGGTTTTCCAAACACTTGGATTAGGTGGATGGCCGAGTGTATTTCTTCGGCCTCTTTCTCGGTCTTGGTCAATGGAGAGGCTAAAGGATATTTTTCAAGCTCAAGAGGGTTAAGACAGGGTGACTCCCTCTCACTCTTCCTTTTTACTCTTGTGATGGAGATTCTTTCGGTTAACCTCAACAAAGCGAGGGAGGCCAATCTCTTTCAGGGTTTCTTCATGAACGATGCGGAAAGAGTTAGAGAATTCAATCATATTCTGTTTGCTGATGATGCTGTGATTTTTTGTGATGCTCGTGAGGTTCAAGTTGGGAATCTTTGGCGATCCTCATCTGTTTTAAAGCGGTTTCTGGCTTGAATGTCAACGTTCACAAGTCTGTTATCTTTACCCTGGGAGATGTTGGCGAGGCGCAAAGGTACGCATATATCTTGGGTTGTTCTTTAGGATCCTTCCCCTCTTCGTATCTCGGCCTCCCTCTTGGGACAAGGTCCTCGTCGAGTCAAATTTGGGAGCCGGTGGTGGTTAACATCAGAAAGAAATTGGAGTCTTGGAGAGCAAAATTTTTATCCTTCGGTGGAAGGATCACCCTTCTGCGTAGCGTCTTGTCTCAGCTCCCGATTTACTTCATGTCTCTTTTTCGTGCTCCTGCTTCTGTTATTTCTGAGATCGAGAGGATTCAGAACCGTTTTCTGTGGGAGGGTGTTGGTGAGGATCGGAAACCACACCTGGTTCGTTGGTCCATGGTAAAAGTTTCTAGAAGTAAAGGGGGTCTCGGAGTTCTTGATCTTAGGAATATGAACTTGGCTTTACTTGGGAAGTGGGGTTGGAGATACGCCACTGAGAAGAATGCTTGGTGGAGAAATCTGATTGTTGACAAGTATGGGGTAGGCTCTTCGGAATGGAAACCAATTTGGAATTTGCAGGGTGCTGGATGGTCGGTTTGGGGAGATATTGTCAAGTCTAATCTTAAGTTTTGGGAGTTCGCAACAATTGATCCGGGGGGTGGGGGAGTGTCATTTTGGTATGATTCCTGGGTGTTGGGTGAGTGCTTAGCTCTTAGGTTCCCAAGGATTTTTGCTGCGGCTCAATCCAAGGATGCCTTGTTGTCCCAATCTGTTGTTATATCTGACAGGTATGATTGGATCTTTCCGCTGATCACAGTGTTGTGTGGAGGAGCTGAGGATGAAAGGAGGAGGATGCTTGATTTTCTCCAGACGATCCCGTTGGGACTGATTACTCACGGTCCTCCCTTCCCTCGCTGGGAGCTCCTTCCCTCAGGCGTTTTTTTCGGTGAGCTCTCTTTTTTGCGCTCTGAATCTTAGGAGAGAGCCGGGGTTTGATGATTTTTCTTCTGATTTGATTTGGTTGATCGATGTCCCGACCAAGATCTCTGGGTTTGTTTGGCAAGTTTTTCACAAGTCTATTTCGACCTTTGACAATCTCCGAAGGAGAGGTTTTATTGGTCCAAGTGTTTGTGTGTTGTGCAGAGCCGACCTTGAGTCGGTGTCGCACTTGTTTGTGGCTTGTCCATTTTCTGTGCAAATTTGGACTACTCTGAGTTCCAAACTTTCCATTTGGGGCCCGAATCCCGGTGATGCTCGGGATTTCATCCAGGAATGGAAATCCAGGAACTCTTTTAGTAGTATGAGGGAGTATAGGTATAGATTGATTCATGCTTTTTTGTGGGGGATTTGGATAGAAAGGAACAATAGGATTTTTTAAGGATTGTGCAAAGACTCGTCCTTGGTTGACGTGGATGATGGCGTCCATGGTTGGTCGTTGGTTGAAAGCGAAGGGTGCGATTTCGGACCATGAGTTCAAAGTCTGGATGTCTTTGTGGAATACGGTTTTCGATCCTGGTTAGTGGGTAGTAGGCTTGTTTTTTTGCGGGCTCTGTTTTTTGGTCAGTGCCTTGTAATTGGGTTGGGATTGGTCTGTGGCTTTTTTGTTGCCTTTGACCTCTCTGTTTTGTGACCAACTATTATGATCAGTAGGTTTGTGTTTAGTTTTGGGTGTAGAGTTAGTTTTTTGGGTGGCTGGGCGGTTTTTGTTTCCTTGGTTGGCTGGATGGTTTGGAGTCCTTATGTATAACCCTTTACTTTTAAGCTTTAATACATATTCATTCATCAAACAAAAAACTAGTTATCAGTTAAAAATCATGTTAACTAGTTATTAGTTAAAAAATTACTATTTACTAGTTAACAGCAAAAAAAGGAGTTAACTAGTTAACTAATTTAAAAAAATGTGTTATCTAGTTAACTAATTTTAAAAAGGGTGTTATCTAGTTATCTAGTTATCAATAAAAAATATTGTTACCTAATAAAAAATATTGTTACCTAATAAAAAACATTGTTAACTAGTTATCAATAAAAAAACCATGTTAACTAGTTATCAGGTTAACATCTGGTAACAAGTTATTGAACAAAAAAGATGTTAACTAGTTATCAAACAAAAATTGATGTTAACTAGTTATTAGGTAAAACTTGTTACAGTTAAAAAAACATTGTTAACTAGTTAACAGCAAAAAAAAAAGTGTTAACTAGTTTTTGTTTCAAAGGAAAAAAAATTTGAAAAAAAAAATTATTTTGAAAAAAATAAAAAATTTCGCCAGAGACGGTGGCCGGTCGCCGGAAAGTTACGGGTCCCCTGAAAATATTATTTCTTTAATTTAAATATAAAAAATAATATTATTTATTGAATTTAAATATAAAAATAAATTATGTGGGTAAAGTCCTAAATACCCTAACAATCTAAACCATTGGATTGGTCAAAAGGTCAAAGGTTGATCTAATGGTGGAGAAAAGGTTGGAACACTTCTAACTCTTGGAAAGGGTTGGATCCTGATTCTTTGCCGCAAAATTACACAAATAAAATCTAAAAATGAAAATATTTTATTGCATTGGCCATTGGATGCAAATAAAAGACAACGTGTGTGTGACACCTACTTTGGATGCAAACAAAAGACAACGTGCTGTGTGTGCCTACCTACTTTTTCTCTTCTTCTAAATCATCTTCCATATACACTCCCTTTCATTTTTATTGGTTTATGTAAATTTTTCATAAAACCAATTCAAAAGTTCTTCTATCATAGTAAAAATGCCCAATAATAGAGTCCAAAAAGGCATAAATGAATCATATTGAATAATAATTTAATTCTCTAATGATTAAATTACATAGATGATCAGGCAAAGGATCTGCGTCCAAACTTTTCAGTTTGGAACGTTCCAAACCAAATACCTGGAGGGGTATTCCTGTCATTTTGAAAACTCACACCTTTTTCACCAAAGATGCTCTCGCCGGCCACCCCTTAATTTCCTCCGCCAATTCCATCACCGTTGTATGATTTTTGACACTGCTCTCCTCCAGCTGAAGCATGATTCATCCGCCCTCTTTCTCCTACCGCCGCCGTCTCCAATTGCTAGTATTAAAGCTGATATGACTTTGGTACTGAAGGTTAGGAAAGTGGATAAGCGGCGGAGATCCGGCCGTACCTCTAGCACATCCACACCTTCTTCGACGAGCTGGAGGAGAGGACAAGGGATTTGAAGCTCAACATGAATGTAACCGACGGAATCAACGCGAACTCCATGTGGTGAAGGTCGACCCTTCACTCATGAAAATAGGATCTGAAATTGAAATTGAAGTTGACGTTAGATATCGAATCCTTCCTCAAAACGATTCGTATGGCCGGAGTTCGTGCAAGAATGTGTCGGATCGAGTTCTATTTTCTATTATTGCTACCGCGGCGACGGCGGAAGCAAGGCAACGCAATCACTGTTTTCCGATTACAGTTAGGTTGAAGAAGAGTGACTGATTTGTCACATGGTTAAGTTTAGTGACTGATTTGTCACTTGGTTAAGATAAGTGACTGATTTGTTATGTGGTTAATTTAAACGGCTGATTTGTGGTTAATTTTAACGCAGCTGATTTGTCAGGTGGTTAGATATTGTTTTAAATAATGGACAAGTTAAATAATCATTTATAATCATATACTTTCATCGTCGTGTTAATTAGATTGTATAACTAGTTATCAACTAAATAATCCTTGTTAATTTGTTATCTCATCACATTGTTAACTAGTTAACTCGTTACATTATCTAGTTAGTAACAAAATAACTATTTAACTAATTTTGATAACTAGTTATTACCTAAAAATCTTGTTAACTAGTTATCCAAATTATATTGTTCACTAGTTAACAACTTGGTAACTAGTTAACTCGATTGGTTAACTAGTTAACTAGATTTGGATAACTAGTTACAACGATTGGTTAACTAGTTAACTCGATTAAGATAAACTAGTTAACTCGATTGGTTAACTAGTTAACTCGATTGGTTAACTAGTTAACTCGATTGGTTAACTAGTTAACTCGATTGAATAACTAAATTCGACAAGTTAACTAGTTAACTCGATTAGTTAACTAGTTAACTCGTTATCTAAATCATGATGTTACTTAGTTAACTCGATAAGTTAACTAGTTAACTAATTTTCATAATTAGTTATCAACTAAATACCTTGTTAATTAGTTAACAACTTGGTAAATAGTTAACTCAATTGGTTAACTAGTTAACAACTTGGTAACTAGTTAACTCAATTAGATAACATATTAACTAGATAACTAGTTAACTAAAAAACTCAGGTTAACTAGTTATCTAGTTATCAATAAAAAATCTTGTTAACAAATTATTAGTAAAAATCAGGTTAACTAGTTAACTTGTCCTCGCCGGAAAAGTCATCGAAGTTTGGTCGGTCTCCGGAGCCTCGCCGGAAAAATCACCGAAAACATGTTAACTAACTAGTTAACTGTAAAAATCCAAGTTAACTAGTTAACTAGACGTCGTCGGAAAAGTCACCGGAGTTTGATTGGTCGCCGAAAAAGTAACCAAAGAATTCCACGAAAAAGTCACCGGAAAGTTGTCGGAAAAGTCACCAAAAAAGTCATCGGCGACTAATTTAACTCGATAGTACTCGATGGATAACATGTTAACAACTTGGTAACTCGTTAACTGGACGTCGGAGCAGTCACCGAAAAAAGTCACCGAAAAAAATTACAAAAAAAGTCACCAAAAAAAGTCGCCGGAAAAAATCACAGGCGACCGGCGACCAGCGACCGATAACAGCGGCTGGCGGCAGTGGGTTGATTAAAACAAAATATTTAAATAAAAAATAATCATAAAATATTTAAATTAAATATAATAATTCAATTATTTGTCTAAAGTCTTAAATACCCCTAACAAATCTGGACCATTAGATTGGTCAAAGAGTCAAACTAGATCTAATGGTTGGAATTGGGTTTGGAACTTTCCAAACCCAACAAATACTGGACGCTGATCTGCTTCCTAGATGATCAGCCTTTAAAGTTATCTTAAATTATATGATAATGGAAAATATACTATTTTTATCAAATTGGTGAAGTTAACGAGGGCTTCAGATCTGGCTCCAACCCTTTCCAAGGGTTGGAAGTCTTCCAACCTTATCTCAGGCATTAGATCATCTTTTGACTCTTTGACCAATCCAATGGTCTAAATTGTTAGGGGTAATTAGGACATTACACACATAATTTAATTATTATATTTAAATTAATTAATTAATTAATATTTCCAGCACACCCGGTGAATCTCGGCGACTAGCCGTCGTCGCCGGCGACCGGCCACCGTCGCCGGCAACTTTTCCGGCCAGCCTCCAGCGTGTTTTTTTTTTCAAAAAAATTTTTTTTCAATTTTTTTTGCCTTTGATAAAATAGGGTTTATACACCTTTTTGCCCCTGTACTATGCAAAGTTAACAAACATGCCCCTCTACTTTATTTCAATCGAATCAACCCCTCTACTATGACGATTTTATCGCGAGCGAAGGCGAGTAGCGAGAGGCCTTGAGGCAGTGAAGGGCCAGTGGATGAGTACCAAGGATTTCCCCTGGACGAATTCGAGGGAGCAGGTATGGAGGGAGATTGAATCAGGTTGGGAGGTTAGGAACTCGGTGGCTTGGTAGTAGTCGGGTGTGGGCTGTTTGGTGTTTATCTAGAGGAATTGCTGGAACAAAAATATTATTTGGGTAGATGAGGAGTCGTCGGCCGCCGCAAATGGTGGGTTTAGGAAGAAGATGAGGCAGAGGAGGTGTGGTGGTGACTGGTAAGGAAGAAGGAGAAAGGGAGTTTTAGTAAACAATAAAAAAATATTTATTTTTAATTAGTTTTAGGTTTAGTGGAAATTCCAGTCAGCAAAAGATTTGGCCACATAGGTAAAGAAGCTTATTTGGAGTGTACAATCAGCAAACCTAACGGAGTTTGGACGGAAAAACTAACGGAAGAGCAAGATTGATAAAATCGTCATAGTAGAGGGGGTTGATTCGGTTGAAATAAAGTAGAGGGACATGTTTGTTAACTTTGCATAGTACAAGAGCAAAATGGGTATAAACCCATAAAAATACTAGTTAACACATTTTTTTTGTTGTTAACTAGTTAACATATTTTTTTGCTGTTAACTAGTTAACAGTGTTTTTTTTAACTGTAACAAGTTAACATGGTTTTACCTAATAACTAGTTAACATCATTTTTTGTTCAATAACTTGTTACCAGATGTTAACCTGATAACTAGTTAACATGATTTTTAACTGATAACTAGTTAACATCGTTTTTTGTTTGATAACTTGTTACCGGATTTTAACCTGATAACTAGTTAACAATGTTTTTTATTTTTGATAACTAGGTAACATGATTTTTTATTGATAACTAGTTAACATGGTTTTTAAACTGATAACTAGTTAACAATATTGTTTATTAGGTAACAATGATTTTTACTTGATAACTAGTTAACATCGTTTTTTGTTTGATAACTAGTTAACATCATTTTTTGTTTGATAACTAGTTAACATCGTTTTTTGTTTGATAACTAGTTAACGTCATGATTTAGGTAACTAGTTAACAATTGTTTTTTTGTTTGATTTTTTTTTTTTGCTTTCAATTTTTTTTTTCAAAAAAAACTTGTTAACACCTTTTTTCTGCTAACTAGTTACAGTGTTTTTTTAATTGATAAATAGTTAACATGATTTTTAACTGATAACAAGTTAACATCTTTTTTGTTTGATAACTAGTTAACACTGTTTTTTTTAACTGATAACTAGTTAACATGGTTTTTAACTAATAACCGGTGATTTTTCCGGTGAGACTCTGGTGACTTTTCCGGCGAGACTTGCAAACATCGTTTTTTGTTTGATAACTTGTTACCAGCATTTTTTATTTGATAACTTGTTAACAGATTTTAACATGATAACTAGTTAACACCTTTTTTTTGTTGTTAACTAGTTAACCATGTTTTTTAACTGATAATTAGTTAACATCGTTTTTGTTTGATAACTAGTTAATAAAAAATTTAGTTGATAACTAGTTAACATTTTTAGGTGATAACTTGTTATCAACATTAGATGTTAATTAGTTATTTTATTAGTAACTAGTTAACTAATCGAGTTAACTAGTTAACAATTTTTTAAAATGATAACCGTTATTTTTGTTAACTAGTTAACCAACCGAATTAACTAGTTATCAAGTTGTTAACTAGTTAACGAACCGAGTTAATTGGTTAACTTATCAAGTTGTTAATTAGTTAACCAACCGAGTTAACTAGTTATCAAATTGTTAACTATTCATTTAATTAATTAATATGGTTTTCAAACTGTAAACAACATAAACAATAGTGACTGAATTTGTAAATAACTACTAAATAATCTTCCATTTTTTGTAATTACAAATAAGTCACTAAACTTAAACATGTGACAAAAAAGTCACTCTTCTTCAACCTTCAAAATCTTCCACTATTCTCCGCCACTCCTCTGGACGCCAGCTTCCGACGGTGCTGCTCCTCCGGCCGACGTCTTGATCCTCCGTCCGCCGACGGCCGACGCATATACTCCGTCCGCCGATAGTCCTCTCGGCCCTTTTTGTCTTCCACTATGTCCACCTATGGAGTAGGGAGTCCGCCAATGAGTCAAACCCCATTCACAAACACCAGCTCTTCCTCCATTCATTCTAGACGATTCAACTCCTGATTTAGAATCAATGGCCGCCGCCACCGACAACCTCTCCTCCCCTGCATATAACCATCTCTGTTGACGCCGACGTCCACAGATCCTCTCCCGGTCAACCAATTTCAATAGGAAGCCATCCCTACTCCAACGACCATCACCAAATCCATCACTCTAACACCACCAACAACCCTTTCGAGTTCGTCGGAATCGATTCCTTCTCCGTTCCCTCTCCTTCCACCGTCGATCCATTCCGCAACGCAAACCCACACATCGGCGGAAGACGGCGGCGTTAAAGCTTTATCGGGAAAGGAATCAGGGGAAAGGAAGGGGTTGGGAAAAGTGTAGGTCAATTTATTTAATTTTTTGAATTTCCTATTTTGCCCCTCCGTTTAATTAGGTTGGACCGGTCCAACCTTTAAAGGTTGGAGCCGGATCTTTAGCCGTTAACGAGGGTGAGATCTAGTGATGGTCGAATTTTTTATATTTAAAAAAATAAATAATTTTTCTAAAATTTTGTACTGAAAAAAATAAATTATAATGCGAAAAATTAATATTTAAAAACTATTTATATTTTTATTTTATTAATTTATAATTTAATTTATTTATTTTAGTTTATTTTATTTTTTATATTTTTATTTTAGCTGAGTCATGAAAGTCGTCAATGTGGCAAGATAATATCATTAATTATGGATGAGTCATATTGGTGAGTCATCATTTAACGGAGTTTTGGATGGAAGAGCTTGTTTGTTAGGTTGGTATAGTAGGAGGGGGTAAATCGAGCGTTTTATAGTACATGTGGCTATTTGTTAACTTGGTAAAGTAGTGGGAGGCAAATTACCATTAAAATAAACTATAGGTTAAAATGGAAATATAAATTTTTTATTTTAATGCTAAGTATATATACATACATTAAATGTGAATTTAGACAAGAGATATTAAATGTAAGTACATTTAATAGGATGAGAAAATAATTATATTTTGATTTAAAAATTATTGATGATGTTGAAAATTGTGAGAAAAGATATAGCTTATGTGGCAAATTCAAACCCAAGAACACCCAATTGTTTTTCGCCAGATTCTACCGTTTAGGGTTTAGGTTTCCGCTGCCAAAACATTTCTGCCAAATTCCACCGCTTAGGATTTAGGGTTCCGCCGCCAAATATTTTTCGCCAGATTCTACCATTTAGAGTATAGGTACCGAGAAATTCCACTCTTTAAGGTTTTGGGTTCAACAACTAATTTTTTTTTCGCTAAATTCCACTTTTTGGGGTTTAGAGTTCTGCCGCCAAATATTTTCCGCTAGGTTCTACCGTTTAAGGTTTAGGGTTTCACA
Source organism: Linum lewisii (assembly GCA_034768395.1). NCBI lineage: Eukaryota > Viridiplantae > Streptophyta > Magnoliopsida > Malpighiales > Linaceae > Linum > Linum lewisii. The sequence continues at coordinate 45,013,458 of CM068303.1, read as the reverse complement.
GCCAAATTTTTTCCATCAAATTCCACTCTTTAGGGATTAGGGTTCCGCATCTGCCACCAATTTTTTTCCGCCAAATTTCACTTTTTAGGGTTATCCACCGCAAGATTTTATAGTTTAGGGTTTTGGTTTTTCACCATCAATTTTTTCTGTCAAATGCCAGTCTTTCTTTAGGGTTACGCGCCAAATTGTTTATGTCAAATTTCACTCTTTAGGGTTTAGGTTTTCACCGCCAAATTTTTTCCTCCAAATTCCACTCTTTAAGGTTTAGGATTCCACCTCCAAATTTTTTCCGCAAAAATCCACTCTTTAGGGTTTAGGGTTTTGCCGCCAAATCTTTTCCGTCAGATTCCACCGTTTAGGTTTTAGGGTTCTGCAACCATTTCTTTTCTGCTAGATTCCACCATTTAGCGTTTAAGGTTCCGCCGCCAAATTTTTGCTGGCAGAATCCATCATTTAGGGTTTAGGTTTCTACTGGTAGATTCCACCATTGAGGGTTTTTTGGCTAAATTTTTGTCGCCAAATTACACCGCTTAGGGTTTAGGGTTTTGCCGCCAAATTCCAATGTTTAGGGTTTAGGTTTTTGCCACCAGATTTCACTATTTAAGGTTTAGGGTTCTACTTCTGAATTTTTGTCGCTAGATTCCATTGTTTAGGTTTTACAGTTATACCACTAGATTGCACTATTTGAGGTTTAGGGTTCTGCTGTGAGATTGCACTATTTAGGGTTCAGGATTCTGTCGTCAAATTTTTTCCGGTAGACCTTTTTTGGCGGAAAAAATCGATCATCAAATATTCATGGTCAGGAAATTCCTTCATCATACTTTTAGTCAGACATTGTGTATTGTGTATTGATTTAAAAATACACACAAAATAATTTAACATCCAAACACATGAAATTCAATTGCATGAATTTTAAATACATGAATTTTAATTGCATGCATTTCAATTACATGAATTTCAATTACCAAATACAAATACACCTATCCAAACGGACCCTAGTATATTTTAAAAAATGAATTTCAGAAAGAAACATATCTTAATTCGTATATTATTCGACTTACACGGGCTAGGTCCATTGAGTTGTAGGTTTATCGGATCATGACTTGATTAGTCACATGTTGTTGAATTTAGTTAATTCGAGTCAAGAATGGGCTCTGTGGGCGGGTTGATCAAATGATATCATAATATAAAATTAATTTTAATGATTCACATTCGAGTTAATTTGATCACAAGTTGAATTGAGTAATGTAATACCTATCATATAGTTAATTTTTTATTTATAAGAGTTTTTTTAATAAATTATCTTATTGTCACTATTGGTTGTGACAGCTGGTCGAGCAACTGAGCACGATGGTGCTCAAGTCCCCAAATTTTAGAAATCTTGAAGTTGTCATATGTATTCGCGTGGACGTAGCTTTGCAGTTGGACCGCAAATGTAACATTCTGTCCATTTAGAGCGCTTAGTGGAGGTGGTAGTTCATCGCATATATCGAGGTAAAGACATGTCAGTTCTAATGCAGTAAGGGGTAGTATCTAATTAGCTGTCAAGCTAAGAAGCACGAAGTAGCTCATGATGTTGGATAAAAACCAACAGTTTCAAACGACAGTTGTATGCAACACTACAACAATAACACCATATAGGGGGCAAAACTGAAAATAGAAGGGGGCAATGCCCCCCTATTTAATTTAGTCAGGGGCCTTGCCCCCTATTTCAAGTCTTGCAACCCACTAAAGTGTCCGCGACAAGCCTAAATTTATCTGGGGTGGAGGCATCCGACAAAATTTGTCGGGGGCGTGGCCCCTGATGGCCCCTAACAAAAAATAGGGGGCATTTAGTTAGGGGCCACGCTCCTGACTAATCTTGTGAATGAGAAGTTGAAAGAACAAAACTATAACATCCCCGCCCAACCGGACGAGTTAGAACTCAAGTTCGGGTGATTAGAGTGCCGAAATTAGTGCCTCTGATGTCCCATTGAGGCCTGGGACGTTCTTGTTTAAGTCGGGTTGAGGTTACAAGCGAGTGTGTTGTGCAGTGAGAACACACGTCGTGTGTCTTCAAGGTACACGCCGTGTATCTCAGATACACGGTACACTGCCGTGCACTAATTCCAACTAAGTCTCGTCGAGATGGCCAGAAGATGACACACGGTAGTGTGTTATAGAAACACTCCGTGTAGTGTCATAACACACGTCGTGTGTTATGAAACACGCCATGTGTCTTGATCTGAGTATAAGAGACGAGATTTCATAACTTTCAACTCCTTTCTCTTTCCACGAAACTCTTTTGACGAACCAACTTTGGCCAAGCTTCAGAAGGTGATTCCGGGAGTTGTAGAGGTCGGATTGATGATCTGTTTGTTACTATGCGTTCCTAGAGACGAGGAGAAGAGATCGCTAATATCAATTTCTGGTTTCTAGGTGTAGGTACACTACAAAAATTGACCTTTAGCTACTGCAAAATTACAACGGCATGAAAATGCAGTAGCAAATAGTTAGTATTTGCTACGGCAATCACTATTTCATGTAGTAATTTGCAGTAGCAAATACTATTTGCCACACCACTATTTGCTACACCCAGCATCCCGTAGCAAATAGTGGTGTGGCAAATAGTATTTGCTACTGCAAATTACTACATGAAATAGTGATTGCCGTAGCAAATACAAACTATTTGCTACTGCATTTTCATGCCATTATAATTTTGCAGTAGCTAAAAGTCCATTTTTTTGTAGTTAGCAGTCATTAAGAAGGAAATAGGCTACAAGTTTGGAGTTGGGGAAACCGATATTCTTGGTAACTAGAAGACGTTTAGAGCCTCGTCTTCTATTCCAGGTGAGGGCTTAGCGCTGTTAGGTGGTTTGGAAAGCGTGAGGAGTTATAATTTAGACTTAGATGAAAGCTAGGTGTTGCATGAAAATGATGAGAGTAAAAGGGGTAAATTGTTCTGTGAATGTGTTTCTGATTGATTGTTGTGGTTGGGGATTGGGATGAAATGAACTGACTAATGAATTGGCGTAGACTTGAGAGTTAAGATGGATTGGGGTATGGATGCTAGTGATATGATATTGTGAATTGTCAGTTGTGGATGCAGGACAATGGCCTTGCCAATGTGGGGTCGTTCTAGAAAAAGGAACATATGGGTGATCCCTAGACTCACGACATGGCTACCCCTGTACTTGCAGGTGGGGGTGGCCGGTGAGCTAGTCGCTTACCCTATTGTGTGGTTGTATTGATGAGTTGTGAATTGTGGTTGGAACGTGGAACTATGAGTTGGTTGGAATCGTGAGTTGATGTGATGCGATGGATAAGATGTGTTGTGATTTGCATATGAAAGTAGAATCGGAAGGAGCCCACACTACCCCACCCGTGATACTGGTTGATTGAGTCTGATCCATTGGGGTGGATCCCCTTGACATGGGTGTCAAGGGTGTTGTTGGGTTACTCGATGAGAGATTGTGATGATGGTGATGATAACGCGTTCCCCATGCGGTAGGGGAGCGTGAGGACCTCCCATGCGGTAGGGGGTGCGTCGGTCGGCCGGTGGTGGTGTGGATAACTTCTTGGCGCCTAATAACTCATCTAGTAAAATAATATGTGGATGAATGTGTGTATGTGTGATGTTGTGTGTATGAATGGTGATTGTGAACTATGTGCTATGATTTGTATGTTGCTTCTATTGTGATTATACTTATGCTATTGAATGTGGATGAGAATGAAGAACTGAACCTATGTGATCACCTAGACTCCTTTAGGATGTTAAAATATGGAAGGGTCAAGTCAGGTTCCATTGTCGATGTCTTGTGCGGAGTTTGGAATCGCTCCTTTGGTTTAGGACGACGTGTAGGTAGGCCGAGTGGGTTCACTCAATTCAATAGGAAATTTATGTCTTTCCCCTTTCAGGATCTCGTGGCTAGTGGGTGGAGTTTTTAGTGTTCTGAGGTGGAGGTTGATTTCGAGAAGTCCCAGCTTGAAGCGATGAGGTGAAGACTGGTGGTTACTCAGAGTTGACTTGTTCTTTCTTTTCAGTTGACCATAGATACTTTGGGGGTTTTATGTACTTTTGGGGGTTCTGTTGAATTTTATGGATTTATGTCAAGTTTGGGTTGTACGCAGTTTTATGCTTTTCTTGGATTTATGGTGGCCTCATATGTTTACTTTTCTTTAAATCTTTATTTTACCACGTTATTTATGTTGGTTTTTACTTAGTAATACCCATGACCGGTTCAACCACGGGTTTCATCGGGTTCATTCGGGACGAGTGTTACAAAAATTGAGAAAGCATTTAGTACCGAAATTCAAATTCCTGTATAGGGACGACATCATGCTTTGCACACCAGTAATCAAAATCATTGATAGCAACCATACAAGAGCGTCGTGGAAACGCACAACAGTACCGATACTGGTGGCTATAAAATATAATGATGGTTGCAACACTGTACACTAATAGTGTGGTTCCTATAAAAATAAATATGTGGGCAGTAAGTGGAACTAAAAACCATAGTAAAAATGCAGACTGAGTAAGATGAGGTTCCAAGTCACCGCCACCAACATACATAGCTTAAAGTTGGTGGATTGTCCGAAAAGAATGTTCTAAAAATATAGCCTAAATTACAAACCTATTAAGAAAATAGTGTATATATTTATTTAAACATTAATTATATAAAAATTAAAGGATGTTAAATTAAAAATTAATTTATCTCTTTGTATAGATCATACTAATTATAACTAAAAAATATACTAAATATTAGCAATTAATTAAGAAAGCTTATATTATTAAAAATAAATAAGTTGTATAAAAAATCACTATGGTTAAATATTAATTTGATATTTTCACTAAAATTTATAAATTGGGTTTCTTAATAAGATATTGATATATTAATTAAAATTTATAATTTAAATATATAATATTAATACATATTAACATAATATTTTGCCCATCGGGTGGGAAAAAGACTAGTTTTTATAAATGTAAAAAGATGAGTAAATGACTAGCAAATGGTAATAAAGTATAAGCCATTAACGGTTTTTGTGTGTTTCTTATTTATTGGTTCATCTATTTTATGGGATGACCCTATTATTTAATGGTTCCTCTCCATGCCAAATCGACCACAAAAATGCATGAATCAGTCTATCCCTATAACTCCTGAAACTACTAAGAGAGTTCTTAGTCTTCCATTCATGAATGAAACTCTGCACATCCATGAGGTTCAGACCCCAAATGGAAAATTTGGAACTGAAAGTAGACCAAATCTGCACAAAAAACGAACAATACAAAAACAAGCGGACACCGACTCGAGGGCTCTGCACAACACACAAATACTTGGACCAATGAATCCTCTCCTATGAATATTATCAAAGGTCGAAATGGATTTATGGAAAACCTGCCAAACAAATCCGAAGACTGGTCGGGATATCGGCTAACCAAATCGCAAGGAAAGTCACTCCATCCTGAAGAAACTCGATGCATCAAGACACGAAAGTACAAGCTCACCGAGAACATAACTGAGGCGGCAAGGTCCCAAAGTGGGAAAAGGGGATCGTGGGTGATCCGTCCTATCAGAAGCTCCTGTAGAAAGATGAGCATCCTTTGTCTCTCAACCTCAGCTCCCCCTCTAAGCACTGTTGTGACATTGATAAGCTGTAGAACAAGGTATCAAACAACTAACCTACTAGAGTAGGATAGATCATATTCCTTGGGGTTTCTTCTAATCGTTTACTCAAAGAAATTAACAGTTACTCGGGTTTAAATCAAGTTGTGTGGTGTGAGTTCCACGACTTTCTAAACTATTAAGCAAGAAAATGAAATGAAATTAAGGAATATATTGATTGATTGAGCTTGGTTTCAAATGACAGACAAAAGCTTAGACTCGAATCCCCCTAAGATTACCAAGACATTAGCGATCACAAATCCGGCGACTTTTCAATCCTAATTCATTCAATTCTTTAACACCGTTATAGCTCCTTACCCTTAGGTCTAAGTCCACGAACATTCGCTACTATTTAACTAGCTAGCAAGATCAATTATCCGTCCGTGCAATCACTTCTGCAACATATAATTGACTGGTGCACCCGAATCGATTCTATTAGTTATTCTTGAAATATATTAACCCTAAACGGTTCCTACCAGAGGAATGATTCCATTTAATAGGTTAATTAATTGATTTGACGTTCTAAAAAAAGGTGGACGTTCGCCAACTATCCTTATTTTAACAAGAATCTAATCTAGGTGATCAAGCTAGAAAAGAAACATAAATGAAGAACAAATCAATTATGAAAAAGAACAGTCTGAATTAAGATATAATTACCGCCGATCCGTGACTGCTTTAAAGCCCCGAGTCACTTAGGGTTCATCTAATTTAAGCTAAACAGGTTTAGCTACTCATATTCGACACAAGAGAATAAAAAACAATTATAGAATTCATCTCAGAAAGGAAGAACAAAGAAATCATGAAAAACCTAATTTGACGATTCCGTGAAGCTTCGATCTTGAGGAATCTTCAACTCCTAGCTCCGAGTACCTTCGGGGTGAAAAGATTTTCCAGTAATCTCGCCAAGGACTCCAGAAATACTCTAACTTATCTCCTTTTGTGTGTGAAAAGTCTGAAAAACGAAGACCCCCTTATTAGGTCGAGAACTCCAAGACCCCTTTGCTTCTTGGAGCCCTGACCATGGACCACCGCACAAGATAAGATTTTCGGTCCTCCCCAACCCTTTCCCACAAAAATCTATTCTGCGTCTTCTCAATTTCGAAAATAATAGAGACTGGCGCACGAAACAGGGACATATAGTAGATCGGGAGTTGGTATAGGACATTCCGCAGAAGAGTAACCCTACCACAAAGGAGAGAAACGCTCTCCATGACTCGTCTAGTCCTGATGCTTACCAACACTGGATCCTTAATCAAACTAGAGGAGGTTCTTTCCCCTAACGGGAGACCAAGATACGAAGAAGGAAAGGAACCCAACTCACATCCAAGAATGTCAGCAAATCTTTGCGCCTCCACCACTTCCCCCCACAGTGAAGATCACAGATTTGTGAACATTGACTTTCAACCTAGTGACTGCTTCAAAGCATGTAAGAACCGCCAGAAGCTGCCTAACTTCGTTAACACAAGCACCACAGAACACCACACCATCATCAACAAACAGGATATGGTATACCTCACTAACTTTTCCCGCCTCATTCATACAGAAGCCTTCAAAGAGGTTGTCCTCCCTAGCTTTGGTTAGAAACAACGATAAAACTTCCATTACAAGGGTGAAGAGGAAGGGTGATAGAGAAATCACCTTTTCTCAACCCTCTCGAACTGGAGAAGTATGCCTTAGCCTCCCCATTGACGAGGACAAACTTATCTATACTATATACTAAAGATTTTAAAAAGAGGGTACCCAGATCCTAACTTCTCCTTGATTGTAGCCTATCCTCCAATAAAAAAATTTCCTCCCTAAAATAAATAAATAAAATTCATAAAAAACTGCTCATTTTCTACGTAAAAATAATTGCTAATTTCTACCTCAACTTTTTGTGGTCCTATTTTCTTGCTGAATTGGTTGTTAAGGTTGAGCAGTGTTGCAAAATCAGTCACTTTATTAAAAGTTAGTGCTCACGCTCTAATTGTTTCATATATCATTATCTCTATTTTTTAATTAATTATAAAAAACCATTTTTTACACATTCATTTATTTGACATGTAACCAAGTTTTAAACAAGCTTTATTATATTTTGAAATATCTTTGATTAATAGGAATAAGATCAAGATTTTAAAAATAAACTATTAATTAATCACTCATCTCTCACATTTGATCAATAATAAATTAATTATTATGATTTATAATTTAATTATATTTAACTTATAGAATTATTATTTTTTACAGGTAATATTTAGAGATAAATATATGTTTTTTTTGGATGAATTAATATATGTTTTTATAGTTTTACTATGACTTTAAATAACCATATATTTGAAGTAATGTAATATAACTACACAAATTGACTGGGTTGAAGAACATAATTTAAAAGCTTCTCAATTAAATAAATTTTTAATCTTAAAATATGAGTATGATTGATAGAAATATTATAGTTTAGTAATTATCGTACATATAGTGATAAACCAGGTTGAAAAAAGTAATTTGAATTGGTTCAAATTATTCATATTTTTATTTTAAAAAATGTAATTGTTTGAAGTCTTTGAAGAATATTAACGTAAATATCATATTCATACCTATAGTGATAAACCGGGTTGAAGGAAGTAATTCGAATTAGTTCAATTTATTCAAGTTTTTATTAAGAATATTAAAAAATTATAAAAAAATTTGAAGTCTTCAAAGATTTTTAAGCTAAATCTATACTATAAGGATTTTAAAAAGATGGTACCTAAATCCAAGATTCTCCTTAATTGTAGGCTTTTATCCAATTAAAATTTTCTTTATTTTTTATTAATTGTTTAACAGTAAAAATTTAATAATCAACATACTTATAGTGATAAACCGGGTTGAAGGAAGTAATTTAAAGACATCTAGATCATATAATTTATTTATTTTTAATATATTAGTAGAACTGATAAAAATATGATGATTTAGTAATCATCATACGTATAGTTATAAATCAGGTTGAAGGAAGTAATTTAAAGACGTCGCAATCATATAATTTATTTAATTTTAAGATATTAGTAAAATTGATAAACTGGGTTGACACAAATAATTGAAAAGATACAAACTTCCAATAATTCATATTTATTAACATCTATTTAAAAAATTATGTAATTAATTTGTCATTTCTTCAATTATATTAACACACATATTAAGTCATTGCGATTTACAGAATTTTAAGAACATAAAATAATCGCTTGACCCCGGGCAACGGGCCGGCCAAAAAACTAATTTTTATTATATATACCTTGAAAAGTAGGGCATTTTATTCAAGTGAAAAGAGTTTTTTTCGCAGACACTGAGTGGTAACACAATATAAGAATAACCATAATATAATCTCAAGGGTTTAACAAATAAGTGCACAAGAGATAAGAGCAAATTCAAGCACAAGGCAATGTAAATAATCAACCAAGATACTCCTTGGGGACAAGTCGAAGTGGCTCTTTTCTATTGACTACAATACCCGGTGAAAGCAGGTCAATATCAATCTCCTCCCTCTTCATCCCAACCGGCATCTCCCAATCAAACCGGTAAAGTAGATTGGCCAGTGCCACCTCAATGGCGGCTACCCCAAGGAATATTCCAGGACAAATCCTCCTTCCTGCTCCAAATGGGATTAGCCCGTAATCCACACCCTTGTAGTCAATGCTGCTCCCGAGGAACCTCTCAGGTCGGAACACGTGTGGGTCATCCCCCCACGCTTCTGGGTCCCGACCGATGGCATAGGCGTTGACGTAAACCATGGTCTTGGCAGGGATGTCGTAGCCGCAGAGCGTCGTGGCCCCCACGGTTTCCCGCTGGACGAGGAGCGGCACTGTGGGCTGGATGCGAAACGTCTCTTTGATGACAGCCTTTAGGTAGTTGAGAGACGAGAAGTCCTCTTCTGTGACGAAGTTCGTGGGTCCTGATTTTCGACTTTTAACGACATCTCGGATCTCTTGTTGAGCTTTGGCCATTGCCTCAGGGTTCTTCATTAGGAACGATATCGCCCATATTACCGTTGCAGCGCTTGTGTCCGTCCCTCCCACGAACACGTTCTGCACAAAACAATGTACAAGTACACATATAAGTCGGTGGCGAAGGTAGGATTCTAGTATACTTGGACCCGATACATAAAATATAATGAGCCGAATATATTTTTGTACGAAAAATACATATATTTTAGCTATTTGAGTAAGGGGACCTTAGACCCGGTCCAAGGTAGACACCCATGGCTTCGCCACTGCCAGTCAATTAGTTAGAGAAAACAACGATGAGTAGTAGTAGTACCATGATGATAGCTTTGATGTGGTCAAAAGTGAGCTTGACTTTAAAGGATCGATCCTTGTAAAGCTGGAGCAAGACGTCCAAGATGTTCTCGTAGTCGTATGCTTTGACTCGGTTAGGGTTGAGGTGTTCGTCGATAACTTCTTGGTAGAAAGCATCAAACTGCTTGAAGTTCTTGTCAAGCCTAGCGGACATGCCAGTGAGTTTATCCATCCAACCCATGTACGGGAAATAGTCAGACAAGAAGAAACCCATGAACAAGGCCTGAGTCTCGTTCGACAGATCGTGAAACCTTTTGTTCTCCTCCCCCTCCAACCTCTTCCCAAACGCAATCCTGCAAATATCCGTTAAACATGGGCGTATGCTTAAGTGGTTGTTGCAGAATGGCATAAGACCGGAGCGTTCACCACATATATATACACACATAAATAACGTAACTATATATTTTGTTACCTGCAAATGATGGTAGTGGTGAGAGACATCATGTACTCTGTCAAGTCAACTGGATTTCGGTTTCCGCCGTTAGCAGCCGCCTCTGATGAGATGCTGTCCAACATGTTGGACACTTCCTCCTCACGGATTGGACGGAAACTCTGGACACGGTTTGAGTTAAACAGATAGACTACGCTGACTTTCCGCATCTCCCGCCAGTAAGCCGAGTAAGGTGTGAAGGCTAAGTCCAAGCCGTTGTAAGACAGCTTATGTTGTCCGGCTAACGAAGGCCTGCTGCAGAAGTCGAGATCGCGAGTCTTGAGGACCTCCATAGCCATTTTAGCCGACGAGACTACCAGAGTCGGCTTGAAGCCGAGCCGAAGTAGCATCAACGGTCCGTGTTCTTTGGAGAGTTTCCATAAGTATCGGCCAATGTTGGAGTTGTCAAGTTGGTGTAAGTTACCTATCAAGGGTAGGCCTTTGGGTCCCGGCGGTAGAGGGAGGCCGGAGGATGTCTTACAGCTGCCGCGGTGGAGGAGGTAAATGAAGAGAACGGGGAGGAGGAGGAGGACTGCGAGGAGCAGTGCCATAGTCATAGTGGGTTTTGGAGTGTAGAGGTGATATTTATTTGTGGAGCAGAAAGATCTTCCCACATGATATAATATAGGGAAACAATTTTTTTTTTTTGTGCTCTTGCTGTCGGTGGGTTGGTTTCTTGCAGGTGGATTTATAACTAGGTTCGAAAGTGAAGATGTGGAGCAAGTCTCGACGAAGTTGTTGGCCGATTAGGTTCTTTCAAATCTTGGAGGGGCTATATAGAAGAGACTCTTCAGCGGTAAAGAGGAGCTCCTGCTTGGCGCTTCATGACGGTTCGCCGTTCAGGTAACAGGGCCGCCCATTACGTGGCTTGTATGGCCCTGATTAACCTCCCGGGAGTTGTGGAGGTAGACATGACTTCCCGGGTTGGGACTTGATGTTCAATTCCTTGTTTGTGCTTGCTGTCTTCGTATCTCCGAAAGGAGCTACCTATGTAAAAAAAAATATATATATATATAGGGTAACAATTGGTCTTATATTTTATTTATTTATTTTCCAATTTCTGGCATAAAAGTTGAACAGTGTTTTGCATTCTTGTTTGTTTTCTCGAGAAAGCATAAATATTTTGATCCAGAAATAATATCAGTCATATCATATGTGCCCAAAAACGGAGAGAAGAATTGCAAGTGGACAAGTTTACTTCAATCAATCATTAATCTTTTTTTTTTTTTTAGTGTAAAAGATCAATCATTAATCCAAACAACTTTCTGCCATATCTTTTGGCCAACCAAAGATTGTTAGAATGAGAATTTACAGCGGTGGAATTGGCAAAATGGCTCGCGGCCGACGTGTACAGATCACTTTGTACACGTTTCATAGTTAGAAATTCAAATTTTAGGGAAAGTTTATAATCTAACCCATATATAGTTCAGGACGTATTGAGTATTTAACCCATAAGTTAACTAACTATCATATTTATTCTGACAAAAAAAAGCTATCATATTTATAATGTTTAGGGCACCTTAGGTTCTGTAATTCTAATTATTAAAAAAACTATATTCAAGTCTACACTTATTATTATCATTGAATTTCAAGCATAATCTTATTATAAAATCTAACAATAAGCCCTTCAACCTAAATTTTAATTAGAGCTGTCAAACTGGCAGGTTAGGCGGTCACGGGTCGGATTAATTGGGTTGCGGGTTAGTTGGGTTACGGGTTAATCAGGTTGCGGGTTCACCGGGTTACAGGTTAGTCGGGTCGTGGGTTAGTCAGGTTATGGGTTCATCGGGTCGCGGGTTCATTGGGTCACGGGTTCATCGGGTCGCGGGTTCATCGGGTTGCGGGTTCATCGGGTCGTGGGTTCATCGGTCGCGGGCCGGGCGGGTCTCGGGTTGCCCACGGGTTACTAGATTTGATACAAATTTTTTTATGTGATAAATAATTTTAAAAAATATTAAATTTTTATTCGCGGCGGATAGGCTTAAGGCTTGTAACCACTGTAACTGTTCATATATTAAAAATAATAATTCATTTTCATAAATTACATATACTTATAATAAATGAAATGAAATTGAATATAATTTAGTTCTTACGGTCTAGAGTTTAACATTAGAATAATTTATAAATACGCAATTTATGGTTTATGGGTATCTGATATTTACGGCTTAGAGCTTACAAACTAGGGTTATGTATTTAGGATTTTGATGAGTTCATGGTTTATGGGTTAGGATTTCAGATATAGGGTTCATAAGTTAGAGATAACAGTTTAGGAAATTAAAAAATAAAGAGTTTGAAATTAAATTTTTGTACTTTTAAAAATTGAGCAAAACTAATAAATTTGAGATTTAAAAAATAAAAAGTAAATAGTTCAAAATTAAATTGTTTTGAAAATATTCACAACTATGATTGGCAATGTAATATATATATATATATATATATTATTATATAGTAATTATTTTTAATATAAACTTGTGTATTAGTAATGTTTGAATAAATTTATTTGATATCTTAATAAATGACATAATGTTGATATTTGAAGCACTTAATATTATGAATTGTGTGACAATTGGGTTATTCGGATCGGGCGGGCGGGTTGCAGGTTAGTCGGGTTGCGGGTTCATCGGGTTGCGGGTTAGTCGGGTTGTGGGTTCATCCGGTTGCGGGTTCATCCGGTTGCGGATTCATCGGGCTGCGGGTTGGATTGTTGACTTGTTGGTCAATCGGGCCACGGGTCGGGCTGGGCGGGTTTATCGGGTCGGGTCAGCATTTTGCCAGCTCTAATTTTAATCCAAGATTTCGTTTAGTGATGACTCACCAATACAACGAATACATAATTAATGACATTAACTTGCCACATTAGTGGCCGAAAAAAACCTAATTTAAAAAACCTTTTTATTTTATTTTTAATATTAAAAATTTTAAAATTTACAATACCAAAAATCTAAAGCAATTGTTGAATGAGCAATGTTTTCCATTCGACTTCTACTCATTCATTCGGGAGGGTCAACATTCAACCTTTTGCAAGGGTTGGAAAGTCTCCAACCTTTTCTCAACCATTAGATTATTCTATGACCTTTTGACCAATCCAATGGTCTATATTGCTAGGGATATTTAGGACTTTACACACATAATTTAATTATTATATTAAAATTAAATATTTTAAATAATTTCAGGTGACTGGCCGGCGACTTTTCCGGTGAGACTCCAGTGACCGACCAAACTCTGACGACTTTTCCGGCGAGGACATGTTAACTAGTTGACACATGTTTTTGTTGATAACTAGGTAACAATATTTTTTTTCTCTGATAACTAGTTAACACCTCTTGTTGCTAATAACGAGTTAACATGGTTTTTAAACTGATAACTAGTTAACATATTTTAACCTAATACCTAGTTAGCGAATAATCATATAATCAAAATTTTTACGAGATTTTTATGTTAAATGAAATTACGTAAAAAAAAATTTTTGATGGCATGTTATCTAGGTAACTAATTACTGTGGGAAGTCATTGTAATAAATAAAAAAATTACAGAATTATCTGTTAATTGAATGAAGATGAAGTACCAAACTATATACTAGAAAACTTGAATGGTTAAAATGTTAGATTATCATCTTCTCCCCCAATTTGCAGAGCATTTCAGCAAACCATGAAATTTACCGGAACGCGACGGTAAACCTATTCGTTACTCTAATTACATTAATCTAGCACTTATTATCTTCAAGACCAAGCGCCTGTCAACATCGTTTCTGTCAAGGGTGCTCTCTTCCCGCTAGAACCCATGTTAGAGAACACCATCGGGTGCTGAGTCTAGCCGATTGTGGCCTAAATCTCGGGCATCATCCGCGCGTGACGGTAGCTCTGCTCTCCTAAGCCCCGTCGCAGAACACCACCGAGAAAAATGGCTCGCTCTCCATCACTCGACCACCATCAACCCAGTCGACGAAGAAGCAGGGGTCGGCGTCGGAACTGAGAAAATAGAAAATAGCTATCAACCGAGTTGTCGTCGGAGGAAGATCCACCGCCAATTGATTCCCTCCATTCGTTGTCGTGACTCCCTCGGAGCAAGAGCAGGAGTAGGAGCAGGCTGCGGTCGGAACTTGGAAGATGATAGCCGAAGGAAATATCTTTTAGGTTTTTATTTTAATTAATTTATTTCAAAATGACATAAATGCCCCTCTGAATTTGGTTTGAACCGGGTCCAACCCTTGGGAGTTGGACGCAGATCTGGAGCCCATTCATTCGAAAACTTTATCTTTTTAATTTATTTTCCTATTCTAGCATAAAAGTCAAACAATATTTTCCGAATCCGGCTTGGCATCAAGGAGATGACCTCCTTATCCCATCAAGGAAGATCTTAGTCATTGAATTCATTCTTACTAATTCAACGATTCAAAAATCAGGGATAGTTTAAAATTTTTGAAATATCATCATAAGGTCACCGCAAATCGTGTACATAAAAAATGTAAATATATTTTGTACATGTGTACAAAGAGTATGTGCACGTATACAAATATGTGAACACGTGCACACAAAAAATGTAAAAGAACTTGTGTACACGTCGACAAATAGATGTACATGTGTAGAAGATAAGTGTACTCGTGTACAAAAATTTTATTGTACATAAACGTGTACGTGTATACAAAAGTGTACACATATTAAAAATCGAGTATGAAGCGTCACCGAGAAAATATTCCAGAAAATAGGCCCGACAAAAGTGGTCTGGTGCCTGAATTTTTTTCGAAATCAGAACTCTGGTCGCCGGGCATCGGAAAGTCGCTGATGAATTTCCGGTTGTCGAAACTCCGATCACCGGAAACTTTCCGGTTACCGGAGTCCACACTTAAATTATAAAAAAAAATGTGAAATAACATTTTTATCCCATTAATTTAAACCATTAGATCTAAAATAAATGAGTGAGTGAGATTGCTCCTTAATGGTATCAATGACTCACTCATCACATTCAAACATTATTCAAACAATTTTATAACTATTACAAAACTAGTTTTTATAAGAAAAAAAATATAAGAACTAGTTATTTTGTCTCTTAACTAGTTACAAAATATATATATTTTTTCAAAATAGTTATAAGAACTAATATTTGTCAAAAAACATAGTTCTTATATTTTTTTTATAAACACTTGTTTTTTAACTAGTAATAAAATTATTTATCATGTAATTAGTTAAAAAAAACTAGTTATTATATATTTTTTTCCGACGAAAACTAGGTTTTTAACTATTATATAAAATTATTTGAAAATTGTTTGAATTATATTCCTTACTTTTAGTGCCAAAACGAGAGAAGAATTGGGGACTATTGATAGGATTCAGATTTTAGCAAGTGGACCAGCAGGGCAAGTTTACTTCCATCAATCAATAATCCAAACAGCCTCTGCCATATATTTGGCAAAAGATCACAAAACGTGATTTACTAGACCTACCACCTATTATCTTGAAAATTGTTAGGATGAGAATTTACAGAGGTGGAATTAGAAATTTATCGCAGAAAGTACGAAAAATAATTGTAATAAATGACCCAAATTGTAAAGTGGTTAAAGTAGGAGAGGTAAAAATCAGAGTTTTCAATGCCGGATCGGGCCGCTCGGTTCGATCGGTCAGATCGCGAGCCGGCCCCCCTCAGGCACCGATTAATTCCGGTTGAATCCCGGTTCGACCTCGATTTTCCCATTAAACTTTTGAACCCTTGACCTTGCCGGCTCGACCCCCCGGTCCGGTTCTAAAAACCTTGGTAAAAACATGATTTATAGTGCAGGGGATTTGATGGGCCCTTGGAATGGATCCGCCCTAATGACCAAGGCGGTCCCTCACTCAAGAGCGGACGACGGACCGCCCTGAACTGAAAGGTCACCTGTCACATCAACGGAACAGAAAAGCGGCCACCGCCCATTACTGTTGACGGGGACTCACTGCGGCCCACTCAGAGCAGGACACGTGGACCCTGCCATACCAACGGGGCCTATAAATACTCGGGTCCCCCATTCAGAAGAGGACAACACACACCCGGGACCATACGCCTGATACTACAAGCCTCCGCGCTGTACGCTAAAGGCTATCGGTTCCGCCCTCACCAAAGGGCTCTCGCCCGGTACTTCTCTGTAACCCATTCTCCTTGTATTACCCGCATACTTGCCATCACACATATACTAACCCCCCACTTGCACGTCCACCCTGCAAGGTACCACCTGCCGAGACACCTTAGGCGAATTCGGTATTCAGACCTCCAAAGAACCACAATATTGATCCTCCGGTCCAACTGGGCGGATCAATTGGCGCGCCAGATGGGGGATAGCTAAACGTCTTATTCCCAAAAGACAAACAACATGCAGAATTTGGAGGAAAATCCCACGAGCAGTACCCCCGCGGGAACGCTCGTCAACCCCGGCCAAACAAGTCGTATCGGCAGGCGTCCCCCGAGACCCTCGCCCTCACATAGACACGCCTTTGGGATCGGCTACACAAACACTCCGTCCAATACGCCCTCATGGGCTTGGATTGCTCGAGGGGGAGTCTCACATCCCCCCTCCATTGGAAGGCAGAACGCCGGCTGATCTCGCTGCGGGGGACCTGGCGGCACAAGTGGCTGAATCTACAAAGACAGAACGCTGAAATGGCGGCGATGATGAAGTTCCTGGTGGCCAAGGCAACCTCAGGAAGTCACGCCGAGGGCTCATCCTGCGGACTGGCTACCGGCATGGCGGACTCGGACGAAATGTACCGACTGTTCCTCCCACGCCACCAGTCAGGCCCAAAGCAACTCGCTATGAGGCAGCCTCTTGACAAGAGTCTCCTCAGCATTCCTCCCCCACAAGGATTCGTGCCGCCGGATAAGTTACGACGGAACTGGGGACCCCGATCAACATCTGTTAACGTTCACCATCGCCATGCAGATGTTCACGGCCCCGGACGCCACCTACTGCCGTACGTTCCCCGGAACGTTGACCGGAGCTGCACTAACCTGGTATGGAGGTTTAGCAGAAGGAATCATAAAAAATTGGGAAGATTTCTGTCAACTCTTTCTCCACAAGTTCTCAAACCAAAAGGAAGCGGGGCGCAACTTATCCGCTTTCTGGAACTTGAAGCAGAACCGGTCGGAGACTCTTCGGCAGAGTACTAAGAAAAGTGGGCCAAGGCTGTCGCGGACGGTGCCCAACCTCGCGCTGGACATTGTGCTCCACCACATCCAGACCACACGCTCAGCACCGAGCTCTGAAGGACTTGGTCCGAAAGAAGCCGAAGACCCACACCGAGTTGGAGACGTGTATCCTCCAGTGTGCTGAAGTAGAAGAGAATGTCGCCATGATACAGGGCGGATATGGTGCCCAAATGATCAAAACAAAGACAAGGGGTACCAAGGGCGCAAGGAGAAACGCCCTGACGACAGAAGAGACAACCGCCCTCATGGAGAGGAAGATCGGAAGAAAGATACACCCCCTGTCAGAATCGAGGCGGAGGCTAATGTACGCCCTCCAGGAAAAGAAAGGAGGGTTGCGTGGCCGGCCCCGTTACCCAAAGCGGCGGTGAAAAGAGGAAACCCAAATGAGTATTGCAATTTCACGGGCAGAAAGGCCACGACACGGAGGACTGCCGAGAACTTCGCAGTGAGATTGAGCGAGCCATAAGGAATGGTGACCTCAGGGAGTTCATATTGAGCAACAGAAGAAGAAAGGAGCGAGAACCTCAGAGTCACCACGACGTAAGGAAAGGTCAGAGACACCCCCACCACCCCCCGAAGGTGGACAGACACACCCCTAGAAAGTGAGTGTCTTCGACAGAATAACGGACAAAAAGGAGGAACGCCCGGATGCCCAGAAGGAGGACGGGAGGCCCAGATACAAGAAAACATCAGTATGATCTTGGGAGGAGAGGAGGATACCAGCCCAAGAGCAGGATGAGTGTCGTTGGAGAATGTTCCATGGCCAGGCGGTCGGATGAAGAACCGCCATTGACGTTCACATCGGCAGATTTGCGTGGGGGAAGTCCCAGCACCCAGCTAATGGTGATCTGTGTCATCATTGAAGACACTTGTGTAGAACGGGTGCTAGTGGACGAAGGTAGTTCGGCGGAATACTTTAGCAGTTCACAGGATGGGATTAGACCCCGCCAACTCAAAACGCTCTAAGATTATGCTGACTGGTTTGGCGGGAAACGACGTTACCTGTACTGGGCGTAATCACCTTACCCATCACATTGGGGGACGACGATCACCAGGAGACGAAGCACACAAATTTTACGTCACCAATTGCAATTCGGCGTTATATGATAATGGGGCGGCCCAGTTTGGCCGCTTTTGAGGCAGTTTCCTCCACTGTCCATCAAGTAATGAAGTTCCCTACCACAAAAGGGATCGGGGTAGCATGGGGAGACACTCCATTGCACGAAAATGCTATAGAGTGGCTCTCAAGAAAGAAGAGGCGTGCTTCTCAGTAGATACTAGAGACGATGCATATGTCCGCCCAGAATCAGCAGAGGCGGACTTGGAAGTCCCACTATTCCCTAGTGATCCTGAGAGAGTATGCGGCTGTCCGCTCATATGCCGATCCCAGACAGAGAGCGTACGGTGGCACTCCTAAGAGAATATGCTGACTTATTCGCGTGGAAACCCCAGGATATGCCTGGGCTGGACCCGCGATCATGCAGCACCACCTAGCGGTCAGAGTAGACGCTCGCCCCGTGTCACAAAAGAAGCGGACGGTGAACTGGACAAGGAAACAAGCGGTCCAAGAGGAGATTACGAAACTGCTAGAGGCGGGTTTCATCAGGGAAGTCCAATACCCCCACATGGTTGTCCAATGTAGTGATGGTGGGCAAGGCGGATGGAAGTCTGGCGGATGTGCATAGATTTTACCAACCTCAACGACGCCTGTCCCAAGGACCCATATCCGCTGCCTAACATCAATCAGCTGGTGGACGCCACAGCAAACCATGAGACGTTGTCTTTCCTAGACATGTTCTCAGGATATCACCGGATCCCTTTGGTAGAAGCGGATCAAGAAAAAACATCATTCTCAACGCCCTTTGGCAATTACTGCTAAATGTAATGCCATTTGGCTTAAAGAACGCCAGAGCGACGTACCAGAGAATGATTGACAGAGTTTTTCAAGATCAGCTAGGTCATCACATGGAAGCGTATGTAGATGACCTGCTGGTTAAGACCAAGGCAGAGATAACCACTTCGGAGACCTCCGGAAAACTTTCGACACCTTGAAGGCGTTCCAACTTCGCTTGAATCCAAAGAAGTGCGTCTTTCGCGCCTCTTCGGGAAAGTTTTTGGGTTTCATAATCACCAGGCGGGGGATCGAGGCGAACCCCAAAAAGATAGAAGCTATCATGCAGACACCACCTCCCAAGACTGTTAGAGATGTCAAAACATTGACAGGGCGGCTAGCGACAATGAACAGGTTCATCCCAAAGTCCGCCGAGAGGCAGGCACCATTTTTTGCCACTTTGAAGGCGGCAGCCAAGTTCTCATGGACGAAGAATGTTCTAAGGCTTTTGAGGAACTCAAGTCATTTCTCACCACTCCGCCGACACTAGCAGCACCGATTCCAGGAGATGAGCTATACTTGTACGTCACCATCGCGGCTACAGCTGTCAGCTCAGTTCTCGTAAAAGGACGGATAAGGACGAACGCCCGGTTTTCTACACAAGCAAGTCATTGGTAGACGCCGAAACCAGGTATTCTCCATTGGAGAAGTTCGGCCTACGCAGTGATCATCGCTTCCAGGAAATTGCGCCCATACTTCCACGCTCACACAATTCACGTCATGACAAACTTGCCACTCAAGGATGCTCTCAGGTCCATGGGAGTGGCAGGTGCATGTCCAAATGGGCAGTAGAGCTCAGCGAGTACGACGTACACTTCCAACCACGAACAACCATCAAAGCGCAGGATCTGGCGGATTTCATGGTCGAAGGATGCGTTCGGGCGGAAGGACGCCCGAATGATTATTGGGAGCTCTACGTGGACGGGGCGTCAAGTAAGAACGGAGCAGGAGCGGGCATAGTGCTAAAAACACCCCAGGGTGTCCTGCACGAGACCGCCCTTCGCTTCGTCAAGTCACGAACCAACAATGCGGCGGAGTACGGGGCGCTAATAGTGGGGCTTAGAATGGCCAAGGCCATGGGGGTATCGCACCTCAAGATTTTCTCCGATTCCGCCATTGTGGTCAATCAACTCAGTGGGGTGTCCGGGAAGAAACTCTTATCCCTTACAATGATCAAGCCAAGATCGCCCTTAAAAGTTTTGAAACAACGGAGATTCATCAGGTGGCAAGAGAGGATAACGCCCACGCTGACGCTCTCTCCAAACTAGCGACCGCTCTCAGTTTCGAGGATGACAGAATGATCACGGTGGAGAAAGAAAGAGAAGAAGGCGAATGTATGGTTGTCAATAACCAGGCCAGTGGAGCCCCACCCACTGCACCGCTCACAGACTGGCGCACGCCTATACGAAATTTCATTCAAACAGACACCTCCCGGCGGACGAGCACTGGCCACCAAGGTTCGTAGGCGCGCGGCAAGGTGTATTTTACTGGACGGGGAAATGTATCACAAGTCATCAGTGGGCCCATACTTGCGATGCTTAAGTGATGAAGAAGCATCTTTCGCATTAAGAGAAATCCACCAAGGCGTGTGTGGGATGCATATAGGCGCCAAAAGTCTCAAAAAGAATGTGCTATTACAAGGTTACTATTGGCCCACGATCCGCCGGGACTCTGAAGAGCTGGTCAAACGGTGCCACAAGTGTCAGCTGTTCGCTAACACGCATCACATGCCCTCCACCGCCCTCCAACCGATAGTTTCACCATGGTCGTTCGCCTTCTGGGGAATGGATTTGTTGGGGCCGTTCCCAGAGGCGGTGGGCAAGAGAAAGTACATCATCGTGGCGGTGGATTACTTCACCAAGTGGGTCGAAGCCGAAGCTCTCGCCTCTATCACGGCGTACCAGGTACAGAAGTTCGTGTTGAAGAATATCATCACTCGCTTCAGCCTTCCTCTGGGATTCATCTGCGATCATGGCACTCAGTTTGATTGCACGGCGTTCCTGGATTTTTGTGAAGAATTCAAAATAATGGTTCGCTTGGCATCCGCAGCGTACCCCCAGGCGAACGGGCAGGCAGAAGCCATCAATAAACTTATCTTGCAAGGATTGAAGAAACGAGTCAATGCGGCAAAGGGAAAATGGGTCGATGAGTTGCCTAACATTCTCTAGGCGCATAGGACATCATACAAAACGGCTACAGATGAAACTCCCTACACTTTGGTGTATGGAGCGGAAGCAGTCCTACCCGTGGAGGTAAATCTGCCTAGCCTAAGGATTCAACACTTTAACCAAGACAGCAATGATTCCGCCCTACAGCATAATCTGGACATGATCAAAGAATGAAGGGAAGACGCAGCCATCCGTCTTGTAGCTGAAAAGGAACAGCTGGCTAGACGGTACAACGCTCACCTCCGCCCCCATCAACTGGAAGAAGGCGACTGGGTGGTTCGAAAGGTTTTTCGGCCAATCCCTCAACAAGGCAAGCTAAACGCCAACTGGGAAGGGCCGTACAGGGTCGTGAACTGATTGGTCCAAGCACCTTTAAACTCGAACACCCTTCCGGCGAGCCCATACACAAAACATGGAACGCCATGCACTTGAGGAAGTACATGGCCAGCGAAGAAGAGGTTTAACCTACTCCGCCATTTCCCGCCCTTACCTTATTCTTTTTTAGTTGTCTTTTTTTTGGAAAATGACCTACTAAGGGCGTATATGTAAGGAAGGAAAGCCAAGTTCATTCATATATATATTTTATATATATATATATATATATATATATATATATATATATATATATATATATATATTGATATTATATATCAACGGAAGAGTACCAACAAAAGGGATGGCCGGGTTCAAATTCCCCTAGGAGGAACTTAACCCCAGTGCCGAGTTTGTGTTCCCCAAGGCGGAACCCAACACTTTACTGAATTCGGATTCCCCGTGGTGGAAACCAATTCAAAATCGTTCGAGTTCCCCAAGGCGGAACCCAAAACAGTTCACCGAATTCAGATTTCCTCTAGATGAGAATCAACTCATCACCATTCGGTTTCCCCAAGGCGGAACCCGACACCTCGTTGAGTTCAGATTTCCCCAAGGCGGAAATCTGACTTTTAGAACTGGGAAGCCGGGACGCAATACCGTGACTACATACTGTATGGTTTCACTGAATATGGTCCAAATGTTTGGATACAGGGCAAAAACAAGGCAATTACATTAAAAGCAAAAGAGGAGCATCTTATGGCTTCCCGCTAGTCTAACCGGCCCTATCCGCCCTGGCTTTCTTCTTAGCTCTTTGTGACGCTGGCTCACTTCAGAGAAAGCCTCGGTCAGCAGCTCTTTACACTGGTCTGGGGGAATCACCTGAGAATCAACCGATTCTTCTTTGAACTCCTGCGCCAACAGACGCCGGGAGGCAGAGCGGAACATCAGCTCTTGATCCCAGGCGCAGTCAGCCTGGCTCCGCTGGAGCTCGTGGCGAACGGCCGTGAGAGCGTTATCAATTGCGCCCTGCACTCGGTTGCCCAGCTCCTCAGCAGCCTTCGCCGCGACGGCTTTCCCCATATCCGCCTTCAGAGTCGTGAGGGTACCCTCTGCTTCCTTCAAGGCCATTTCCGCCTTGGCAGCCTCCAGGAGAGCCACTTGCTCTTTCAGGGTTTTCTTCTCGGCTTCGACCTTTGTCAAGGCGTCCTCCACCTTCTGACGTTTTGCTTCCTCTGCCTGCAATTCCAACATGTGCTCAGTAGCCATATTAGCGTGCGCAAGGCGGACCAAGTCCAATTCGTACGAGGTAGTTACCAGAAGCCGAGCCGCCTCATCGTCCATCTCCTTCTTGGCCTTAGAATATTTGGCCTTCCATTGCTGAGAGGTGGCCCGGGCCTCCCGCAACTCAACCTCCAGATCCGCGTCCTGGGGTTGCTCAGCTCGGTGCGCCTGATCTGCGGACAGCAGTGCGCGGCGGTTCCTAGCAGCTGCCATTAAATTGAACAAGCATTCAGAAAACTAGAAAGGCGGACAGAGGTAACAAAAGCATGATAAAGGGCTTACCCTGGCTCCGATCGCCATCTGCTCCATCGCCAACCGACGAACACCATCCTCCAATCGGGGGTGATCAATATCCCAGTCGGCCGCCAACTGGAGGGCGGCCCGGGTAAGGATCTCATTCCCGCTGAGATTGGCTGCATTGCGGGAAGGCGGGCGGTGCTGTACTCTCCTGAGGACGCCTGAGGCTTCGATCCGCCCTTCGTCCTCCTTTTCTTCCCGGAGTCCTTCTTCATGGGGAGCTTGCGATGCTTTGACCGTGCCACATGCTGTGGTGGTGGACTAGCCCCAGGGTCAGACCGTCTGCTTTCATGGCGGTCTTTGTCCGCCCGCTCTTTTTCTAGGCGGGCCTGACCTGCATCCTCGGGCTGGGGTTGGGTGTCCGCTGAAGCACCACGTGTCCGGGCGTTCAGCAACGCGGCGAAGATGGCACTCTCTGCATCAAAGTAAAACACCACAGAGATAAAGCAGACGGGTCAGAACCACAACAAGACCCAAGGACGTAACTATAATAGCGCACAACAAGATGGGTTACAATCCTATGTAACTAGCCGATCACCACCACCCCTAACCACGCTTTTAGAGCGTTCCGCCCTCGCCTTTTAAGGTCATAATTCCAGGTGTTCACCCAGTTCAGAATGGTGGCATCGTTACCCTCTGGGCGGCTGGGTTTGTTGAATTCTTCAATGGCCCCGTATGACCATGTGGGTCGGAGGTGTTCAGCCTAGAAGGCGTCCTCTGGAGCATCGGTTTTGAAGAAAAAGAAGCTGTGCCACCACACAGAATCGGCCTTGATGGCGCCGTATACTCTGCTCCCCGAGTACGACCTCCTTTTGGAGAACGTGATGCCGTTCTGACCAATCTTGGCGATATACAGGTGGTGGAATATTCGAGCGCTCAGGGCCACGTGCCTCTTCACGCAGGACACCTGGAAGGCGGTCATGATCGCCCAAACATGGGGTTGGAGTGCTCCCAGGGACGCTCTCAATAGATCCAACACATCCAGCTCCCAGGGATCTAGAGGAAAGCGGAGGCCGTACATGATCGCCTCAACCCACACGCCTGTCCAGCCGGGTGGACAATTGCCGATGGAGCAGAGCCGGACGGGGGCAGCATATGAAAAGCGCTGAGGCATGTCACACTCGCCCAACAACCTCACCAAGGCGTTTGTCTTGACAAAGGGAAAATAGCCTGGCCCATATACTTCCGGACAGTCAGCCGGTGCGCCCTCCCACATCTGCTCCCAAGACTTTACTTTGAAACCGTACTTTTCTACAGCCTCGGTCTGCAGCTCAAAGCCCCAGGACTCCTAGGTGAAGTCGGTCTGCCACGACGCGAACCGACGACCATTGTTCGGAGGCGCGTCCGGTTCTTGGACACTGCTTTGAACCTAGCCTCCGCCTGCTGCCGGAGTTGCTCCGCTGAGGGAGTAGGCAGCGGTTCAGCGTCCTCAGAAAACACGTACTCCGCATCAAAGTCCGCGTAGGGGTTGAAGTCCAAGTCGCTATCCTCCGGATAGGGCATTTGCCCTTTCTTTTTGGGATCTGCTGCATTCGATCCTTCATCGTCAGACTCTTCTCCCCTATGGCGCTCGGGGAACAAAGGCGGGCTTGGTCGCGGGGACGGAGATGACGAAGATGCTTCAGAGAATGCATCTGCCTCCGGTCCTCTCCTCCCTTCATCATAACCTCCTACAACAGAAGGATAAGGGGCGCAAATCAGAAGGGGAGGAGGAATGAACACCAGAGGGCGGATAGGCACGGGAGCAGTTTCTGCCTCCGTGTCTTGAGAGGAGCTGGGGGTAGAACGTCGACGTCCCCGCACGCCCCTCAATACACTATCTAAATGGTCATAGTCTAAGGACGATGACGACTCACTAGAAGACATCTCACGCTAACAGAAAGACGGAAATAGAAAGGACGAAGCACACAAGGCACACAAAAGAATAGTGGGCGAATATAAAATTGAAACGCAAAAAAGTTTCAAAGACACCTACTTGCTTTGGCGGACGAAGACGACTCAGCATCAGAAGGCATCCTCGATATAGTGTTTTGAAAGATGGCGGACAGAGACAGAAGGAAGACAGCGAAGGAAAGGGCAGACGAAATCAACGTGGTAATAAGAAAGGGCGGAAGCTCTCAAAAAGTTAATTGACAAGCTGAGGTGCCCAACGAAGGGAGGGGAGGACCCCTATTTATACTGGTGACGTGGGTAAACGAAACGTTGCTGATGACACTCGATTTGACGTGATTATCAGCCTCATTTAAGTGACATTTCCTTGCTTGAAACGTGGTTTTAGGAGTAAAATAGCGAATATTCACTCAACTACCCTATTTCCTACCGATTTGGTTACTTTGGCCCTTTTTGGGTCTATTTGATGGTTTTCTAGTGTTTTTGTGAAAGCACAGGTTTATGCCATCATTTATGTAGCCACGGACGTGTTCAAGACCTCAAGGAGTGAACCAGAATCGAACCATAAATTGAACCAGAGTCAGAACCGAAGATCCAACTGCCCAGCACAATGTTTTCGCCGAAAAGACTATGAGGATTTCGGCGAAAATACCTTCAGAAACTCACAGGCAACGTCAGCTGATTTACACTGAAGTTTTCGGCGAAAACCTCCTTAAGTTTTCGCCAAAATCATAGAAGAAATCAAACAGGGGATTTTAACTAAAGTTTTCGGCGAAAATTATTTGATAATTTCGCCGAAAATATCTTCCAAACCGGCGCTGTATTGGAAACCCTAAGCATACCTATTTAAAGAGAAGCAGTCGGCAGCCAAAAGGAGAATCATTATTCATCTTTTCAAAATCAGACTTTTGAGAGTCAGCCGACTCTAGGGTCGATAGATAGAGTTTAGAGAGTTCGAAGATCCGTGGAGAGATCGTGACGCCATCCTTCACCTCGGAGAACTCGGAGCTTAAAGTTGAAGTTCCAGGAGATTGAAGCTTCGCGGGAGTCGTCAGAATTAGGTTTTTCAGTTCTTATCTCTTCTTCCTCTGTATGATGATCTTCATTGTTGCCTTTGATTCTCTTGTTTCTGATATGAGTAACTGAACTTGTAGAGCTTAGATTAGATGAACCCTAAGTGACCCAAGGCTTTAAAGCAGCCACGGATCGGCGGTAATTAGATTCGAAGTTCAATCAGTTTCTCTTTGCATGGTTGTTTTGTTCTTGATTGTTTATGTTTCTTCTCTGGTTGATCGTCTAGATTAGGTTTTTGCAAGTTAGGGTTAGTCGCCGGACATCTCCCTGCTTTGGCGCATAAACTTGTCTTCCTTGATCACCTAGTTTAGATTCTTGTTAAGTTGAGGATAGAAGCGAACGCTCGCCTCTCTTTAAAACATCAATTCAACCAGTTAACCTTATAATTGGAGTGTGCCTTTCGTAGGAACCAGTTAGGGTTAATCCACTGCAAGTGTAACTCATAAATCACTAGTAATCGCACCAGTTAATTAAGTCGTTGCGAGAGGCGACCGTACCCGGGCGGCTAGTTAATCTTGGTAGTTAGAACGGATAGAGCGAACGTTCGCCGGTCTTAAACCTAAGGGTAAGGAGTTATGGTGGTGTATAGAAACCAATTGAATTAGAATTGAAAACCGCTGATCTTGTGATTGCCGTTGCTCTAGTGATCTAAGGGGATTCGAAATCTAAGTTCGTCTATCTTCTCGTTAGTCAACCTTTTACTTTTCTGTCTTTTATTTTCCTTTGTTCATTAGATTAGAAGTCGTGGAACTCACACCACGCACTAAGTGCTTAAACCTGAATAAATTGTCAGCTTCTTTGAGTAGTCAATTAGTAGAAACCCTGTGGAATACGATCTACCCTAGCTTCACAGCTTGGTAGTATTTGATACCGCTAAAACTGCAGCATCAAATTGGCGCCGTTGCCGGGGACTCTTCTAATATTGTTTGAAAGAAGAGTTGGCAAATTATTCTTCTACCTTTCCGCCTTACCATTTATTTTCCTCCATATTTTCATGATTTACCTGGGTAGTGTTCTTGAGTTTTAATTATGCAGGATTACAGGTGGGATGACCAGTACCAAGGGTGGTACATCAATGAAGCACCATATATTGAAGACTCCCAAGAGGTGGATTTACACACTTATGAGCATCAACAATGGATGGCAAGCACCCAAGCCGCGATCGACAACCTCCAATCAATGGACGATGATGTTGATGCATGGAACGCCGCGCTCAAGCGACTAGGGTAATTGAAGGGAGAAGATGCTCCAGAACATTTCGAAGAAGAGCCTGAAGCTACACACCACCAACAAAATCACCAAAGGTGTATATACCGGCTCATCAGCATCGACAACAGACGGCAAGAGTAGAATCCGCCTTAAATGATCTCCTTTCGAAGCTACAAGCTCGTAACATGGTGGATGTCGAGCTCGAGCAACCAAATCCACTAATGGAAGAAGATGCTCAAGAGCCGTACGAAGATGAACATGACAATATCACCCATAACTATTGCGAGCTAGAAGCATCTGATGAAGAATCCTTGACGGTGGTGGTTGATGAAGACATAGAGCCAATCCATTTTGAAGTTGAAGCTGAAGAGGAGCACGAAGAAATCGAGGAGATATCCTCAATTGAGCTTCCGCCAAGCCAACCTATAGATCAAGCCAGAGATGAGCACGTGGGAAACGAAGACGTCAAGGATTTGGAAGTATGCACACTCGATCCTGAGAGACCTCTTGATGAGCATCAGGTGGAGAAGATGGAGCTCATTGACCATGCCACGCCGTACTACCTCTTTCCTCCTCCAGAAGGAGAATCCAAGAAGAACTGGTCATCCAACCAGAACCACGATCTACTGGAGCACTACCGGTTACATCACCCTTCTGGAGTGCTACATGGCACTCAACCGCTGTCCTTGAAGAAGACGATTGACTTCAAGGAACTCCTAAGTTGGGGTCCCTAACAGGTACCATCCGGCTCAAGGACGTTAAAAGAGAGCGCTTCGTGGGAGGCAACCCACGGCTGGAGTCCGTTTTTGAATTATTGAGTCAGTCTTTTTCGTCGTTCGAATCGGTTTCGGGGAGCCAAAGTGTCAGTTTTCTTTTATTTTCGTCTATTTTAATTTTTTGTGTCAGGTCAAATTTTCGCCGAAAATTCCTCAGATTTTTCGGCGAAAACCTTAGTCTGTTTGAGTATGTTCTGTTTTTGAAGTAGTTTTCGCCGAAAACTTCTAAATGTTTTCGACGAAAATGTTTAGTTAAGTCGTCTGTCTTTGTTTTCAAAGTAGTTTTCGCCGAAAATTTCACCAGTTTTTCGGCGAAAACTTTAGTTGGGTCAGAAAATTTTCAAAAACTTAAAAAAAATAAAAAAATAAAAAAAAGAGTCAAAATATTTTCAAAATTCCCCTAACCGTCTTTGTTTGACTTTTATTATGTGTGGATCCGGGGCACTTGTCCCGGTATCCTTTTGATCTTCTTGTTGTTTTTGTTTTTGTAGGAACTTGAGTAGCTACTCCGCTCCACTCCGGACTCTCCGTGCTCATCCGCTACACCGACCATCACCTTCCAGGTTCTTCGTATCACTCTACTCTAGATTAGTTCTGTGAGTACACATAACCGTTTAAGTGTGGGGTAGGATGTTAGAATTTTGCCTGATCTTGCTTGCTATCTATGATTCTGTGGTTCAATTTTGAATTTCTCTAGCATAGAATTGCTCAATTCTTGACTTTTGATGTTAAATTGACTTCAATTTTGAACAATGACGTCTAGACTGTTCCACTTAGAACCTGTAACCAACGTGTCGAAACTGATATTAAATGAGTCTAGGTCAGAACAGATCATAAATCACTTCTGTAGTTGAAACTTGAATTAATTGAATTAATTGGTTTGTTAATAACAAAGCTCGATAACACCGTTCTAAGATGATAAATGCCAGCTTCTTCCATGTTTTTCACTCCATATTTGATCACCTGTGATTGTGGCTTGAGATTAGACGGAAATCCAATTCGAAATCTTGTGTAAAAGTTATAACTAGCTAGGATCAAGTGGCTAAATGGTTAAATCAAGTAAATTGAGTTGTTCGAATTAATTGCTAAATTCTTTAAAGTGCTCAAAATAAAGCTAGGCAAGCCCGACACCTAAGTGAAGTGTTCGGGTTGAGCACTAGCATAAGCACAAATACTGTGAGCTAGGCAGGTCCAACACCTAAGTGAAGTGTTTGGTATCGAGCACTAGTATGCAGTAAATAAATTAAAGGAAGAAGTCGAAACTTGAAATTAATTGTTGTTTAAATCGGTCCTAGCTAGAACATGTAACGTACAGATCTAGAAACGGATGAAGTCGAGTCAATAGCCACGTCACTTTTCCCTACCTCCGCATCCACATAATGGTTAGAGCTTAAAGTCTTTTTGATTAGAATTGGTGTTATCGTAGTTGGTTAATCATAATTAATTGTTTTGCCAAGAAATGAGCTTTGTTAAAACTACTACTTGAAGTGTGCAGAAATTAGTGAGATCGAAAACTTGTTTGGTTGATGTTCTTGCATGTGTAGGTCACTTTTTCTACGTGGAACAGTCTAAACCAAATTGTTAGAATTGAATCTCGGTTTAATCTCGTGTCATTTGTGAATTTGAGTGTGTTCTAGTTCAGTTTGCTTGAGGACAAGCAAAAGCTTAAATGTGGGGTATTGATGACACTCGATTTGACGTGATTATCAGCCTCATTTAAGCGACATTTCCTTGCTTGAAACGTGGTTTTAGGAGTAAAATAGCCAATATTCACTCAACTACCCTATTTCCTACCGATTTGGTTACTTTGGCCCTTTTTGGGTCTATTTGATGGTTTTCTAGTGTTTTTGTGAAAGCACAGGTTTTTGCCATCATTTATGTAGCCACGGGCGTGTTCAAGACCTCAAGGAGTGAACCGGAATCGAACCAGAGTCAGAACCGAAGATCCAACTGCCCAGCACAATGTTTTCGCCGAAAAGACTATGAGGATTTCGGCGAAAATACCTTCAGAAACTCACAGGCAATATCAGCTGATTTACACTGAAGTTTTCGGCGAAAACCTCCTTAAGTTTTCGCCGAAAATCATAGAAGAAATCAAACAGGGGATTTTAACTAAAGTTTTCGGCGAAAATTATTTGATAATTTCGCCGAAAATATCTTCCAAATCCGGCGCTGTATTGGAAACCCTAAGCGTACCTATTTAAAGAGAAGCAGTCGGCAACCAAAAGGAGAATCATTATTCATCTTTTCAAAATCAGACTTTTGAGAGTCAGCCGACTCTAGGGTCGATAGATAGAGTTTAGAGAGTTCGAAGATCCGTGGAGAGATCGTGACGCCATCCTTCACCTCGGAGAACTCGGAGCTTAAAGTTGAAGTTCCAGGAGATTGAAGCTTCGCGGGAGTCGTCGGAATTAGGTTTTTCAGTTCTTATCTGCTCTTCCTTTGTATGATGATCTTCATTGTTGCCTTTGATTCTCTTGTTTCTGATATGAGTAACTGAACTTGTAGAGCTTAGATTAGATGAACCCTAAGTGACCCAGGGCTTTAAAGCGGTCACAGATCGGCGGTAATTAGATTCGAAGTTCAATCAGTTTCTCTTTGCATGGTTGTTTTGTTCTTGATTGTTTATGTTTCTTCTCTGGTTGATCGCCTAGATTAGGTTTTTGCAAGTTAGGGTTAGTCGCCAGACATCTCCCTGCTTTGGCGCATAAACTTGTCTTCCTTGATCACCTAGTTTAGATTCTTGTTAAGTTGAGGATAGAAGCGAACGCTCGCCTCTCTTTAAAACATCAATTCAACCAGTTAACCTTATAATTGGAGTGTGCCTTTCGTAGGAACCGGTTAGGGTTAATCCCTGCAAGAGTAACTCATAAATCACTAGTAATCGCACTAGTTAATTAAGTCGTTGTGAGAGGCGACCGTACCCGGGTGGCTAGTTAATCTTGGTAGTTAGAACGGATAGAGCGAACGTTCGCCGGTCTTAAACCTAAGGGTAAGGAGTTATGGTGGTGTATAGAAACCGATTGAATTAGAATTGAAAACCGCTGATCTTGTGATTGCCGTTGCTCTGGTGATCTAAGGGGATTTGAAATCTAAGTTCGTCTATCTTCTCGTTAGTCAACCTTTTACTTTTCTGTCTTTTATTTTCCTTTGTTCATTAGATTAGAAGTCGTGGAACTCACACCACGCACTAAGTGCTTAAACCTGAATAAATTGTCAGCTTCTTTGAGTAGTCAATTAGTAGAAACCCTGTGGAATACGATCTACCCTAGCTTCACAGCTTGGTAGTATTTGATAATGCTAAAACTGCAGCATCAGTTGCCAAGTACAAATGAGCCACGTGTCCCCCAGGCAGTGGGCGGGTAGGCTACTAGCCTGTAAAAAGGGGGAAACGCGTGCGGCGTCACCTCAAAAGAAGAGCCCCCGCCCGTTTTGTTCTCCGGCGACGACGACGATGACAGCATCGGAAACAACCCCTCGGACGTCGGCATGCGTCAATTCCGCCCACCGGGATCAACGGTGGAACGCCAAGTGATGAGCCCGTGAGCCATGCCCGCCCTAATTGTCGTCAGCGAAGCGGCGGAGGGATAGTCCCGCACTCAGCGTCGAACAAATCCTTAGCATCGCCTAGAGACCGACGCGCCCTCGAGGCCATACTAGGGGGCAATTGATAGGCCCCGAAGTCAGTTTCGGGAAAATCCTTAGTATCGCCTCGGGGCATACACTCCCTCGAGGCCATACTAGGGGGCAATTGATAGGCCCCAAAGTCGAGTCCGTCATCAGGGGCCGTTCCAACAAATCCATAGTATCGCCTCGAGACCCTCACGACCTCGAGACCATACTAGGGGGCAATTGATGGGCCCTTGGAATGGATCCGCCCTAATGACCAAGGCGGTCCCTCACTCAAGAGCGGACGACGGACCGCCCTGAACTGAAAGGTCACCTGTCACATCGACGGAACAGAAAAGCGGCCACCGCCCATTACTGTTGACGGGGACTCACTGCGGCCCACTCAGAGCAGGACACGTGGACCCTGCCATACCAACGGGACATATAAATACTCAGGTCCCCCATTCAGAAGAGGACAACACACACCCGGGACCATACGCCTGATACTACAAGCCTCCGCGCTGTACGCTAAAGGCTATCGGTTCCGCCCTCACCAAAGGGCTCTCGCCCGTACTTCTCTGTAACTCATTCTCCTTGTATTACCCGCATACTTGCCATCACACATATACTAACCCCCCACTTGCAAGTCCACCCTGCAAGGTACCACCTGCCGAGACACCCGAGGCGAATTCGGTATTCAGACCTCCAAAGAACCACAGTATTGATCCTCCGGTCCAACTGGGCGGATCAGGATTATTTGTTAAGTTTGTAAAGTAGAGGAAAAAGTACTATTTTCCCTTTAAAAAAACTATGTTCAATCTACCCTTATTATTATCATCGATTTTTAAGCATAATTTTTATTTATTATAGTGTATTTTGTTTTTCATTTTTTAGTTTAATTGAGTCACCAACAAATGTGGATAAAAGTCGATGATGTGACAAAGTAATATTATTAATTATGGATGAGTTATATTGGCGAGTCATCATCTACTAATAGTTAGATTGAAATTCATATGAAAGAGTTTGATTTTAGGTTGATAATAGTAAGAGAGAGTAAATCGAGCATATGTCATATTACATGGATCCATATGATTAATCATCCTTACTCTAACAATCAATAATTTATAATTATTCCAAGAAATCATTGGGTTTTGTAGTTTAATTACGCAATAATATACCATCGTTCACATATTATTAAACATTGTCCAAAAATAGGTAATGATAACACGTGGGTAGCGAGACGCTGGCTGAGTAGCGCCTCGCCACCTACCATCCCCTAAATAAATGTTAATTATGAGGGGCCAAAACCATGCAATTATTGGTAAAATGCATAAGGATTGCTATTTGCAGTCTGTGTTTTACTGTACGCAGTCCGTATTTTCACATAAATGGACAATTATGTCTTTCCAGTCCATTTTTACTAACGCAATCCGTTTTTACTAACGCAATCCATATTTTACTAACACGGTCTATTTTTACTAACGCAATCCGTGTTTTACTAACGCAGTCCGTTTACTAACGAATATTCTTATTCATAATATATTAGAAAAAAACAGGCATACAAATATAAATAGCACTTTAAATAGTTAAAATAAATTAATAATAATGATAAAAATACTTATGGAAAATTATGAATGTTGAAATAAAATTATTTATTAATAAAAACTATTGCTGATGAAAAATTATAAATGTTTAAATAAATTAATAATAATGATGAAAAATTATATATGTCTAAAAATTGATGAAAAACTTAAAAATTTAAAATAAAATAATAATATTGATTAAAAAATTATATAATTACTAAAATTAATAATGAGAGAAATTATAGCTAAGTAATTAAAAAACAGATTGCGTTAGTAAAAAAATGGATTGCATTAGTAAAAATGGACTGTGTTAGTAAAAAATGGAGTGCGTTAGTAAAAGCAGACTACGTTAGTAAAAATGGGGGTTGGTTACTTAAATGATCACTAAACTTTGACCAAATAACCCGGTGGTCACTGTTCTTCAAAAAATTTCCTAGCACTCACACAACTTTGGCCAATTATCCTAGTAGTCATTACCGTCTACGTACATCCAAAATTCCGTTAGTCAGCTTATGTGGACATGCCAACTGGGATTCCACGTCACACAAGTCAACCTAGGTGGCAATTTTTTTGCCCAATCAATAACCAACCTACCCAACCCAAATAAATTAATCTGACCAAATAAATTAATCAGCGAGTTTGGGTTCAGCGAAGAGCCATCTTCTTCCCCGACAACACCCTTGCCGCCGACGAGCTATCGGACCCCTTTGGACTCACGAAGCCGCCGACGAGCCATCTTTTTGGACTCACGAAGCCATCTTTTTGGACTCATGAAGCCGCCTTCTCCACCCACCTGAGCCGCCTTCTCCGGACAAAACTCCAGGCATCAGGCTCCACAGGAAACCTCCACGATCTTCGTTATATCCGGTTCGCTCCACCAGCCTTCCCTCAAAACCGACCCTATTCACCCAACGTACTCCTCCACCCACTCTGGCTCCGATTTCCTCATCTCGAAAAATTGCTCCGGCGAGTTTGAATCAGAAGCCGACGAATTTGAGTCCCTCCGCCACCAATCCACGCCGCGTCGCTCTAGAACTCCACCCACCTTGACCCGTTCGGGTGAACTTCACTCCAATCGAGCGATTCGTGGCGGTCGAAGAAGTCCGATAGATCCGACCCGAAGCAGAAGACTCTAGTCTCGTGGACGAAGAAGACCGGGTTCCCTGCCAAGGAAGGTTGACAAGGGATGTAGCAATGGTGGAAAATCGAGATCAAAAGTGGTGCCGCTTGAGCGTGTTTCTCGCTACCTTAAGAGCCTTTTCCGAATTGGGCCTCGATTCTGGCGAACTCCAGGGTCGGATAGAGATGAGACTGTGTGCTTCTGATTAAATCAATTCCAACCCAGAATGAGAAAAATCGATCTCCATTGTTGTGCTTGACTTGAGATGAAGAAGCAAGCAAGAAGAGGGGAAAATGAAATTGCTTACTGGGTCTGACTTTCACATATCCCCAGGCTTCAGATCCATCTCCCTTTGTCTTGGAAGTAATCCTGACGGCGGATGCGACGGCGGCAACGGCGCTAGAACTGCTACAAGGAGAAGAGAAGAAGTAAGAATCTGTAACATCCCCGCCCAACTGAACGGTTTGGAACTTGAGTTTGAGTGGTTGAGACATTGGAAACAATGTTCTTGAGGCCCCATCGAAGTCCGGGACGTTCATAGTTGAGTCGGGTCGAAGATACAAGCGAGTACGCGAAAATTTGTCAAGGTGGGCAGACCATGATACATGGCCGTGTATTACAATACACGCCGTGTATCATGATACACGCCGTGTATCGTGGTAAGACTATTAAAGGCTGATTTTACACGGAAATTCATAACTTCCCCTTCTTTCTCTTTCCCCGAAAATCCTTTTGACGAACCAAAAACCCCCCTTAGGTTCAATCCTTGATTCCGGGAGTTGTAGAGCTCCGATTGATGATCCGTTTCTTGCTACAAGTTCATGGCGACGAGAGAAAGAGATCTATAGTCGTGGTTCTGGGTATTTCGGATCGAGGTGCTGTCAGTGGAAGAAGGAAGAGCTACGAGTTTGGAGTTGTAGAACTTGGCGGTTCGGGTTCCCGGAGTTGTTTTAGAGCCTCGTCTTCTTGTCAAGTGAGGGTTTAGCGTACGATAGGTGGTATGGTTGGTGTGAGGAGTTACAATTTTAACCTAGATGAATATAGGACTTGCATGAATTGGAAGAAAGTAAAAGGGGAAATTGTTCCGCGTTTGGTTTTTGTGTATTTGTGATGATTGGTGATTGTTGTTTGGATGTTTATGTGATGAATATGATGATGATTGCTGGCTGTGGTTATATGCTGGGAAAGGGGAATGGTTGATAATGATGATTAATGAATTGGATGTAGTAACGAGTGTAGGAGGGTTGGGGTATGATGCTGTAACTGTATTTCTGCATGGAATTGTTAATATGTGGTTGCAGGAGGGTGGTCCTGCCAATGTG
Source organism: Linum lewisii (assembly GCA_034768395.1). Lineage (NCBI taxonomy): Eukaryota > Viridiplantae > Streptophyta > Magnoliopsida > Malpighiales > Linaceae > Linum > Linum lewisii. The sequence goes on along the minus strand of CM068303.1, from coordinate 44,977,368 downwards.
GGGTTGCCCTTAATTGATGAACAGGTGGATGGCTCCACCAATGTGGGTCGTCCAATGAAGGACGTACAGGAGGATAACCCTACGACTCATGACATGACTTCCCCTGTACTTGCAGGTGGGGGTGGCCGGTGAGCTAGCCGTTTACCCTTAAACTGTTTGTGCCATGGGAGGCGTTGAATGTCTTGTGATGTGTGGTTATGTGTGATGTGGGATTACTGAATGATTTGGATTGTGTTGGTTTATGAGATGTTGGGATTGAGATGATGCTAGGTGTTGATGTATGAATTATGCAACGTGCCTTTTAGGTGGAATTGATGATGCGTGTGAAGGTGGTTGTTAATGTATTTAGGGTGGTAGACTATGACTTAGAACTGGCTACTGGAATTGGTAGGGAATGTAGGTATGGAATTGGACAATAGAATCGGTATGTGGAATTGACTTATGGAATTGGTTAAGGGAATTGGTGAATGGAATTGAGTAATTTAATTGGGTGGTCTGATTGCATGAACTAGTTGAGCTGGGGTTGTATGATTGATTTGAATGAAATTGATGCTGTGTGTGATGGTGATTGATAGTGTGTCTTGTGGTTATGGTAATAAGGATTGGAGTCTTGGATGTGGATTGGTAAATGGTTGAGAAGAATGAGGATGTCAGAATTGGTCGAATTGTGGCTAGAAATTGTGTTAGATGAAATATGTGAACTAGATAGATTATGTGGTTTAATCTAGTAATGCTCAATAGGAGAGTTGAAATGGTAAATTGATGTTGTCGTAATTATTACTGTTATGTGGTGTTGGTTGACTTGTGTGATTGTATGGTTGACTTGTGTGAGTGTATGGTTGACTAGGTGGCTAGGAATGGGAGGGAGGAGCTAAAACTGAAGTTAGAATGGAAGTAGGTCTTGCATGAACCCTTGAGAGTAAAAATGGATAACTGTCTTGTGATTACTGTTTGATGAGTGTGCTGATTGATGTGTGATGTGGGGATTGGGATGGAAAATGATGACTAATGATTTTGAACTAGAAATGTGAGATAGGATGGGATGGGATGAACTGAATTTCTGTATTTGTACCTATCGTTGTCGGTTGTGGTTTAGTGTAGAGTTGTAACATGAATTGGATACGTGGAATTGGTTGAGTGAAATTGTGCTGTGTAATTCTGTTGTGTAACTGTGTTGTGGAATTGTGTAGTGAAATTGTGTGGTGGAATTGGTGTGTGGAATTGGACAATGGAATTGGTACATGGAATTGGCTAGAGGAATTGGGACTTGGTTTGATTGATTAGAATTGCATTGTTGATTTGTGTAATTGATTTGGATTGTGATATGTGGATTGAGGTTTGGAATTGGATTAATGTTGAAATTGATGGTGGAACCGTTGATGGTCTTGATGATGTGAGTTGGATGGAATTGAGGAGGAATTGATGAATGGAATTGGTAGACGAATTTAAGGGATGAATTGATTGATGTGATTGAATGAAATGTTAGAATCTGAAGGAGCCTGCACTGCCCCCTAAAACTGCACTGTGGGTGCTAATGCCTCTTCGAGGGAAAGAGGTGTGGTCACGTCTTCAAGGGAAAGGCGCGATTTGTTTGGTTGAGTCAAGTTTACGATTCCTTCAAGGGAAAGGTCTCGTGGTATCCTCCAAGGGAGAGGATGCATCTTGGACCTCTCCAGGGGAGAGAGGTGCGTCAGGACGGCAGGGGTGGTGCAGGATAAACTCCTTATGGCGCCTATGAACTCATCTAGATAATCACCTGTGATACATGTGTGTGTGTGTGTGACTGGTGTATGTTGTTTGTATTAGATTGTGCTTGTGCGATGCTTCTGATGAGCTGTGGTCGGTGTTGGATTGTATGTGAATGGATTGCGTGGTTGAGCTGAGCTGTAACTTTGATGTTGAATGCTTCATGTTATTGATGATGTTAGGAATGCTGAACTGTTAATATGAAGTGATGCCTAATAACTCACCTAGAATGTAATGAGTCGAGTCGTGTCTTGACTGTGTGATGTGTTGAGTCTGTGGAACAGAGTTTGGGTTGGATTGTGCTTGGTTGATGTCAGTAACTGTGAATTGTGAGTTGTGTGGTTGATGGATGAATGTGGGTGCTATTCGTGTTGGAAGATGTACTGTGGCTAAGTGTTGTATCGTGTGTCTGATGACTCCGTTGATGATGTTGTGTTGAGGATTGATGACTTGAGTACATTGCTGATTTTTTTATTAACTGTATATACACCGGTGGGGGTAAGTTCTTGTGTATCACCTAGTGGCATGTTAGGAATTAAAATGAGAATGACTGTGTCAGATCCTGTTGATTGTTTGTGTGCGGAGTTGGGATCGCTCTTAGGCTAGGTTCGGCGCATAGTTACACCTAGTGGGTTCACTCAGTTTCATTAGGAAGCTGATTCCCCTCCAGTTTCTCTTTTCAGGTTCGCGTGGTAGTGAGAGTGAGTTGGAGATCAGGTGTGTTGTTGAGTTCAGAAGAGTTGCAGTTGGAGTTGTGAAGTGAAGATTAGGAAGCTACATTGGAGTGACCATTGTTTGACTTTGTATTTTCAGTTGACACCTTTGGTTGGGAATTTTGTAATCGTTTTTGAGCTTTGGTTTCGGATTTCGGATTTTATGTAATGAAGGCCTTCGGTTGTCTTTGAGCTTTTTAATGAGGAGTTGTTCTTTTTCCGCTGCGTTTTATCCCTTTATTTAAATGCTGTATCTTCGAGTAACACTTAAACTGGTTCGACCACGGGTTTTACCAGGTTGATTCGGGAAGGATGTTACAGAGTCCATAACTTGGCCATGCTTATGCTTGAACGAAACCAGAGGGAGAAGAGAACAAATTAATAAAAGAGAGAGCTGTCGGTGAAGAGGACTTGTTGATTGTGGGGTTGCGGGGACTGAAGTGGAAGGCAGCTCAGGTGCGTTGGTGGAGGCGGAAACGATGGAGGAGACGGGCCGGAGGTCCAATTGATGAAGAAGAGGGAGGTGGTGGGTTGATAAATTGGTTTTAGGGTTGGGTGTATGGGTTTGATTTTGGGTAGGTAGTAATTTAAATGAGGTGACAATTTTAAGTGATGTGGCAATTGACTTATCATCGCCACGTAAGCAAACTAACAGAATTTTGGATGTCCGTAGACGGTAGTGACTGCTAGGATAATCGGCCAAACTTATGTGAGTGCTAGGAAATTTTTTGAAGAACAGTGACCACCGGGTTATTTGGTCAAAGTTTAGTGATCATTTAAATAACCAATCCATAAAAATGGACTGCGTTAATAAAAATGGTCTATAAGGGCATAACTGTCCATTTATGTTAAAAATACGGACTGTATTAGTGAAACGCGGACTGCAAATAGCAGCACCCATTTTTTAATATAAATAATTGTATTTCAATTTTTTTTTTTTTGAAATAAAGCAAGCTCTTATTAATGCCTCAAAATGCAAACATCACGTAACGTGTTACAAAGCCAATTCGGAACCTCTGATCCTATTACAAGATCAGACGAGATTATCGATCGTCGTGCCAAAGCAAGAGCAACCGTATTCCCACCCCTCCGAATAAACGCAACCTTCTTATGCGGTTGATCCACCAACAAACCTCTCCCTCGACCAATGGTCCCAAACTCTGTCATATCTTCATCGGTCCCCTCCAATGCCAACTGTACAGCTTGACAATCGGTCTCCACAATGATCCGATTCATACCAAGCTCACATGTCCATTCGAGCGCTGTCAATACCGCTTGGGCCTCACATTCTTTCGCCGGTGGGCATCCCTGCATCACCTCCATTCGATAACCATGTAGCTCTCCGTTCTCATCTTGAATCACAATGCCTATACCAAACAGGTTAAGCTCCACAAACGTAGCAGCATCACAATTTACCTTGAAAAACGTTGGGGGAGGCCTATGCCATCTTGTGCATGGACTAGGCACCTGTCTCGGCACACCCCGCCGGTGTTGAGCTGCACCTCTCCACTTGTCAATCGCTTCTTGGGCGATCCGAACGATCACTTCCTCCGGTTTTGATTCTTGGTTCCAAACCCGATCGTTCCTTTCCTTCCAAAGCCCCCAAACCACCGCCACCATGCACGTTATTTTGTCCTCCGAGGCCGTCCGGATCGTCTCCATGCACCACCGACACCAATCATTATCCTCCACCACCGCACCTGTTACCAACTCCTCCGCGTTCGCTACCCTCCAACAGCTTCGGGCCACCTCACACGTCAGGAATAGATGTTTGCTGTCCTCTCCATCTGCATTACACAATCCACAAACATCTTCCACAACAATACCCCTTCTGTTCAACGCGTGTCGGGTGGGGATAACACCCCTCGCCGTTCTCCATAACAGATGCCTCATCTTCGGGGGGATATTTAATCTCCATAGTTTCCGCCACTCACCTTCTGCAGTCAGATCACCACCTCCCTCTCCCATCTCACAAGCCTTCCTGTATGCTCCTTTTACCGAGTATTGGCCATTTCTGCTTTCATGCCAGATCACCCGGTCCGATTCATTCTCTCTTGGTGGCTGCAACTTCAGGATCGCCTCAGCATCCCTTTCTTCGAACAGCACTTTCACCATCTCCTCATCCCACCTCTGCTCATTCGGGTAAACCAGGTCACACACCTTCCAACCTAATAACTCCTCTTCCACCTCCGTGTGTACCCGCCCATCATCAACCTCCCTCAGCCACGGTTCGCCCCACACCGAAATATTCTTACCATCTCCAATCACCCACCGATATCCATTCCTGACAATAACCTGAGAAGACCTAACACTTTTCCACACATAGCTTGGGGCATTACCCTCCTCAGCTTTAAGAAAATCCCCTTTTGGGTAATATTTCGCTTTGTAGATCTTTGACACTAAAGTGTTAGAGTCAGAAAAGAGCTTCCAACCTTGTTTTCCCAGCATCGCCTGATTGAATTCCAGCAGATTCCTAAATCCCAATCCCCCAACATCCTTCCTCACGCAGAGCCGTTCCCATCTCATCCAAGCAATCCCTCCTCCACCTCTTCCATTCGTCCCCCACCAAAAACTGTTAATCATCCGCTCCAACTCCAAAGCCACCGTCTTAGTAAGCAATAAAACATTCATGTAATACACTGGTAAGGACTGTATAACTGCTTTAATCAAAACCTCCTTACCAGCTTTCAAAATTTTCTTGTCTTTCCACGACTGCAATCTCCTCCACATCCTATCCTTCAGCTGGGCGAAAACTCGCCGTTTATTCCTTCCTACACATGAGGGCAAACCCAAGTACCGCCCTGTATCAATTGGGTTATGGATCCCTAAGATAGCCGAGATTCCCTCCTGCAACAGGTTGCACGTGTTCGGTCCAAACAAGATGCCCGACTTCTGGTAGTTCACAAGCTGCCCCGAGGCGGCGGCGTATGTCTCTAGGATACTTCTCAACTTTCTTGCTTCCCCAATCTCAGCTTTTACAAAAAGAAGCTATCATCTGCAAAAAGCAAATGATTAATCTTCGGTGCTCCCCTAGCTGCCTTCACCCCATGTATCTCACCTCTCCTTGCCGCCTTCTTTAACAAAGCCGAGAGTCCTTCCGCACATAAAATGAAGAGAAACGGTGATAGAGGACATCCCTGTCGCAGGCCCCTAGTCGGCTCAATCGGTCCCACTATCGTTGCATTTACAGCCACCTCATACTTGACCGAAGTCACACACATCATCATCCATTGGATCCATCGCTCTCCAAACTTCATTTTCCTCAACACTGCTTCCAGGTACGGCCACTCAACTCTGTCGTATGCCTTCGAAATATCAATTTTTACCGCAACCTCCCCCACCTTAGCTCGTCCTCTTCTCCGCATACTGTGCAACGTTTCAAACGCTACCATTATATTATCCACAATTGACCGACCTCTCACAAATGCCGAATGCTCCGGAGATATCAACTTGTCCACCACTCTCGAAGCCTGTTTGCTAACACCTTCGCCACCACCCTATAAAGCACACTACAGAGTGAGATCGGTCTCCAATCCTTAATTGATTGAGGATTGTCGACCTTCGGCAGCAGTACAATATTGGTGGCTCGTATCTCCGTCGGATCTCACAGTTCTCCAACCACTCTCACCCTGCATTAAAAACATCATCACCAATCAGCTCCCAAAAGTGCTGGTAAAACCCCGGGTTGAAACCATCTGGCCCCGGGGCTTTATCAGCATTCATTGAAAAAATGGCACTTCTGAACTCCTCCTTCGTGAATGGCTCCTGCAGATTGTTCCTGTCCATCTCCGAAATAGAACCGTCAATTGCATTAGTTACAGGTACCGGATTACTGCCATTGGCAGTAAAGATGTCAGTAAAATACCGCCGAACCACGTCACCCATCTCCTCGACGTCCATCACCCTTCTACCATCCTCCTCCAATAAGCTTTGGATCCTCTTATGCTTTCTTCTTCCATTCGCCATCGCATGGAAAAATTTTGTGTTCATATCTCCATCCTTCAACCAGAATTGCTTCGCTCTCTGCCGCCAGAACTCCTCCTCCCCATGAAGCAGCTTAAACAACTCCTCCTTCACCTTCACGCTTCGTCTGCTGCTGCCGCGGAGCTCATCTCACGGAGGACCTCCAACCTATCCTTCTTTTCCTTCACTGCCTTCCGAAAGCGCCTGGCTCGTTCCCTTCCCCACTCGCCTAACACTTCCGCACAATGGGTCAACTTCCCCACAATATGACTTCCACCCTCCCGTCTCCAATCCCTTTCCACCATAGGATACAACTCCGGATCGCTTCGCCAATGATTCTCGAATCTGAAACGCCACCGACTCCTCTCCACCGTACCCCCCTCGGTGTTAAGTAGTATAGGTGAGTGATCAGAGGTAGCTGCAATTAAGTTGTGCAACTGCGCCTCTGGATACAACACCTTCCACTCATTATTCACCATTGTCCGATCCAACCGCCCTTCGACTCCATGTGGTTTACCCTTATCTCTCGCCCAAGTAAACGGGTACCCCAACATCGAGACATCCATAAGCTGACAATCGTCAACTGCCAACCTGAACCCGTCAATGAGTGCTTGCGGTCTCGGGTTAGGTCCTCGTATCTCACTTGCATCCAGTAAATCATTGAAATCTCCCATCACGCACCACGGCATTTGGTGTGGCACTACCAAGCTCCTAAGTAGGTCCCACGATTGCTGTCTTCTATTACTTTCCGGGTACCCATAGAAACCCGTAAACCGAAATTCCTTCCCTTGACCATCAACCACCTCCGCATTAATGCAATTTCTATTAAAGTTTAATAACGTCACCCGAATGCTCTCCTTCCACAACAACCCCAGTCCTCCGCTTCGACCCTCCACATCCACCACCACACAACCCTCAAACTTCAGCTTAATTCGTATCTCTTCTAGCTTCTGCCTAGCAACTAGTGTTTCAGAAAGAAACACCAAATCGACCTTGTGAACTTTAACAAGTTCACCCAACATCTGAACTGATCGAGGTTGGCCGAGCCCTCGACAGTTCCAAGCCAAGGCGATCATAACGGTGGGCAGACCGAGGATGCTCGATCTGCCTGCGGTACGTTTTTTGGATTGCGCCCGTCCTTCTTTGGTGACTTATTTGGCTTCCCCTCATTAAACACGACTCCCTCCATGCCATCCACCCTACCACTCTCTCTCCTCCTCTTACGTTGCTCCTCTGCAAAGTCAATAACTCGCTGCTCCTCAACCACCGCCTTAGCTCCATAATTAATTGGCAGATCTTGGATCTCTGTACTCCCCCCAAGGTTGCCAGGTAAAGCCGCAACACCCCTCGGTATACTCCCACCTCCCCGTACACCCTCCTTATTTCTTCCGTCCCCGCCACTAGAACTCCCAGCTCGCCCCCGTGACTGCTCCTCTCCTCCTTTCCCAGTGGTTTCACGTCGCGAAAGCCAGCGTTCTCCATTTCAAATTCTTTCTTTAAATGCTAATTTTTAAATGTAAATATATTTTGCTTTCGGTTGTTCCTAAGATGAAGGACAAGAGAGAAAGTTTTCCGATATATTTTCATTTATTCAAAAAAGATAAATGACATTAGAAGATGACAATTGCATTATGATCTAATAATTACAATAAGCAACTTTAGATCAGTTTTAGTAAATAATATAAAATGTATTCAAAACTCTCTCCCAACCATGTGAATTATTAGGATGCAATGAACATAGGAAACTTATGGCCATGTAAGGTAACCACTGGATACTTGATGCATATGACAATGACAGAGTAATAGACCTTTCCATGTTTAATCTGGTACGTACGTAGCAGGCTGTGATTTGTAAATGTGGAGTCGATGAATGATGATGTTGCATTTCTCTCAGAATTCCAGATATTGGAGTTCATGCATGTTGCTTATCATTTATCCATCCATCATTACTGTTGTGTCCAACTTGGGTTCAGAGTTCAGACATGTGTTGGCCGTCAAGCTTTGCATTTTTCTTTTGCTTTTTTTCTCCTGCAGGTTATAAGGTTTTGATTTGTAAACTTTAACAACTTTGTTTAATTTTAGATGAAATGAAACTATACGTGAGCCATTCTTTCAGTCGATTTCTGACTCCAGTGGCGTAATTAAGGCCCGCGCTTAGTTGCTTCGCGGTCAGACTAATATTATTTTTTAACACTAGGTTAATTAGTAAAACTGCGCGATGCCGTGAGATTTAAAATGGAGTTGGTAACTCACTCGGAGATGAATTTATAAATAATTATATAACTATGAAATTAAAATGATGTCACTTGTACATTGTCTGGCCACGACGAAGCTGATGTACTTTAGAACCTAGGACAAATACAAATGAAGACCATTGTACGCAGGGGTGTTATTTAGAGGTTGTATTGAGTAACTATAATTTCCAATAGTGTTATTGTGTTTTGATTTGTTCCCCTCTCCTGAAGTCAGAGAATTTTACTTGGAGTGATCCATGTGAGTGTTTCCTACATTTTACAAATTTGTGAAAAAATTATTTTGGAAGTTAAAAAGCTTCTCTCTGTTGTTGTTTGAATTTTAGTTTATGAATTGAATTGTGTCTTCCATTATTTTTCTGTACCTAACTAAGAGTTCTGAAGCGCCATACTGGGCAATGAAAATGATAGGAAGCTAGAAGTTGAATGACACTAAAATCTTATCTGCAATCACCGCCACCACAAGTGCCACAATAACAACATTATCTCTCAAATGGACTTATTCAACATGCAGGACCACAGTTTCTTCTTGGATTCCAAACCCATCCCATGCCAATTATGCTATGGGTCTGAGACCCGTTTCTCTTAGATCCATATGAGAGGCAGATTCGACGGTTGTGATGAGCCCTCGATTTTCTATTTGATCCAGCGACTTTTTCGGCGATCGGTCACTGTTATCGGTGACTTTTCAGGCAAAATTCTGATTTTTCTAGTGACCGACCAAACTCCAATGATTTTTTCGGCGACATCTAGTTTTGTACTGATAACTAGTTAACAGGTTATAAACAGATAACTAGTTAATATCATGATTTATCGAGTTAACTAGTTATTAACTTATCGAGTTAGCTAGTTAAAGACTTAAAGTTAATAAAATCGTAGTGGTGAATCAAATTGTCGATGATGAGCTGATGTTTGGAGTGCATTTGTAATGTAAAGAGGTAAAGTAACCCTGGTGATCATTTTGCTTAGGTAATTGTAGATCCATGATAAAATATATATGAATATATCTGTGGTATTTCTAACCCATAAATATTAGAGCAAAAGTTATATGGGCTTGGTGATTACGGCCCAAAACAACCATTGTTGCATGGGCTTGGTGATTACTAATATTGTTAAATATGTATAGGGTAACAAGAACAAATTATACATTGCTAGTAACTTAATGTATTAACTTGTAAATACCGAGTTCCTGATGTTTCTCACATACGCTTAGTGGCAACAAGGCAAAGATGATTCCTCTTGTGCATAGTAATTCCAGGTAACACTTCCATATCCAGGTCTTCCTTCTTCATTCCAAGAGGCATTTCCCAATCAAACTTATATACCAAATTAGCTAGTGACAATTCCACATTCACTAGCCCCAAATGCAACCCAGGACATATTCTCCTTCCAGCACCAAACGGTGTTAGTTCAAAGTCTTGCCCCTTCACATCAATTGAGCTCTCCAAAAATCTTCTGGCTTAAACTCCTCGGGGGACTCCCATATTTCAGGGTCCCTACCAATCGCCCATGTATTGATTTGGACGAGGGTTTTGGGCGAGATTTCATAGCCTCCTAGATGGGTTTTAGTAGTGGTCTGCCTCGGAACTAGGAATGGAACAGTGGGTTGCAATCTGAATGTCTCTTTCACCACAGATTTCAAATATGGAAGATGTTGGATGTCGTCTTCATTGATGAATCCTTTTTTTCCCATTAAGCTTCTAACTTCTTGTTGGATTTTGTTCATGGATTTTGGGTTCTTCATTAGGAAGCTCATTGCCCATACCAAGGTGGCTGCACTTGTGTCTGTCCCTGCTACAAATACGTTCTACACACAAAAGATGTAAATTATATTCATCCCCATTTGTACCTTTGGAAAGTGACTTGAAAGAAAAAAGTTAACTAGCTTTAGATGGAAGTAAACAAACCATGAGCATAGCTTTGATGTGATCAAAAGTAAGCCGAATTTTGAACGAAGGGTCGTTCATAATTTGCAGCAAAACATCAAGTATATCTTCTTCCTCTGGCTTAACCCTATCCGGATGCAAGTGTTCATCTATAATCTCTTGGTAGAAAATATCAAACTCCTTAAAGTTCTTCTCAAGCCTCCTCTTGTTACCCATGACTATATCCAACGCAGACCCCACATAATAGGGGAAATAGTCGGACACAAAGAAGCTCGTGAACAAAGCCTGAGTCTCATTCAACAAGGATTGAAACCGACTCCTTTCGATCCCTTCTTCCTCGTACCTCTTCCCAAACCCTACCCTGGATATGATCGTACTCGTCAAATACATCATGGCCTCACTCAAGTTAAACGCTTTCGCAGAACCATCTGTCTTCGATATCTTATCGATCATTTGAGAAACCTCATATTCTCGAATGGGCCGAAATGTTTGGACCCGGTGAGGGTTGAATAAGTGGACCATACATATTTTCCTCATCTCCGTGTAGTAGGAATCATAAGGGGAGAAGACCAAGTCTAGGCCATTGTAAGATAGCCTTTGTTGGCCGGTTAAAGAAGGACGGCTACAAAAGGCTAAGTCTTGAGTTTTCATGACCTCTTTGGCTAGCTTTGATGAAGAGATGACCACGGTTGGGACGTACCCCAAGCGCAAGAACATGAGAGGGCCATATTTATGGGAGAGTTTGGTGAAGTAACGGTGTGGAGATGAATTGTCGATTTGGAATAAGTTACCTAGTATGGGAAGACCCGGTGGACCTGGTGGGAGATTCAGTGTCTTTTGGGGTTTTCGGATTTGAAGAAGCAATAAGAAGAAGATTGGGAGAGAAAGTAGAGACAGGAAGAAAATTGATGAATCCATATTTGCTTATGTTGCGTAACGGTGTTTCATGTTTGGAGAGATTTAAGAAAGTGGGATAATATTCTCTATATAAAGGGATATGTTGTGTTGATTGGAAAATCATATAATATTTTCTTATCAAAGACTTATTATAATTAAGTCTGCTTCTTCAACTTTTTTGATCAGTTGCTCACCCTTGGTAATATTGTGGAGCTGGTGCAAGAGTAGATAATCCATCCTTTTCTACATAGCATGAGATTTATTATGCAATTAATATATATACTTATACTATAATATATAAAGCAAAATAAAAGACCCCCTTCATTTCAAGCCCTCCCCTTAATTGTAGGAACTCCACCAATCATAATTTTTCTATTTTATTATCACTTTTTTATAACAACTTCTTCCTAAAAAAATTGTTTCCCACGCTCATTTTGAAAAAATAAAATGAACCCATTATTTTTTTCTTTTCATAAAAAACAGTTTTTTCCAAATAAAAAATATCTTTTATTTAATATGTTATTTTTTTTTTTAATTATGAATGAAACAATCTCCGAATGATTTAAAAAAAAAATTCATATAAAATGTTATTAAAAATTATAATCTAAACTCCATTTTATTTATTTTCTCTTTAACTTTAGATATCTTGCCAGTTATCAATTTTATTTAAGATAACGGGCCTATACAGAAAAACAATTGAATTATTATTCTTTTGGGATATTAAAATATTGTTAAAAAGATTTCTACAAAAGTGAACATATATTAATTGTAGGTACTCCATCAAGCATAAAATTTATTTTTTTATTATCACTCCTTTATAAATAATTATTCCTATGAAAATGAAGTTTTCAAATAAATTTTGAGGTTAAAATACATTCTGAAATTTTGGGGTGGGTTACAAAATACAAAGTAGTCCTAAAGTTATAATTTATTTACTCCTTAAATTTGGATATCTTACCCATTAGAAATTTTATTATTTAATTTAAGGAACAACGAGCCTATTTTCTATGTACCAAAATACTATTTAGTTACTCTATGAAAAAAATCACCAAAAATTAAAATTAATATTCATGATGTTATTGAGTTGTAGATAGTTTTAAATTAAATACTCAAAAAATGTTTAACATTAAAATTAATTAATTACATATCTCAAATGACATTTATACATTAAATTATCAATGGCTTCTCATACTTAGAAATTCAAGATATGTTAATAAATTATTAATAGAAACATGTACCTTATCAAACACATTTACATGTATAAAAAAATCCATTAAATTCACTAAAATTAAATCAGCATCCCAATAATCAACAAAATTTATATTGATGATATGGTATCCTATTAATTCTAGATCGATAAAAGCTTTTTATCATAATTTTATTATTATTAAGTTCAAGTATTCTACTTTAAATTGATACATTAATATTTTAAAATATAAAAATTATGTAATACAAATTATTTAGTTCCATTTAGTTAGTTCATAAATAATATCATAATTATTTGTATACCTTGGTAATTTAACTCCACTCATTTCAATTTCAATTTTTCAAGTAAATATATAATTATTTATTAAAAATAAAGAGATATGTAAGACTATGATGAATGATATAATAAGCGAATGTTTCTTTGACCTTCAAAATAAGTTTACTTCATTAGTATAATATGAAAAATATTAAAATTCAAATTATAAATATAATTTTTCAATAGAACGGGCCTAAAACAGGGCGTGTGAGGGCGTGAAGAACTATAAATAGGTACTATGAAATTAATAAAATAAAAGAAGATACAATTAGCAATGAATACCAAAAGTTGACATGAAAAGAAACAAAAAAAGATGGTAATTCAAAGTCAAAATTCATGTATCTAGCTTTGATCTTGGGGATTTCAATGGCATAAATAAGGTACTTGCTTGATCTATAAAACCATTTAATATATTCTAACATATTTCTAACTTCTAAAGTCTATATGTCATGTTAAAATTATAGTCTACGTTCTTTTCTTGAGTAGCATCATCTATCAATTCCTCGGTAACTTTATTTAAAATCCATTAGCTTAGAGATCTATGTAATATTACATTAAGTTTAATCAAAATAAATTTTTATTAAAATATTATCACGATGTATTGATATTTCTATTAAATTTTAGTATTTTGAGATTAAACACAATTATATGCACCATATTTGGTAAAAATTACAGAGAGAGTAGTTCTAATTATGGTCAATATACTCCTTCACATTTTTTAACTTCTATAAAATTTATAATTAATTAGCTCTCTTATTGGTTAATAGAGATTTACCATTAATTTTACTTAATATGAGTAATTTAATTAAACATGTATCATATTTTGAAAATACTACGAAAAAGATGCATATATAAATATATATATATTGATTAAGTAACTCTATACTAATTAAAATAAACAAATACAAATTATCAATCAAATATTGACTTCTTAATAAATAAAAAAATCAAATATTGACCACTACATATACAAGATACTTGGTATGTTGATGTAATTTTATTTATATGAATCTAAGTTTGAGATCCTAACAACAAATAATATTAATTAAACTATTTTTATAAAACTCAGAGTACTAAGATTTTGACGGTGCTCTAAGTTATGATGATTGATGTAATTTATCTTAATAATAATAATTTTGTTCGATATTATTTGATATTTCTTCCAAAAATTAGAATTATATATTATCTGTAACTTGGATCCCGCCGATGGGCGGGCAAAATACTAGTTTTAAAATAAGAGGTAATTTGGTTGATGGAATTGGGTCTAGGAGTTGGGTTTCAATTTTCAGCCTACTGAGAATTGTAATTCTTAGTGGGCTGGGAATTGGAACCCAATTCCATCAACCAAACGGTCCTAAAGCCTTATTTTTTTTGCGTAAAAGGTTGAATATTGGCGGGATTAGACAATTCCACTGCAATTGAATTGAATAGGAATTAAGATTTTTTCGGGAATTTGACTCTTTGTTTTCCGTACAAACAATGAAATGGAATTGAAATTCTTAATTAGAAGAAATAACTATACACTACTCCTAGATTTAATTATATTAACTGTGAATTGTCCAAAACCAAAATAATATGGTGGTTTAACCAAAAAAAATTTGGATTGGGTTGAAATATTGGGTCACATTTCACCATTTCCAAATCCTTACCTATTAAGAGAGATTTCAAAGCAAGGTTTTTGGTGGCTTTCAAAGTGTGGGCCGACTTTCAAATCCGTCCAATTCACGTATGGGTTTAATGACCGGAAAACAAGAATTTGGCGAATTCCGTCCACTTTGGTACAATCCAGCGAATTTCATTGGCATGAAAACGATCATAAGTTTTCTTTAAATCACTTTGGTTGTAGATTCGAGAGGCTTCCCACGTTCGATCTCCTTCGGACTATGAGTTACAACTTACAATAATATGGGTTAAATATTTTACCTTTTGAAATTCAGACATGTAGTTTTTAAATTCTAGTTTCACTCTAGCCAAGTGTCTCAAAATCATCTTGTAACTATCAGGACTTGACTAGTGATCCGCCCTGTTGGGCCGTTCAATACTGTTGGGGTTCAACCGGGGATGGTCAAACCTGCTTTTCTTGGGTCAGCCTTGTTCACAGTCAGGAGTACCTTGCAAGGCGTGAGAAAGGTATTATGGAAAGTGAGGGCGAGTGTGAATATGGTGAATAAGGGAAGGAAGGGATAACAGAGAAGTACCCGGGCGTGCGCCCTGGAATAGGGCAGATGACCAAGCCCTTAGCGTGCAGCGTATGAGCGTGCAGTATCATGCGTATGGTCTAGGTGTGTCATGTCGTCCATTGTGTGGTGGACCTCATATTTATAGCTCCATCGTGGCCAGAGCCGTGGTGCCACATGTCATCATCGTGGCGGACCGCGAGCGAGGTGGAAAAGGGGCCCTTGGATGGGGCCCATCCCATCCGCCGCGTGGACCGTCGTCAGAGATGGGACGTCTCTGTTCAGGCAGTGACACCTCCTTTGATCGGACCGAGGCGGTTGGTGACAGGGTGTCAAGTCCTGACGCCCTAACACCGACTATGCCACCCTGTTGTGGGCCGGAGGGGAATCCCTAAGCCAGGGGCCATCAACTACCATATATGGTAGGAGGTCAGCAAAGCTTCATATCGATTTGATAAATTAAGTAATAATTGAGGGCAAGATATTATAAAGTAGTTGATATAAATGTTGTCACATGATAATGTTTGATGTTTCACCAAAAAAAAAAAATGATAATGTTTGATGAAAAAGTCACCTGGCTTATTGTCTCGAAGGAATAATTTAATCAACTAATAAACTGAAATCATCTGACCAACGATTACATCACCAAGAGTTGTTATCAATTATTAGATGTATCTGTTATGAATTATTAAATCAACAAGATTGAGAGAGAGGAAAAAAATATTAATATATAAACATTAATCAGCCCGTGTTTTACTGTACACAGTCCGTATTTTAACATAAACTGACAAGTATGCCCTTGTAGTCTGTATTTACTAACACAGACCGTGTTTTACTAACGCAGTCCGTGTTTTACTAACACAATCCGTGTTTTACTAAAGCAGTCGGTTATTTACTTACGCAGTCCGTTTTTACTAACGTAGTCCATTTTTACTAACGCAGTCCATTTTTACTAATGCAGTCCATTTTTACTAACGCAGTCCGTTTTTACTAACGTAGTCCATTTTTTACTAAACGCGGTCCTTTTTTCCTAATACAATCAGTTTCTTTTCTAACGCACTCCGTTTTATCAACGTAGTCCGATTTTACTAACGAAAATCTTGATTCATAATATATTAGAAAAAGCGGCCATAAAATACAAATAACACATTAAACATTTAAAATAAATTAATAAAAATACTAACGAAAAATTATAAATGTTGAAATAAAACTAATTTTGAGAGAAAATATTGTTAAGAAATTATGTAATTTAAAAAAATTACATATTCAAATTACAATTATGCCCGCTTTTTCTAATATATTATGAATAAGGATTTTCGTTAATAAAATAAGACTGTGTAGTAAAAATGGACTACGTTAGTAAAAATGAATTGAATTAGTAAAACGAACTGTGTTAGAAAAATGGACTGCGTTGGACAAAATGGACTGCATTAGTAAAAAATGGACTATGTTAGTAAAAACGAACTGCGTTAGTAAAAAATGGTCTGCGTTAGTAAAAACGAACTAGAAGGGAATAATTGTTAGTTCATGTTAAAATACGGACTGCGTATAGTAAAACACGGCTTGCAAATAGCAATCCGCATGAAAAATGGCGAAACATTTAGTACTTATATGTTTAGATCTGGATTTTTGATTGAGGACTTTCGAGGAGGAAGGAGGCGGATGAGAACGGAGGAGGAGAGAGAGGGAGGAGAAGAGATAGGAACATGAGGAAAAGAAGGAAGGAGGAAGGAGAATGAGAGGAGGGAAGTTGTTTAGAGGTGGAAGGGAGGAGAGAGAATAGGGTTTAGGAATTAGGACTATTCATACATAAGTTAAAAATTAATTATTTTAATTTAAAATTTAAATTTTAGCATTAGTTTATTTTATTTTATTAATATTTTAGCTGATTAAGATGTGTGACTTAGTTGCAAGCATTGAACGAAAAATTTGGATGAAACTGGACGGAAGTACCGTTTCGAGATTTTTTGAAACGATCATGACTAAAATGAAACTTTTGAAACGATGTGTACCAAAATAAAATTTTGACCAAATCTTAAGTAACCAACAAAGTTAATACCTAGACTCATCCATTTGTAATGACACTACCTTGCCAAATCAGCATATTTTATCCATATTCGTCGTTGACTCAACTGAACAAAAAAAACACAAGAAACTAAAATAAATAAATAAATACTTTTTTTGGAGTTTAAAATTTTATTTATTTTTAAAAAATTTCAGTACAAAATAAAATCTAAGTAGTTTATTTTTTGTTTAAAAAATGTTATAAAACTCATTATTTTATTTATTTTAAAACTATTTCGAAATAATAAATTTTAAAATAACGAAAAATAAATATTAAAACCTATTAATTTTTTTTACCTAAAATAAAAAAATTTCATTTATAAGTAATAAATTCAACTTAAAATATTTTTATGGTTCCCCCCGTTTTTTAGTTGATTTAAGTCAACAACAAATATGGATGAAAAATGCTTACGTGGCAAGGTAATGTCATCATTAGTGACTAAGTCATGTTGGTAAGTCATCACTTAATGAAAATTGGAATAAAAAAACTTAATTCTAAGATAAGTTATAGTAGAAGAGGATAAATCGAGCATTTTGTAATACAGATGATTATCTTTTTAACTTGGTAAAATAGAGGGTAACAAAGTATTATTACCCCGTAAAAAGATGAGCAAGACACTTGACAATATACGTTTTGTGGGAAATAAAATAATGTGGATAAAACCCGAAAGTAACACCTGGTTTTCAAAAGGGTTATTAAAATATATATATATATATATATATATATATATATATATATATACAATCAATTAATCCTATAAAGGATATTAAAACTAGGGATCATGTACGTGTTCGATGATGAATAGCTGTTGATCAGCCGCCCCGAATCATTTGACTGTGTTCCATTGATTCCCCAATAAACTACAGAAATGAAGGCATCAAGTTTTCATTCACAGACAACATATCAAAACCATAAACAAAGATAAACAAAATTGGGTCTACCTCTTATATACTGAACTGCCGGCTTTATTTGGTGGGTTCTGCATCATAATATTGTCGAGCTTGTGAAAGATTAGATGGTCTAAATTTAAGAGAAGTTTTCTTCAAATAATTGCTAAAGAGGTCGATATCCGATCTTCCTTTGTGTTATGAGTTACAATAATATGATAAATAATTTATACACAGTAACACATAGGTTAAATAGACTAAATTTCGAATTAGCCATGCATTTTTTAAATTCTTTCATTCTAATTGATTGTTTCTAAACCATCGACAATCCATTACTACTTCACTTATATAGATAGTAGGAGGTCAGCCAAATTTTAAATTCATTCGATAAACAAAGTAATAATTTTTAGGGAGATATATTATAAATAATCATTATAAAAAATGTGACGTGACAATGTTCAACTAACTAACAAGTGACTTGGCTTGGGACCGGATCAGCATCCAAAAGAATGCTGGTTTGGAAAGTTCCAAACCCATCCTCAGCCATTAGATCTAGTTTGACCTTTTGACCAATCTAATGGTCCAAATTTGTTAGGGGTATTTAGGACTTTACACAAATAATATTATTATATTAATTTAAATATTTTATGATTTTTTTATTTAAATATTATTTTTTTTAATCAACCACTACGCAGCCATGTTCGTTGGCCTGTCTTCGTCTCTGGATCTCGCCGTCGGTTTGGCTGCCAGCCGGTGCCGATTGAGTCACTCCGACTATCTGCTGGCACTCTCCTTCCTTCTCTCCTGTTTTGTCGCACCTCCTCCCCCTCTCTGTTTCTCCTTCTCGACCGTTTGGTCCTCCCTTCCGTACGGTGGCCTTTAGGGTCATACGGTTGTGGCACGATGACAGTCACGGGTTTCCCGTTGTCTGATTTACAGGCTCTTTTGAGTCCTGATGACGCCTTAATGGCGATTTTGCTCTCTCTCGTTTGCAGATTTTGGATTGTTGGTTTGGTTCTTGTTTCCGTCTCCAGGATTTTTCAGGGTCAGGTGGTGTTTTCTTGGCAAGGATCCCCTTCTGTTGTTTCCCTAGACGGTGTTTGCGTCTCAAGCTCGGAATCTTCAATTTCGCCTTGTCTTTGATTTCAATTCGGATTTTCGCCGGTTCGGAAGACTGTCCTTCTCACTGTCGATTCCCACTCGGTGCACAGGTTTCCACTCCTCCGGTTGGTTTGGTCGGTTTCCCCACTCTTTTCTGGTTGGTTGGTTTTTTTCCAAGTGTTTTCGGTTTGGCTCATTGTATGCGGTGAAATAGAATGTTTGTTACAATCCTTTTTCTTTTCCGCTTTATTTGCTAATAAGTCTATTTTAGTTAGAATTGCTTTTAATTCTTCCTCTTTTCTTGCTCGAGTCCCCTCTACTTAGTTATCTACTTTTTTGGAGTCTTTCTTTTTACTCATTGTCACAAATATTGCCCCCCCAAACCAACCGTTCTTCCTTCTCACCCCCCTCTTTCTCCTTTAGTCTAGGCGATCTTGGTACTCTCTTCCGTGGGAGTGCTCGACCAAAAAAAAATAAAAATAAAAAAAACCACTGCGCAGCCATTGTTGCCAATCGCCGGCCTCCAGCCGCCGTCGCCGGTGACTTTTTCAATGACTTTTTCGGTGATTTTTTTCGGTGAATGTTTCGACGACTGTTCTGACAACTTTTTCGACGAGGACAAGTTAACTAGTTAACCTGATTTTTACTATTAACTTATTAGTATGATTTTTTTATTTATAATTAGTTAACTAGTTAATTTGGGTTTTTACAGTTAACATGTTTTCCGGTGACTTTTTCGGCGAGGCTCCGAAGACCAACCAAACTCCGGTGACTTTTCCGACGAGGACAAGTTAACTAGTTAACCTGATTTTTACTAACAACTTGTTAACAAGATTTTTTTATTGATAAATTAACTTGAGTTTTTATAGTTAACTAGTTATCTAGTTAACATGTTATCTAATCGAGTTAACTAGTTACCAAGTTGTTAACTAGTTAACCAATTGAGTTAACTATTTATCAAGTTGTTAACTAGTTAACAAGATTTTTAGTTGATAATTAGTTATCAAAATTGAGTTAACTAGTTAACCAATCGAGTTAACTAGTTAACTTATCAAATTTAGTTATCTAGTCGAGTTAATTAGTTAACCAATTGAGTTAACTAGTTATCCAAATCGAGTTAACTAGTTATCCAAATCGAGTTAACTAGTTAACCAATCGAGTTAACTAGTTACCAAGTAGTTAACTAGTTATCTAATCGAGTTAACTAGTTATCTAATCGAGTTAAGTAGTTAACCAATCGAGTTAACTAGTTAACCAATCGAGTTAACTAGTTAACCAATTGAGTTAACTAGATAACTGTAACACCCCATCCATTCAGAACATAATCAAGTACATCGGAACACTAACAAGGGTGCTACGATGCACGAGTACCACAAGAAACTGAGTTTTCGTCATAACTCAAGTGAATCTCTTTAAGAGTTTTAGAACAACTCGTAATAATCTGAGAACTTATATCTTTATTCATACATGATCCAAACAGAGGATCCTCATGAACACATATCACGGGAGGAGTCACATGCTCCACCGATACCACAAGCGTTTCACTTCTTCCATACAGTTCAACAAGTATTTCATATACTTAGTCATACTAACATCATATGGTACCGAACGGGTTACAGAACATGGACATATACACAATATGTGCCTAACCATGACATATACATATGACAAAGTAGTGTATCTTAAAACGTGTGAAAACTCAAAGTCAGAGGACGAGGATCAAGACACATTCTTCCGATTCTACCTGGTCTCATCACCACGCTTGCCAACCCAAATAGCTCTCCTAGGTGGCATGTAACTTTTGTAGAATCAAGTGTACACCTGCACAGACTACTAACGGTCTGGGAAAACAAATAAGGGTCAGTGCTACTTCACTGAGTGAGAGCCTTGAGCCCAGGGTCATACTAAGGTGCAAGCAAGTCACATAACAAGTATGGCAACATGTATCACATGAGGTCACCCTGTAAACCTAACTTGTTAGCTCATATTTTAATTGGGATCCCGGCTCACGTATGCTGGTAGACTCCTGGGCAGA
This sequence comes from Linum lewisii, assembly GCA_034768395.1. Lineage (NCBI taxonomy): Eukaryota > Viridiplantae > Streptophyta > Magnoliopsida > Malpighiales > Linaceae > Linum > Linum lewisii. The sequence continues at coordinate 44,956,124 of CM068303.1, read as the reverse complement.
ACAGGCAGTACCCAACCGGTACTTCATAAACATACAGCTCTCCGCGGTAAGAGCCTCGAAAAACCGTTCAGTCATTAGGCTCAACCGTCCTAATGGCCTACTCATAGCAGAATTGACCGTACATGGTTTTCTGCAACATAACACATGTAGTCTCCAGCATACGAGCCCTATCTACGTGATCAAGCAGTTCCAGATTATTCTCCTTGAAACATCAATCTAGGTGAGTTGTTATCACAATCAGATCACAACAGAACACGAATATTATATCAGGTATAATATCAAGTAAGCAGAACGAGTACAATAACAGATTCATGTATACATATCAATAACAACAATTCACATACGGCCCTAGGGTTGTAGGCCACTATCCTAACATTCATATAATTCTTAATAATTAATGGACACATAAAGGAACGTCTAACCCGGTAGGATACGCAGGAGACCCTCACCAAAAGAAATCGACAAAACCTTGCTACTAGTTTTCGGGTTAAACCCTAACTTCAACCTTCGTGAGCTGATACTTAAATGCTAGCTTTTAGTTCTCCCTCCACTGGTGTCCTTACTGTCCAGACTCTCTTTTAACAAAGGCATAAGCCTTATATATAATAATATGATGTCGGCTAAAGTTGTTTTCTTAATGAAGCAATTATTTGGGTTTAGTCAACAAATTTGACACGTCTCCACTTTGTTAAATTCAAATCCTCCACGTGAAGAATCATAAATCCTAACCCCACTTTGATCATAAGTCAATTTCCACCAACTCTCCACTTTCATTTCTTACCTCAATCATGTTGTAAGTCATATGAGGACAAAATATGATTCTTAATAAGTGGGTTTTCATTTTCCCTCTTACAGAACCCGTAAGGCTTAAGCCTTATATGAAAAGGAACAAAGACAGTTCCATCCTTAAGGATGAAGTAAGTTGAAGTTAAAATTGGCTACTCCTTCTTTAATCAATACACGTGTGGTGGTGGAATTAATCCATCCCACCCGATTACTTTCTTTCCTTTCTATTAATTATTTGCCTTTTATGAGATATGGATGATAGCAATTGTAAATTTTACACAATCAAATATAATATCCTAAATAATAATGTATAATATTTTCATGCTGAATTGATTAATAATTTTGGCGCGGTTGAAAATAGGATGTTACAATTCCTCCCCTCTAAAAAGATTTCGTCCTCGAAATCTAAGTTCTAATGTTCACTTCTAACAGTTACTCCACCAATCTAACCAATTATTGTTCTAGCATATAAGTGATTTCCAGCAAACAAGCATATAACATGTCAGGTTTCAAGTTTTAGATGTACGATACCTAACTATGTGATCACATCAAGAGCACAATATTCATATCACATAACAAAACATCAATCTGCTAAGTAAGCATCTACAAGTTCGGGATACTTCTCTCTCATACTCGATTTCGTTTCCCACGTAACAGACTCACTTTCATGGTTTCTCCACACCACTTCCAACATTGGAATCGACTTACTTCTCAAAGTTCTGACTTACGAGTCCACAAACTGAAACTGGTTCCTCCTAATAATTCAAATCCTCCTCCGACTCTACCTCAACAGGTTGATGATATAGGTAGGATTCACTTAGTACTTTTTAGGCATACTCACATGAAACACATTATGAATTCTGTCTAGGTTGCTGAGCAAAGCTAGAACGTAAGCCGCCGGTCTCGCCTTACCAATGATATCATATGGTCCAATATGCCTTGGAGCTAACTTTCCCTTCTTCCCAAATCTCGTTATACCTTTCCAAGGAGATACCTTAAAAAAGTCATTTTCACCAATCTCACAACTTACATCTCGAGCTCGACTGTCTGCATACTACTTATGGCGATCTCGAGCTACTCTGAGTCTTTCACGAAAATTTTTCACTCTGTCAGATGTTTCTTGGACCAACCCAGAGCAATTCACCACGTGGAAAACTTAATTTTTCATTCGAGAACATTAAAAGGGAAGGTGTTATCATTGAGCCTTGCCCACTTGGGAGTGTCGGCAAGTACGGGTAATCAAGTGTGTATTACAAGATCTCTTAACTTCATTAGTTAAAGTACCGATACAATCTATTGGCATCTCTTGGTTCACCTGTCATCCGCAGGGATTCTGAGAAACATAATTCTTACCAACTAGCCAAAGATTAAAGAACGTAAGCACCGTCTGAGACCATACATGCTTAGGTCCCAGGCAAAAACCACAAGAAAGAGAACAAGGGTACAATCATGAATTTGAGGAAATACTAAGGCATGCGGGATGGGTCTTCTGTTCGATTCCGCCGAATTGTTCTTTCTTGAAGATTTTCTTGACGCCTTCGTCAGTTTATATGTTTGCATATCTTTAGGATGAAGGTGATAGCCACGAAGAGAAGAATGACTATTAGAAGGACGAAATTTATCCCACACAAAGTTTCCGTTTCATCAGAGCTAGCCATCTTTCTTTAGAGAATGACTTAAAGGAAGGGGGTGGATTTAAAGAGGAAGAGGTTAAGGTTAGCTTGCCCAAAAAGCCGCCGTTCGGACTCGAAAGTCAAAAGTAAAAAGAACGACATGACAACACATGCTTAGTGCTTTAGCGGTGCCTCAAAAGTAGCGCTGATGCGGTGGCCGATTCTTAGCCGCCCACGCGTCCTCGCCGAAAGCGAGAGGTTTCTCAGCCGTCCATGCGTCCTCGCCGAAAGCGAGGGGTTTACGTAGATTTCGTATCAGATATCAATGTTCTCTTCGCTTGGGTATTTAACCCAGATGAAGCTTGGTTCCGAGTGTCACTCGCAAGGTATACTGAAGGGATTCTGTCAATACTTACGGAAGGTTCGAATGGAAGGTAAAAATGCAGGAGCGATTCCATTCCTCAACCTTTTTCCCTCCACCGAGAGTCCACCAGTCCCTTCTGGTAATCCTTTCTTGACCGATTTCTGTCCCTTTTGTGATTCTATTAAAATGGAATGAACGCTAGATAGTAGTTGCCCTAATCACATGACTCCGAATGAAAACTCCTTCGTTTCTCTAGATCGTAACTTTCACCAACTCGTTTCCTTTGGAAAGGGTTTCAAGGCAAAATCCAAAGGGAATGGTTCCATCAGGTTGGGTCCCTTAATTATACCGGACGTGTTACTGATGCCTAACATGGTCGGTAGTTTCATTAGCATGAGCCAGCTTATGGAACTGAATTTTGCCTTCCTTTTTAAGGGAGGGTGGTGTACCGTTTTTTATCAGTTCGGAAACCCTTTTCTCTCTGTACCAAAAGTTGGCAGGTGCTTTCCGCTTAACATGGCTCATGTTACGCAGACAGGAGTGGCCATCAGAGGAAAACCAGACCAAGCGGAAACAGTCAAGATTTGCTGCGGAAAGAAACGGGTTAAAAACGGAATGCAAGAAACGACCAGTAAGATACTAGAGGCTGACAAGGGGAAGAAGCGAGAGCGTCCGATCGGTTAGTGGATCTTTCACGGAGTTAGTTCCAAAAACACGGTCTGGATAGCCGTTTGTACTACCAGTTCATGTACCCAGTTCCTTCTTAATAATAATTCCTACTTCTCTTTCACCTTTAAGTATGCAAATCAGTTATTCTCCTAACTCAAAACGCAAAATCATGACTCAAAACATAAGTTACCACAACAACAGTTGTGCAAAAATTTAAGTGGTCTACTCATCATGCAAGTTCTTGCGATCGAGTTCCTGACGTCATTCCTCGGCTGTCTCTAACATCAGCTTCCAGATAACGAAAATGTGACCACACAAGAGGATCAAAGCAAAGATTACCAACCTTACGTTACTCTCACCGCCATCCTCTTGATAGCTCATTTTCGGAATTGAGAGAATTTACTAATCAATGGAGAGAAATGAATGAGAGATGGTGATGGTGGTCAATTTTTCAAAACTTGATCTTTATGGAAGCCAATTTCGAAAGGAAAGCGGTCATAATAATTGTGACACCATCCACTCACTCATGTCGGCACGTAAGGACAAGAGAGGTGGCCAATAAGTCAAAGGCTAGGAAAATAGGGTTCGTCCCTTTAAATAGACGGTACCGAAATGCCTCGGATAACAGAGTAGAGGTCGGAAAAGAAATACCTCATTCATCTCTTTTATATCCACGAAATGGCTACGATTCCCATTTACCGGTGCGGGGAAGCCACAATTATAACCACATCCTGGACGGAAGAAAATCCAGGGCGAAGGTTCTTTAGCTGCAAAAGACGTCGTTCGGTAAGTCAAAAGTGCTTTACGAGTTTCGATCATTTCAAACTAACCAGAGAAAAACTCATCTATCCCCTTGGTTTATGGCAGAGGATGAACAGCCATTGCAATTACTTTGCATGGTTAGATCCCCCGATGCAACATCGAGCCAAAGTCGTGATCAACGGTCTCTTACGAAAATTAAACATCTACGAGCGTACCTTCGGAAGTGAAAGACAAGGAATTTCAGGAGAGACTATTCCCGATACTGCTGTGTCATCTGCATCTTCCGTCAGGGACAAGGCTAATAGTGGTTTTCACAATAGAAACATAGAAGTTACCTACAAGACTTTATTAGCCGTTCTTGCCTTTGTTTGTATCCTTGTTGGAACCGTTATCATTCGGTGATAAGCAAATAAATTCTTGCTTTAATCCGGGGAGGTCTCTATGCTTTTCCTTTTAAAATCATAAGAATGGCTTCCGCATCATATCGATCTTCTCGTGCTTCTTGGTAACCCGACGCTATAACAAATGAATCCTCATCATCTTGAGTCATGGACTCCCACCGAGTCCTTGTGTGCCCTCGAAACAAGAAAACAAAGTAGCGAAGTCGCTCATCCGGTGTAGCGTTCAGATGACTAAACACCACTCTCATATTATGAAGCCAATCAACGGCTGCTTATGGATCCGTGCTTTCTCCCTCCAAAGGAACTCCACCTAACCTTTCCATCTTATCATAATCTAATACCGCGGTGGCGGGTTCAACGGGACATCGTTACCTTGTACAGGACTCCCGTGTACACTTGCAAGAAGAATGGTCTTTTAATGATCCTCTTTCAGAAAACATTCGAAAATCAGAAATCCTCTTTTTCACTTTAAAAGGTTTTCAAAAATCATTTCCATATCATGATGCACATGTACAACTGACAATGCATCACACAAGACATGACCGCTCGATCGCCAGTGCAAGTACGGGCATGGAATACCTCCCCTCTTTTGGGGTTCGCGACGTCCCAAGAGAAGAAGGTAGCATACCTATAATGCAGAAGACAACCAGCTCTGATACCAACTTGTAACACCCCATCCATTCAGAACATAATCAAGTACAGCGGAACACTAACAAGGGTGCTACGATGCACGAGTACCACAAGAAACTGAGTTTTCGTCATAACTCAAGTGAATCTCTTTAAGAGTTTTATAACAACTCGTAATAATCTGAGAACTTATATCTTTATTCATACATGATCCAAACAGAGGATCCTCATGAACACATATCACGGGAGGAGTCACATGCTCCACCGATACCACAAGCGTTTCACTTTTTCCATACAGTTCAACAAGCATTTCATATACTTAGTCATACTGACATCATATGGTACCGAACGGGTTACAGAACATGGACATATACACAATATGTGCCTAACCATGACATATGCATATGACAAAGTAGTGTATCTTAAAACGTGTGAAAACTCAAAGTCAGAGGACGAGGATCAAGACACATTCTTCCGATTCTACCTGGTCTCATCACCACGCTTGCCAACCCAAATAGCTCTCCTAGGTGGCATGTAACTTTTGTAGAATCAAGTGTACACCTGCACAGACTGCTAACGGTCTGGGGAAACAAATAAGGGTCAGTGCTACTTCACTGAGTGAGAGCCTTGAGCCCAGGGTCATACTAAGGTGCAAGCAAGTCACATAACAAGTATGGCAACATATGTATCACATGAGGTCACCCTGTAAACCTAACTTGTTAGCTCATATTTTAATTGGGATCCCGGCTCACGTATGCTGGTAGACTCCTGGGCAGAACAGGCAGTACCCAACCGGTACTTCATAAACATACAGCTCTCCGCGGTAAGAGCCTCGAAAAACCGTTCAGTCATTAGGCTCAACCGTCCTAATGACCTACTCCTAGCAGAATTGACCGTACATGGTTTTCTGCAACATAACACATGTAGTCTCCAGCATACGAGCCCTATCTACGTGATCAAGCAGTTCCAGATTATTCTCCTTGAAACATCAATCTAGGTGAGTTGTTATCACAATCAGATCACAACAGAACACGAATATTATATCAGGTATAATATCAAGTAAGCAGAACGAGTACAATAACAAATTCATGTATACATATCAATAACAACAATTCACATACGGCCCTAGGGTTGTAGGCCACTATCCTAACATTCATATAATTCTTAATAATTAATGGACACATAAAGGAACGTCTAACCCGGTAGGATACGCAGGAGACCCTCACCAAAAGAAATCGACAAAACCTTGCTACTAGCTTTCGGGTTAAACCCTAACTTCAACCTTCGTGAGCTGATACTTAAATGCTAGCTTTTAGTTCTCCCTCCACTGGTGTCCTTACTGTCCAGACTCTCTTTTAACAAAGGCATAAGCCTTATATATAATAATATGATGTCGGTTAAAGTTGTTTTCTTAATGAAGCAATTATTTGGGTTTAGTCAACAAATTTGACACGTCTCCACTTTGTTAAATTCAAATCCTCCACGTGAAGAATCATAAATCCTAACCCCACTTTGATCATAAGTCAATTTCCACCAACTCTCCACTTTCATTTCTTACCTCAATCATGTTGTAAGTCATATGAGGACAAAATATGATTCTTAATAAGTGGGTTTTCATTTTCCCTCTTACAGAACCCGTAAGGCTTAAGCCTTATATGAAAAGGAACAAAGACAGTTCCATCCTTAAGGATGAAGTAAGTTGAAGTCAAAATTGGCTACTCCTTCTTAGATCAATACACGTGTGGTGGTGGAATTAATCCATCCCACCCGATTACTTTCTTTCCTTTCTTTTAATTATTTGCCTTTTATGAGATATGGATGATAGCAATTGTAAATTTTACACAATCAAATATAATATCCTAAATAATAATGTATAATATTTTCATGCTGAATTGATTAATAATTTGGGCGCGGTTGAAAATAGGATGTTACAATTCCTCCCCTCTAAAAAGATTTCCGCCCTTGATGATCCAGCCTAGGGCGAAGAAGGAGACTCTGGGGAGAAGTTGTTCCCCAAGCTTGAGAATACCGCCTGTTGTATTGTTTTATGGCGAAACGCCACTGCTCCCACAGTGTCGTCGGAACAGGGTTCGTTGGATGAGGAGGAATCGGAGGAATCTGAGTCGTCGGAGCTTTCTGAGAAGCTGGAGGAGGAGGAATCGGAGTCTCCGAAGCTTTCCGAGAAGCTGGAGGAGGAGAAATCGGGAGGAGTTCAGCGGTATACGGAGAGCTCGCCGGTTGAGAAAGGTTTTCAGCGGTATACGGGTGCTGTGTCAGGAAAGGGAAAGGGAAGGAATAATTTGTTTTCCCGATTTTGCCCCTCTGGTTAATAGGTTTGGAATGTTCCAAACAGAAAAGTTTGGACGCAGATCCTTTGCCACTTGGCTTAATGTTTTTTTTTTATCAATATGTCTGATTTTATTAATTAGAGATAACCTTACAATGAAAAAAAACATACATAAAACCTTTGTTCTAATTACAAAGCTATAAGTCAGTTAACATGGAGAAGATGTAGTCTTGCAGATTTAGCAGTGGAATTAGCCACAGAAACCTGCTCCTACACAACTTAACTGAAACTTGATTGTTAGCCGCTAGTCTTTCCAGAAGAACGACCACAATCGAAGCTACTTCTCAAGGCCAACAATTAAACGGACTTTCCTAAGCCGTAATAGATATGGATGAGGCATATTCCAACCAAGGTGGCAGGCGGCGCACGGGAGGATATCCACCATTGATAACCTTATCCGTAGAGGTATGATGATCCCAAATAGATGTGTGATGTGTGGAGTTGACGCAGAATCCATTATACATCTATTTCGAGAGTGTGAGTTTGCGGTACAGGTTTGGTCTATCTTCAGTTCACGACTTTCCGTGTTTGGCCCCTTTCCTCATTCAATCAAGGACTGACATTGGGCGTGGAAAGGATTGAACTGTGGGTTGGTTTTCGATCCTTGTATTAAGGTGCTTTTACATGGGGTTTTATGGGGGATGTGGGGTGAGCGGAACAATAAGGTATTTAGGAATATGGAGACGAATCCCCAGGGGGTGACGTATCGTATTGCTTCCATAATGGGACAGTGGTGCGTGGGCTTTTGGATAGAGAGAGATTGGGGGATTGGGTGGGGGTTTGTCGACCTAATGGTTGACTCAGGTTTGGTTCGATCTTCGTCTTGTGCTGTGGGAACAGGGGTTTGTTTGGGAGACGCTTTTGGGTTTATGAGATAGCATGGGAAAGCTTTCTAAAGCCTTCCCCCTATTTTGTGTACTGTAAGGTTTGGGGGGCACTCTTACGTTTCTGTTTAGGATTAGGGGAAGGGGGTGGGTGTGATTTGGGTTGGGGTTCGGAGTCATGCTTTGTACAGTTTTCCTTTTGTGATTAATATACTCCTCACTTCATTAAAAAAAAACTATAACAATACACTACAAAAAAATGGACCTTTAGCTACTGCAAAATTACAACGGCATGAAAATGCAGTAGCAAATAGTTAGTATTTGCTACGGCAATCACTATTTCATGTAGTAATTTGCAGTAGCAAATACTATTTGCCACACCACTATTTGCTACGGGATGTTGGGTGTGGCAAATAGTATTTGCTACTGCAAATTACTACATGAAATAGTGATTGCCGTAGCAATTACTAACTATTTGCTACTCATTTTCATGCCGTTGTAATTTTGCAGTAGGTAAAGGTCAATTTTTTTGTAATGATATGCATACAATCTGTTAGAACAACAACATGAGACGAGTCCAAACAAGCAAGATCAATTGTCGTTAGAACTGCAAAAGCTCCTGCACAAATAGGAGCTTGGCAAAATGGTGTACCAGTCGTACCATCCTTCACAAATTCACGAGAGTCATACTCAATAACTCCATAACTCGCCTCCTGGACGTCGTTTACAAACGAACCGTCACAAACGAGCCTTCGAACGTTGCTCATCAGCATGTGAATATTGTTGTAGTAGTTAATAACAAGGCTACTAGAAGAAGAATTCAAGTTTGAACGACCTGAATTCCAAATATTTATAGCATACCTCAACTGAAACTCCAAATTGGGTAAAGAAAGTTTTACGTTTTTAAAAACCATCTCATTTCTACTCTTCAAAATAGTCCAAACACACCAGACAGCTTCAATAGCAGTAGAAATCGGCATTGAAGTGCTAAGCCTGAAAACCCAATCTGACATAGGCATTGTGGCAGTAGGCAAAACTAGAGTTGGAAAAACACGTTTCCAAAGACTAGGGAAGGTTTGGTTTGTCATTCAGATATGGTAAGGGTAATGGAAGGTGCGGACTAGGGAATATGGGCACAAATTGATGGACTCGAGGTCTTGGGGATGGTTTGTGGTACCTTGAATTGGAAGACAGTCTCGTAAAAAATCACATGTCTAGAAATTTCAACCTTCTGAGTATATAAATTTAAACAATATAGTAACCCTTGTGTTGGAGAGTATAACCAAGGAATACATAAGGGGAAGACTTGACATCTAATTATTTGATAGCATAGAGTGTTGGGATTTGAGGTGTGAATGAAGGAATGAGCTAAGGGGTATTTAATACATTTAGAGCCCAGTCTCAGATTCAAATTCGGATTTGAATTTGGATTTGGTCAAAAGATTTTATTCAATTATTTTGTGCCCCGACCGATTTAGTTTGACTGAAAAGTCACCTAGAATTTACAGTTTAAATCCAAACCAGAATTGAGTTTTAAACTGGTTCAGGCAGGAACCGACATGTATGTTCGGTTCAAACTAGCCAACTGGCCAACTACTACCTGAACAGTTGTGTCTGTTCAGAAGGCACCCCTTCATTTACTATAAATACAAATCAGTCCCTGCACTTTCCTTTCACTGAATTCCCCCCCCCCCTCAACTCATTCTCTACACAAAAAGCTTTTTGCATTCACTCTTTCAACGAAACTGAAACCGAGTAGTGTGATTTGCGCACTTGCGTTTGAAGCACCGATACGCTTGTGAGGTAAATCCATTTTATATTGGGAGAATTGATTCCGTCAACCTTGGGTGACGTAGAGGGAAATAACAATTCCTAAGGATAAATCATGAAGTTGATTGACTCGGATTAGTCCTTGTGTCTATGCATGTTTGCTTGTTGATTTCTTGTTTTGCAGTATCGATTCCAATATAGGGTTTGAGCCACAAAATACACATACAACCAAAAATACGTAAGTGCTCATAATTAGACTGGTTGTCAAACAGACGATGATAGGGAGAATTAAAGTCCATTTGTGAGGTAAGTTGCCATTTGGAAAGCATAAGACCAATACTTCAATGGGATTGATGGAGGAGTGAGCGAATACTCTCGGTGATATGTTTGTGTTTCCGTTCAATACATCCATTTTTTTTCTCGAGTGTGAGGGCACGAGGTTTTTTACTGAATCCTATTGTCAGGTAGATACAAAGATAATCGTTGATACTCACCACCCCCAATATGGGCGAAAAGATCGAATAGGTCAGGCAAAATACTTTTCCACCAAGTCAAAATTTAACAAATATGGAGAGTAGATCAAATCTATAATGAGAAAATATAACCAGAAATATTTGCTATAAAGATCATAAACCAAACATAATTTCTTTGATTATTTATAGACATAACAGGAGTTTGGTCCCCATATATCACTACAAATCAAATAAAGAGGTTTACCAATCTTATAATTAAAAATAAGAAATCAAAATCAAAAATAATATATAAGCATTTTGGATAAAAATGCATTGCCACATCAGCATTTGGCCTCCTCTCCTTAACTTTAGATTTCTCTCTCCTCTCACCCTCTTTCTTTCCACGCATAAAAAACTACTAATTCACCAAATTTATTTTTATTTAATATTTCAAACTTTTTCTCCCCTAATTTTTCCCTTCTAATTAGTTTTATTTTCATAACATTTTATGCGCTACTCCAAACATATTATTTCCTTCACAAATATTGTTCGTTTTAATTTTTCGGATCCAACGACACCAATATTAATATATTTTATCAAACGATCAACCTAATATTAAAGACTATGTGCAGGATAATCAAACCGCACATGAAGCATTACTTGCACCTACACATTACACCACAAAATTTTCAAACATATTCTATCATATTATTCACTTACAACATAAACAAGCCTATTATGTTGTTTATCTTCAAAACCTTAATCATTATAAAAAATATATATAAAGACATCTTAAATCAATCTAATATATGGTTCAAGTGACACAATAAGAAATCATAAAGGCTAAAATTGTGCAACTCTCATCTATACTTTGATTAAAATACATTAAAAATTTTCAAGCACATTCAATCATATAGTTCATTGACAACGTTAATGGAACGAATACATAATTCATTCAAAATCTGAAACTGTTATACATAATTAAATGCATCATAAATTAGTATAAATATAATTAAAATAACATACTTAATGATACTAAAAAATTTTAGCCAAAATTAACACTTTGATAATTTTACGATCTACTATACACTAAATTTTTCCAAAAACATTCAATAAATATGTTCTCTAACATCGTCAATGGCCTAATATATGATTTATTTAACATATTAAATCAATAAAATTTTAAAACAATAAAATCATCCTAAATTGATATAATATATGGTGTGCAAAAATAGTTCAACAAATATTTTCACTTTGACAAATAAATTTTATTTTAGATATATATTTGAAATTAAAATAATTTGTTTTAAATAAATTATTTTATATGTGAGTTATAATAATTCATATAAAAAATAATATGATCTAGATGTTAATAAATCAACTAAGAGAATAATTAACATTATAAATTGGATTTCTCATATTAAAATAATATGATCAAGATGGTACAGTAGAATTTAAAGTATATAAGAAATCAAATATAAAATCCATTTAGAATATTTTATTTTCCAGCTTTCTCATGTTAAGGGTATAATGATACATCAGAATTTGAAGAAAATAATATATTATCATGTATATTGTCTCTTTCAAGTATAAAATTCAGTTGGAATGGTTTATTTTTTAATTTAATTAATTTTTAAAGATACACCGGGCTTTTAAAGTAAATAATATGTATTTCTCCATAACCTGTATTGGATTTTGTTTATGAAACTGGTAGGAATATATTTTGAATATTCTTCCAACTTTAGACATGTAGAAAGATTTTAAGAATTAAGTAAGTTCATTTGCCTCAAAATCATAAGAATAATTTTAATTTGGTTGTCATATATAATTAAAAATACTTGATATTTAGATATATAAATCATTTTTTTAGAATATCTAGACCACTTTGCAAGTCATTTACTATTAAGTATTAACAAATTCAAAGTATTGATCGAGTTCAGTGAGTTTGAATTTGATATATTCATTAAACCTAAATATATTCATATAATATGATCTTTATTTTCATAGTTATTCTAAGTTTAAACGGGTCAGTTGAGGTTTCATTCCTCACAAATGATTTTTTTGGACAGTGTTGTTTATTTTAATCTCGACTTTATTTGTTTATAAATGTTTCGAGAGAGTTGCAATTTCGTGTTCTGTTTGTCTTGAACTTAATTTTGTTGGTAAATTATTTCAATTCATATTGATTTACTGGACTTCACTCATTCAAAAAATTTGTTAGAAAAACAGTATAATTATTTATGTAATTTCTCCTTTGCAATGATCATAAATGGACCTATATAAAATATTTTTCCTATAAAAATGTTAAACTTTTAGCAACTACGAGACTCGATCCCACAACCTCAAGGATAAAAACAAGCTAATTTATCAGCTAAGCTAGACAAGCTAATTTATATTTATATACAAATATTAAAGCACATTATTTTTTTTTTTTTGATAAGCATATTAAAGCACATTACTTTTGGACATTTTATTGCACAAAATGAAGCGTATTTCACCCTTAATGATTTTGCACATTCATTTATTTTATGATAACCAACAATTTATTATAGAATGGAAGTGACAAATTGAATAGAGACTAGAGTGAATGAAAATATGGCAATAATTTATTCATATAGTTTATTGTGAGATGATGACACTTTTGTTTAAATGAGTTCTATGTTGATATTTTAAAATGGGATAATTTATTTCTTAGCCACATATTATCTCTTGCATCATATACTCGAACATTTTACTTATCACTCCACGAATGTATATACAAGATAATATGTTTACACACGTTATGATAATGATGAGAATGAGACATAAAATTTATTTTGATTGAATCATGATATTTTATAGAATAATTAAATTATTATAATAGATAATTTATTTGCTCCAATGAATTCTTGAAAGATATTCAAGCTAACTGCGAGTCATTGATTATTTAAAAATTAAAGCACATTATTTATATGTGTTGAAGCCATTTAAGCTAACTAAGTTATTATCTAAAAGAACTATTTGTTAGTTAATATATCCATTGAGCTAGAGAAAATTAGAGAGATACGGTTGTTCCTTTATAAGAGCAATGATCAGTGAGATCATAAGTGTGTAATAGTATGAGTCATGAGATCGTAAGTAAATTAGGTTTCAAGTCATTTACTATTAACACATCCAAAGTATTGATTGAGTTGTGTTAGTTTAAATTGTGCATATTTATCAAACCTAAATATATTCATATATCAAAATCATAATTTTCATATTCTTCTATATATGTTTTAACGGGACAACTGATGTATCATTGCTCAAAAAAAAAAAATTGGGCCAGTGTTTTTTTTAGTCTTGACTTTATTTGTTTGCAAATATTTCAAGGGTATTGCAATATAATTTTTTGTTTGTCTTGAACTTACTTTTGTTGGTAAATTGAATTTTTTGAAGTCATATTGGTTTATAAGACATCACTCATTTGGAAAGTTTATTAAGAGAAGTATAGATAAAAAAATTTGAGTTGCATAAATTAAAAAAAATTATGAATATTTAAAAGAAGTATATGTCAGTTAATACCTATTAATCTAGAAAAAAATTGGATAAATAAGATTATACTTTGGTAAGAGCAATGATCAATGAGGTCACAAGTGTAATAGTGAGTCATGGGATCGTAAGTAAAAAGGCTAACAAGTCATTTACTACTAACAAATTCAGAGTATTAATCGGGTTGAGTTAGATTGAATTGGGCATATTCATCAAAACTAAATATATTAATATAACATGATCCTCATTTCCATATTTTTCTAAGTTTTAATGTGCCAATTAAGATTTCATTCCTCAAAATATTTTTTTTACAATGTTGTTTTTTTTAGTCTCCGTTATTTGTTTGCAAATGTTAAGAGAGAGTTGTAATCGTTTTCTGTTTGTCTGAACTTACTTTTGTCGGTAAATCAAATATTTTGTTACAATATTTTTGAAGTCATACTTTATTTTGTCAAAATAGTTTGCATACACGTGATCATACTTTATTCAGTAGAGAAGTTTTAATCACTTCTGACAATGATGCTAATCAAACTAAATCCAAGCCATCAGATATAATCTTTTATCTACTGGCTCAGATTTTAAGAATAAAATAAGAAAATCGAACGCATTTATTTCCGGTTTTTATCACAATTGGTTGTCGGTTCGCTAAGAGTCGTCTAATTCTTGTTCCAAATCTACAAACATATATAAGCATTTTAGCTTTTTTCCTATTGCCACCTAGGATTCTCCATACTTCTTCTTAATTATAGGAAATTGGCCAATCAATGAATTTTTATATAATTTATTTGAATAAAAATATTTTTTCAATAAAGGTGATAATTTTTCAGCCACTATTAAACTTGAACCCACAACCTCAAGGATAAAAGCATTGCAATTTACCAGCTAAGCTAAACAAAGTAATTTATAATTATATTAAAACATTAAAGCATATTGCTCCTTGATATTTTATCGTACAAGTTGAAGCACTTTCCATTAATTGTATGATAACCAATAGTTTATTGTAGAAATACACTAACAAGTTGAATAGATAGTAGAGTGAATGAAATTATGATAATAATGTATTCATATAGTTTATTTTGAGATGATGATATGTTTTTTTAAATTGGCTTTGTATTTTTTTTAATAATCAGGCTCTAACGCTATGTATATAATATTTAAATCATTATATTGAATAATGTATTTTCTCACAGAATTTTTAACAGACATTCAAGCTAACTAAGTTATTGATTAATTCCCTTAAAAAAGTCATTGATGATTTTTTTTGGATGAATAAAAACTTTATTCCCACCTTCTAACCACTACACCACATACTCAATTGTGTCATTGATGAATTTGGTCAATGAACAAGTTGCATAAAGTTTAAAAATTTATGAATACTTAAGAGAAGTATTTTTTAATTAATATATCTATTGAGATACAACAAACTGAAGAAATAAAGTTGTACCTCAATAACATCAATGGGGTGTGTGGTCATGAGTGCATACGAGTACGAGTTATGAGATCGTAAGTAAAGCATGTTACATGTCATTAAGTATTCACAAATTCAGATTATTGATCGAGTTGATCAGTTTGAATTGGGTGTATTCATTACACATAAATACATTCATATAACATGGACCTTATGTTCAAACTATTTTAAGTTTTAAAGGGCCAATTGAACTCTGAATTTTCATTATTTTTAACAGTTCCTCAATTTTTTATAGTGGTGTTTTTTATACTTTATTTGTTTGCAAATGCTTTGAGAGAGTTGCAATTTTGTCTTCCATTTGTATTGAACTAACTTTTGTTGGTAAATTATTTGAAGGACTCCAAGTTTGGTAAGTCACTAATTCATTTGATCAAGGATAAAGCTGCTTCAATTTTAAAATTTATGAATATTTAAGAGTCAGTTAAAATATTTATTGATCTAGAGAAAACTAAAGAAATAAGGTCAGGCCTTAGTAAGATCAATGATGAGTGAGGTCTTGAGTGTATAAGAGTATGAGTCATGAGATTGTAAGTAAAACAGGTCACACGTCATCAACTACTAACAAATTCAGAGTATTGATTAGGCTGACTTAGTTTGAATTGACCATATCGATTAAACCTAAATACATTTATATAACATGATCCATATTTTCACATTCTTTTAAGTTATAACAGGGCAATTGATGTTTCATTTTTATTTGTCTAATTATTTCTCAAATAATTTTTTACAGTGATTGTTTCCTTAATCTCGGCTTTATTTGTTTGCAAATGCTTCTATAAAGTTGCAATTTTTTTCCATTTGTCTTGAACGGAATTTTGTTGATAAATTATTTTAAGAACTCCAAGTTTGGTAAGTCATTAATTAGTTTGATCAATGATCAAGCTGTATAAATTTAACAATTTATGAATATTAAAGAGAATTACTTTTTAATTAATATTGGGCTAGAGAAAAACGTAGAAATAAGATTTTACATTAGTAAGATCAATTCTACAAACATATATAAGCATTTTAGCTTTTTTCCTATTGCCACCTAGGATTCTCCATACTTCTCCTTAATTGTAGGAAATTGGCCAATCAATGAATTTTTATAAATTTATTTGAATAAAAATATTTTTTCAATAAAGGTGATAATTTTTTCAGCCACTATTAAACTTGAACCCACAACCTCAAGGATAAAAGCATTGCAATTTACCAGCTAAGCTAAACAAAGTAATTTATAATTATATTAAAACATTAAAGCATATTGCTCCTTGATATTTTATCGTACAAGTTGAAGCACTTTCCATTAATTGTATGATAACCAATAGTTTATTGTAGAAATACACTAACAAGTTGAATAGATAGTAGAGTGAATGAAATTATGATAATAATGTATTCATATAGTTTATTTTGAGATGATGATATGTTTTTTTAAATTGGCTTTGTATTTTTTTTAATAATCAGGCTCTAACGCTATGTATATAATATTTAAATCATTATATTGAATAATGTATTTTCTCACGCGAATTTTTAACAGACATTCAAGCTAACTAAGTTATTGATTAATTCCCTTAAAAAAGTCATTGATGATTTTTTTTGGATGAATAAAAACTTTATTCTCACCTTCTAACCACTACACCACATACTCAATTGTGTCATTGATGAATTTGGTCAATGAACAAGTTGCATAAAGTTTAAAAATTTATGAATACTTAAGAGAAGTATTTTTTAATTAATATATCTATTGAGATACAACAAACTGAAGAAATAAAGTTGTACCTCAATAACATCAATGGGGTGTGTGGTCATGAGTGCATACGAGTACGAGTTATGAGATCGTAAGTAAAGCATGTTACATGTCATTAAGTATTCACAAATTCAGATTATTGATCGAGTTGATCAGTTTGAATTGGGTGTATTCATTACACATAAATACATTCATATAACATGGACCTTATGTTCAAACTATTTTAAGTTTTAAAGGGCCAATTGAACTCTGAATTTTCATTATTTTTAACAGTTCCTCAATTTTTTATAGTGGTGTTTTTTATACTTTATTTGTTTGCAAATGCTTTGAGAGAGTTGCAATTTTGTCTTCCATTTGTATTGAACTAACTTTTGTTGGTAAATTATTTGAAGGACTCCAAGTTTGGTAAGTCACTAATTCATTTGATCAAGGATAAAGCTGCTTCAATTTTAAAATTTATGAATATTTAAGAGTCAGTTAAAATATTTATTGATCTAGAGAAAACTAAAGAAATAAGGTCAGGCCTTAGTAAGATCAATGATGAGTGAGGTCTTGAGTGTATAAGAGTATGAGTCATGAGATTGTAAGTAAAACAGGTCACACGTCATCAACTACTAACAAATTCAGAGTATTGATTAGGCTGACTTAGTTTGAATTGACCATATCGATTAAACCTAAATACATTTATATAACATGATCCATATTTTCACATTCTTTTAAGTTATAACAGGGCAATTGATGTTTCATTTTTATTTGTCTAATTATTTCTCAAATAAGTTTTTACAGTGATTGTTTCCTTAATCTCGGCTTTATTTGTTTGCAAATGCTTCTATAAAGTTGCAATTTTTTTTCCATTTGTCTTGAACGGAATTTTGTTGATAAATTATTTTAAGAACTCCAAGTTTGGTAAGTCATTAATTAGTTTGATCAATGATCAAGCTGTATAAATTTAACAATTTATGAATATTAAAGAGAATTACTTTTTAATTAATATTGGGCTAGAGAAAAACGTAGAAATAAGATTTTACATTAGTAAGATCAATTCTACAAACATATATAAGCATTTTAGCTTTTTTCCTATTGCCACCTAGGATTCTCCATACTTCTCCTTAATTGTAGGAAATTGGCCAATCAATGAATTTTTATATAATTTATTTGAATAAAAATATTTTTTCAATAAAGGTGATAATTTTTCAGCCACTATTAAACTTGAACCCACAACCTCAAGGATAAAAGCATTGCAATTTACCAGCTAAGCTAAACAAAGTAATTTATAATTATATTAAAACATTAAAGCATATTGCTCCTTGATATTTTATCGTACAAGTTGAAGCACTTTCCATTAATTGTATGATAACCAATAGTTTATTGTAGAAATACACTAACAAGTTGAATAGATAGTAGAGTGAATGAAATTATGATAATAATGTATT
>CM068303.1:44567292-44937272 GCA_034768395.1 Linum lewisii | reverse complement strand
TTTAAAACTAACTAAGTTATGTTAATTCCCTTAAAGTCATTGTGATTTTTTGAATAAAAAATTCCCTTTAACCTCACACATACTCAATTGGTCATTGATGAATTTGGTCAATGACAAGTTGATAAAGTTTAAAATTTATAATACTTAAGAGAAGATTTTTTAATTAATATATCTTTGAGATACAACAAACTGAGAAATAAGTTTCCCATACATCATGGGGTGTGGCAGAGTCATACGAGTAGGTTATAGATCAATAGATTTACTGTTAAGTATTCATCATATATTATATATTGTTATCATAATAAACATTAATCTTATTTAACATTTATTTAAGGTTATTTGTTTTTATTTTTTTCCTTAATATGTGGTTTTTTTAATCTGTTTGAATCTAATTGCAAGCTCTTATTATTTTTGAATTAAATAATTATTTGAACTAAATTCATTTATCAAGATAGGCTTATTTAATTGAAGAGTAGTAAAAATAACTAAAAACAAAAATAGGTAGGCTTAGATATGATGCTAGTAAAATTATCATAATTTAATAAAGTACAGCAATATACATTTATTTGATTTATTTTTGAATTGCCTAATTACTAATTTTTAACTTCATATTTATTTTGTTAAGTTGATTATTTTATGTTATATATTTTTACAGATGTTCTTAACTCTTATTTGAAATCTTTTAATTGATTTTCATTGTTAAATTTTGTAAATTTTAAATCAAGTTTTATTTTATTGACAGATCCTTATATTAAATTTAGAATAGAATTATTTTTAATTATTGTAAAAAATAATAATATAATTTACACAAATAACATACTATACACTGATTCCCTAACCTAATTTAAATTAATCATGATTTTTATTAATATTAAAAATATTTTTATAAGATA
This sequence comes from Linum lewisii, assembly GCA_034768395.1. Taxonomy (NCBI): domain Eukaryota; kingdom Viridiplantae; phylum Streptophyta; class Magnoliopsida; order Malpighiales; family Linaceae; genus Linum; species Linum lewisii. The sequence goes on along the minus strand of CM068303.1, from coordinate 44,936,379 downwards.
TTTTTAGTAAAACTAACAATAAGATAAAGATGAATTTACATAAGTAAAAATATTATTTTTAAACTTATTTTCTGTTTACGCAATTAATTTCATATTATAACAATGTTTTAACCGAATTTTTAAAGACATTCAAGCTAACTAAGTTATTGATTATTCCCTTAAAAAAGTCATTGATGATTTTTTTGGATGAATAAAAACTTTATTCCACCTTCTAACCATACACCACATACTCAATTGTGTCATTGATGAATTTGGTCAATGAACAAGTTGCATAAAGTTTAAAAATTATGAATATTAAGAGAAGTATTTTTTAATTAATATATCTATTGAGATACAACAAACTGAAGAAATAAAGTTGTACTCAATAACATCAATGGGGTGTGGTCATGAGTGCATACGAGTACGAGTTATGAGATCGTAAGTAAAGCATGTTACATGTCATTAAGTATTCACAATTCAGATTATTGATCGGTTGATCAGTTTGAATTGGTGTATTCATTACACATAAATACATTCAATACATGGACTTATGTTCAAACTTTTAAGTTTTAAAGGGCCATTGAACTTGAATTTTCATTATTTTTAACAGTTCCTCAATTTTATAGTGGTGTTTTTTAACTTTATTTGTTTGCAAATGCTTTGAGAGAGTTGCAATTTTGTCTTCCATTTGTATTGAACTAATTTTGTTGGTAAATTATTTGAAGGACTCCAAGTTTGGTAAGTCACTAATTCATTTGATCAAGGTAAAGCTGCTTCAATTTTAAAATTTATGAATATTAAGAGTCAGTTAAAATATTTATTGATCTAGAGAAAACTAAGAAATAAGGTCAGGCCTTAGTAAGATCATGATGAGTGAGTCTTGAGTGTATAAGAGTATGAGTCATGAGATTGTAAGTAAACAGGTCACACGTCATCAACTACTAACAAATTCAGAGTATTGATTAGGCTGACTAGTTGAATTGACATATCGATTAAACTAAATACATTTATATAACATGATCCATATTTTCACATTCTTTAAGTTATAACAGGCAATTGATGTTTCATTTTATTTGTCTAATATTTCTCAATAATTTTTTTACAGTGATTGTTTCCTTATCTCGGCTTTATTTGTTTGCAAATGCTTCTATAAAGTTGCAATTTTTTCCATTTGTCTTGACGGAATTTTGTTGATAATTATTTAAGAACTCAAGTTTGGTAAGTCATTAATTAGTTTGATCAATGATCAAGCTGTATAAATTTAACAATTTATGAATTTAAAGAGAATTACTTTTTAATTAATATTGGGCTAGAGAAAACGTAGAATAAGATTTTACATTAGTAAGATCAATTCTACAAACATATATAAGCATTTTGCTTTTTTCTATTGCACCTGGTTCTCCATACTTTCCTTAATTGTAGGAAATTGGCCAATCAATGAATTTTTATATAATTTATTTGAATAAATATTTTTTCAATAAAGGTGATAATTTTTCAGCCACTATTAAACTTGAACCCACAACCTCAAGGATAAAAGCATTGCAATTTACCAGCTAGCTAAACAAAGTAATTTATAATTATATTAAAACTTAAGCATATTGCTCCTTGATATTTTATCGTACAATTGAAGCACTTCCATTAATTGTTGATAACAATAGTTTATTGTAGAAATACACTAACAGTTGAATAGAAGTAGAGTGAATGAAATTTGATAATAATGTATTCATATAGTTTATTTTGAGATGTGATATGTTTTTTTAAATTGGTTTGTATTTTTTTAATAATCAGGCTCTAAGCTATGTATATAATATTTAAATCATTATATTGAATAATGTATTTTCTCACGCGAATTTTTAATAGACATTCAAGCTAACTAAGTTATTGATTAATTCCCTTAAAAAAGTCATTGATGATTTTTTTTTGGATGAATAAAAACTTTATTCCCACCTTCTAACCACTACACCACATACTCAATTGTGTCATTGATGAATTTGGTCAATGAACAAGTTGCATAAAGTTTAAAAATTTATGAATACTTAAGAGAAGTATTTTTTAATTAATATATCTATTGAGATACAACAAACTGAAGAAATAAAGTTGTACCTCAATAACATCAATGGGGTGTGTGGTCATGAGTGCATACGAGTACGAGTTATGAGATCGTAAGTAAAGCATGTTACATGTCATTAAGTATTCACAAATTCAGATTATTGATCGAGTTGATCAGTTTGAATTGGGTGTATTCATTACACATAAATACATTCATATAACATGGACCTTATGTTCAAACTATTTTAAGTTTTAAAGGGCCAATTGAACTCTGAATTTTCATTATTTTTAACAGTTCCTCAATTTTTTATAGTGGTGTTTTTTATACTTTATTTGTTTGCAAATGCTTTGAGAGAGTTGCAATTTTGTCTTCCATTTGTATTGAACTAACTTTTGTTGGTAAATTATTTGAAGGACTCCAAGTTTGGTAAGTCACTAATTCATTTGATCAAGGATAAAGCTGCTTCAATTTTAAAATTTATGAATATTTAAGAGTCAGTTAAAATATTTATTGATCTAGAGAAAACTAAAGAAATAAGGTCAGGCCTTAGTAAGATCAATGATGAGTGAGGTCTTGAGTGTATAAGAGTATGAGTCATGAGATTGTAAGTAAAACAGGTCACACGTCATCAACTACTAACAAATTCAGAGTATTGATTAGGCTGACTTAGTTTGAATTGACCATATCGATTAAACCTAAATACATTTATATAACATGATCCATATTTTCACATTCTTTTAAGTTATAACAGGGCAATTGATGTTTCATTTTTATTTGTCTAATTATTTCTCAAATAATTTTTTACAGTGATTGTTTCCTTAATCTCGGCTTTATTTGTTTGCAAATGCTTCTATAAAGTTGCAATTTTTTTTCCATTTGTCTTGAACGGAATTTTGTTGATAAATTAATTTAAGAACTCCAAGTTTGGTAAGTCATTAATTAGTTTGATCAATGATCAAGCTGTATAAATTTAACAATTTATGAATATTAAAGAGAATTACTTTTTAATTAATATTGGGCTAGAGAAAAACGTAGAAATAAGATTTTACATTAGTAAGATCAATTCTACAAACATATATAAGCATTTTAGCTTTTTTCCTATTGCCACCTAGGATTCTCCATACTTCTCCTTAATTGTAGGAAATTGGCCAATCAATGAATTTTTATATAATTTATTTGAATAAAAATATTTTTTCAATAAAGGTGATAATTTTTCAGCCACTATTAAACTTGAACCCACAACCTCAAGGATAAAAGCATTGCAATTTACCAGCTAAGCTAAACAAAGTAATTTATAATTATATTAAAACATTAAAGCATATTGCTCCTTGATATTTTATCGTACAAGTTGAAGCACTTTCCATTAATTGTATGATAACCAATAGTTTATTGTAGAAATACACTAACAAGTTGAATAGATAGTAGAGTGAATGAAATTATGATAATAATGTATTCATATAGTTTATTTTGAGATGATGATATGTTTTTTTAAATTGGCTTTGTATTTTTTTTAATAATCAGGCTCTAACGCTATGTATATAATATTTAAATCATTATATTGAATAATGTATTTTCTCACGCGAATTTTTAATAGACATTCAAGCTAACTAAGTTATTGATTAATTCCCTTAAAAAAGTCATTGATGATTTTTTTTGGATGAATAAAAACTTTATTCCCACCTTCTAACCACTACACCACATACTCAATTGTGTCATTGATGAATTTGGTCAATGAACAAGTTGCATAAAGTTTAAAAATTTATGAATACTTAAGAGAAGTATTTTTTAATTAATATATCTATTGAGATACAACAAACTGAAGAAATAAAGTTGTACCTCAATAACATCAATGGGGTGTGTGGTCATGAGTGCATACGAGTACGAGTTATGAGATCGTAAGTAAAGCATGTTACATGTCATTAAGTATTCACAAATTCAGATTATTGATCGAGTTGATCAGTTTGAATTGGGTGTATTCATTACACATAAATACATTCATATAACATGGACCTTATGTTCAAACTATTTTAAGTTTTAAAGGGCCAATTGAACTCTGAATTTTCATTATTTTTAACAGTTCCTCAATTTTTTATAGTGGTGTTTTTTATACTTTATTTGTTTGCAAATGCTTTGAGAGAGTTGCAATTTTGTCTTCCATTTGTATTGAACTAACTTTTGTTGGTAAATTATTTGAAGGACTCCAAGTTTGGTAAGTCACTAATTCATTTGATCAAGGATAAAGCTGCTTCAATTTTAAAATTTATGAATATTTAAGAGTCAGTTAAAATATTTATTGATCTAGAGAAAACTAAAGAAATAAGGTCAGGCCTTAGTAAGATCAATGATGAGTGAGGTCTTGAGTGTATAAGAGTATGAGTCATGAGATTGTAAGTAAAACAGGTCACACGTCATCAACTACTAACAAATTCAGAGTATTGATTAGGCTGACTTAGTTTGAATTGACCATATCGATTAAACCTAAATACATTTATATAACATGATCCATATTTTCACATTCTTTTAAGTTATAACAGGGCAATTGATGTTTCATTTTTATTTGTCTAATTATTTCTCAAATAATTTTTTACAGTGATTGTTTCCTTAATCTCGGCTTTATTTGTTTGCAAATGCTTCTATAAAGTTGCAATTTTTTTTCCATTTGTCTTGAACGGAATTTTGTTGATAAATTAATTTAAGAACTCCAAGTTTGGTAAGTCATTAATTAGTTTGATCAATGATCAAGCTGTATAAATTTAACAATTTATGAATATTAAAGAGAATTACTTTTTAATTAATATTGGGCTAGAGAAAAACGTAGAAATAAGATTTTACATTAGTAAGATCAATTCTACAAACATATATAAGCATTTTAGCTTTTTTCCTATTGCCACCTAGGATTCTCCATACTTCTCCTTAATTGTAGGAAATTGGCCAATCAATGAATTTTTATATAATTTATTTGAATAAAAATATTTTTTCAATAAAGGTGATAATTTTTCAGCCACTATTAAACTTGAACCCACAACCTCAAGGATAAAAGCATTGCAATTTACCAGCTAAGCTAAACAAAGTAATTTATAATTATATTAAAACATTAAAGCATATTGCTCCTTGATATTTTATCGTACAAGTTGAAGCACTTTCCATTAATTGTATGATAACCAATAGTTTATTGTAGAAATACACTAACAAGTTGAATAGATAGTAGAGTGAATGAAATTATGATAATAATGTATTCATATAGTTTATTTTGAGATGATGATATGTTTTTTAAATTGGCTTTGTATTTTTTTTAATAATCAGGCTCTAACGCTATGTATATAATATTTAAATCATTATATTGAATAATGTATTTTCTCACGCGAATTTTTAATAGACATTCAAGCTAACTAAGTTATTGATTAATTCCCTTAAAAAAGTCATTGATGATTTTTTTTTGGATGAATAAAAACTTTATTCCCACCTTCTAACCACTACACCACATACTCAATTGTGTCATTGATGAATTTGGTCAATGAACAAGTTGCATAAAGTTTAAAAATTTATGAATACTTAAGAGAAGTATTTTTTAATTAATATATCTATTGAGATACAACAAACTGAAGAAATAAAGTTGTACCTCAATAACATCAATGGGGTGTGTGGTCATGAGTGCATACGAGTACGAGTTATGAGATCGTAAGTAAAGCATGTTACATGTCATTAAGTATTCACAAATTCAGATTATTGATCGAGTTGATCAGTTTGAATTGGGTGTATTCATTACACATAAATACATTCATATAACATGGACCTTATGTTCAAACTATTTTAAGTTTTAAAGGGCCAATTGAACTCTGAATTTTCATTATTTTTAACAGTTCCTCAATTTTTTATAGTGGTGTTTTTTATACTTTATTTGTTTGCAAATGCTTTGAGAGAGTTGCAATTTTGTCTTCCATTTGTATTGAACTAACTTTTGTTGGTAAATTATTTGAAGGACTCCAAGTTTGGTAAGTCACTAATTCATTTGATCAAGGATAAAGCTGCTTCAATTTTAAAATTTATGAATATTTAAGAGTCAGTTAAAATATTTATTGATCTAGAGAAAACTAAAGAAATAAGGTCAGGCCTTAGTAAGATCAATGATGAGTGAGGTCTTGAGTGTATAAGAGTATGAGTCATGAGATTGTAAGTAAAACAGGTCACACGTCATCAACTACTAACAAATTCAGAGTATTGATTAGGCTGACTTAGTTTGAATTGACCATATCGATTAAACCTAAATACATTTATATAACATGATCCATATTTTCACATTCTTTTAAGTTATAACAGGGCAATTGATGTTTCATTTTTATTTGTCTAATTATTTCTCAAATAATTTTTTACAGTGATTGTTTCCTTAATCTCGGCTTTATTTGTTTGCAAATGCTTCTATAAAGTTGCAATTTTTTTCCATTTGTCTTGAACGGAATTTTGTTGATAAATTAATTTAAGAACTCCAAGTTTGGTAAGTCATTAATTAGTTTGATCAATGATCAAGCTGTATAAATTTAACAATTTATGAATATTAAAGAGAATTACTTTTTAATTAATATTGGGCTAGAGAAAAACGTAGAAATAAGATTTTACATTAGTAAGATCAATTCTACAAACATATATAAGCATTTTAGCTTTTTTCCTATTGCCACCTAGGATTCTCCATACTTCTCCTTAATTGTAGGAAATTGGCCAATCAATGAATTTTTATATAATTTATTTGAATAAAAATATTTTTTCAATAAAGGTGATAATTTTTCAGCCACTATTAAACTTGAACCCACAACCTCAAGGATAAAAGCATTGCAATTTACCAGCTAAGCTAAACAAAGTAATTTATAATTATATTAAAACATTAAAGCATATTGCTCCTTGATATTTTATCGTACAAGTTGAAGCACTTTCCATTAATTGTATGATAACCAATAGTTTATTGTAGAAATACACTAACAAGTTGAATAGATAGTAGAGTGAATGAAATTATGATAATAATGTATTCATATAGTTTATTTTGAGATGATGATATGTTTTTTTAAATTGGCTTTGTATTTTTTTTAATAATCAGGCTCTAACGCTATGTATATAATATTTAAATCATTATATTGAATAATGTATTTTCTCACGCGAATTTTTAATAGACATTCAAGCTAACTAAGTTATTGATTAATTCCCTTAAAAAAGTCATTGATGATTTTTTTTTGGATGAATAAAAACTTTATTCCCACCTTCTAACCACTACACCACATACTCAATTGTGTCATTGATGAATTTGGTCAATGAACAAGTTGCATAAAGTTTAAAATTTATGAATACTTAAGAGAAGTATTTTTTAATTAATATATCTATTGAGATACAACAAACTGAAGAAATAAAGTTGTACCTCAATAACATCAATGGGGTGTGTGGTCATGAGTGCATACGAGTACGAGTTATGAGATCGTAAGTAAAGCATGTTACATGTCATTAAGTATTCACAAATTCAGATTATTGATCGAGTTGATCAGTTTGAATTGGGTGTATTCATTACACATAAATACATTCATATAACATGGACCTTATGTTCAAACTATTTTAAGTTTTAAAGGGCCAATTGAACTCTGAATTTTCATTATTTTTAACAGTTCCTCAATTTTTTATAGTGGTGTTTTTTATACTTTATTTGTTTGCAAATGCTTTGAGAGAGTTGCAATTTTGTCTTCCATTTGTATTGAACTAACTTTTGTTGGTAAATTATTTGAAGGACTCCAAGTTTGGTAAGTCACTAATTCATTTGATCAAGGATAAAGCTGCTTCAATTTTAAAATTTATGAATATTTAAGAGTCAGTTAAAATATTTATTGATCTAGAGAAAACTAAAGAAATAAGGTCAGGCCTTAGTAAGATCAATGATGAGTGAGGTCTTGAGTGTATAAGAGTATGAGTCATGAGATTGTAAGTAAAACAGGTCACACGTCATCAACTACTAACAAATTCAGAGTATTGATTAGGCTGACTTAGTTTGAATTGACCATATCGATTAAACCTAAATACATTTATATAACATGATCCATATTTTCACATTCTTTTAAGTTATAACAGGGCAATTGATGTTTCATTTTTATTTGTCTAATTATTTCTCAAATAATTTTTTACAGTGATTGTTTCCTTAATCTCGGCTTTATTTGTTTGCAAATGCTTCTATAAAGTTGCAATTTTTTTCCATTTGTCTTGAACGGAATTTTGTTGATAAATTATTTAAGAACTCCAAGTTTGGTAAGTCATTAATTAGTTTGATCAATGATCAAGCTGTATAAATTTAACAATTTATGAATATTAAAGAGAATTACTTTTTAATTAATATTGGGCTAGAGAAAAACGTAGAAATAGATAGATTTTACATTAGTAAGATCAATTCTACAAACATATATAAGCATTTTAGCTTTTTTCCTATTGCCACCTAGGATTCTCCATACTTCTCCTTAATTGTAGGAAATTGGCCAATCAATGAATTTTTATATAATTTATTTGAATAAAAATATTTTTTCAATAAAGGTGATAATTTTTCAGCCACTATTAAACTTGAACCCACAACCTCAAGGATAAAAGCATTGCAATTTACCAGCTAAGCTAAACAAAGTAATTTATAATTATATTAAAACATTAAAGCATATTGCTCCTTGATATTTTATCGTACAAGTTGAAGCACTTTCCATTAATTGTATGATAACCAATAGTTTATTGTAGAAATACACTAACAAGTTGAATAGATAGTAGAGTGAATGAAATTATGATAATAATGTATTCATATAGTTTATTTTGAGATGATGATATGTTTTTTTAAATTGGCTTTGTATTTTTTTTAATAATCAGGCTCTAACGCTATGTATATAATATTTAAATCATTATATTGAATAATGTATTTTCTCACGCGAATTTTTAATAGACATTCAAGCTAACTAAGTTATTGATTAATTCCCTTAAAAAAGTCATTGATGATTTTTTTTGGATGAATAAAAACTTTATTCCCACCTTCTAACCACTACACCACATACTCAATTGTGTCATTGATGAATTTGGTCAATGAACAAGTTGCATAAAGTTTAAAAATTTATGAATACTTAAGAGAAGTATTTTTTAATTAATATATCTATTGAGATACAACAAACTGAAGAAATAAAGTTGTACCTCAATAACATCAATGGGGTGTGTGGTCATGAGTGCATACGAGTACGAGTTATGAGATCGTAAGTAAAGCATGTTACATGTCATTAAGTATTCACAAATTCAGATTATTGATCGAGTTGATCAGTTTGAATTGGGTGTATTCATTACACATAAATACATTCATATAACATGGACCTTATGTTCAAACTATTTTAAGTTTTAAAGGGCCAATTGAACTCTGAATTTTCATTATTTTTAACAGTTCCTCAATTTTTTATAGTGGTGTTTTTTATACTTTATTTGTTTGCAAATGCTTTGAGAGAGTTGCAATTTTGTCTTCCATTTGTATTGAACTAACTTTTGTTGGTAAATTATTTGAAGGACTCCAAGTTTGGTAAGTCACTAATTCATTTGATCAAGGATAAAGCTGCTTCAATTTTAAAATTTATGAATATTTAAGAGTCAGTTAAAATATTTATTGATCTAGAGAAAACTAAAGAAATAAGGTCAGGCCTTAGTAAGATCAATGATGAGTGAGGTCTTGAGTGTATAAGAGTATGAGTCATGAGATTGTAAGTAAAACAGGTCACACGTCATCAACTACTAACAAATTCAGAGTATTGATTAGGCTGACTTAGTTTGAATTGACCATATCGATTAAACCTAAATACATTTATATAACATGATCCATATTTTCACATTCTTTTAAGTTATAACAGGTAGGATATGGAGAGGTGAAGTGACTCGTGTATGAAACAATGTAGTCGGTAACGGTGAAGATGAGGACTATCTTCAGTTCTCAATCTTAATCGAGGGCAATTGATGTTTCATTTTTATTTGTCTAATTATTTCTCAAATAATTTTTTACAGTGATTGTTTCCTTAATCTCGGCTTTATTTGTTTGCAAATGCTTCTATAAAGTTGCAATTTTTTTCCATTTGTCTTGAACGGAATTTTGTTGATAAATTATTTTAAGAACTCCAAGTTTGGTAAGTCATTAATTAGTTTGATCAATGATCAAGCTGTATAAATTTAACAATTTATGAATATTAAAGAGAATTACTTTTTAATTAATATTGGGCTAGAGAAAAACGTAGAAATAAGATTTTACATTAGTAAGATCAATTCTACAAACATATATAAGCATTTTAGCTTTTTTCCTATTGCCACCTAGGATTCTCCATACTTCTCCTTAATTGTAGGAAATTGGCCAATCAATGAATTTTTATATAATTTATTTGAATAAAAATATTTTTTCAATAAAGGTGATAATTTTTCAGCCACTATTAAACTTGAACCCACAACCTCAAGGATAAAAGCATTGCAATTTACCAGCTAAGCTAAACAAAGTAATTTATAATTATATTAAAACATTAAAGCATATTGCTCCTTGATATTTTATCGTACAAGTTGAAGCACTTTCCATTAATTGTATGATAATCAATAGTTTATTGTAGAAATACACTAACAAGTTGAATAGATAGTAGAGTGAATGAAATTATGATAATAATGTATTCATATAGTTTATTTTGAGATGATGATATGTTTTTTTAAATTGGCTTTGTATTTTTTTTAATAATCAGGCTCTAACGCTATGTATATAATATTTAAATCATTATATTGAATAATGTATTTTCTCACGCGAATTTTTAACAGACATTCAAGCTAACTAAGTTATTGATTAATTCCCTTAAAAAAGTCATTGATGATTTTTTTTTGGATGAATAAAAACTTTATTCCCACCTTCTAACCACTACACCACATACTCAATTGTGTCATTGATGAATTTGGTCAATGAACAAGTTGCATAAAGTTTAAAAATTTATGAATACTTAAGAGAAGTATTTTTTAATTAATATATCTATTGAGATACAACAAACTGAAGAAATAAAGTTGTACCTCAATAACATCAATGGGGTGTGTGGTCATGAGTGCATACGAGTACGAGTTATGAGATCGTAAGTAAAGCATGTTACATGTCATTAAGTATTCACAAATTCAGATTATTGATCGAGTTGATCAGTTTGAATTGGGTGTATTCATTACACATAAATACATTCATATAACATGGACCTTATGTTCAAACTATTTTAAGTTTTAAAGGGCCAATTGAACTCTGAATTTTCATTATTTTTAACAGTTCCTCAATTTTTTATAGTGGTGTTTTTTATACTTTATTTGTTTGCAAATGCTTTGAGAGAGTTGCAATTTTGTCTTCCATTTGTATTGAACTAACTTTTGTTGGTAAATTATTTGAAGGACTCCAAGTTTGGTAAGTCACTAATTCATTTGATCAAGGATAAAGCTGCTTCAATTTTAAAATTTATGAATATTTAAGAGTCAGTTAAAATATTTATTGATCTAAAGAAAACTAAAGAAATAAGGTCAGGCCTTAGTAAGATCAATGATGAGTGAGGTCTTGAGTGTATAAGAGTATGAGTCATGAGATTGTAAGTAAAACAGGTCACACGTCATCAACTACTAACAAATTCAGAGTATTGATTAGGCTGACTTAGTTTGAATTGACCATATCGATTAAACCTAAATACATTTATATAACATGATCCATATTTTCACATTCTTTTAAGTTATAACAGGGCAATTGATGTTTCATTTTTATTTGTCTAATTATTTCTCAAATAATTTTTTACAGTGATTGTTTCCTTAATCTCGGCTTTATTTGTTTGCAAATGCTTCTATAAAGTTGCAATTTTTTTCCATTTGTCTTGAACGGAATTTTGTTGATAAATTATTTTAAGAACTCCAAGTTTGGTAAGTCATTAATTAGTTTGATCAATGATCAAGCTATATAAATTTAACAATTTATGAATATTAAAGAGAATTACTTTTTAATTAATATTGGGCTAGAGAAAAACGTAGAAATAAGATTTTACATTAGTAAGATCAATGGTAACTAAGGTCATGAGTATATCGTAAGTAAAACATGTTACATGTCATAAAATATTAAAAAATGTAGAGTATTGATCGAGTTGAGTTAGTTTAATTGGGCATATTTATTAAACCTAAATACATTCATATAACATGATATTTATTTTCATTTTTTTTAAGTTTTAATGGGCCAATATAATCAAGGTTTATTTTTTCATTCTGTCTAACTATTCCTCAAAATAGTTGTTTTACAGTTTGGATTTTTTTATTCTCGGCTTTATTTGTTTGAAATGTTTCAAGAAAGTTATCTTGAAATGACTTATGTTGGTAAATTATTTGAAGAACTCCAAGTTTGGTAAGTCATTAGTTAAATTGATCAAGGTTCAACCTACATAAATTGTAAAAATTTATGAATATTTAAGAGAATAAATTTTCAATTAATAAATTTATTGATATACAGTAATTTGAAGAAATAAGATTCTACATAGTAAGATCAATGGTAAGTGATGTTATGGGTGTATAAGAGTATGAGTCATGAGATCATAAGTAAAACAGGTTAAATGTCATTAACTATTAAAATTTGAGAGTATTGATCCAGTTGAGTCAAGTTTAAATTGGATATATTCATTAAACCTAAATACACTCATATAATATAATTTTTATTTTCAAATTTCTTTTAATTTTTGACAGGCCAATTGTTTTTCATCATTTTCAACTATTCCTAAAAATAGTTTTTTACATTGATAGATTATTTAATCTCGACTTTATTTGTTCGGAAATGCTTTAAGAGAGTTGCAATTTTGTTTTTCATTTTTCTTGAATTGAATTTGTTGGTAAATTATCTGAATGACTCAAAGTTGGTAAGTTGTTAATTAATTTGATCATCGATCAAGCTGCATAAATTATAAAAAAATCATGAAAATTTAAGATAATTATTTTTTGATTAATGTATTTATTGATCAAGAGAAAATTAAAGAAATAAGGTTGTGTATTAGTAAGATCAATGGTGAGAGAGATCATGAGTGTATAAGAGTATGAGTCATGAGACCATAAGTAAAACAGGTTACATGTCATTAACTATTAACAAATTTAGAGTATTGATCGAGTTGTTTAGTTTGAATTAGGCATATTCATTAAACCTAAATATATTCATATATCATGATCCTTATTTCCAAATTCATTTAAGTTTTAATGGGCCAATTTAGGTTCCAATTTTCTTTATGTTTAACTATTCCTCAATTTGTTTTTAAAGTGATGGCTTCTTTAGTCTCAACTTTATTTGTTTGCAAATGTTTCGAGAGACTTCAAATTTTTTTCCATTTGTCTTAAACTTACTTTTGTTGGTAAAAAAGTTGAATGCATATTGGTTTGGAGGAAATCACTCATTTGAAAATTTTGTTTGAATAAAATGTATAATTCTAATGTCTTTTCTCCTTTACAGTGATCATAAAATGACCTATTTTATTTTAGAATGTAATTAAAATTATTAAATATAAAAAATATCATATAATTAATTACAATATTCAATTTAAATATAATATATTTTTGGTATTTTATAACGAATTATCTAGCTATTATATGAACATTTAAAATTAGAGAGATATAATTGAAAACTCTCTCCTTAATAATAGGATACTAACCTATCATATTATTTTATTTCTTCTTATTTTAAATTATTTAATAAATCTCCACAAAAATAAAAATATTCAATAAATTAAGTAATTAATAAATAAAATTCCAAATATTTTTAAACATGATGAAGTTTAGGAAAAAAGTAAACTTCTCCATTTAACTTAGTTTAATTTAAATTATTAGTGTATATTTTCAAAGATAATGTGCAACTTCTCCATTTAACTCAGTTTATTTCTATATTTTCTACTTTAAACTGTTTAATTTCTCCACTATGTAATATGTTAACTAATGTGACCCATTGAGTGTTCATTTAATTTTAATCATTCAATTCAAGTTTTTTGTTAATTTACAATTTATTAAACATAATATTAAATAAATATTTTGTTACTAATTAGACTAAACAAAATGCCTAAAATTTATATTAAATATAAAATTAAAATATAAGTTATATAACATATCGGCCAACGGGCCGAAAAAATGCTAGTTTACTATGTGGTCGTATTAGAAATTATAATTTGAATTCAGTTTATTTGTTTTAACCTAACTCGATTTGTTTGGCATGAGTATACCAATTGGTTTTGGGGCAGTAATGATACCTATATGTGATCGGTAATTCGGTATATTCGTACGAACTTGTGGCTAGTAATGAAATATCCTCCTTGGAAGTTGGACCCGACTTTCTATGGAGCGGGTTTTGGGTATTGAAATACCCACCTTGATCTAGACTCATTCCTAATCTATATGAAAAATTTTAAACAATTAAAAATAAAAAAAAATATATTAAGTAAAACTGAATAAACTCAATACCATATTGTATTTAATAATAATAATAATTTGAAGATATATTATGGGGGATCATTAAGCTATTTTTGCCACATAGGACAAAGTAATTATTTCAAATTTTCACCTTATTTATAATTTTTAAATAAAAATAAAATTTATATAGACTCTTAGTAAATGCTCTCATATTAAAAGCTAATTAATAATTAGGTTAATAATATTTTTTTTTGTAATTAGAAAATACTGGGCTGAAATTTTTTTTTTTGTTTTCTCTCTCAAGGCTGACACGTGGGTGGCTTCCCTGTCGTCGCCAACCAAGACTGTTAAGAAAGCACGTACAGGTTTGGAAGATTGCTCCGAAACATGTGTGGAGGATAGCTCAGCAAGTCCAAATGGGAGGGTTCCCTCTTTCCGGGATAAGGTGATGGGTTTTTGGACCGATAATTCCGTTGGTGATTAGGTGATCTTCTCGGATGATTCAGATGTTGAGGCAGAGGAGGACGATCCTAAGTGCCCAACCATTCGTATCCCGGATGATGAAAAAGCTCGTGTTCGTCGTAAGTTCGTCATGCTATCATTGTTAACACTCTTGATCGATGCTTCCCCTTCTCCTTCATGAGTCGCAAGTTGCCGCAACTTTGGTTAAAGAAGGGAGGTATACAGGTTTCTGACGTGGGATTCAGGTTTTATATCGTTCGGTTCGAGACCGTGGCGGATCACAAGCGTGCTATGTTCGGAGGTCCCTGGATGATTAATGACCATTATGTGGTTATTCAGGAGTGGAGATCGTATTTCAGACCAGAAGAGACATTCCTTTCGACACTCCGAGTGTGGGTCCACCTCCCGGGCTTGCCTTTTGAATATTTTGATAGATCGATCCTCAAGCTGATTGGAGATCGTATTGGTAGAACAGTTCGCATCGATCATACGACCCTTGAGGGGAGCAGAGGAAATTTTGTGAGAATTTGTGTCGAGGTTGATCTCTCGAAACCTCTTCTCTCAAAGTACCACCTTCGTAGAAGAGTCTGAAGAATTGAATACTAAGGTTTGCATGTGATTTGCTTCAATTTTGGGTGTTATGGTCACCGTACTGAGAACTGCAAGCAAGAACCGGAAGTTATGGTTGTGGAAAATCAAACAACTCTGTTCGCCAATTTGGTGTTCCAAGGGGGGGATCCTGATATTCGTCCAGAGGTTGATGAAGATTTCGGCCCTTGGATGCAAGTTAAAAAAGAATAGGCGAAAAGCTAAACCAGAAGCGTCAAAGGCGACGTCTCCGACGAATGCTACACACCGCCGACGAAGTTGGACGGAAAAGGAAACAAATTTCCAGCCTTGGAAAATAAGGAAGGGGATGAGGAATTAAAGGATGATTTGATTGCTACAAATTCTGCGGAAGAAGTTAAGGAGAAGGAAAAGGAGGATTTGATTGTTACATATCCCGCAATGGATTTAATTGAGGAAGATCCTTTACCGTTGGTTACGGATTGCAGGGGAGAAGCAGCAGCTGCTTCTTATGCGCCTAGGGGTAAGGAAAACTTAACCCTACATTCTTTTGGGCCGGGCTCATCCTTGCCTTCTCTTAAGTTCCCCCTTCCCAAGGATTTGGGCCTCGTTGCAGATACATTCCCGGCCCAGCCGAAGTTGGGAATGCCTGTGGTTCTTCCCAACTTAATGTTATCCAGCTTATCGTGAATGAGGTAGCTCAACTCTCTGACTCGACCCTTCCTCCCCCTCCGCTAAAACTGTGAAAGCGGGAAGTAATCATGTTCAAGCAGCTAACAGAAGTACTATCCCGCCAAAGAACTTAAAGATCTCTAAAAGCAAGATTAAGGACTCGTCTGGCTTCGTGGGACTCAAGCTTAAGGACTCGACTCTGCGGTTTGGAGCCAAGAGCTCATCCTCTGCCATGGAGGAATTGTAATTACGTTTAACTTTTTTGGTGAAGGCGGCTCAGGGAGTGTTCCTTTCCTTTTCTTCTTTTTATGTTATCAAATATTTTTTGTTGGAATGCTTGTGGTGCGGGCCATAAGTCGTTCTTAACTAGTTTCAAATTGTATGTTGAGTTCGTTAAGTTCTCTGTCGCAGTTATCGTCGAACCGAAAATTAGTGGTGCTAAGGCTGCCAAGGTGATTCAAGGCATGGGATTCAACTCTAATTACCAGGTAGATGTTGTTGGTTTCAAGGACGGCATCTGGATTGTGTGGGACTCGAATCGCATTCATCTTGATATTGTCGATTTCGGCAACTAGTTTATTGACATAAAATGCAGACTGGATGATGGTTCGTTCTGTTTTGTTACCGCCATCTATGCTAGTCCCACTGCCACTGAAAGAGTTCTCCTGTGGGATAATTTGTAGGTGTTGGTCGACTCGATGAGAGACCCTTGGGCTGTTATCGGTGACTTTAATTATTTTATTTTGTCATGAAATGATAAACGTGGAGGAGCTACTTTCAGTCATGCTCGCAATAAATCCTTTATTGACACGGTGGATATTTGTGGCCTCTCTGATCTCCCCTTTCAAAGGCCAAAGTTCACTTGGTCTAGGAGCAATGTCTTTGTCCTGCTCGATAGAGCTCTAGTCAATTCGAGTTGGCTTACTGGTTTCCCGGAGTCTTCTGTTCTGCACCTTCACAAGATTAAATCTGATCACCGGCCGATTCTGCTTCGCCCCTCTAATCAGGTGTATTCGCCAAACGCTAAACCCTTTCGTTTTCTGTCTGCTTGGCTTTCTCATTCTAGCTTTAATCATTTTATTAATTATAAGTGGAATGACAATTTGGTGCTTCTGGAGGCTCTTTGCAGCCTTTCTAAGGATTTATGTCACTGTAATAAATTCGTGTTTGGTAATATCTTTCGCAGGAAATGGCATTTGACTAAAGAGTTGGAAGTTTCCGAAGCTCTCACTGCTGCTTCTCCTTCTCAGTCGAATCTAGTAGCGGAGAAAAGAACTAGATCGAAGCTGGAAAATGTGCCCTGGCAAGAAGAGGCGTTTTGGTTGCAGAAATCTCGATCCAAGTGGGTTACAGATGAAGATAGGAATACTCATTTCTTTCACTTATCCACTCTCAGAAGACGCGTCTTTAACATAATTTCCCGCCTCAAGGATCTTAATGGGGTTTGGATCACTTCTCAGCTGGAGCTTCAGGAGATGGCTATTGATTATTTTTGAAACTTCTACCAATCGAATGGACATTTGACCTCTGACTTGAGAGGTTTTTCGGCTCAAATTGGAGAAGAGGATAGGGCGGCGTTAAGCAGGGAGCTGTCCGCGGAGGAAATCTTCTTGGCTGTTAAGAGCATGGGGCCCCTTAAAGTGCCAGGGAAGATGGTTTCAGTCCTATCTTCTTTCATCAGTGATGGGACAGGGTCAGACGGGATTTTACCAACTTCGTGGCTAACTGTCTCGTGGCGCCATACAATATTAAAGGAATCAATGATACACTTATCACCCTATCCCTAAAGGGTCAGCTCCTGTCTTAATGGCGGACTTCAGACCTATAAGTCTCTGCAATGTCGTCTAAAAGACCCTTACTAAATGCATTGTTAATAGGCTTAATGGTCTCATGGCTGGCCTCACTCATCCCTCTCAGACCAGCTTCGTCCCTGGCAAACATATTACGGATAATATTCTGATTATGCAGGAGGTGGTTCACACTGTCATGGGGAACGGGTAGAAAACAGTATATGGTTATTAAGATTGATCTATCCAAAGAATATGATAAGATAGAGTGGAGCTTTGTCAGAGATACTTTGGAACATGCGGGCTTCCCGTCAAGCCTGTGCGAGGTCATTATGAGCTGCATTTTCACTCCTTCTTATCAGGTTCTGTGCAATGGTTGTTGCTCGGAGTCCTTTGCTCCGACTAGAGGTTTGAGGCAAGGTTTTCCTCTTCCGCCCTACCTATTCACGCTCTGCATGGAAAGGCTTATCCAGATGGTTAACTCGGCAGTCAATTTGGGGAGCTGGGTCCCAGTTTGACTTGGTAGAAACGAAGAGCCTCTGTCTCATGTCTTTTTTGCCGATGACCTGATCTTCATGGATAAAGCTAGCAGAGAACAAGCTGTTATCATTCTTGACATTCTTAACTGGATCTGTGAGGCGTCGGGGCAAAGCATCAACAAGGACAAATCTAGAGTGTTCTTCTCGGCTAAGATGGATCGAAACATCTCTCATGGGGTGTCGGAGGTTATTGGGATTGCTGTAACTCAGGATTTAGGCCGCTATCTAGGTATGCCCATCTTGCATGGCAGGGTCACTAGAGCTACTTATGAGTATATCCTTAACCGGATTGATAACAAGCTTGCTGGTTGGAAAGCGCAGAACCTCTCCCTCGCGGGTAGAGTTACTTTGGCTTCGTCTGTTCTTAATGTTATTCCTGTTTATGCCATGCAGATTGCTTTCCTTCCATTTTCTATTTGTGACAGCATCGACAGGAAGATTAAAAACTTTATTTGAGGATCTGTCGAGGGTGCTACGAAAATCCATAATATCAACAGGGACACGGTCTGCAAACACAAAAGCCTTGGGGGATTGTGTCTTCGTAATGCACGGGATCTGAATAAGGCTTTTCTCATGAAGATCGTGTGGGGTGTGATTAAACGCCCCTCTGAGCTTTGGGCGAAGGTGTTTATTGCTAAGTATCTTAAGAAGACGGAGGCAGGTTTCGTGTTGGCACACAAATCGGGTTTTTCGGCTATTTGGCGAGGAGTTCTGAAGGTGTGGCCTAATGTGGTGAATGGTCTCTAATGGAGCATTGGTGATGGCCGGACGACCCATTTCTGGACGGACCGGTGGTTAGATAGTGGCCAAGTCCTTATTGATCATGTGCATAACATACATGGAGTGGACGCCTCTCTTCTTGTTGCTGATGTTTGTTCTGACAATGGCGAGTGGAATACTGATTTTATCTTTTTTGTGCTGCCCAGCAACATCGCTTTAAAGGTTGTCGGAATGTCAACACTTAGAACCAACCTCGGGAAGGATTCGTTAGCTTGGGGTCTTGAACCAAATGGCAACTTTTCTGTTCGTTCGGCGTATCAATTCCGACATTTTGACGGAGAACAGGGATCCAATTTGGGATTACATTTGGCGTTGGAACGGCCCAAACAAGATCAGGCATTTCTTGTGGCTTGTGACTCGTAATCATCTGCTCACTAATGTGGAATGAAATCGAAGACATCTCACAAACCAGGTGATCTGCCCAAGATGCTCTTTACAGAACGAATCTCTGTCACATGTGCTCTTTGACTGTCCATTTGCTTTGCAGGTGTGGGACGGAAGCCTCCCTTCGGTGATCCAAGAGAGAGGGAGACATAATAGCTTTGAGGAGTGGTGGGCAGCCATGCTTAAAGACACAAACAGGAGCTTCATATTCGGCGTTCCAGCCTGGCTACTTTGGAGTGCTCGGAACAAGCTCATCTTTGAAAAGCTCAATCAACCTACGGCTACTATTGTGGCGCTTTGCGAGTATTGGACCAGCCTTGTACTCTCGAGCTGGAAGACCAATTAGTTGGGCCGAGAAGCATCGGATTTAGCTCGACAGACCCAACTGATTGCGTGGCGGCCGGGAGAGGAAGGCTAGTCAACTCTTAACACGGATGGGTCCCACATCAGTCATACGGGTGCGACTTCTATTGGGGGCCTGATCCGAGACGAGAGGGGAGGCTTCGTTCGTGCTTTCTGTGCTAATATTGGTGTTTGTTCTATTACGAGAGCGGAGCTGAGAGCTATCGTGGAGGGCCTGAATCTGGCTTGGTCCCTTGGCATTAGGAGAGTTGCAGTTCAAACGGACTCTCGGGTTGCGGTGTCCATCTTACAATAGGAAGTTGGCTGCCCAAACCAACATGCAGCTCTCATTGTGGAATTCCACGAGTTGAGATTGAGAGATTGGGAGTTTTCTTTAACCCATATTTATCGGGAAGCCAATTGTGCAGCTGATTTTTTGGCCAATCTTGGTCACTCTTATAGTGTTGGCATGTATTTGTTTCAGTACCCGGACTCATCTTTGGATCAATGACTTCTGTATGACCTAATTGGGGTCGCCTTTCCAAGAGCAGTTTCTATTAATCATTAGGGGCTTGTCCCCGCTTTTTCACCCAAAAAAAAAAAATTTACTGAAATTAAGGCTTCATAACATATTGGTCACTCGACTTTCATTTTATATAACTTTAGCAAAGGATCAATGTTCCGTCCATTTTTATTCAATTTTCAACCAAATCTTATTACGTCCAACCACATCAACTAAAATTATAATTTTAAATTTTCATGTCATCAGCCACTCAATCATTACATTCAACCCATTTCGATCCAACCAAATGTCTTTCAACATGAGTGAAGATTCTCTTTCCTCTATCTTCTTCATTCGTAATTTTCATCTTTAGTTAGCAGGTTTTTGGGGAAGGTGCGCAACCCAGAATAGTGGTGATGAATGGTTGACAGTGGACGATGCCAATCTATGAGGTTGCTGATTCGGCAATCGTGGAATCCAGAGTAGTCTTTTTCGTGACTTCATCTCCTGTCAAACTTAATATGTGAAGGAACAAGTTTATCATTCTCCCATCTCCAACCATCACATTCTATGACGAGTCCAAATTTGGTGACTTAGATCTCTGCAACGAGATCAGTGATCAAGTCATCATGTTGAATTTCTCGATACTAATATCTGAGGTTGTTTCGGTCGTGACATCTAAGTCAACAATAATGACTCTATTAAGTTTGCAATAGTTGGTGGATGGCTTCACTCTGCATGGACAACCATTTAAATTAAGAGTACCAACAATTCTAGGAGCACCACCAACTTTAGCAGCTTCATGACCAATGATTTCACCTCCTTCGTCGTCATTATGACAATTGGAAGTGTATATGATCACCTTTCGATCTAACTACTGAACTTTACAAGGAAAAGCTTTTGTGATTATAGAGATAAGTGAACTATGTAGAGTTGATGATGAACGGAGGGTGGAAATAACAATGTTTTGTTGGATGGATTAATGGTATCATGCATAGGTTAGTTATTAACTATATTAGTGTTTCACTAAAATTGATACAACTTAACTAAATTCCAATAAAAACACATATAATTTATAGAAAGCAGTGATACATTTATTAAAAAAAAAGCAACGTATGTTAAGTTTTTTAGTGTCATCTCCGAAACGTTGCCAAATATGCTCCACCAAATCTGCTCTTAGTTGCTAATGTACTTCATGGTCACGTAATTCTGCATGCTTGCAGAAATATTGTTGAAACCCTTCAACTCATCCACGAGACACCGATATTGGAGGATCAACTTCTTCGTCTGACCACATACGTGTTACATTCTCTTCGTTCTCTACAATCATATTATGCAATATGATACAAGCATAAATTAAATTACAATAAGGAGGCAAAATTAAATGATAAATAGTAAGATTGTGTTTGACTCAAATAATATTGTAACGTTTTGTATGGAGTTCAAGTTGCTCTTCTGTCATTCCAGTCGTATCTTTAAATAGGATCGCTAATCAACACCAATCGAACTATTATTAATGGTTTTTTGCATCCCTTGCATCACTTCTTTCATTTTGTTTGATCATGTTCATCTTCTCCACATTGATCGCACGATATTCATTCCACTTGTCGCTTACGCTTTCATCTGTTTCAATGACTTTTGCTTTTGCTCTCCTCTTCGCCTTCTTTTGACCCATCTGACGATTTTCAACTTCATCATCATTAGTGTTAATGGTTGTATCCTCATCACCTACTGACGAGTCTACTCCAGATGCAGACATCTTCATCTTTTTCGAAGAAGGCTCACTTGAGTTGCCCGTGTTCCATTTTGGCTCATCTTTGACCATCATCCACACATGCTCATACTTAAATATTTGTTACGCATGGAGTAAAACAACTCTCGTGCAGCTCCCATTACTTGATCATCCGACCAACTGCTATGATTTTGTCTTTTGGTTATTAACCGAATGAGATATATAAAACCAATGTGCTTTCAATATATGTTGCTTTCTTTGATTACCGCTCGTAACATGTTCATTATAGTATCTGCCAATTCGTGCCCAAAAATCTTTAGTGTTTTATGCGTTGCCTTTCATACTATCAGTTGAGATGATGAGGTAAGAGCTTGCAACCAATTTGTCATCTTTAACGCTCCACATCTCGCGACTTTCGTCATTACTCATTCTGTCGGACTCCATCATATTATCAGGTCTTGTCTCGGCAGGCGGTACTGGAATACTTTACGATGTATATTGATTTTGCATTATTGGATTGAAATACTCATAGTGTGGATACATGAGGATATGAGAATTTGAATGATACGGAAAATTCGCGATACCTTGACGATCTTGAAACTGTGAAAAACCTTGCACTTGAGACTGTGGAGCCGTGTTTTGAGGATGAACTGATTCACCATCATGATGACTACCCAATAACCTCAATTTGAATCCATGTGGAAAAGTTAGTAATGATAAAGTTTACTGGAATTCAATTTATAGAGGCGTTTTCATTCGTATCATCTTATATTATGCGAAGTATGTGAGAAACCTCTAAGAATCATATATTTATGTTTCAGTAATGTATTGAAGATATTTATTGTTAAGGTTTAACTAATTGATTGCAAATAACATAGAAAATTTCCATCAAATGCCTAATTTAAATTGAGTTTGACATGTTTATCTTCAAAGAAATTAATTAATTTAATAATATATATTATTAATTAAAGTTTAAAATTTTTATAAAGCTTTATAAATTTATGTCATTGTGGGAATAGTTTTATAAGTTATATTGTTTTAAAACTGCGATGTGACATACTTTTAAATCTTTAAATTACATGACCATTGGAGATACTCTTGAAAACAGGAAGTTAGCAATTTTACTGAAAGATAACAATGAGAGAATGTAAAAGATGGGGAGAGGAATCTTCAATGAAGATTTTGCTGCAAGAGCCTTTCACGTTCAGCAAACGATCAAAGAGAAGTGAACAGAATTACTGAGTGTGTTCAGTAATCTTCAAACTCGAACAGAGTTGAAAAGCTGAAGTTTATTATGATTATTAACTGTGTTTGGAGAGAAAGATGTGCAAGGATCTTTGGTGGTAAAAAGAAGAGCCTTGAGAGTTATAGTAGTAGCATTATAGAAGACATGAGGTTATATGCTAATACTCATAGAGAGAAAGCGGTTTTTTTTGGATAGTCTGTAGTCGGTAGTGGTTTTTTCCTCGTATAGTTTTTTAGAGAGGTTAGTTAGTAGAGTGATTTCTCTTGTACAGACCTTTATTAGATTTTTTGATGAAATGAACCCCCTTATTCATAAAAAAAAAAAACTCGAACAGAGAGGAATTGGATGAGCGGAATCAGTAAGAGGATAGACTGAAAGTAGGTTAGCGAGACACAGGATTTTACGTGGTTCGGTATTACCCTACTCCACGCCCAAGCAAGCTTGGGAGTCACTTTTATTAAGTATTACAATTACAACCCTCAAGACAAACACTATTGAGTAAACACCCTCTGTTTTTCACTTCACCGGTAAAACAGAGCAAACCACTTCCTGAGTTGTATTCCCACAGAACTACCTTGTGATCAAGAGGTGTGTCCCTTCAAATAGCATCGTGAACTAGCCGTTGGAGGGATGATTCCAGCTTTAAATGTTGATTGATTTTTACCCTTAATCATGCCTTCCTTTTGTGTCCTACAATCATATTAGAATAAGCGCACAGAAATAGAAAGAAGGGATTTGATTGAGAAAGAAGAGGATTTTTCATATGTGAGAAATCTGCTTGAGGGATTGGACTTTTTCTTCCAACAATCTCCCCCTAAGTTCAAACCCTGCAACCATGCACATTCTTTAACAAGGAAGATTAGGTCTCCCCCTAAGATCAGTAGTAAAACTAATTAAACCAAATTTCAACCAACTGTCTCTGTGGAGACACAGTTCAAAAGGAGAGTTTGAAAAGAGTTCAAGAAGACAACAAAAGAAACAGGACAACACATCAAGAGATCCGAAGAATCACTTAAGAACAGTTCGAAACAAAATGAAAGAGCAGCACAGAGAGTTTAGAAAACGAAGGAGGGATCTTTTTAATAGTCGGACATGTCACTCATACTTGGTGGTTTGTCGAGCTTTACGATCAGATTCTTCTTTACTTCCTTTGCAAAGTCTGAGTCACCAAAATCCACGTGTTCCAGATCAGCCATGAACCAGTCCATTCTCCCCTGGAGGAACTCAACCATTTCATCGATTTGCTTGTTCAGCTTCTTGATCATTCGATTCTTGGCAAGGAGACAAAACTCTGGTGCATTTAAGTCAGCCAGTTCTGTGAGCTGATCATTTCCTACCTTTCGTTTGATGTGGGTTGAGATACCTGTCTTCCAACTAGAGGATTCTCCCCTGTTGCTGGGTGGAACGGGGCACGAAAGGAACCAATTCGGCGAAGGACATGCTGAGGACGGAGGACATGACAGTTGTTCTTAAGAACATGGTCAGAGAGATCAACACCAACTTCAAGGAGAAGGGTCGTGATAACAGATGCAAACGGAAGATGCCCTTGAAACTGAGGCGTAGCCACTTGGATGATGGAGGAAAGGACTAGATGAGGCAGGCTGAGGCAAGTCGAGCGAAAAGCACCAAACATAATCCATCCATCGATGGGAGTGATGAGGTCGAGATCAAAGGAACGAGGTAGGAAGACCCGAGTTACATACTAGTGAAGAACTCTGAGGGTTTCAGGTATCTTAAAGACTTCGACCCGTCGAGCGTTTGTTGGAACCTGGCACAAAAGTCGATTTTCCAGTTGAATGTCCCATCCAACCTGATAAGTCCTGCAACTATGTGAACAGTTGAGCCAGCGATAGGAACACCAAGGACCGAGGAAAGAACAGATGGAGAGATCGGAACTCTCTTGCCGAAGACAACAGTGGATGTTGTAGGGGGGTCAACGGTGTGGACTCGAAGATTGCAGTAGAAGTGTTGACTGCCTCTTCGCAGTAAGTTCCCGGAGCACGAAACGCCAGAGTGTGCCATCCGAGATTGAAGATGAGGGGGTTGGGCTTACACCATATTTCACAAAGTATTGGTATCGACTTGATAGAAATCGAGGATTTCTTTGGTGCGGAAGGAGTGATCATAAGCATGAGAGAAAGAGGGCATTGGGTGAATATCGACATAGCGGGCAGGAGGGATTTGAGAAACCATTTCAAGCAAGAGCAGGGTAATCGGGAAGTTGAAGTTGTGGGAGAGGATGCAGAAACCCTAGGGAAGAGATTGCTTTTCAGGAGAAGGGGGGAAGGTGAAGAAAAGGAAGTTTGATCGTCAGAAGGGAAAGAGAGGGAGTTATTTCCCCAATTTGAAAGGACGTGCATGCGGGGAAAAAGATTTAGCAAATCCAATCCGACCCTGTATTAATTATGGTAGTGGGAAAAAGGAGAAATGATTCAGTGATTTTCCAAATCCGATTCACTTACCATACCGAGGTTGGTTCGTATCTCACAGAACTTATCTTCGTTTAGTGGTTTTGTGAATAAATCAGCCAGCTGATCAATGGTGGAGATAAAAGAGAGAGAGACGACTTGGTCTTGAACTATTCCCGAATGAAATGGAATTTGACTTCAATGTGCTTAGTTCTAGAATGTTGAACTCAATTTTTGGAGATTGAAATAATGGCACTAGTGTTGTCACAGAGAACATGGATAGTGGGTAGATGAATAAGGTAGGCCCGAAGCTGTGACTTAATCCAAAGAATTTGGGTACAACACTGACCTGCAGCAATGTACTCAGCTTCAGCTGTGGAAAGAGCAACAGAGCTCTGCTTCTTACTTGCCCAGGAAATAAGTTTATCTCCTAGAAACTGGCAAGAACCAGTAGTGCTCTTTCGATCAACAATGCACCCCGCATAGTCGGAGTCACTGTATGCAAGTAAATCAAAAGAATCATTTTTGGAATACCATAATCCCATCGAGGCAGTGCCTTTAAGATATCTAAAGATTCGTTTGACAGCACTAAGATGACTTTCTCTGGGAGAGGACTGAAAGCGGGCACAAAGACATACAATAAATTGGATATCTGGTCTACTAGTCGTTAGATAGAGCAGAGAACCAATCATGCCTCTGTAGAGTTTTGGATCAACGAGGATCCCTTGCTCATCTTTGTCCAGTTTGAGAGAGGTTGTCATGGGAGTATGACATGAGTTAGAGCTAGAGAACCCGAACTTATCAACATGGAATGAACATATTTACTTTGATGAATGAAGATACCTGAGGCTTTTTAGGTAACTTGGAGCCCAAGAAAGTAGGTAAGCTCCCCCATCATACTCATCTCAAATGTGTCGATCATGAGAGAACAAAATTCGGAGCAGAGAGAAGGATTTGTGGAGCCAAAAACAATGTCATCCACATAAATTTGAACAATAAGGATATCTGACTTATCGTATTTGAGAAAGAGTGTGGTGTCAACTTTTCCACGAATGAATTTTTCTGAAATGAGAAATTCTGTGAGGCGTTCGTACCATGCTCTCGGAGCTTGCTTAAGTCCATAAAGGGCTTTTTTTAATCGAAGAACATGAGAAGGAAAAAAGTGATTTTCAAAACCAGGAGGTTGTTTAACAAACACTTCCTCTTTTAGAAGTCCGTTCAGAAAGGCACTCTTCACATCCATCTGATGAAGAGTGAAACCTTTGAAGCAAGCAAATGCACAAAGAATTTGAATAGCTTCAATTCGAGCAACTGGTGCAAAAGTTCATCAAAGTCAATTCCTTCTTCCTGGTTATATCCTTGTGCAACCAGTCGTGCCTTATTTCTAGTAACAGTCCCATCTTCGTTGGTTTTATTACGAAAAACCCATTTGGTGCCAATGACACTTTTGTTTGGAGGCAGAGGAACAAGTTCCCAAACATCACATCTCTCAAATTGGAGAAGTTCATCTTGCATAGCTTTGATCCAAAATTTATCCTTTAGGGCATCTTTGATATGTTTTGGTTCAGTTGTGGACAAAAAGGCTTATTTGCAAAGTCAAGATGTTTCTTAGATCGTGTTACCAAGCGTTCATCAGGATTTCCAATGATTTGTGAAGGAGGATGTGGTTTGAGAATGTGAGGAGGAGCAGGTGCCTCACCGGATGACTCAGAAGAGTTTGGAGAGGAGAGACAGATGAAGAGGAAGGAGGAAGGTCTTCCGAGGGAGGATCTTGAGGTAGTGAAGGAATGAAAGTCACTGATTCTTCTTCCTCAACAGATGGAACTGAGGATGCTGAAGGAAGTTTGTTCATCAAAGACGACATTAATTCACTCTTCGACTTTGCACGATTTGAGATTGAAAACACGGAAGGCTTTACTGTGAGTTGAGTAGCCTAAGAGAATGGCTGGAGAGGATCTAGGATCGAATTTTCCTAAGGTGTCCTTTGTGTTAAGCACAAAGCACTTTCGTCCAAAAGGATGAAAATATGACAATTTTGGCTTTCTAAGTTTGATCATTTCGTAGGGAGTTTTTGAGAATTCCTTCCGAATTAATGTTCTGTTCAGGACATAGCATGCAGTAGCAACCGCTTCTGCCTAAAAATGCTTGGGGAGTATCATGATCAACAAGCATTGTTCTGGCAAGATCAAGTAGTGCTCGATTCTTTCTTTCTGCAATTCCATTTTGCTGAGGAGTCATGGGAGCTAAGAATTCATGACGAATTCCCATGGAGGAACAGAAAAAGTTGAAAGAGCTTGATTCGAATTCTCCAGCGTGATCGCTTCGAATGGTCTTAACTTTTAGACTGAGTTGATTTTCTTCTTCAGAAATCAATTTTTGAGAGAAGAGAGTGCTTCGTTCTCAAGGAATTTAACCCATGTAAAACGACTGAAGTCATCAACAACAACCAAGATGTAGTATTTACCACCAAAACTCATGGTGTTACTTGGACCAAAGAGGTCAATGTGAAGCAGTTCAAAGGTTGAGAGGTTGAGGAAACAGTTTTGTTTTTGAAGGAGGAACGAGTCTGTTTTCCTAGAGAGCAGGCATGACAAAAGAATTCATTGGTTTCTTTGAGCATTGGTAGTCCTCTAGCAAGATCAAGTTTTGACAATCTTGCAAGCCTACTAAGACTTGCATGACCAAGTCTTCTATGCCACAAGAATTCAAGATCCTTTAACACTTTTCCTTGAATGCTTCAGTATTTAGAAGATTCACTGAATAAATGTTTCTTTTCTGTTTCCAACAAACAGCAGTTTGTTGGTGTCAGAAGTTTCGACAAAACAGAAGTTAGATTCAAAGGAGACTTTGTTTCCAGAGTCACAGAGCTAACTGATAGACAGGAGATTATGTTTTAAAGAATCAACAAGAAGAACATTTGAGAAGACAGGATTAGGTAATGAGTCAATAGATCCATGACCAAGAATTCTACCGAAACTATTATCACCAAACATAATTTTACCTCCCTTTTTCAAGGTGAGAGAACTGAATAGTTTAGAATTTCCTGTCATGTGATGTGAACAGCCACTGTCCATATGGCATTCATTGTCTCTTGGAGTCAACTTCTTCTCCTGGTTCTGAGTTATTTGAAACATGAGCAGTGGTTAGATGTTTTGGTACCCAAGTCTTCTTGGGTACCTTGCAATTTTGAATAGTAGAAGGAGGTTTAGAAATTGAGTTTGATTTATGTACAGGAAACTCTTGTTTTCCACAAAAGAACATTTGAATTCTTTTATCCTAAGATGAGTTAAGAAATTCCAGTTCTCAAGACGCGCAACTTCCCTTTTTAGCTTTGAGTTCTCAAATTCCAGTTTATCTTTTGTGAGATCAAAGTTTCTTGGAACCGAACCTAGAATTCCAGGTTCAGAAGAAATAGGAGGAATGAAAGATGCAGAGGATCTATTTTTAATAATGATAGTAGGCCTAGGTGAAATTTTCTGAAGCTCAATCATTTTAGTCTGATGATCACACATACGTTTTTCTTTTTCAATCTTAACATTTGATTTTTATTCTTTAGACGAGGATTTTTTATTTCAAGTTAGTTACATGACTTTCAAGATCCAGAAAAGCATTTACTAAATCAGTTTTAGAGATTTATATCGGGGTGGCTTTCCCCCGATTGTGAACGATTGTATCGGGGTGGCTTTCCCCCGTTTGATTTCTATTAATAGCTAAGGGTGTCTCCACACCCGTCTTTTTACCAAAAAGAAAGTGATTTATTCAAGGTCATCAAAAGAGCATGTACTCACATGTCAATCATCTGTTTCTGTTATGGGTCCAGCCCATGTTTGGCCCAACCGTTGGGTCTTGTTTGCCACTCTTGGAGCTCACTTGGAGTCTAAGTGGTTGTGGAAGATCTAAGGGGTCAAGAGAGAGATGGAAGAGTAGCCACAATCTAAATTGTGAAGATAAGGCACAAAGAAAGAGAGGAGAGAAAGTTTGCTGGAAATTTCCGTCATTGCAGCAGGGCAGTTCGTTCAAGTGACGATCCTGGGAGATCGCACCGTTGGTTCGTCCTCAAATTTGAGCGAGTGTTGAGGACATTTGAGGCTACGTTCTGACCGTTGTAATATTCATTTGGAGGTTTGGTTTGACGGGAAACGCTCCTGGACATAGGAGTACTGCAACTGTTTTCTGGGTGATATTCTTCACCATGCTCTCTTCTTTGTTACTCTCTTATGTATGGTGATGTTGGTGGGTTGTGAACCTTTCTAGATTGTATGTGGGTTCCTATTCCCTCAATTTCATAATAAGAGAAGGAAGGGTGGACTCCTCTAAGTCCCGTGGTTTTTACTCTTCACACCGAAGAGGTTTTCCACGTAAAAATCGTGTGTTGTCTATCACATTTTCTCATTTGCTTTCGATCGTGCATTGCTGCCCATTTGGTTGGATTAATTGTTTGATTGTCTTGGTGTTGATCCTTTGGGTAGTTGATACACTACCGGGGACCCAATAGGTGGTATCAGAGTCTGGTTCGAGTTGGTCATCGGTATGGATTCCGCAAGTAGTAGTGGTGGCAACTCAATGATTAAATTGACATCATCCAATTATTCCTTTTGGAAACCTATGATGGAGGATCTGTTGCATTGCAGAGATTTGTTCGATCCTATTGGTGTAGCTACAGAAGCTGGTAGTTTTGTTTCTGGTACTAAACCAACGAAGCCGGAGAAAATGGAAGACATAGATTGGCAAAAATTAAAGAGGAAAACTTTGGGCACTATTAGACAATGGGTTGATATCAGTATTTTCAACCATGTGGCACAGGAGACCGACCCATATGATATGTGGAAGAAATTGGAAGGTCTTTATGAAAGAAAGAAGGCACATAACAAAGCTTCATTGATAAAGAAGCTTGTTAATATGAAGCTGAAAGGTGGAAAGTCAGTCTCTGAGCATATGAGTGATTTTCAGGAAATCATCAATAAACTGACAACTATGAAGATTGTTCTTGATGATGAGTTGCAGGCTTTGTTCTTGTTGAGCTCTTTGCCAGATAGTTGGGAGACCTTGGTTGTGTCTTTAAGTAACTCTGCTCCAGATGGTGTGCTCTCTATGGAGGTGATTAAAGAGAGCGTACTCAATGAAGAGCTTAGAAGAAAGGAGATGGGAGTTGATAATTCGCATGCTCTTGTTGTGGAGAATCGAGGAAGAAGCAAGAGTAAGGGTCCTAGAGGTGAAGTAGCTCAAGGGGAAGGTCCAAGTCTAGAGATGGATACAAAGAGACTAGAACATGTCATTATTGCAACACTCTTGGTCACATTCAAAGGTTTTGCCGAATTCGAAAGAGAGATCAAGGGAAGAGACCGGATTCACAAAAGGAGAGTGATGACAGTAATACCGCAACAACCACTTCCAAAAGTGATGGTGGAGTCACTTTGATTTGTGTAACTGGTGAGTGTCATCATGTGGGGAGCCTAGATACAGAATGGTTGGTAGATTCAGCTGCTTCGTATCATTGTGTTCCCAAAAGGGAGTACTTCTTGAACTACCAATCTGGTGACTTTGGTAAAGTGAAGATGGGAAATCAAAGTTCAGCGGACATTGTTGGATTAGGCGATATTCGAGTGAAGACAAATGTTGGGTGCATCCTTACTTTGAAGAATGTTTGTCATGTCCCAGATTTACGTATTAATCTGTTAGCTGCAAATGTCCTTGATCAAGAAGGCTTTCGACACACTTTTGGTGATGGCAAGTGGAAGTTGTCTAAGGGTTCATTGACGGTTGCTCGTGGTGACTTGTGCTGCACTTTGTATAAGACATACTTTGATGTATGTTATGGTGAGGTGAATGCAGTTGAAGAAAAGAACTCTCCAAACTTGTGGCATCGAAGGCTAGGTCATATGAGTGACAAAGGGATCAAGCTATTGGCGGGTAAATCCCTTATCCCTGTTGATAATTCAATTTCTATTGACCCTTGCGATCATTGTTTAGCAGGTAAGCAGCATAGAGCTTCCTTCTCTGGCAAGTCTACCATAAAGCAAGATAAATTGCAGTTGGTTCATTCTGATGTTTGTGGTCCAATTGAGATGGAGTCTCTTAGTGGAAATAAGTACTTTCTCACATTCATTGATGATGCTACTCGGAAAACTTGGGCGTATATGTTGAAGACAAAAAGCCAAGTGTTTGATACCTTCAGAAATTTCCATGCCATGGTAGAAAGGGAGACAGGAAAAAAGCTGAAGTGTCTTCGATCTGATAATGGAGGTGAGTATACTTCCAATGAGTTCATGAGCTATTGCTCTCACCATGGAATTAGGCATGAGAAAACGGTTCTTGGCACACCTCAGCAAAATGGAGTTGCAGAGAGGATGAACAGAACTATTGTGGAGAAGGTGAGATGTATGCTTAGAATGTCTGATCTTCCTAAGACATTTTGGGCTGAAGCAGTGCAGTGTGCAGTTCATTTGATTAATCGATCTCCATCGATTCCTCTTGGTCTTGACATTCCAGATAGAGCTTGGATGGGACGTGATCCCACTTATTCACATTTGAGAGTTTTTGGCTGCAAGGCTTTCATGCATGTTCCAAAAGAGCAGAGATCCAAGCTTGATTCGAAGACCACTCCTTGTATATTTGTTGGTTATGGGGATGAAGAGTATGGTTTCAGACTCTATGATCCAGAGAAGAAAAAGGTAGTGAGAAGCAGAGATGTGGCATTCTTTGAGCATGAGAAGGGTGCAGATCTTCTGAGTTCGAGGTACTCTTCTACTTCAGAGTTTCCTGTTGATGTTACTAATAGTACTTCCTCTACTTCTTCTACTTCTACTATTCAGCCAACAAATGAGAATGTTGAGGATGCGGTCGATGATGTTGGTGAGGTACAACCTGAGACTGATGTACCCGATCATTTTTATGAGAATGATCATAACGAGTCTTCATCAGATGAGGATACCCAAGAGGAAGATATAGATGAGGAAGAGGTTCATGATCAGGGGGAGCAATCTACCCCTCAAGTGGAGGATACACATGTTCGAAGGTCAACTAGAGAGCGAAAACCTTCAACAAAGTATCCAAGCTCAGAGTTCATTCTAGTTACTGAAGATGGAGAGCCAGGATGTTATCAAGAAGTTCTATCTCATGGTGAGAAGAACCAATGGCTTGATGCTATGAAAGAGGAGACGGATTCATTGAGGAAGAATGAAACTTATGAGCTAGTGAAGCTTCCCAAGGGCAAGAAAGTCTTGAGAAACAGATGGGTTTTTAAGAACAAGACAGATGGTGAGAAGATAGTGAATAAGAAAGCCAGATTAGTGGTGAAAGGCTGCAATCAAAAGAAGGGCATTGATTTTGATGAGATCTTCTCTCCAGTGGTCAAAATGACAGATATCAGAACAGTTTTGGGTTTAACTGCAAGTCTTGATCTTGAGTTGGAGCAACTTGATGTAAAAACAGCATTTTTACATGGTGATTTGCAGGAAGAAATCTACATGGAGCAGCCAGAAGATTTTGAAGAGAAATGAAAAGGTGAATTGGTTTGCAAGCTGAAGAAGAGTCTTTATGGGCTCAAACAGGCACCAAGGCAGTGGTACCGGAAGTTTGACTCGTTTATGACAAACAACGGTTATAAACGAACTACAGCTGATCCTTGTGTGTATTTCAGAAAGTTCCATGGAGGTAACATCATCATCCTTCTCCTATGTAGATGATATGCTGATAGTTGGACAAGATGCAGCTATGATTCAGAGTTTGAAGAAAGACTTGTCCAAGTCATTTGACATGAAAGACTTGGGTCCTGCAAAGAAAATCTTAGGCATGGATATTTCTCGTGACAGGAAAGCTGGGAAATTGTGGTTATCCCAAGAGAAGTACATTGAACGGGTGCTTGAGAGGTTCAATATGAAGTATGCTAAGTCTGTGAGTACACCATTAGCAACACATTTCAAGCTAAGAAAGTTTGTCATGCAACTGAGAAGGAGAAAGAAGCGATGTCATATGTACCTTACTCTTCTGCAGTTGGGTCATTGATGTATGCTATGGTGTGTACTCGACCCGATATTGCACATGCGGTTGGTTTAGTGAGTAGATTCTTATCTAATCCAGGTAAGGCTCACTGGGAAGCGGTGAAATGGATTTTCAAGTATTTGTGAGGTACTTCCAAACTGAGTTTGTGTTATGGAGGTGGAAAACCTATACTTGAAGGTTATACAGATGCAGACATGGTAGGTGATCTTGATAGCAGAAAGTCTACCTCAGGTTATGTGTTTACATTTTCATGGGGAGCCATATCATGGCAATCCAAGCTACAAAAATGTGTAGCATTGTCGACTACTGAGGCAGAGTATATCGCAGCCGTGGAAGCAAGAAAGGAGATGTTGTGGCTTAAGAGGTTCCTTCAAGAGTTGGGTTTGAAGCAAAGTGAGTATGCAGTATTTTGTGATAGTCAGAGTGCTATGGATTTGAGCAAGAATTCTATGTACCATGCTCGTACCAAGCATATCGACATTAGATATCATTGGTTGCGAGATGTGATTAAGGAGAATAGAATGAAGCTGAAGAAAGTCCACACCGACAAGAATGGTGCAGACATGTTAACAAAGGTTGTCCCCGGAAGCAAGGTTGAGATTTGCAGCAAGCTTGCCGGGATGAGGTTCAAGTGATCGTCCTCGTGACGCGTCTTTCCCGTAACGGGCTGGAGGGGGAGATTGTTATGGGTCCAGCCCATGTTTGGCCCAATCGTTGGGTCTTGTTTGCCTCTCTTAGAGTCCACTTGGAGTCTAAGTGGTTGTGTAAGATCTAAGGGGTCAAGAGAGAGATGGAAGAGCAGCCACAATCTAAATTGTGAGGCCAAGGCACAAAGAAAGAGAGGAGAGAAATTTTGCTGGAAATTTTCGTCATTGCAGCAGGGCAGTTCGTTCAAGAGACGATCCTGGGAGATCGCACCGTTGGCTCGTCCTAAAATTTGGAGAGAGTGTTGAGGACACTTGAGGCTACGTTCTGACCGTTGGAATCTTCATTTGGAGGTTTGGTTTGACGGGAAACGCTCCTGGACAGAGGAGTACTGCAACTATTTTCTGGGTGATATTCTTCACCAAGCTCTCTTCTTTGTTACTCTCTTATGTATGGTGATGTTGGTGGGTTGTGAACCTTTCTAGATTGTATGTGGGTTCCTATTCCCTCAATTTCATAATAAGAGAAGGAAGGGTGGACTCCTCTAAGTCCCGTGGTTTTTACTCTTCACACCGAAGAGGTTTTCCATGTAAAAATCGTGTATTGTCTATCGCATTTTCTCATTTGCTTTCGATCGTGCATTGCTGCCATTTGGTTGGATTAATTGGTTGATTTTCTTGGTGTTGATCATTTGGGTAGTTGATACACTACCGGGGACCCAATAGTTTCTTCATGATCAGATATTGGCATAAACGCCTGGTTCTTTGTGCTTTTGTCGTCTTCACTGTTAGTATCTGACTCACTCCAAGATGCCTTTAAAACTTTTCCTCTAGATCCTTTGGTTAAAGGACACTCAGACCTTATATGCCCTGTTTTTCAACACTTATAGCAAATAACATTATTGTCATCAAAAACTCTATCATCATCCCTTTTTTATTTTGAAGATACCCTATTATTTCTGTTATGCTTGAACCTGTCAGAAGATCTATATTGACTGTTTTCTCTTCCAATTTCTTTCTTGTATCTTATCAATCTATTATTTCTGTTATGCTT
Source organism: Linum lewisii (assembly GCA_034768395.1). Taxonomy (NCBI): domain Eukaryota; kingdom Viridiplantae; phylum Streptophyta; class Magnoliopsida; order Malpighiales; family Linaceae; genus Linum; species Linum lewisii. Next base: position 44,900,789 of record CM068303.1, on the reverse strand, counting down.
GAACCTGTCAGAAGATCTATATTGATTGTTTTCTCTTCCAATTTCTTTCTTGTATCTTATCAATCTACGAAGCTTACTACTCATCAAAGCAATTTCTTTTTCAATATTCTCGGGTTCATCTTCTTCCCCTGAACTTTCCTCATTCTTTAGTTTTGCTTTAAACGCGATATTCTTTTTTGCTTTTTCTTTTTCTTCTATATCGACCTTTTTATATGACATTTCATTTTGTTTAAGGACAAGTTCATAAATCAACAAGGATCCCATAAGATCTTCAAGAGTAAGAGTATTAAGATTTTTAGCTTCCTCTATTGCAGTTCTTTTAGTCATCCATTCCTTGGGTAGTGATCTAAGAACCTTCCTGACAAGATCAGATCTTTCAATGCTTCTTCCTAAGGTAGATAGTCGATTTACAATAAGATTGAATCTACCATACATTTCAGAGATTGTTTCACCAGGATTCATTTTGAACATTTCGTATTCATGCACAAATAGATCAATTTTTGTATCTTTAACAAAAGAATTTCCTTCATGTGTTGCTTCTAAAATACTTCATATTTCATGAGCAGTTTTACAGGCACATATCCGATTATATTCTTCATCACATAAAGCTTAGTAAAGAACGTTCATAGCCTTAGCATTCAATTGAACTTTAGTCTTTACTTCTTCAGTAATATTATCAGATTAGCAGGAGGTTTAAAGGTTTTAGACCTTACCATTTGCCAGACTGAAATGTCAAGGCTCATAAAGAATACCTCCATCTTGCTTTTCCAGAATTGATAACCAGTTCCGTCAAACCATGGTGGTCTTGTGCTAGAGTGCCCTTCCACATTTGGCGGCCTGCTACTTCCAGTTCCTGTGTTCATCTTTCCAATGGATCAAATTCGTGGCAGACGTTTAGTCTCGATTTTATTTGATCACGAACCTACTCTGATACCAATTGAAAACAGGAAGTTAGCAACTTTACTGAAAGATAACAATGAGAGAATGTAAAAGACAGGAGAGGAATCTTCAATGAAGATTTTGCTGCAAGAGCCTTTCACGTTCAGTAAACGATCGAAGAGAAGTGAACAGAATTACTGAGTGTGTTCAGTAATCTTCAAATTCGAACAGAGAGGAATTGGATGAGCGGAATCAGTGAGAGGATAGAGTGAAAGTAGGTTAGGGAGACACAGGATTTTACGTGGTTCGGTATAACCCTACTCCACGCCCAAGCAAGCTTGGGGAGTCACTTTTATTAAGTATTACAATTACAACCCTCAAGACAAACACTCTTGAGTAAAACACCCTCTGTTTTTCACTTCACCAGTAAAACAGAGCAAACCACTTCCTGAGCTGTATTCCACAGATCTACATTGTGATCAAGAGGTGTGTCCCTTCAAATAGCATCGTGAACTAGCCGTTGGAGGGATGATTCCAACTTTAAATGTTGATTGATTTTTACCCTTGATCATGTGCCTTCCTTTTGTGTCCTGCAATCAGATTAGAAATGAAAGAAGGGATTTGATTGAGAAAGAAGAGAATCTTTCATATGTGAGAAATTTGCTTGAGGGATTACTTTTTCTTCCAACGGCTCTTAGTAATGTGATTTCCTATGCGAATAGGACACATGAACACCCATATGAGTACATTTTTCCTCTAAACAAACTAACCCATTCTCAATCACCATAAAAAATAAAGGAATTTTTGCTAATAAAAATGAACTAAAAAATATAATAATAAAATTTTTCTTCAATCGAGAGTAGTAACATCCAACTTTATAATAATAAAGTTGCGAGAAATTCTCACAACCTAAAAATAAATAAAAAATTCAAAATTTCTACCCAAAAAAAACTTTCAAAATACTCGAAACAAACCGCATCTCCTGGCTTCAAATCAAATCAACTTTTCAAAATCGAACTGCGTGGACTTTGATTTTGGTTCCCGGATACGTATGTAGTCACTAGACTCGAGTCCAACTTTCTAAAATCTTTTCATAAATTTCCCATTTATTTAATCTAGTAACGCCTACTCCCATTCTAGTGGGGGTTCGTGAAACGTTAATCAAGTAGCGTTAGTCTCTTTATCTAAAAAAGACACGTGAAATTCCTTTTCAACATATGTCTTCAAAACACTTAAGCTAAGAAGTATCGAAGTTAGTAGTACCAATTATTGGGGGTTGTGGGGTGCTAATCCTTCCCCACACGTAATCCTCCCCGAATCTAGAATCTCTGTACGAAGAACTCGAAACATTTCAAAGTGTCTAATCCACTTGAAGCGATTGATGGCGACTCCATATGACCAAAATTCAATAGCAACGGTGAGCGCGCGACACGAACGAAACGTTACGACAACTATTATCAAATTTGTGGCCAACCCAATTGAGGAATTAGGCAGAAGAAGGTGATCAACTGTACTTGGACAGGAAAATCAACTGATTGCTTATTGTGTAATTAGCAACATTATTTCCATAAATTTCATTACCAAGCACATTTTGTCGCCACTAGGAAGAGAGCATTTTTCTTGTGCATGGTAAGCCCAGGAAGAACATCCATGTCCAAATCTTCACTCTTCATTCCAGGCGGCATCTTCCAGTCAAAAGCGTAAAGCAAATTAGCCAAAGAGAGCTCCACATTTGCAAGCCCCATATGCATAGCAGGACATATCCTTCTTCCTGCTCCAAATGGTATCAACTCAAAGTCTGCTCCTTTGAAATCGATAGAGCTCCCTATGAACCTTTCAGGCTTGAACTCCTCTGGGTTCTCCCCCCATGCTTCGTTATCCCTACCAATGGCCCAAGCATTCACTTGCACTACTGTGTTTGCTGGTATTTCGTACCCGCCTAAGCTGCATTCCTGACTCGACAACCTTGGTATCAACAATGGAGCTGTGGGTTGCAGTCTCATAGCCTCTTTCACCACTGCTCTTAGGTAAGATAATTGCTGAATCTCTTCTTCATTCACAAACCCTTTCTTCCCAACTGCATCTCTAACTTCCTCCTGCGCTTTCCTCATCGCTATCGGATTCTTCATCAAGTATGTCATGGCCCAAATAACCGTAGCAGCGCTTGTATCTGTACCACCCACGAATATGTTCTGCAAACAGATGTAATCAAATTAAATTCCGTATCTTTGTAAGTCTATATTAATTGGGCATAGTAAGACTAAGATCACTAGTTCGATACCATGAGAATTGCTTTGATGTTGTCGAATCTCAGTTGAACTTTAAGTGACTTGTCCTTAAGAATTTGAAGCAGAACATCTAAAATGTCATCTTGCTCTGGCTTTGCTCTGTTAGGGTCAAGATGCTCATCAATAATCTCTTGATAGAAAGCATCAAGCTCTTTGAAATTCTTATCAAGGCGGCTGGTCAAACCAGTAAGCCTATCAACAAACCCCAGAAAAGGGAAATGATCTGAGAAGAAGAAGCTTGTGAACATGGCCTGAGATTCATTAAGCAACGATTGGAATCTACTTCTCTGATCATTCCCTTCATCCTCAAACTTCTTGCCAAAAGCCACCTGACAGATGATTGTGTTTGTTAGAGACATCATGGCGGCAGACAAGTTGAAAGGCTTGGATCCACCCGAAGAGTTCGATATCTTGTCCATCAATTTCGAGACCTCGTGCTCCCTAAGAGGAGCATAGCTTTGGACCCTATTGGAGCTGAAGAGATGAACCATGCATATCTTCCTCATCTGTCTCCAGTAAGCATCGTAGGGTGCAAATGCCAAGTCAAGGCAGTTGTAGGAAAGTTTCTTGGGGCCGAGAGCTGCAGGCCTGTTGCAGAAAACAAGGTCATGGGTTTTCATGACTTGCTCAGCCATTTTGGCTGTGGAAACTACGAGGATGCGGACAGAGCCGAGTCTGAGGGACATTAAGGGTCCGTAGGTTTGAGAAAGGTGCCATAGATAGCGATGAGGTGCTGATGGATCGAGTTGGAGCAAGTTGCCTAGTAAGGGAAGACCTTTGGGGCCAGGTGGGAGAGAAGCATTATTGTTGTTGTGGGTTTTGAGAAGGAGTAGTGGTAGTAGGAGAAGTGGGAGAGCTAGGATAAGGTAGATTATTGGTGACATGTTTCAGCTAAGTTAGTAATGATTTGTGAAAGAAACAGGTATGAATGAATATATAGCCAATAATATAAGAAAAAAGGGGACTTCTCCTAGTCAGATCTTCACAAACGCAAGGAAACGAGTGAATCAATATACATAAGGATAACGAGGGAATTAACATTCATAAGGGAACAGTAGTAGACGAATAGATTGAACCGATGAGATTGACAGTTTGATGCTCAGAGTTAAAACTATGGCGGCTTAATTATTATTCTGTTTTTAGGTGCTAGCATCGGTTGAGAAACAGATAATCACAACAGTATAGGATGTGAGATGAGAGATGATGATTTTAACGTGAAAAACTCAATCGTAGTTCAACTAAAAACTCCACTATATTTTAGTGGGATTACAAGTTCTCTCCGGCGAAGCGAGAGGATTACAAACTAAGTTATTGGAACACCAATCAACCATAGTGGATAATTACCAATAAGGTGAATAACAAGAGCAAATTAATAACATGTCACACAGAACAAACCAAACTCGTACCCCTTTGTCCAACAGCTATTTCAAGTAAATTAGAACAATTATCTCTCGGGTCAGAATGAAACCCCAAGAATCATGAAGACGCCTATCAAGTTTCAGGACAAACCAACGGTGCAATATTCAAATATGACTTCTTGAACAGATCAACCTGTTGCAACAACGTGAAATTACAACAACTTTTCAGTTTTCTTTTTTTCACTTTTGTTTGCTTTCTCTCTTCTCTGTTGTTCCCGGCTAATAAATTTACTCTCTATTCAATAATAGAGACATTTAGAGTAAGCCATTTGAGCTCTCGGATAAGAGTAAACTAACCACACAATTAACTACTCTTTTACTCATAGTTAAATCAATCAGTATATGTGGTTGAAATTTTATATAGGGTAGTCAGTAACAGCACAGACAGGAAGGAGTAGGGGGATTGAGTAGTGATCGATCGGCGATCGCTGTTGCTCCGCCGGTGAAGAGAAGTGGACGCTGCGGTGGGGTTGCAATAATGGAATGAATGAGCTCTTGTTCTCAGCTCAGCCACCACTGTCATCTTGCTCTTTGGACACTATATTGCATCATTTTATGTTATTTGTATTTAATATTTATTGATTTTTGGCAGTGTATGATCAATCAAGTAGTCTCTAACTCTATAATGGAGGATCATTTCCCCACCTATTCTGCTGGGTAGGATTTTTTGTCGGTCGTCAAGACAAATTACCAGATTCATTTTATTGAATGAAATAAAAGGACATGTCATCCTTCACTTTGAGTATTTGTTTGATGTGTAACTTTATTTTCAACTAGATTTAACTCACACGTGGTAGCAGGAAGCATGGGATCTACTACCATTAGGACACCCTTTAATGTCCTCATATAAGGACACCCCTTATAACCGTAAGATTAGAAAGTAGATTTAATGGACTAAATTAAAATGGACAAAATAGTCATTTAAAACTAGTATATATAATAAATTAATCACAAACCCTAATCTCTAATTCTTAAAACAATCGGCAAAACAAACAAGCTCTCCCTTCCCATCCCTCCAACCACCACCGATATCACCACCGCACTGCCGCCCCCTCGACAACCCAAATCAATTTCGTCGGAACCAGCCTAACGAGCGGGTCGGACTCGGAGTGAAGCACGGATGTCAGGGTATCGAGCACGAGCCTGGCGTGGTCGGTCAAGATCTGCAGCGCATCGGCAAGGGACGTCTCATTGACGCGCGGCTGCGAGCTTCTGTCGAAGTTGACCGTGCTCGAACGGCTCCAGAAGAGGGTGGATTTGAGAGGCGGCTGAGGTGGGGCTAGGCGTGGATGGATTCAAGAGTGACAGATACGAGTGTTTCCACAACCGCATTCGCTCGGTAAGTTACAGATCTGGACCGCATGTACCTTCTTCTTTCGCTAGCAGTTATTTCTTCAGTTGAATCAGATCTCGCACTCGGAATGCTTCTCGCGGTCGTCTCCGGTGATTCCATGCCTTGTGTAGTGCTTGAATTGAAATTTGGTACTTTCTAATGTTTAGTTTGCGATAGATTGGATTCTGTTTGCCTGGAAAATATTAAACGATAGTTTGCAACAGGGAGAGATCTTGTGATTTGGTACTTTGTAATGTATATCAATTGTCAAACAATAGTATGTATAAGTGGCCGGTGGTATGTATATCAATTCTCGTTTTCTACTATGTAGTCCAAAAAATTTCGCCTAATTATTTCTATAAATAAAAGCAACGATTGGAACATTGTTCTTATTCTTTGTTCCGATTTATAATATTGGAGGAACATGTTTCTTTTATTTATTTTGGAACAATGGAACAAGGTTCATTTGGTTAGGGTTTGTGTTCCGAATTCTTAATTGCGAACAAGGTTCATCTGGTTTTTCAAACTAATTCTAAGTTTGTTCCTTTTTTTACAAGAAGATTGTTCCTAAATATGAAAAAAGGAACAATGAACAAAGTTATTATAGAACGGTCTATATGATTGTTCCTGAATATGGAAAAAGGAACCTTGAACAAAATTATTGTAAAACTACTCCCTATACGATTGTTCCTAAATATGAAAAAAGTAACAATGAACAAAGTTATTATAGAACGGCTGCCTATATGATTGTTCCTAAATATGGAAAAAGGAACCTTGAACAAAATTATTGTAAAACTACTCCCTATACGATTGTTCCTAAATATGAAAAAAGGAACAATGAACAAAGTTATTATAGAACGGCTGCCTATATGATTGTTCCTAAATATGGAAAAAGGAACTTTGAACAAAATTATTGTAAAACTAAATATGAGAAAAAATAATGAACGACTATAAAGAATGCCAGAGAAGATGACCGGAAAAAGTATGGCCGGAGAAGCAAAAATAGCGTGCAGGCGGCGAAAAAATAGAATTGTAGGAAGAGATGGAAAATTAAAATAATTAAATTAAATTACACCTAAAGATCTTGATAAATAAAAATTTGCAAAATTAAAGATATGCAATTACATTTCTATCCTTTTAACATGGACCATTAGATCTCCTTTTAAAAATTGAATGGTGATGATTAGTGTCCTCATATGAGGACACTAAGGGGTGTCCTAATGGTAGAAATTCCCGGAAGCATTGATTAGAATATCACAACACTACAAAGTTACATTTTAAATGATTAATTTTTTGGGTAACTTATTATACCAATTAAGATGCATACTACAAAAAAAGAGCCTTTTGCCAACGGGAAAAATCGTTGGTAAAGGTCCAAAAAACCGTTGGCAAAAGTTTAGCCAACGATTTTCCGCCGTCGCCTAGAATCGTCGGCAATACTGCGTCGCCGAATGTATAAGCCAACGGTTTCTCAAAATCGTTGGCAAATCATCCACTTTCACCAACGATTTTTTTCGTTGGCAAATCATTCACTTTCACCAACGAATTTTCTCGTTAGCAAATCTTCTATTTTCAGCAATGATTTTTTCCGTTGGGTAATCATCTACCTTCACCAACGACTTTTCTCGTTGGCATATCATCTACCTTCAGCAGCGAATTTTTCTGTTGGTAAACCATCTAACTACATTAACGGTATAATACGACAAATTTTCAATTTCAAACTACCATATATCAACAAACCATAAATGTACAAGCAATATATAATATACATAATAATAACCTTTCATTTATAGATTATGAAAACATCAAAATATTAGTCATCTGTACATAAGTTGACTCCTACACTTAATTTAGAGTCACTACAAAGTATACATATCTCAAATACCCAATATCTAAGTTCACTTCTAAATTCATAAGTGCTTGAAACAACTTCGTGTCATAACATTGTTCACCATATTCTCTCAGCCGCTAGTGAATCAAACAGCAGCTATTAATTCGATCTTGTGCAACATCCTGTTGCTTTTACTCCTCTTAAAATCCCTTTCAGGATGGAGACTCTGGAGCTTATGAGCTGATATCTCAAATTCCTCAGAGAACAGTACAATATGTGAGAGAAAGGGGTTGAAGGTGGGTGAAGTTAGATGATTTCATGGGAGTGGTACGGTAAAAAGTAAGGAGATGGTAAAAAATATTTTTTTAAATGCAAAGGTACATTCGGAAACCATGTGAACTCATGGTTTCCCCTTAATGAACAGTAGCAAGCCCACACGAGTTATATAATTTAATAGTTTGAGTGCGGCTCGCTGTCAAGGAAATGAGCCTTCCTTGATTGTATCAAGACCAGTCTCAACCATTGATTTATTTTTAGATCTAATGGTTTAAATTAAATGGATAAAAGTGTCATTTCACAATTTAATTTATTTAATTTTTTTTAATTTCTTTTTTGCCCTATTCAACTTAGAAAACGTAACTCACACATACTAGAACACCAACCAAACCAATCTAGATCTCGCAGCTTTCTGCACACTTCAAGTAGTAATTCACAAATCATGCACAATGGCAACCGAGTCAACTAGACTTCCTCACACATAAATATTTAGTAATTCACTCGTTGTGTTTAAGGACGTGTTTATGCACTCATTCATTTTCTAAAATGAGTTTCTTACCATACGCTTGCACATCAACCAAAGTCTTCATCGTTGTGATAACCCGATTACTTCGATTAGGTGCCGAGATTGCCTAGCTTTCTTTACAACTTTTGTGTCTATAGTACTAGTGCTCAACCTGGACATTTCACTTAGGTGTCAGGCTAACAAACAAGCCCTTCTACTATTAATCACACCAAACAAGCCCCTCTACTTAGAATATATAACAAATAAGCCCTTCCATTACAAATATGAAAAACGGCATTACTGAATTGTTGACACGTCACTGACCCGTAGGTTGTTAGAGTTTACACGTCAGCCGATTGGAATGTCAGCAACCCTAACGACGTCATTTTTTTACTATTTGGATTATCTGTTGCTAATAACCCCGAGTCAAAACGAAGTCGTTTCTGGTTGTTGACATTCCAATCGACTGACGTGTAAACTCTAACAACCTACAGGTAAGTGACGTGTCAATTGTGTCAGCAATTCAGTAACGCCGTTTGTCACATTTTTAACGGAAGGGCTTGTTTGTTATGTTCTAAGTAGAGGGCCTTTTTGGTGCAATTAATAGTAAATGGACCTGTTTGTTATCTTTCAATAGTATAAGGACCTCCCAACTTATTATCCCTTTGATTAATATTGAAGAAAATGATAATGATGATGATGCGGGGTGGAGTTTTATCTCCCGCCACGTGTCCTTATATATGTATATGTATAAAAGTGTTATATCGAATTAATTGATATTTTGGTACAGTTTCTCGATGATCTTAATTTTTGAGGACGAAAATTTTTTCAAGTGGGGAAGAAATGTTATAGCTTGAACCTAGTTATAAAATGTTTTCTATGAAATACCTAAAATTCCCTTACTGAAAATGTCAATAATTTAAACTTTTATAGACTAGGATTATATGTGCTAACTTGTTCTTCTTAAGCATTGTGGGATTTGTCGTTTATTCCTAACCAATTCTTTGGACTTAGGCTACTCACGCAAATTATTTACATATAAACATATTTAATTTTTAATGAAATTAGTGATAAGTTAGATACTGTATACTAATAAAAGCAAAATGTATAAGTTAGATACTAGATACTAGATTTCACATGTTTAATAGTTGAAATAGTTTTAGTTTTTGAGGTGACTGTATTATTATAATTCTGCAAGCATTTTGCATCGAAAGGTTGAAATTAAGTGTAAGGGATGTCAGACTCATGGCCACCAAGAGTATCTTTAGACTTTAACCACTATTAGACATGTAATTTCTAAGATCTTATCTATATACCTTTTGGTACATTTAGTATCATTCGATTAAAGATACAAATTCAATGGTCCAAATTTTAATTTTTTAAATAAGAAATATCTGTGATTTCTAACTTAAAATCTTCCCACCCACTGGTTAGCCTATTTGAGTTCTACAGAGGCAGGTCGCAAGTCCGTCCGATTCTCCGAGTCGCAAGAAAACAAAACGAGTATTTTTTTTGAAACAAGAAAACAAAACGAGTTAAAAAAAAAGTAGGTGGAAAAAATATAGAGGGGTTTCACTACTCATAAGATATCATAATATATATATATGATGCTGCCTTTAAAACCATTATTTGTCCCACCTACTGCTCCCATGGCGTTCTCAGCTTCGATATCCGGCGCCACCTCCTGCCTCCTATCCTCCGCCGCATTGCCTCGCGATTCGCTCAAGGAGAAAAACAATCAGAAGACCTCTCTCCCTTCTTATTTGTCTCTCCTTCATCCTCGCTCCTCTGCCTTCAGGTTCTCCCATTTCCCCTTTGATTTTTGTTCAGTACTCGAGGAAATGATGCAATTACTGCTAGCTGTTCATTTTCCACTGCGCCTTTTTTCTTCTTTGCCTCGAAGGAGCAGTAAAGAACTGAAAAAGTGTATGAGTTGGAGTTACGGAGCTCATATTCCGGGAAAGTGAACAAAAAGATATTATGTATAGTTCCTGTGAAAATTTTGGTCATCATCGTGAGACGATCCTTTTATAGGTCTAATATTTGTTTTGTTCTCGTTACGATTTTTTGTTTGTTTGTATTCATGTTGACGTTGGAGTGACAGTTGAGCTGCAAAGGATTGCTGGTTTTGAAATCAATTTATTTTGGTTATTCTTCATAGATTGATGGAGATTGTCCATTGGTTTATTACAGAATAGGACATGTTCCTCCTCGTGGAAGAAAGGAGTCGTCTCGAAGCCTTGCTCCTTCTTCTGCCGCTAAAGGTGTTCTTCCTGTTACATATGGTTTGATTTGGAGTATTCTTTTTATAATGACATAATTTGTTTGGTTGATTCGGTGCATCTTCTCTCTCTGAGCTTTCAGCTGTTGTACTAGATGAATCCAACGAAAAGGTTCTAAAACATAAGAGTCACTCCTGGTCAGTCCATAAGTTTGGGGGCACCTGCGTGGGAAGTTCAGAGAGGATAAAGAACGTGGCGGAGATAATTGCTAGTGACTCTTCTGAAGGGAAGTTTGTGGTGGTTTCAGCAATGTCAAAGGTGACAGATATGATGTATGACTTAATCAACAGGGCACAATCGAGGGATGAGTCCTTTATTACTGCTGCTGATGCTGTATTCGAGAAGCATAGGGTAACAGCTATGGAACTTCTCGAAGGAGATGATCTTGCTACATTTTTGTCACGGTTGCATCATGATATCACCAATCTAAAAGCCATGCTCCGTGCCATTATATAGGTGAATGTTGTTTTCCCTCTCTTGATATATAGAGTGCTTTACTTTTAAGTTGCTGGCAGAACTATGGTTTAATGTCTGCAGAAGATAATGAGTTCTCTAAGAGTTATAGTTTGCCTGTTGTTGTGGCTAATTTAGTCATGTCAGATTGTTGGGACCCCTTACTATGGTCCATTTAAAAATTACCCTGGTGTGTTTTGGTTTCTGCTGCCACTGACAGTAAACTACTTTCATGTGCCTCAGCTGGACACACAACAGAATCTTTTGTGGATTTCGTTGTAGGACATGGAGAATTGTGGTCTGCTCAGCTGTTATCCTATGTTGTGAAGAAGGTTCAGGATTTATCTGCTTGTTTTGTAAGTTACTCTGCCACGCTGATCTCTAATTAAATTCTTCTCTCATGCAGAAAGGACTTGATTGCAAATGGATGGATACAAGAGATGTTCTTATCGTCAACCCTACCAGTTCTAATCAAGTTGACCCTGATTTTGTCGAATCTGAAAGGAGACTTGAAGAATGGTTCACTCAAAATTCATCCAAGGCAGTTGTTGCAACTGGTTTCATAGCCAGCACACCTCAAAACATTCCAACAACTTTGAAGAGGGATGGTAGTGACTTCTCTGCCGCAATAATGGGTGCATTGTTGAGGGCCGCTCAAGTGACTATATGGACGGATGTTGATGGGGTCTATAGTGCAGACCCTAGGAAAGGTTAGTGCAGACCCTAGGAAAGGTTTGTGCTTTGTAGGACTACGGAGTAAACATTTCACATCGCTTTTTAATCTTGCTTCTGTTCTTATGGCGCAAAATTATTTGAGAGACGATCTGGCATAGAAAAAATTGATGTTCTACAGCATACTGAAATAGTGCATACTCATGTTTCCAATGCAGTTAGCGAGGCTGTGATATTGAAGACCCTATCCTACCAAGAAGCTTGGGAAATGGTGAGCCTGATCGCCATGTTGATAGTCACCAGTCACTTGAAAATATTCTAAGATAGGATTCCTGTGATTATGCAGTCATATTTTGGGGCAAATGTCTTGCATCCTCGAACGATACTTCCGGTGATGCGGTATGATATTCCAATTGTCATAAGGAATATTTTCAACCAATCCGCACCGGGCACCATGATATGTAGACCTTCAACTGGTGAGGAGGAACATGGTCAAATAACAGATTTCCCTGTCAGAGGGTTTGCAACAATAGACAATGTTGCCCTTGTGAATGTTGAAGGGTTAGCTATCTCTTTGCTTTTTAGAATTCTTCATGTCCTCTAGGATTATGTTTGTCACTCACGGACCTGTTTTATTTGGGCAGAACGGGAATGGCTGGTATCCCTGGTACAGCTAGTGCTATCTTTGGTGCTGTCAAAGATGTGGGAGCTAATGTTATCATGATATCACAGGTAAAACACCCATGAAATGGTGTTATCTTTTATCATTTTGTTGGTTAACTTGATACTAAAGGTGTGAATTATATTTAGGCTAGTAGTGAACATTCTGTTTGCTTTGCCGTGCCGAGAAAGAAGTCAAAGCTGTTGTCGATGCTTTGAAATCCAGATTTCGCGAAGCTCTAGATGCTGGACGTCTTTCGCAGGTGCATCCTATACTTATCTGTACCTGCAAATTACGGGGTGTATTAGGAAATAAGTTGGAATTTTTTATATTTTATGACTTCAATATATAAAATTATTATTCATTCTGTGTTTTTTCGTTTGCATTTGAGTTGCTTAAACAGGTTGATTCTATGTCTGCAGTTCTTCTATCCCCCATCCTTAACTTCTTTCAATTAAATCATAACTCAGCATTATGATTTCTCTTTTCAGGTTGCAGTCATTCCAAATTGTAGCATTTTGGCAGCTGTGGGCCAGAAAATGGCTAGCACTCCTGGTGTTAGTGCTACTCTTTTCAATGCCCTAGCTAAGGTACCAAAGTGCAATGTCTTTTTCGTAGAGAAGCGGGCAATATTCTCTCCTGTACTTGAATTTTTTATGTAAATGCAGGCAAATATTAACGTGCGTGCCATAGCTCAAGGCTGTTCTGAGTATAACGTCACGGTAGTTGTCAAGCGTGAAGATTGTGTAAGGGCACTGAGAGCTGCTCACTCCAGATTTTATCTCTCAAAAACAACAATATCAGTGGGCATTATTGGACCTGGTTTGATAGGTGCCACATTACTTGACCAGCTTAGAGATCAGGTTTGATATCAGTTATCAGCTTTATTTTGATGGAAACGTTTTAATTTTGGTATCTTGAGGTTTTAAATGGATTAGTCCTCCCGTACCTCTAACCCCTTCTTAGTGGATCTCCTATCCAAAGCCCTCTTGTTTTCATGTAAGTTAAGTAGTTAAACCCTTGTAAGGTGGAATCTGATTGCTCAAACTCGATGCACCGATATGACATTAAGTATAGATGAAAAGCTTTTGCGCCTCATCATCTTATATAACTTTTGCCTTTGCAGGCAACAGTTCTCAAAGAGGACTTCAACATCGAACTGCGTGTTATGGGCATCACTGGTTCAAAGACAATGCTTTTGAGTGATTCGTGAGTCTTCGTCGTCCTTTTAGTTCTGGGCTATTGTCAAATGTTCTACCTTTCCACTATTTCTATACTGCACTTCTGGTTTAGTCTCAGTAGAGTATCATTCATACCCCAGCTTTGTTGAGCATCAAAATTGATTTTGGTGTACCTGATCAAGTGGTGTATGAGGATAATAGTAGTTTAGGATTGGAGTTTCCATCATTTGGTATTATTCTTGCGAAAAGAGGCAAATGGAAAAAAAAGTTTATCAGGAGTTTATACTCTCTGTTGACATATAACTTATTTAATTAAACCTGGACCGATAGAAGTTGCAATTTAATGAGTTATATTCTTAACTTAATTTGCTTATGGTGTAGTGGGATTGACCTGGCAAGATGGAGAGAAGATATGAAAGGGAAAGGAGAAGTAGCTGATCTAGAGAAGTTCACGCACAACGTGCAAGGAAATCATTTAATCCCAAATACTGTCCTTGTAGATTGCACAGCCGATGCTGCAATTGCTAGCCATTATTATGATTGGCTGCGGAAAGGAATTCATGTTGTTACTCCAAACAAAAAGGCAAATTCAGGGCCACTTGATCAGGTAACTAGAGTAGACATGGTGGATCATCACCAACACAAAGGATACTCCGTTTTCTGCATGTTTATTCCGTTGAAAACCTTCTAATGAGAATATCATTTGGCCTTCAGTTTGATTTTGTGAGGAAAAATATGTAGGTTAAAATTTTAGATATAAGGTTTTGGGTGAAACAATTCTCTGTTTCAATTTATTTTCCTGCATTAACTCATCTTAGTTTGTCTGATCTTTATTTCCAGTATTTAAAGCTCAGAGCGCTTCAGAGGCAATCATACACACATTTCTTCTACGAGGCCACTGTTGGAGCAGGCCTTCCAATTATCAGCACTTTACGGGGTCTCCTTGAAACTGGGGATAAGATACTTCAAGTTGAAGGCATTTTTAGGTAATTTGTTAACGCAATAATAACCTTAAGCTGGAATCTGGGTAACTCTCAAGAATCAGTCCTTACTTTTAGTTTAGTCTGCTGAGTTGTTCCACATGGATTCGTTTCTCTTGACACAAGCTTCTCATGAAATATGTGCAGTGGTACTTTGAGTTATATCTTCAACAATTTTGTGGACGATCGAGCATTTAGTGATGTAGTGTCAGAGGCAAAGGAGAAAGGTTATACGGAACCAGATCCAAGGGATGATCTCTCTGGAACAGATGTTGCTCGAAAGGTGACATGTTTTTCAATTTATGTAGAACTTAGTAATCAGCTGAATTTGAATGTACTTTGATAAAAATTCCGTAAAAATAGTTGTTCTGATTAGCTACCTGATATTTTGATGTTATAGTGGGCAGTATGGCTACTATTTCCTGATTAGCTGTACCACCACCATCCCAATATTCTATGCCACTTTGCTTAAACAGCGTATGACATTTAGTTGGGAAACTCTGTAGCATCTTGATTTTCTGTTAGATATGATTGAAGGAGACAGAGATGCCGGCAGAATGATTCATCATCCATCTCCACAGTTTGATATGATTCTTTCAATCACTTCTCTTAACTTGTGGTACATTTTACAGGTCATAATCCTTGCAAGAGAATCTGGTTTGAAGTTGGAACTTTCTGATATCCCCGTACAAAGTCTAGTTCCAGAGCCCCTCAGAGTAAGACATTTCTGGATCTTCCCATTATAAAAGTGGCATGTTCATCCTCCATAAGTTGTAGAATCAAATGTCGGACATCTCATGATTGCTGCAGGCGAGTGCATCTGCTGATGAGTTCATGAATCAGTTGCCCCAATTTGACCAAGACATAGCCAAGGAACGTCGAGCTGCTGAGGGTGAAGGGGAAGTAAGTATATCTTTGCAGACGCATCAGTCTTCATTCCCATGATCATGGTTTCTAATTTCTTATGACATATATGTGTGTGCGTGTTTGTGCGCTCGCATGTGCAACTAAACAAAAGGTGTTGAGATATGTCGGAGTGGTAGATGTCATACGTGCAGAAGGACGAGTAGAGCTGAGACGATACAAGAAAGATCACGCATTTGCACAGCTTTCTGGCTCCGACAACATAATAGCATTCACTACTAGCAGATACAAGGATCAGCCCTTGATAGTCCGGGGACCTGGTGCAGGTGCGCAGGTTACTGCAGGTGTGTGTGTTCAGCGACATACTGCGGCTAGCTTCCTATCTCGGAGCTCCATCGTAAGCTGAGTCAATCTAGTGAGTAAACCACGAGTGCAACATAATTCAGCTACTTATTGAGCTGTCTATTTGCGGGCTGGTAACGATGGCTAGTGTATGAAGTATGAACTAATCTGCAGCAATGTTTGCTATGCAAAGTAGAATCTCTCTCCCTTACTGAACTTACTTTGATGTCGTTAGTTGTCTCGGTTGTTGGTATTAGTGATTTGTTCCGGTTATTTTAGAATACATTAATGTATTGTATGAGTTTCTTGGTTTTTTTGGTAATTTTCTTTCTAAAGTTCATGAACTTCATGTTTTGATGAACGATTGAGAATATATATATATACCAAAAGGTCCACAGGATTTACTACCATTAGAATACCCTTAGTATCCTAATATCAGGACACTCCTTAGAATCGTAGGATCTTATATTATATCTAATGGTAGATAGAAATTAAGGAGCAAACTTGGAAAAGTGGACCAAAATTAAATGGGGAAAAAATTATGTTATTGTCTGCTTACATTAGGTCTTGTTTTTTTTTGGGCGTAGCACTTCTGGGCGGGAGCGTGCTATAGATTGTGAACCAACCTAGGAGATAAAAATAAAAATAAAAATAAAAAAAGAAGGGGGAGGGGGGAGAGGAGGGGGTTTGGGGGTAGGGGGAGAGGTGGGGAAATGACTGTGAACTCGATCAGTTGAAATCTTTAAAAAATTACATTCATGGGAGTTCGAGAGAAAAATCTTAAAAGAGGATCTAAATCTGAAACTTTGGAGCACCGAACTTGATCACATATATACTTGAATCGAGCTATGGCTTATCCTCGGATCGAGGATAGCTATTATTATGTCCTAATTGGCGAGAGCCCTTATTGTCGAGAAGCCCTAATCGGTGAGAATGAGCCCTTATTAGCGAGAATGAGCCATTATTGGCAAGATTATGTCCTTATGGGAAAGATTATATCCTTATTGGCGAGTTTGTACCCAAATGGCAAGGGAATAATTGTCATCAGCTCTTTCGTCCCCTTACTTACTGTATGAAAATAACAAAATCATTAGTTGGATCCAATTTAAAAAAAGTTAAACAATTAACTTTTATCTATGAGAATTTTTTTTTTAATGAAACATACTAAACAAGAACAAATAACGGAAAGTAAATAAATTGAGAGATTAATTGGAGAAAATTAACAAACCATTAATGATAAAAAAATAGCAAACCATTAATAAAAGGTAATAATTAACTGGAGAAATTAGGGAATCAAAGATTAGCAAACTATTAACTGGGAAAAATTAGAGAATCAAAATTAAGTAATTAACTCCACAATTAAATCTAAATGATCAAAATTAGCAAACCATTAATAAATGTAATAATTAATTAAAATTAGCAAACCATTGAAAGAGGATCTAAATCCGAAATTTTGGAGCACCGAGCTTGATCACATATATACTTGAATCGAGCAATGGCTTATCCTCAGATCGAGGATAGCTATTATTATGCCCTAATTGGCGAGAATGAGCCCTTATTGGTCAGAAGCCCTAATCGGCGAGAATGAGCCCTTATTGGCGAGAATGAGCCATTATTGGCAAGATTATGTCCTTATTGGCGAGTTTGTACCCAAATGGCAAGGGAATAATTGTCATCAGCTCTTCCGCCTCCTAACTTACTGTATGAAAATAACAAAATCATTAGTTGGATCCAATTTTAAAAAAGTTAAACAATTAACTTTTATCTATGGAGAAAAAAAAATAAATGAAACAAACTAAACAAGAACAAATATTGGAAAGTAAATAAATTGAGAGATTAATTGGAGAAAATTAAGGTTAGGAGATCCAACTCCAACCCTTTCCAAGGGTTGGAAGTGTTCCAACATTTTCTCAATCATTAGATCACCCTTTGACCCTTTGACCAATCTAATGGTCCAAATTTGTTAGGGGTATTTAGGACTTTACACATAATTTAATTATTATATTTAATTTAAATATATTATGTTTAATATTTAAATATTCAGACTCTATTTCTCAACCACTGTTGCCGGCGACTTTTCTGGTGACCGGCCGTCGTTGCCGGCAACTTTTCCGGCGAGGTTCTGGCAAAAAAAAATTTCTTTCAAAAAAAATTTTTGAATTTATTTTTTTACTTAAAAAAAATACCACCTTTTTTCCTGTTAACTCGTTAACAGGTTTTTTAAACTGATAACTAGTTAACATAGTTTTTAACTAATAACTAGTTAACAGTGTTTTTCCGGTGAGACTCCGTCTACTTTTCCAGCGAGACCGACCAACTTCCGGTGAGACTCCGGTGACTTTTCCGGCAAAGGCATGTTAACTAGTTAACACCTTTTTTTGCTGTTAACTAGTTAACAATGTTTTTTTAGTTTGATAACCAGTTACCAGTGTTGTTAACAGGTTTTTTGTTCATAACTAGTTATCTGTACTAGTTCACAAGTTATTTTGGTGATAACTAGTTAACCAATTTTAACAAGATTTTTTTGTTGATAGGTTATCTAACTTGTTAACATCATCATAATTTTGATAACTAGTTAACAAGGGTTTAGGTGATAACTTGTTATCAACATTAGTTAACTAGTTATCAAAATATGTTAACTAGTTATGTTGTTTTTAACTAGTTAACATCATGATTTAGATAACTAGTTAACAAGATTTGTAGGTGATAACTAGTTATCTAATTAACATCGTGATTTAGATAACTAGTTAACATTTTTTAAGATGATAACTAGTTTTTTGTTTGATAACTTGTTAACAGATTTTAACCTGATAACTAGTTAACAATATTTTTTATTGATAACTAGTTAACGAGTAATCATATAATCAAAATTTTAACGAGATTTTTTGTTAACAAGTTATCTAACTAGTTATGCTATTTTTACTAAGTTAACTAGTTAACATTTTTTAGGGGATAACTTGTTATCAACATTAGTTATCTAGTTATCAAAATTAGTTAACAGGTCATTAACAAATTAGCATAATTAGTTAACTAAATAACTTATCGAGTTAACTAGTTAACATCAATACATCATGACTAAGATAACTAGTTAACATTTTTTAAAGATAGTAACTAGGTAATCAATCGAGTTAACTAGTTATCAAAATTAGTCAATTAATTAACTTATCGATTTAACTAGTTAACATCATGATTTAGATAACTAGTTGACAAGATTTTTAGGTGATAACTGGTTTGAAAAATTAGTCAACTAATTAACTTATCGAGTTAACTAGTTAACTATTTATCTAATACAAACTAGTTAACATGTTATTCGACAACTCGTTTATATAATTCAAAGATTATTCCAACAATGTCACAACATAAAAATAGTGACTGAAATTATAATTTTTAATATTCTATAATGTAAAAAATAGTGACTAAAATGTAATTTTCCACAATTGTCAAAATATCATCTTGTTCCGCTGTTCGTCTTCAACCTTGAATCCCGTCGTTGGCCGCCGCCCAATCCATATCAGAAACCCTTCCAGTCTCGAATCGCCACCTCTGCCTTCTTCGCCGTGCCATCTCTGTACGAAAGGGATGCAAATGGTAAAGAGTTCCGATCTGGGGATTTAAGCTTCTAACTAGACGGTAACAGAGTCTTACCCGGCCAGATCGAGATCGAAATCTTCCAGCTGATTCGATCCAATGTCATCGGCGGCCGCCGCCGAAAAGAACCACTATCTCCCGAAATACAGCCGGAAAATCTATTGAACACCTTCCGGCGGCTACTGCATAAACTAGGAATGGGTTTCCGTCCATCGGAAGATAGGCTAAGACGGACACCGGCGTCTTTTCAGCCGTGGCTATTTCTCCGGCGGTTAAGAAATTTGAGAGGGGAAATGGGTTGGGTTATTCGACGGAGGAAGTAAGTGATAGGAAGTAGTTGACGGCGAGAGAATCAAGATCCAGATCGAGAGCGTCACCATCGACATCAGCCCCAACCATCCCGACGGAACATTGAAGTTTTTTCCGATCGATCTGTCGATTTGAATCGCTTGAAGAACTCCGAATGACGTCTGCTGCTCCATCGACATGAAGCAGAAATTCCCGACGCCCATACCGGCATAGTGAAGAAGACAAATAGAGGAGGATAGGGTATTTTTTTAAATACCGAAATTACCCTTCCGGGTATTGGGGTTGGACCGGCCCAACCTTTAAAGATTGGGTCCGGATCCGGAGCAGAAAATTAACAAACCATTAATGATAAAAAAATAGCAAATCATTAATAAAGGTAATAATTAATTGGGGAAATTAGGGAATCAAATTAACGGGGAAAATTAGAGAATCAAAATTAAGTAATTAACTCCATAATTAAATCTAAATTATCAAAATTAGCAAACCATTAATAAAGGTAATAATTAATTAAAATACAATTAACGATATTACCACAATGCCATCAGGTGAGGTCAGCAGCCCACCGCCAGCGGCGGCCACCCCACAACTATATCCTTCACCCAGATGAACGGAACCCTGATCCGATCAACCCTTTCCCGAGTTCTTTAATCTGATCTCTTGGTAGAGTCGTCCTAGTCTCGAAGCTCACATACACTACAAACCTCGCTGGCTTCCCTTCTAGCCACTTCACCACCGCCTCCACTCTCGTCGTTGTCTCCAGTTTGGCCTCGAAACCGTGGGGGATTAGCGAACTCTACCTTTGATTCAAACAGAAAACACTCAAAATTGACATCGCCAAATCAATAAAAACACTACCGTTTTCGACCGGCAAGGCTTTCCACAAGCAGTGTAGACGAGATTAAGTACGGCCTCTGTCGACTCGGAGAAGTTGGAGTGCGAAGTTAGCTCGGCGTGTTCCTGAGCTTCCTCAACGGACTTCTGTTACTCTCCCCCCCTGCTCGGCGGCGCTTTACTCAAACTCTGCTCCACAGCTTTCTTGCCCTGCTCCATATGACCATTATGCTGCCGATCCAACCCCACGGTCGCGGCGGCTGCCGAAATCTGGGGAAGAAGGCAAGAAGCCTCCTCGACAACAGAACGCCGCCGTGGCAGAGGCTGCTCAGGCAGAAGCCCTATTAACAGGCAAGCCCTATTTTTTGTGTGGTTTCATTAGTGTTTTAGTGATGGGCCCAAGCCTAGCAGCTAGGCCTCACACGGCGTACGCACCGTGGTACGCCCCTACAACGATGAAACCCTATAGCCGTCAGTCACCTAAACTTTTCCCTAGAGACTACCTGGGCCGCACGGCATAATGGGGCCCACCATGGGTCCCACAGAAACCCTAGCCGCCATGAGCCGAGGGTTTTCCCATAAGCTTAGGGAGCCTTCCAATCATTCAAGGATACATAGCAGCATTGGATTCAGACCCCAATTAATTATATAGATGTGTGCCCTCAACATCCAAGACACGACACAAATACTCAGAGGATACGGCTTGAGTTGTAGACTCTGAATAGTACGCTTAAGGCTATCCGGTTCTCAAAACCCTAAGAGGTACCTACGACCTTACCTCCATACAGAAGTCACAACATGTTCACTATACTTCTTATTGATGCTAATGTAGTTTATTATGGTAGTTCTTAAAGCCAAATGCTATGTTTTGTTTATATCAAGTTACTCTTAAAAAATTTTCAATAATTTATGGTTATGCTGTAAAAAAAAATTTATGGTTATATATAAAATTGGTTTCTTTAATGGTGCTTGAATGTGATGATTTTCCTTGGACAAATAATGTATATTGGAGGTAATCGTATTTTTATAAATAATGTATATGTTACACCCCGAATTTCGGAGCAAAAAAAAAAAAATTTCCATACGGTTGAGAAATGACCGTAAATTGTTGATTTAATGATTTCGAGTCAAGTTAAGTTCATTCACGGAAGTCAAGAATTATGCTTGGCCGAGTTGGTTGAGGAACCGAACCAACAACCCAAAAATCTCAGGTTCGAATCCCTATTTTTTTCAGATGATGACGTCATAGTGACATCACCACTATTCATCACACCGTTGCACCTCTGTTTCCAGCAACTCATCCGGTGAGGGCTCAAACCTTCATATTATTGATGTTTGTCGGGTTTTGATGATTGTAAATCATCACCCCGTGAATCCACAGCTCTCCAACTCCATTAATGGCCGAGTAACGCCAAAACAGAGTTTCACAGTCGACATCACTAACAACCGACCAACCACTCCTTTCTTTCTCGTGAACTTGACTTTTGGGTACTCCACAGGGCAACGAGAGGCTTCGGAGTCGGCTATAAAAGCCAACAAGCCTTCGACCTTGAGTAACAAAAGCCTCACCGTCGAAGCTCCGACGAGAGTTACGGCGGAGCGTTCCAAACATACTCGACATCGTTTTAAGCCTGGGAATCTTTTCCAACCTTCAAAAGATAGTTTCGTGCGAGAAATAGGGGAATCCGGAGCTTCACCGGAGTTTCACCGAAGGAGAGCTTCTTCTCCTGCAAATTGGAAAAGAAGATGGTAAATTACCGATACAGTCCCTCCTTCTTTTTTCCTTTGTTATTTCGGCCCTTGAAGTTTTCCCTTGTGACAGTTTGATCCTTAACTGTCAACTTGTGACAGATTTGGCCCAACTAACTTTTCAGTTAGTACAAATTGGCCCGAAAGTTACGAAAGTTCGTTAACTCCTTATTTCCATCCGATTCAAGCTACGGAACCGATTTCCAAGTCAACCGACTCGATTTATAGGTGGGTTGGTTTAAGGGGGTAAATTTCTTGGATTAATTAATTCCTTAATTTAAATAGCTATTTGGTTAAACTTTGTCACTAACCAAATATTGTGATTATTCTGAATTAATCGTTTGACGGAAACCGGATCAACGAGTAAGGTATATACTTGGGCCTTATTTTGGACTCGTATATGCTTAAATTAAGGTTCTTAAAATTCTCGTGGTAATTTACTGCTAACCGAGTATTAACCCATCTGAGTTGGTTTTCCCGATAGGTTAGATACTAAAATTGTTAAATTAAGTATTTCCATTCCAATTATTTTGGAAATGAGCTCCGGTAATTCCCTTGACACGGAACATTGGATTTATCGGATGAATAGAAGTGTTGGATTATGGGATAAGTATTATACTCCTTATGGAATATTAATTCCTTAGTATGACGTAATAATTGTTATGATATTATTACGAGGACTTATATATCACCCATAACTCCTATTCAAATCAGCCATCTTCCGAGGGTTAGATTAACTCGGAATAAGATCGCATGATAAACGATGTGGCTTCGATTGCTATGGTGGCTAATTAAACCAATGGATGACGTGATGGATTGTTAAATCCATATGAACTATAAATCTATTACTTGTAGGTACTATAATACCTTGATGATTTGGATGACTAACTGTTGTTTGTAATGAGTGACGCGGATCCTCATTAATTCCGGTTTATAAAGTTATGATACCTAAGGTTAGAGGGACTTAAGTAGTCCAAGTGACTCCCCTACTTACCTGGAAATTAAGACGTAAAGTCTTGGTTTTGACAACAAGGTGTCGTTTCTACGGAAAGTTCCATCTTTTCGGAACCGTCGGTTTTATACCTAATTATGTTTGATTCGACTATGGTTAAATCGTGATGTTATCTGATGATGTTTGGCACCTAGTGTATATAGGTGGAAAGTAAAGCCTCGCTAGCTAGTCCTCCGCCGGGAACATCGATGGATACGGGTTCCTACCGGGTGATGGGAGTTGGGTATTGTTAGCCCCAATCGATTCACGGTAGATGCGTACGGATAGCCCAACCGGATGATAAGAATTGGGTGGAATTAGCCTCGACCAGATGATGGGAGTTGGGTATTGATAGCCCCAATCGATTCATGATAGTCGGGAAGAATAGAGACTCTTGCGAAGTCCCTATTACAGGCTCAGAAGTAAGCCTTAACGATGATGGCGTAGAGGTTAGCTAGGCGGGAAGAGGGGACGCCCTATTGTTTAATGAAAGTTGATCGAGTTGATCTCGATGTGGTGTGGTACTATTGGAATAGCTCATGTGATGTCTTATTGACTTGTGATTTTGTGTGTTAATGATTCACATATAGGTCGTGATTGGAATATTGGATTAATATTCCTTGTGACAAGTCATTCGATAAACAGTAACGGTAATCTCCGTTACGGAAGGATGATTATGGAATTATTGGTTTGCGTTGTTAATTCCATTAAATGTGTTTATTCATGTTTATACGGAATAATCATAATAATGGACTGACCCCGAGCCACCCACCAGTTTTGCAGGAATTTCCTGGACAAGCAACGAACCACCGGAGTTTCTTAAGGCGTGCCGGAGCAGTGGATCATGAGACGGTGTAATGGTGACTTGGAGGGTTGCTCTAAAGTCGTTGGGCCCACTTCCGTTGTAAATGATTTGACGTTTAATACCCTGATTTTATGGTTAGTTTAAAAGTAGTAGGTCAAAGTTGTATTTTTTAACCTTTGAGTCATCGTCTGTCCCGGAACAAGTTGTCGTTTTTCGTGTCATAAAATTGGGGTGTTACAGTATATGTTGGTTGTTTCTAAAAAGTATACTATCTTGATTTTATTTAGAGTTTGGATAATCAATTGTTTTATATATTTATGCTTAATTTGGTAAAATTTTGAATACTTTGTTATTTAATGAATATGATTCGATTCTACGATTACGATTTCACCTTACTTTTCGATTCCACGTGGAATCTTAATTTTGACTACATTGAGCGCAATACATGATGTTCATTGCCTGAGCATTTTTCTGGATAATCTTATATCCTCCTCTGTCCATTTACTCCTCTTTCTCATTAACTGGAGCATCAATGATGATCTTCCAGAGTGTTGGATTAGAGGACTTGACGAATAACTCCATCCTATTTTTCGGGTAACCATAATGGGCTTCCTCAAACTTATGAGGTCAATTTTGAGAGAATCCATCAGCTAGGAACACTGCAGGTTGAGTATCAGCAAGATCAGAAGCACTAATAGTAATAAGTCTCTCATTCTCCTAATCAACTAATTGCACAAATCTTTATAAACGACTAATTGCACTAATTAATTGTTAATCGTCAAGTTTATTGTATATTTTTTTCATTATCTCAACTTAAACTTGATAATTGGTATCCAAAAATCAGGTACCCGAAATTTGGTCTATTTAGGTGAGAATTATCCGTTGATCGGGTAAAGTTGACAAGTATGGGCAAACCCGGTACCCAGTTACAGTGGGTAACTGGTGGGGACGGGTTTGAAGATATCTGCCACATAACCAACCCGATGGGTACCTGGTATGAAACAACGTTGTATTAACCACAATATATCATCTGTGTTAAAGGAACCAGACTCAATTTCTCCTTTAGTCATTTATTTCTTCATTTTAACTCATCGATCGAGCAGTTCGTCATTCCCTCTTGACACCCTACTGCTCTAAAAATTGTTGCTCCATCTCAAAAATCTATTTGCAATCCAAATACAGAGAGATTTGGGGTTCACCCGATGGCTAGCGGGTTTACCCAATACCCATTTTGGAGCTGGAATGGTTTGGATTTTGTAGCTGTTTAGTTTCGAGTGTAGGTACGGGTAATAATCATTTAAAAACTGACGGGTAACGGATACGTGGTATCCGAACACATGGGTACCCATGACCAAGCCTAAATTGTCAACTAACTAAATTTTATGATTTTGTGTAGCAAATTTATAATTTCCATTTCATTATCTTTTAAAATTTTGAGTTTTATTTAACTAAATTGGGCCACATCTAATTTTTAGAACAGGACCTCACAAAATCATTGGACGGCCCTGATAGTAACTAACAAAGAGTAAATAAGTATAGAACAGTTGTTAAAGGATTAAAAACACCTGAGATCGACACAAATGCAAGGATTCAAGATGAACCGCTTAGTGCATGCCCAGCTCTGATACCACTTGTTGTAATCCAAACCCTCAATGTGATCAATTGAAAGCCGAAACCCTAAACTAGAACTCGAGTAATTGTGTCTAAAATAGTCTAACAAATTATAAGACGTTTTCACATAGTATTGATAAGAAGTTGGTCATCAAATCTCTTTGAAGAAACTTTTCTTCACAAAGACACAACTGGAACGATTGTAAGAGCCGAATCAAAACCTTGATTAGTAACATAGTTATTGCAGCATGTTACAATGATTGGTTTTGAGGAATAAGCATGCAAATAATAAGAGTAAAAAGACGAGAATACAGACAATTCACTACAAAAAAAATCTAGCCATAGAGGCACATCGTATTTGCCTCTAAAAGACACATTTTTTTCTTAGAGTTTTACAGGCAAATAACATATTTGTCACTAACGTTGCCTTTGCTAAATGTCAAAGGGTTTAAACCCGAGTGGTTGAAGGAAATGTGCTAAATTATTTCCACTTGGTTTAGGAGGACTTATTGATTGTTTCTATATAGTTTTGAAATATGAATTAAAAAACTCAATAATACGCAGAAATTATGCCAAGAAAAAAAATCAAAATTCAAAAAACGTAAATTACTCCTTACACATTGTTAGAAAATAAATTCATCAGTGTTTATCATATATATATGTGGGTAACACTTCGATACCCTAGCACACTAAAATACTGTCATATTGGTGTTTGAACATTGGAGTTTGAGGGATTTGGTATAGTATTGAGGGGTTAGGATATAGTGTTAGGAGTTTCAAGTTTATTTTTTGGGTTTATGATCTTTTAATTTGGATTTATCGTTAAATGTTAGAGTTTGGAATACAATTTAGAGTTTTGAGTTCATAATGTAGTGTTTGAGGGTTAATATTTAGTGTTTAGGGGTTAGCATTATTAAGTAGCGCTCAGGGTTTGTTGCAATAGGTTTAAGACTCATTATTTGAGTTTTAAAGTATAGAAATGTTAATTTTTATGCTAGCTAGGGTACCGATACCCACGGTACCGAAGTGTTCACCATATATATATTCCACATTTTTTATAAAATTAAGTTAGTTTACGATGAAGGAGACGAAGATTGCTCGTGTGGCAAAGTTCCAACAATGCAAGATGCCATATTCACATGTCATGGCCGTTTGCAATAGGCGAATCAAGATCCCTACTACTACTTTCACGCCCAGTTCCAGTTGTCAACACTAAGCCAGATATATGGAAGGAGTTTCCATCTAATTGGCAGGAAACAAGACTGGCAACCCCATCGTGGGATGAAGATCGTCTTAGATCAGAGATTGGTTAGGGCATTCGGGAGGCCATGACATTCTTGCATAAACAACAAGATGGACTGGATCAAAGACATTGAGCCTCGTTGCAGCTACTGGAACGTAGAAGGACACAATAGGAGGACATGCCAACGGGAGAAGCGCAACAACAGGAATCCAAACCCCTTTAGGAACATTTAGTTACATTTTCAATATCTGGCTTTTTAGTGTCATCTATTTGGTTATCCGTCAGTAGCTTGGTCATTGTGTTTCCTTCTCCGATTGTTTAAAGTTTAATGAACTTTGTCGTATTTTCATTTGCTGGAAAAATACACCATAGTTGAAATTGCCACTAAACCCTATGTACTCACCTAAAAACGGTAATGGTAAGCACCAACATGAATCCCTTCTTGAATGATGATGAAGTGAAACACCATGAAGACAGAGATGAAATGCCAGTTCCTAGTACAGAAAGGTAGAGATTGGATATTGGTCTTCCAATTTATGATTATGCCGAGATGCAGAGAGTTATATAGATGGAAACATCGCGAAACAACGAACGACCATTACGATGAAGTGAAACACTATGAAGATAGAGATGAACCCCATTTTGTGCTTGAAATATGAATGGAGAGAAATGTTTGGATAGCTAAAATTTGTCACACTAACTTCAAACTAAGCTAGATGCAACTACATATATGTTTGTATTATGGTTTTGAACAATGATGTAGAAGCACTAACCGACGTATGTAGAGTAGGTGACACTAGAAATGTAACATCATAAGGTCTTCTAATTTATATCTTTCAAGGATGATACAAAAAGAACGAGTACATTAACTTGACAAGCTTAAAAAAGGGATACAAGGCGAGACAAGGGAAACCCAACTCTCCAATAACTTACGAACACAACAACATAGACAACAATAAAAAACACAACAAATACTAGAACCCCAATTGAGCCCAAATCCTTCTTCTTAACTAGGCTGTTGATATAACCCATGTAGTGTGTCGTTGTGGGACTGCAAAGCCTTGACCCGTGAACGCAGGTGCTCAATCTTGGCATTCTTCCTCTGAATGATCTTGTTCTTATCCCTCCTCATTGCATCCACGGCTCCTGCACATCTAGCTTCTCATAAAATTCACAACTCTTACCCTACACGAAAACTTTCTAATCAACGGGAAGTCGAATGTCAAACACATAAAATAAGAAATACAAATCGATTTTACCTTCTGCTCCAGAGGACACCAAAAGTAGCGTTCCAGATTGTATGCAATAGATTTGGATGCCCTTACCCCTCACTTGTAGTAGACTTCACCTTCCTCATAAATAAGTCTTCCTACTTCTTGAACTTGTGCATTATCCTGTCAACATCTGAAACTGAACCACAACAATAATTAGTGAAAAACATCAAATGAGCATAAATGAGATTAATAAAATGGTAAATTTGTTCACTTACTACAGCTAGAAGAGGCCATACTCCGAAATTGCAAGAAGACTGTTGTTGGGAATGAACTTAGGGTTGGGAATGAAAAATGCATTTGGGAGGGGGGTATTTATACTCAAAAGTCGGCCATACAGGGTTTCAAGGGGGCAGCCAGAACCATGTTGTCTAGTACCTGTGAAACCCTGGATGGCCACCTAACGGAGTCCATGAGGCACTAATGGATGGTGTGCAGCCGGCGTGGTGCCACCTGGCTACACGTTGGCCACAAGTCACATTTGTCCATATATATTTGGACTTATTTTGACGTTGAGACACTTACATTAAATTGTATCACAAAGTTGCCTAGAAAATTACAAAACCCCAGAGTTTAAAGGGAATTGGAATTTTGTAGCCTAATTTAAAATTTTATGTACCGTCAGTAGCCAATTGCGTAACTATGTCCAAAACTAGCACAATCTGACTGGCAGCCAGCCAGCTCGTAGCTGGCCAGCCAGCGCATAGTTGTCCAGCCAGTGCATAGTTGGCCAGCAGCGCATAGCTGGCCAGCTTGCATAAATTACTCTTGAATTCATTTTGTCAGTTGAAATATCAAATATGGTAACATTGTAATATGGTCACTTTTTTTTTGTCTATTTTACAATGGATTATTATTATTATTATTATTATTATTATTATTATTAATTTGATAATATAAGCCGGTCTTGATAAAATAATAATATATAAGCTATAATTAATTAAAGAAAATTATATTAGCCGTCACAATCTCTTGAGTTACGATCCCGAGGTCACGTTTGTTGGAGGCACAACGATGAAGGAGACAACGACTTCCAATAATAGTTTTAACTTTGAATCAATCAGCGCATAACCAGCGCAACGCATAGCTAGACCAGCGGGACGTGACCTCGGGTCACGTTTGTTTTAACTTTGAATTACGAATCCCAACGTCACGTTTGTCGTTGTCTCCTTAATTGTTGTGCATCCAACAAACGTGACCTCGGGATCCGTAACTCAAGAGACTGTGACGGCTAATATAATTTTCTTTAATTAATTATAGCTTATATATATTATTATTTTATCAAGACCAGCTTATATTATCAAATTAATAATAATAATAATAATAATAATAATAATCCATTTGTAAAATAGACAATAAAAAGTGACCATATTGCAATGTTACTATATTTGATATTTCAACTAACAAAATGAATTCAGAGTACGTGCTGGCTGCCAGTCAGATTGTGCTAGTTTTGGACATAGTTACGCAATTGGCTACTGACGGTACATAAAATTTTAAATTAGCCTACAAAATTCCAATTCCCAAAATTTTTAATCATACAACATATAGCGACAACTATAATTAGCCAAAAAAAAAGACAACTATAAATTATTTGCCTCTAAAAAAAATTAATTGTACAACTTATAAAGGCAGTTCTAATAATCTGCCTCCAAAAAAGTTTTTTGTTTAACTTATAAAAGAGGTTATAAATTATCTATTCCTAAAACTATAAAAATATATTTATTAATATTAAAATAAATTATTATTTTATAAATAAAGGCAAATACTCAAGCACGGGCTCAAAGAGCATGGAAAAGTGGTAGGTCAACAACTCGGTCGAAGTGTGGACGAAGACAAAACACAAAGTGGATGAAATGGAGGAGAGGCAAGAGTCAAACAAGTTTCCCCTTCAGGATCATGAATCATGTAATACACAACCTTGGGTAAAACCTAACAAGCCAAAGATGAGATCTGGTTGACTTAAATGTAAGATGAGTTAACTGACTCAACAAGATGTACCCTGACACTGATATGACAATGGCGGGTGCCCAAACTGATGGGACAGAGGACCTGATCACCGATGGCCTTGCAGATCCAGTTTGTCCCTTGGAAGAGTTTGGCAGTTTCTCTGTGCGCCCAAATTTTTTCTCATGATTTCACCTGGACGGTTGGTGTTCCGCCAAAGATTCAAGTTTTTTCTTGGATGGTCGCACACTCAAAGATCGCCTCTTTAGACAAACTTCAACGGAGAGGTTTCCATTTGGTGAATAGGTGTGTTCCCTCTGCTATAGAGAGTTGGACTCGATTAACCATCTCTTTTTGCACTGTGAGTTCGTTGTGACTGTACTGAACAAGATTAATTAGTTCAGTGCTTTCCAGCGTTGGCCCGCTCAGCGAGAGCGTCACCAACGTTTCAAGGAATGGAAAGCGTTGGCCCCATCAACTAACGTCACATCGTTTTCAAATATGTCAAAGGTATGAAGTCTTTGTTTCGATTATTTCCAGTGTTTATTGCTGACTCACGATTTTCAACGAATAGGAGATGGGACGAATCGGGTCTATCATCAAATCATGTGCTTTCTGTTGGCAGATGGATGTTAGCCGCGAACTTCCTCTCAACTGATCTTCTCCTTTGCTGGAATAGGATGATTTTCGATCCTAGTTGTGTGCTCGATTCTTGTTTGGTGATGTTCGGTGAGCTCGAAAGGTTTTGTATTTTTGTCTGATTGCGCTAGTATACTGAAAACGGCAGCAGCCTTTTCTCTTGTGCTGTTTGCTGCAGCTCTCTGTTTTGTTGTGCATCTGCTTGCTACCCTTGTTTGGCTGCTATCATTTAGACTATGTTAACATCAATTTGAAGACTTCTAATTAATATATGTCAAATTATAAATCTCTGTTGAATTAAAAAACAGTACTTATACAATAGGGATGCCTATATATTATAATTTAAGTGACTGTATTCACACTATTACAACAAATATTGTCTAATTAGCATAAAATGCCATTATCATGCGATTTTCATTGAAATCGCAAAAATCATTATTCTTAATGATTAAAATAATCCAAAATTCTACAAATCTGTTACTTTTCACTTAAAATTCAGACATTTCTATCTATAATAATCAATTTTGCCTTTATGGGAAACAATCACAAAGATCAGCCACCATACCTTAAAGTAATAACAAATTAATCTCTTTTTCTTGACAATACATATAATTTTCAACGATAATTTTTTCATATAAAATTACATGTACAGTACGTGTACTTGAAAGAGAAACGACTGTGCATGCATGAAATTCACCAAAAAAAAAACAAAAAAAAATGTGCAATATAGACTCTGCAAAAAGATTTAAAATCCATTTAGGCTGCAAATTAAAGGCTCATGAGCAGGGCGGAGACCGGGCAGCCGGGCCGAGTCCCGCTCATCCCACTTTCGACTCGAGCGTTAAAATCATGTATAATTTTTTTGATATTTGGAATCTGGCTCAGTGTAAATTTTAGTTTCGGATCAGTGTTATATGAACTCGTCTCAATTATCAACACGTGTAGATGGTTAAGTGAGTCCAAGATTATTATATAGCGATTTGCTATATACAGTCCATGTTTTACTTCGCGCAGTCCATATTTTTCCAAAAACTGACCATTATACCCTTATTACTTTGCGCAGTCCAGGTTTTACTTCGCGCAGTCCAGATTTTACTTCGCGCAGTCCGTTTTTACTTCATGCAGTCCAGGTTTTACTTCGCGCAGTCCAAATTTTAACGCAGTTCAGATTTTAATAACTTGAATACCTATAAACCTTAATTTTTTTTTGTTGGATATTTTCGAAGATATTTAATGGTTTATAGTTATTCAATTTATTTTGTAAAAAAATGTGATTATTTTTATTTTATTAGAATATTAATTTTAGAAATGAAATGTTGAATATGTATTTTATTTTACTTTCAAAATAATAAAAATAATTAATTTATTCAAATATGGACTACGTTAGTAAATTTAGATTGCACAAAGTAAAAATGGACTATATTAGTAAAACCTGGACTGCACGAAGTAAGAACGGACTGCGCAAAGTAAAACTTGGACTGAGCGAAGTAAAAACGGACTGCACAAAGTAAAACTTGGACTGCACGAAGCAAGAACGGACTGCACGAAGTAAAACATGGACTGTAAGAAGTAAAAATGGACTGCGCGAAGTAAAACCTGGACTGCACGAAGTAAAATACAATAAGGGCATAATGGTCCATTTTTTAAAAAATACGGACTGCGCGAAGTAAAATACGGACTGTATATAGCAACACCCATTATATATTGACTTGTGAATAAGTAAGAATACAATATTTGATGATAAATCAATTAAATAAATTAAAAAAAAATCGCCGGTGGCACATTTCAATTTTCATTTAGCAAAGAGTATTACTAATAATTTTCAAAAATACTAAAGTAACTAATAAATTTAACACAGCATATATGTTTTTTTTAGTAACAAAATTGTAATACCCTCAGATAGCACCAACTATTGCGTAATCCCCAGAATATATACACCGTATTAGAAAATACTGAAATAGCTCAACCTATTGAGGGTCAAGTTTCATCGTAGCACACCGTGAAGTTCCGTCCAATACTTAACGGAATGTTTGGTTGATGTGTGAATATCGCTTAGTTGGCATAAATATATGTCCATGTATACCATTTTTGATGACGTGTCATATGGTATATGTCCATGTAACTAATATTCGCGTGAGTATACGGAACGTCACCGTTTCCCTGCATATCCACAAACTTCTTCTTCACCTTCACCTTCAAATGCCTCTCCAATATCCCACCAAATTCGGCACCGTCACCGGCGACGTATTCCCCAAATTGAATATTCTGTACTTAGCTGCACCCTTCTTCTTCCTACTGACCCGGTACTCTTCCCCGAAGTATCCAACGAACCCAAACACCCTTTCACGATATCGTCAATGTAAGTGAAATCCCGGGCTAGATCTACCCGATTCTTCCCCGGTAAACCCAAACACCCTTTCACAAACTTCTCGTTGAGCCCGTAAACTGAGCTCAACGATGCCCAGACGATAGCCGGTTGGGGATCTGCCGATTTGCATATCTCGAGGAGCCTTACCAATCCGGTGATGTTGAAATTTTGAGCAGCTTGGCGTCGTTTATGTCTCCTGTGACTATGAAAATTTCTTGGGCTTCCACCATCGATTTCTAAGCTTTCTTCAAAGATGGATTGTAGTAATTGTTAAAATTGTCAATCCCTACGGCGCCGTCTCCTCTCTTTTTCAAGGCCAACGATGCATGAGTCCCCATGAATCCAACGGCGTCGGTGACAAGCATCGACATGCCGCCGAATCGGTGGATCTGGGCGGAGTACGCACCTATTTCTCCCACTAGATTCTGCCCCACGAGGCAGAGAAGTAGCAGCTTCCGGAATCAACGAAGCTCTAGAAGCTTAGATAGGAGGCTGTAAGGGCGATGAGGAATAGAGCCCAGAGGAACATCGTGCTGGTGTAAGAGAAGTATCGGTGGAATTGGCGGTGGCTCCGGTGGTGGTCGATCTTTAATTTTCCCGCAGTAGACAGGCAAAGCTCCTCCTCCAGCGAAGGCATCTCTGGATTTTCTAGTACAACTTTTTTCCTTCTTCGTCGTCGTTGTCGTCGTTGCCACCGCCAATGCCGTCGGCGACCATAATCAAATTGGAGAAATAGAGTGAATTTGATTCGGTGAAGGGAAGATTTGGGTCGAGAAGATGCAGAGAAAACAATGGGGTTTTTTTTTTGGAAATTGGGGGATTGTTTTTTTGAGAGGTGAAGAAAAAATTTGATTATCGAATTTGATTATTTACGCCAACTAATTACACGTCAACACATTATCATAGTACGCGTCATCAAAAATTGTACACTTGGACATATATTGATGCCAGCTGGACGTTATTCACACATCAGCCAAACATTCCGTTAAGTATTGGACGGAACTTCACGGTGTGCTAGATGAAACTTGACCCTCAATAGGTTGAGCTATTTCAGTATTTTCTAATACGGTATGTATATTTGGGGATTACGCAATAGTTGGTGCTATCTGAGGGTATTACACCTAAACTCTAGTTAAAATTAGCTCAAATGTTTACTTTCATACATTTTTTTATTTCAATTTTGGCTCAGTGCAGCATTGCTCCCTGGTTCCGCCCCTGCTGCTGATGAGTCATGAGCATACAACCACCAAGAATAAAATCACGTCCATACTCATATATATCAAATCAAACCACTTCATTTTTAGCCTGCCTTTAGCCTTATGATGTGCCTATATATACACATACATTTGCTTGCCTTGTTTTCACAAATCACACCCACTAAAATCTAGTTCTATCATTCTCCTTTTCCAAACAAAAATGCCACTCCTTCTCGTCTACCTTCTCTTAGCTCTTCTTCCCATCACAATTATCCTAATATCACTACTTCTCCACAGCCAAAATCGAACTCAAACTTACTATCATCTCCCACCTGGTCCTCTAGGTTTGCCCATAATCGGCAACTTGTTCCAACTTGATGGATCCCTTCCTCACATCTCATTAACCCAACTCTCCCATAAATACGGACGACATCTAATATCCTTGAGAATGGGAAGTGTCAAAACCATCGTCGTCTCCTCACCCGAAATGGCCAAGCATGTCCTCCGAACACACGACCATGTACTTTCTAGCCGGCCATCTAGAGTTGGCCAACGGAAGCTCTCTTACGGAGGCATAAACATGGCATTCTCACCCTATGATGCCTATTCTAGAACCATGAAGAAACTATGCATCGTCCATCTCTTCAACACTAACAAAGTCCAATCTTTTAGTCATATCCGAACCTACGAGGTCTCGAAATTGATGGAGAAGATCTCTCACTCCTCTCACAAGCCTTTCAACTTGTCCAGCGCTATGATATCTCTAGCTGGTACACTTGTTTGTCGGATGGCCTTTGGGAAGAAGTACGAGGATGAAGTCAGATTTCAATCATTGATTACTGATACACAATCCATGTTTACTAGCTTCTTCTTCTCCGACCATTTCCCTTGTTTGGAGTTCGTCGATAGACTCACCGGTTTGATGAGTCGGCTGGACATGGCTTTTAAGGAGCTTGATGGGTTTTGTGGAGAGATATTTGATGAACATCATGACACAAATAGGGTGAAGGATGTTGATGATGAGGAAGAGGATGTTGTAGATGTCCTGGTTCGAATCATGAAGGATGATGAGTCCTTCAATAATGTTCAACTCACGGTGGACCACGTTAAGGCAATTATCATGGTAATTTGTCATATGTCAAATCTTGAGCTACAGTTACTGAAAATATCGTAGCTAAATACAGTTGGACTAGAATCGCGAGTTTTATATGGTTATTGATTGAATGGAACGAGTTTGATTCAAACACTTTTATAATTAGTTACAAGAACTAGTTTTTGTCACAAAAAAAAATAGAACTAGTTTTTGTCACAAAAATAAAAGAACTAGTTACAAGACCTCGTAACTAGTTACGAGACAAAATAACTAGTACTTATCTTTTTTTGGACAAAAAATAGTACTTGTAACTAGCTATAAAATTATTTGAATTATGTTTAAATGAAAAAAATATTTGAACTTCATGAACTCTTGATTAAAACACACACCCGTGATTTTGATGATATGTTCCTCACAAGTTTTATGATATTAATAGATCTCTACTAAGCATATATAATTTATATAGATTTCCATATACCTTTTGAAAAAAATCCACATGATTATATATAGATTTCCATATACCTTTTGAAAAGAATCCACATGTTTAGAAGCGGGCTGCTATTTGTAGTCCGTGTTTTATTGTACGTAGTTCGTATTTTCACATAAATGGATAATTATGCTCTTGCAATCCGTATTCATTAATGCAGTCCATTTTTTACTAACGCGATTCATTTTTTTACTAACGCAATCTGTATTTTACTAACGCTGTCAATTTTTTACTAACACAGTTCATTTTTTACTAACGCAGTCCATTTTTTACTAACGTAGTCTATTTTTTACTAAGAAGTATATAATTTTAAATCAATATTATTAATTGATTAAAAAATTATAATTTTCTATCAAATATTAATTTTTCATCATTTATTATAATTTATAAATTATTTAAATTTCATCATTATTAATTTTTCATCATTATAATTTTTCATCAAATCATTTATAATTTTTCATCATTTATTTAATTTTTCATCATTATTAGTTAGTAACACGGATTGCAAATAGCAGCACTTTTAGAATTGTAACCAATTATCTAATTTTTATGTGTAAATATTTATATTTTGATAAAAAATTTATTCCGCAAAAATATGATTTTTCATCCATGATGGGACTAGAAACACACAGAGGTTAAGATACCTTGCTTTTTGTTAGTTGAGCTAGACTGAGTAATTTAAAAATTATTCGAGTTTAGTTGATTTGAATTGGACATGCCCATTAAATATAAGTATGTATCATATAATAAGATCATTCTTTTTGAATTTTTTAACATACCAATTTTAGTTTTATTTTTCATTATTTTTATTATTCGTCAGAACACGAGTTTTTCGGATAGTTGCTTGTTTTGCTCTACCAACTATGTTAGATGGACTAGTTTTGAAAGTCATTTGAGTTGAGTTAGTTCAAATGACCATATCTATCAAACCTAAATATATATTTTATAACATGATCATTCTCTTAAGACTTTTTAATAGGCCAATTGATGTTTCATTTTTTCTTATATTTAATTATTCAATTTTTTTTTGTTCTCCTTGAACCTACATTTGTGGTGTGTGTATAACTATTTTGTACGGATTATGACATCATTTTCCTCCATGAAATAGAGTGATGGAATTGACCAGTTCTAGCAAAATTTAACTGATTCCTAGTTTTCTATCACAAAAGAGATTGTCCAACTCCAATTGAGCTTCGATCCCTCCTTGGATTTGGAATTGAATTCTACTTTAATGAGAAGGAATTGCAATTTTTTACAAAGTGACCTAGGTCCAAAATTGTATTACATTTTAATACCCAATTCTAGTTTGTTAAAGTGGACAGAAAACAAGGAACTAAATTATGTTAGAATTGACAATTATATGAGTGCAATTAAATTCCGCTAGCATGTCTATTCGCCGAATTCCATTAACAGAAAATGACGCCTATAACTTTATAGGTGATTGTATGCTTATAATACATAAACATGATTCTAATAAAATTTGTTCACAGAATTGAAAATATAAATTTTTTTATTACAAAACTTATGAACACAAAGGTTTAGAGGACATTATTCATTTCAAAACTTTGATTAAACATAAATATATATTCTTTATCCTTTACAAATTTTTATAGTCATAAATGGGCCTATTTTTATTATTGTATGTAATTAAAATATATTTAGCTCAAAATAATCCTAATTAATTATTTTTTAAAAATTATATAAACTTTTATATTATAACTAATTGCATTGCTGATAATTATCTAATAATAATTATGGAAACAAATGTGCCTAGTTATAAAAGGTTATGTTTAAATTTATTATATTCCCATTTTCTTGAAAGTGTATTTGTTTCTCCTGGAGACCCAGATGGATTCACCTTATCGGTTGACCTGCATATATACTAAGTTTCTTAGACGTTGTTCTTCCCAAAGCGATAAGAGAAGAGTAGTAAGAGAAGATGATTGAGTGGGTTAAGCCGATATTGTTAAGAACCGTTATATCCTAATAACACGAGTTGTTGGGAGAGAATTCTGAATCGATCTTATATTGTTTACTAACACACCCTCTTAAATGAAGGGCTCATGAAAGAGCCTTAAGTTTGCACAACTTCGATAAGACTTGTGCAACAGATTAGGGGCCATAAAATCTTTAATATGTCTATACGCAGATCTGGTGGTTATCGGGATTCAAAACCTTGACCTCTTTTTTGTCAAAGGGTCTAATACCATGTCAATAACCATTATATCCATATAACTCGAGTTGTTGGGAGAGAGTTCTGAATAGATCTTATATTATTTACTAACAAATATGAAAATAAGGACTCGGAAACATAGAAGTATCGAGGATGGGCCCCTTAAGCATGTAACATGAGGCTTGTGGATAGTTCACACAATATTCAATTCTTCTATAGATGGCTTCACCATTCCTTTTATAGAGTCTCGCGATCAATGTCATGACAGAACATGTCATCCTTTGACGAATGATGACCCCTTGATTAGATCGTAATCTTTGAACATTTAACAAAGGTGATTCAAACCCTAATATGCATGTGAGTTGTCGTGATCCTTGAAACCCTAACAAGATTGGTGCCCACAAACTTTTGTGGTTCGACCTAGTTGTTAGGCCTAGCTATGGTTCTCCAAGTTGGATTATGGCCATCACACTTCTATACTATAAGCAAATATATCTTTTGAGCCTTGTCATATATGATTTTGCATGTTTCTACTTATTTAACCAGTTAATGAATATTTATATAATTATTTTTTAAATAGAATTTATTTCATGAAAATATGCATTGTTCCGACTTTGGACTCAAACCCACAACCACGATGTTAAAGGTTTTTCACTTTATTAGCTAAGGCGGATGGAGAAAGGTGACATAATGATTCTTATGTCTCATAGACATAATTAATTTCTAACCACTAGATTATAAGATAAGAGATCTGAGAGCTGTGGGATAAAAATAATATTATAATATATTTATTACCCCTTATTTAATTATTTTTTCTAATTTAATGCACTACATTTTCCCACCTACTAATAATCTCTTATTTATCTTCATCCCCACAGCTCCTTAATTACTTAACAACACACTAACTATAGGATTGAGAGAGTCATTTTTTCCTCAAATAGTGATTCTTATATTTTGTGAACTAATACATTAACAAATATCAAATACTAGTATTTTGGTGATGCTAGTATTGTGTAATTCAAATTTCAAACCCCAAACACTAATTTCGAAGGCATTACCATGAATACTAATATTGACATGAAATTAAAGCATTATAATTTAAATTGCTAACACCAGTTGAATTGTATTTAAATAAATACTTACAAAATATACTAGTATTTTAAAAGCACACATCGTAACTTTCACTATATTTATCAAAATAATTAAACAAACAGTCTTGGATTTGACACGTTATGAAAATACTAGTATTAGTATACTAGGTATTTACTGTAAATACAACTGAATGATGAGAAGTGGTCGACCGACATTAGAATTTGTAGTTAGGATTAAAAGTTTAGTAAAACAGAATGATTTTTTAAATGAAAAGATAAATAGGGTGAGAGAAAAAAGGTAAGAAACAATAAGAAGATAATAATTTATTGTAATTAATTAATATAATTAACTATCTTAAAAGACAAAAAAATAAAAAAAAATAAAATCAATTCTCCTCATTGGTTTATGTTATCTTGACATAATAATTATTATGTCATCTTCCTTTCTCTTAAATGGGTTTGAATTAAATTTATCCATCAAGTCCAATTATATTTCATATAATATTATTCTTCTTTCAAGATTCTTTTATTAGTCCAAACGATGATTTAGTATTTATTATGTTTAAATATTCATCAAAATGAGTTTATTTATGGACAATAGTTGGTTTATTTAATCTCGACTATGTCTGTTTGGATATGCTTGAAGAGAGTTTTTATTTTGTTTTTAGTTTGTCTTCAACAGAATTTTATTGGTGTGTAAATATACTTTTATTTTGGATTAACACTTTTTTTTATGATGACCATATATATTTATAGTATATAAAGATCAATTATTTAAAATTAGTTCGCTATAATGAATAATTAAATATTGTATTACAGATTTATAAAAATCATATAGGTTTAGAGGATATTGTGAATTTGAAAAATTCATTCAAATAAAAATGATTATTTTTATATTATTTTTCATTTATAATTATTTGATATTTCATAAATGCTATTTGATTTTAGTATGTGATAAAAGTTATTTAACTTCTAAAGCATCATAAAAATAATTTTAATGTTAAATTAAAATAGTATAAATTTTTTATATTTTAACCCAGACAATGGGCTGAAAAGGCTTGAGATAAGGCTCCAACCCTTTCTAAGGGTTGAAAGCCTTCCAACCTTTTCTCAGCCATTAGATCACACTTTGACCCTTTGACCAATTCAAAGGTCTAGATTGTTAGGGGTATTTAGGACTTTACACATATCATTTAATTTTTATATTTAGATTAAATATATTAATATTTAGTGACTAGCCGGTGAATCTCCGGCGACCGGCCAACGTCGCCGGTGACTTTTCCGGCTACCGGCCGCCGTCGCCGGTGCCTTTTCCGGCGAGACTCCGGTGATTTTTTTTTCTTTTAATTTTTTTTTTTCAAAAAACTTGTTAACACCTTTTTTCTGCTGACTAGTTAACAGTGTTTTTTTAACTGATAACTAGTTAACATCGTTTTTTGTTTGATAACTTGTTACCAGATTTTAACCTTATAACTAATTAACAATGTTGTTTTATTGATAACTAGTTAACATTGTTTTTAAACTGATAACTAGTTGACAATATTTTTTATTAGGTAACAATATTTTTTATTGATAACTAGATAACACCTTTTTTTGCTGTTAACGGTGTTTTTTAACTGATAACTAGTTAATATGGTTTTTAAACGGATAACTAGTTAACATCGTATTTTGTTTGATTACTTATTAACAAATTTTAACTTGATAACTAGTTAATGAATAATCATATAATTAAAGCTTTAACGAGAATTTTTGTTAACAGGTTATCTAACTAGTTATGTTATTTTTACCTAGTTAACTAGTTAACATTTTTTAGGGGATAACTTGTTATCAACATTAGTTATCTAGTTATCAAAATTAGTTAACAGGTTATTCTGATGTTAACTAGTTAACGAATTAGCATAATTAGTTAACTAGATAACTTATTGAGTTAACTAGTTAACAACATGACTAAGATAACTAGTTAACATGGTTTTTAAACGGATAACTAGTTAACAACCTTTTTTGTTTGATAACTTGTTAACAGATTTTAACTTGATAACTAGTTAACAAGATTTTTTGTTCACAAGTTATTTTAACTAATTAACATCATGATTAAGATAACTAGTTAACATTTTATTAAGATGATAACTAGTTATCAAATTTAGTTAACTAGTTAACATTACGATTTGATAACTAGTTAACATTATTATTAGATAACTAGTTAACGAGATTATTTGATAATTAGATAACATCATGATTAGTTAACTAGTTATACTATCTAGGTAACATGTTATTCAACGATCGTATTATATAGTTATAAGCTATTCCAACAATATTTACATTCAAATTTTTTAAAAATGCCTAAAATCCTAAACTGTCAACAACAAGAACTTTAATGACTGAAATGTAATTTTTTAAATTTGTTTCCTTTCCTCTAGAACCAACTTTGGATTCTCCTGCTGCAATCAGATCTTAATGTTCAATCAATACACGCCTTTATCCCCTTATCCCTCTCCGTGCACACGCAGCACACCCAATCGTCGCCCTTCCCGCCGCCGCTCTCCGACGTCTCCTCCTCCTTCTTCCTCCTTATCCGCCGCCGATCGTCGCCGTCCGTCTCCTCAATCAGCATCATCTACGTCTTAACATCCTCAACGCCATCGCCAGATTCATCTTTTCCATTTCCTCGCCGCCTTCCGCCGATCGCCGGAACACAACATGCTCCATATCTTCTAACTCTGTGACTTCGCGTCCGCCGCAGCAGGACGAGAAGGATAGCCGCCGCGTTTAATTCTTCCACCCTGCCATGGGTGAAACAGAGAGATCGTGGAAAAGAGAGAAGTTTAGGAGATTGGGGAATTGGAGGAATTTGATTTTTGGGGAAGGAGCTTATTGGGGACGGAGATCGTGTTCGGGTGTTGGGCAGTGGCGACGGTTTGTGTGGTCGGATTTCGGCGAGAAGTGCAGTGCAGTGGGAGATGATTTGGCAAAGAGATGAGACGGTGAGGCAGAGAGAGGAGAAGGTGAAGGGTTTAATAATTTTATTAGAATGCCGAATTTACCCTCCTTTTTTTGGTTGGAACCGGTCCAACCCTTAAAGGGTTGGGTCCGGATCCTCACCCGGCTGGAAAAGTTCTAGTTAACATTTAAAAATATATAAAATTCTAGAACCCGCTCTCCAATTTCCA
Organism: Linum lewisii; assembly: GCA_034768395.1. Taxonomy (NCBI): domain Eukaryota; kingdom Viridiplantae; phylum Streptophyta; class Magnoliopsida; order Malpighiales; family Linaceae; genus Linum; species Linum lewisii. The sequence goes on along the minus strand of CM068303.1, from coordinate 44,858,265 downwards.
TGTCACCGTATCTTTTCCTCGTCACCATTACAACTATACATAGATTGTCTTGAACAGCAAACAACACAATCATTAATATTCAACACAAATACGAATCTACTATTGTTATATTTTACACATGTAACCAGTACACTTTTTTACATGATTAATGTCAATCTTTGTTTTCTAAATTCTGGAATGCTTGACCACAGGACTTATTCATAGCCGGTACAGACACAGTGGCGGCAGCTTTAGTATGGGGAATGACATATCTAATGAAGAACCCATTAGCCATGCACAAAGCTCAACTAGAAGTAAGGCAATCAGTCAGCATTGGCAAAGGTTTCGTAACCGAAGAAGACGTCAAACAACTACCTTACTTAAAATCGGTAGTCAAAGAGACATTGAGGCTACAACCACCAGCGCCATTACTAGTTCGAGAGTCAAGTCAAGATTTCAACTTAGGTGAGTACAAAATCCCGTCTAAAACGGTGGTTTACGTAAATGCATGGGCTATTGGGAGAGACCCCGAAACATGGGGAGTCGATTCGGAGGAGTTTAAGCCAGAGAGGTTCATGGGAACCAAGAGTGTTGTTGTTGATAATAAGTATATGGGAAGTTTGGAGTTTGAGTTGATTCCGTTTGGAGGTGGAAGAAGGAAGTGTCCTGGAATGCATATGGGAATTGCGACTGTGGAGCTGACATTGGCAAATCTGCTCTATTGGTTTGATTGGGAAATGCCCGAGGGAATGACGAGAGAAGATTTGGACATGGATGTCATTTTGGGACTTACCATGCACAAGAAACATGACCTTTGCCTTGTGGCCAGAAGGCATGTATGAAATTGATATTAATTAATGTTGTGTGTATAGTACAAGTTCACATTATATATCTTGAAATATAGCATGTATATCTTATATTTGCATATAGTAAGTAGTGGTTTAGATGCGCAACTATCTAGTTATTATCTCAGACGCAAAGAAAACGCCAAGAAAGACTCCTAAGGCGGCTAATAATAAATTGTATAATGTTCCACTGTAGACATATGTATGATGTGTCTATATGTTAATGTTAGATGTTGACTATTGTACAGGTGCAGTTTGACTCTGGTTATACAAACTCGACACAGGATGATGAAATTCACTAGTAATTTGTTGTTATGGAACGAATACATGAGTTGATGCAGAGAGTTTGAGAGATTGAGATTATCCATATTTATCATGAGGACAATCATGTAGCAGTTTAGCAAGTATTGAGCACAAGATGCTTCTTGATGTATATAATTTTTCTATTTTAGTCTATTGTTAACTTATTAATCGTTTTATGGTGTATTTGTTTATGTTTAAGTAATCACTTGACTTATAATTAATTTATTAGGTTAAGTGCTTAATTAGTTTAAACCAAATAGTTTGTAAGTTATTAGTTAGTTTACAGTGACTCTTTTATTGTGAAGAGCCACGACACGTATCTAGTGCTAAAATTTTCATTTTAGTATGATGTTGAAACCATTTAAGGCCATTGGATCAACCATTTTTTCATCTAAAAGGCCCATATTCATTTGGACAGTTTGGGTATTAGAAAAATATTTTTTCGCAACATTTTTTATTCCGGACATAACTCCTTCCTTTCAAAATTGATATTTTTTTCTTTATATATAAAGACCCGTCTTTCAAAGACGAATCCAACGAAACCCCGATATTGTTCTAGTATTTTTTGAAAATTTGATTTTTCCCCGCACTATATATTGATATGGTTGATTGATTTTTTTTTTGTATGAAAACGGTGCTCAAGTCACCTTACTCATTAGCAATGAATCTGGGTTCAGTAATACCCATACAATCCTGGCGTAACAGAAAACCGAAATTACAATCCGAGGTAGGGAACAAGTGGAATCCAAAGGGGAGCGAATGACCAATGTTAGCCAGAAAATCGGCGACATGATTTCCTTCACGATAGACGTGTGAAAAGGAGACTTCCCAATCACGACTAATGAGGTGGCGGAGAGTGTGAATTTCCCCCGCGTGTTGATGTGTCGGCTCACCAGGTGACCTCAGGAGGTCAAGGGCGACTCGGGAGTCCGTCTGCACAGCGACTTTCCGATGACCAGCTTCCCAGGCCTGCTCGAGACCTATAATGGCTCCGCGGAGCTCAGCTCGAGTAATAGAGCACTTACCCAAATTGACAGCAAAGGTAGAGCTGCAGAACCCAGCTTCATTTCTAATAAGCCCTCCAGCTGCCGCGCTTCCGGACTGCGGTAACACAGACCCGTCGGTGTTCAAGACCACCCACCCCGGGGGGCCGGGTTCCCAAGCAATATCAACACAAACCCGATCAACCTTAACCCCGACATACCTTGGGGAACTGGCTAAGGCAGCCTGAACAGTTTGACTCCATGAATTGATTTTAGCGGCTGTGTTAGTTGCAGAGTTACTCACATTATTGAAAATCCACTCATTCCTTGATTTCCACAGGTACCAACAAGTAATGCCAAGCTTGAGAGAGTCTTGGTTCTTGAGCAGATTGACACACCACTCCAGAAGGGGAGCATTGGCTCTGATCGGATCATTACGAGGGTACCCGAGCTTGTCCCAGACCTGAACTGCGGCTGGGCATTCGCGAAGGATGTGAGTAACTGATTCTTCCGGATTCCCACACTTTGAGCAACGACTATCAATTGCAAGGTGACGCCGTTTCCGTTCAAGGTTCGTCAAGAGTCTATCGTGCATAACGAGCCAAAGGAAGTATTGAATTATGGCAGGCCCCTTCCATTTCCACACGAGATCCCAATGAGCCTCCGGGTTAGGATTAGCCGGCTTAACAATCAAGTCGTAAGCTGATCTGATGGAGAACCTGCCATTGTTCTCCCCACTCCACACCCAAGAATCCTCGCCTCGTCCCGAGTCAGGGGGCAACATCCCCATGATTTTGCCAATCATGTCCTCATTAAGAAATTGTCGAAGCGTCTCAGAATCCCAATTACCCGATTCTGTCGTTAACTCACAAACAGCCGCCTCGATCTCAATATTCTCATGATTCCGAGCTACCTTGTCAATAAGCTTTGTACCTGAATCAAGCCAGCGACTCGTCCAGAAAGGAGTATCCTTGCCATTTTGTATCCCAGACCGAGCGCCTTTTAACATGAACTGCCAAGCATTAGAGATGCCCCTCCACAAACTGGATTGTGAGCTACGATTCCTTGGTCGAAGCTCCCCGTTAACTTCTCGGAAGTACTTGGTGTGGAGGACTTGAACCCAAAGCAGTTCAGGGTTTTGAAAAAATATAAACGCCAATTTCGTCATGTAGGCCATATTCAAGTGACGTGCAAGTCGCAGACCCAAACCTCATTTTGCCTTAGGCTTACAGATCTGCTCCCACGAGATTAAGTGCACCTTACGCTTCTCCAAAGTGGACCCCCACATGAAGTCTCTGATCCGTTTATCAATGGCCTCACACGTGTAGACAGGAATCACAGAAGTTTGCATGAAATATGATGGGATAGCTCCCAAAGCAGACAGGGCCAGCGTTACTCTACCAGCAAGAGAAAGAGTCTTGGTTTTCCATCCCGAGAGCTTCTTGTCCAAACGGTCGAGGATACACTGATAAGTTGCGGAAGATGTTCTGCCATGTAACACCGGAACTCCCAGGTACGTACCTAGATTCTGTGTGAGCGGGATGCCAAGCCTGTCCGCCACAAGCCGGCTGGTGCCTCTATCTGTATTTCTTGAACAGAAAATCCGGAATTTGTCTCTGCTGACTGACTGCCCCGAAGCATTACAGAATTCCTCCAAGCAAGTCGAGATGACCTCCGCCTGATCCATAGAAGCTCTAGCAAACAGGATTAAGTCGTCAGCATAAAAAAGGTGAGAGATCAAAGGGCCACCTGGAACCAAACTGATCGGGATCCAGTCTCCCGCCTCGACCGCCGCATTAATCACGTGACTCAGACGCTCCATGCATAGAGTGAAGAGGAAAGGGGATAGCGGGCATCCCTGGCGGATGCCCCGTTCCGGGACGAATGAATCTGTGAGCTCCCCATTCCAGAGAACTTGGAAACTGGCCGACCGCACGCACATCATAATCAGCTCGATCGTAGAAGTTTCCAAGCCCGTTGCCACCAAGGTATCCTCGAGGAAAGACCATTTGATCCTATCGTAAGCCTTGCGAAGATCGATTTTAACCACCATTCTCTTGTGACGACCTCTGTCGTGCTCCATCGTGTGGATGACTTCCTGAAGCACGATGATATTATCGGAGATTTGTCTGCCAGGGACAAAACTCGTCTGATTTGACTTGATCAATCCATTCATAATAGGCCTGAATCTGGTGGTTAGGCATTTGGTGATCATTTTATAGATAACGTTGCATAAGCTTATAGGGCGGAGCTGTGACATCACCTCGGGATTTTTGACTTTGGGAAGAAGGACCAAGATCGATTCATTGACTTGTTTAATCAGTCCTGGTTCCGCAAAACATCTCGAGATAAATCCGACCACATTCTCTCCAACCGTATCCCAATTGTGCTGAAAAAATATGGGTTGGAACCCATCTTTCCCCGGAGCTTTAAGTTTCCCCATGCTCATCAAGGAGTCTTTAATCTCCAAGGCATTAGGCATTCTTGCTAACCTTGCAGCAGCTGTACTATCCAGTTTAACAAATCCATGTGGCAAGGAATGCTGAACTGGCTCACCATCTCTGAAGAGCTCCGTAAAGAAGGAGACGGAGAGGGTTTTGAGCATTTTCGGGTCCTCTATCCACTCCCCGAGGTCATTTTTAAGCATCACGATCTTGTTGGCAACATGTCTCCTCAAAGTAGATGTGTGGAAGAAGTGTGTATTACGATCGCCGTCAATAATCGAGTTGATCCGAGATTTCTGGATCCAAAGGAGCTCTTCTTCCCAAAGAGTTTTTTCCAGCTCTCTTCTACATTTAGCTGCTGCCTGAATCGAGTCTGGAGAGAGGGTTCGATCAGCATGGCTATCAAGCTCTAAGAGGTGATGTTGTAACGAGCTCTTCCGGAGTTGAATCTGCCCGAAAACATCCTTGTTCCACTTCCGGAGCTTGACAGTCAGCTTTCTTAAATTTGACACCACATCTCCTTCTCCCCGGTTGATTGATTTTTTACCACAACTCTTTCATTTCAAGTCCAATTTTTATTTTCAGATTCATATTTGAAGAAGAATCTAATGGTGCCAATTTTGATATTATTATATTTTTTAAAAATACGTACTTTTGCAGGTCATCACTTATTTCGACCATAACTCCTACATTCCAAGTATGGTTTTTATTACCTAAAAAAGTATGGTTTTTATTTTCTTCATATAGAAAAAATTTGTCTTTGTCAGTAATTTGCAGTAGCAAATACTATTTGCCACACCACTATTTGCGGCAAATAGTGGTGTGGCAAATAGTATTTGCTACTGCAAATTACTACATGAAATAGTGATTGCCGTAGCAAATATAAACTATTTGCTACTGCATTTTCATGTTGTTGTAATTTTGCAGTAGCTAAAGATCACTTTTTTTGTAGTGTCAGAATCCCCCTCGATCGGAATCAAAGTCCCCTCCGCTAGTGAGTCGGATGTGAATCGAGCTCTTCCGCAAATCACCGACCCATTCGCAAGAAAGGGAAACCTCCCAATAAGAAGATAGGGTTGATGGTTGTCTCGGGGGAGGTGGGTTGAGAAGGCAGAGCTAGGAAAGGAGCGTCGTAGATTTGCTCATAACTCTGAATCAGATGTGTGTTTGGTCACTGAAGCCCATCTTTTTAAGATCTTCTCGTCAGATTAAAGGGAAGAAAAAGGGAGAAGGGACCGTAATTGATTCCTTCCTTTGCTGCTTCTTCTTCTTCTTCCTGATTCACTTTACTTCTCGAAATTGCAGCCCATCTATTTACTCCCCAAAAAAAGGTAAAAAATTAAACGTCTCCAAACTCCAAACCCCCCCTCCCCTCTTTCCCTCCCCCCCCCCCCCCCCCAATTATAGAGACTAGATCCCTCTGAATAAGAAGAAGAACTCCTCTCACTTGGCGATTCTGCAATCGCCAAACACTCTGTTCTTCTAAAAAGGAATGTTTTTTCTGTTATTCTTTCTCCAGTTCATCGATATAACAATAATCTAGGGTTCCTTTAGTTGTCTATTTACTGAGATATGATCGGAAGATTCCAATGAATCCTGAAATTGATCGAGTTGATCTGCATTTAGGTTTGAGATATGTTATGGGTTTATCGTCGAAAGTAGAGTTACAGAAGAAGGGTTCATTTGAATTGGGCAATTTGATTTTTGTTAAGAATCTTGAGGAATTGGTTAGACAAATTAGGGTTCATTTGAAATCCTTCAGAGTTCGTAGAGATTTAACGTCGAAGGATATCTTCTTTACTTGTGATAATGTACAGGAATTAAAAGCTTTGCTTGTTTCATTGCAACTAGAAACTTTCCATTGATGGTTGTAGCAGTGTGGTATGATGATAGGGTTGCACAGATAGATGACACCACTCAATTTAAGGAGCTGTTTGATCCAGATCTAGTCGTCTGTCATCGTCGACATTGCTAAGTTATGGACGAAGAGCTGGGGAACAGGACGATCAGTACGCCAGAGTACTGTCAGGCCAACTTCAGCAAGTACTTCACGACGAGGATTTGGTCGGAAAAGAGGTACTCGCCGACGTGGTATGATAATGTACAGGAATTAAAAGCTTTGCTTGTTTCATTGCAACTAGAAACTTTCCATTGATGGTTGTAGCAGTGTGGTATGATGATAGGGTTGCACATATAGATGACACCACTCAATTTAAGGAGCTGTTTGATCCAGATCTAGTCGTCTGTCATCGTCGACATTGCTAAGTTATGGACGAAGAGCTGGGGAACAGGACGATCAGTACGCCAGAGTACTGTCAGGCCAACTTCAGCAAGTACTTCACGACGAGGATTTGGTCGGAAAAGAGGTACTCGCCGACGTATGATGAACGGAGGCCGTGCTACTTCAACGGCGATGTGATGGTGACAAATCTGAAAAGTTTTTTTTGTAAGTACTAGGAAAGTTTTCATTTGTGTAGATGCGAAAAGGGAGAAGTGACTGTAATTAGTATACACATGGATTTCCACGTCAATCCTTGTATCCGACTAACCTTTGGTCACGTCAAGCTGAGTTAGAAGTTTATGAGCTTCTGTCAAATATCATTAACGGAAGGACACGAAAATGGACGGAAAGGATGAAAGTGGCAGAAACGAAATTTTCCAATAAAAGTGGCTAAATCTGACATAAACCAAAAAAGTTATAATAGATTTATGGATTTGTCCTAAAATTAACTAAATTATCTCTTCTATAAATATCACAAACTAAACTATGGTATTCTACTTTATACTCATAAATTATTAATATCTAAAGTATCTCGATAGCTAGTTATTTATCAATCTATGCTACCATAAAATAACATCTCTCTATAATTATTAATCACCAAACCAATCTCCAATTACTCCAACTATGAATCCTGAACAAAGTTCTCCATTTCTGGAGTATTGTAGTCAAGAATGATCTACACACGATCAACTGCAAAAAATGCAGCAGAGACAAAAACTGTTGGCATCTCCAAGATGACATTTTGTTATGTAGCTCGCGACTCAATATTATCGAGGATCCAACAATTAGTATAGATAAAAAAAAGTGGTCTTTGCCAGTGTAAAGAGGAATATTATGAAAACTATCATGACAAAAGCTCTCAAGAAAAGGGACAAACAAGCAAAGTCGCCAATGATAAAGTGAAGATAGCAACTACATCGTCTCAATCAATGAAAAGTATCAAAATAGCAATGCAACAACACTTCAACATGGAAATAGGAAGAATGGAGGAACTTAAAGAGTATATGGATACCAAGGTAAAATTACATGAGGAACGGGAAAAGAAAAAGGAATAAGAGAGAAAGAAAGAAATATATAAGAAAAAAACTAATTGCTCAAAGGCAAGAATTTTTTGGATGTAAAGTTCACTACAGGTTCATGGCATTGGACTAAACTTCTGAAGCTAAGGGCCACTGTTGAACAATACATTGCAGTAGATACTGATGGAGAGCTGCAGTGGAGTGGAAATTATATGCCAAGGTACAAAGTAAGCCAGGTATGGGACTCTATTCGAGCTGCAGGTCAAACAGTTCAATGGCATGATGCAGTTTGGGCAGAATACATAATACCAAAGCATTCTGTTGTGACTTGGTTGATTGTGCAAGATAGAATCTCGACTAGGGACAAAATCTGGAAATGGTATCAGAGTATTGATGGAAGTTGTCTGCTGTGCAACTCAGGGGGAGAGACAAGGGAACACCTGTTTATTGATTGCTCTTACTCTGCTTTGATCACACTTCAGCTGCTACCTGAGATTGTAGGGAAATATTGGGAAGAAGTGGTTAGGTGTGTTGGTAGTTGGAAGACTCAAGGTGTTATAGGGAAGGCTAGGATATTACTTTGGAGAAGTATGATTTACCACATTTGACTCGAAAGATGCAGAAGAGTGTTTGGGGGAGGTAGTAAGACGGAAGACACGTTGATAGATATGATTCGAAAGGAGATAGGAACTTTTGCTTTGGGTAGAAAGGAGGATAATGTAATAGCTAGTATAGTTTGATAGTTTTCTTTTCATGTCTTTTTTGTAGATTGACTAGTTCTATTATTCCACTCTTTTGATGAATAAAATCAACCAATTTCATAAAAAAAAAAAAGATGTACAATGATTATGGAATCACAAAAAAGTCTCCACAAGAGGCAAATTCAAGAGCTACTCGATGAAGATTAATTTCATATTATATTTTGGTTTGTTTGTGCTTTTTAATATATGAATTCGATTAATTTCATATTATGTTTTTGTTTGTTTGTGCTTTTAATATATGAATGTGTCAATTAATTTCATATTGTGTTTTGGTTTGCTTGTGCTTTTTAATATATGAATGTGTGCTTTTATGTTTTTTAAGCTAAGTGTTTATGGTTATTTATTCATTTATTTTTGTAAAAGCATGTGTAATAAATTTTCTATTAGTATTAATGATTGTATTTATTTATTTATATTTGAATATGATTGTAGTCGTGGTTGTGAAATATTTAATATATATTTGGTTTTAGTATTAATTTTAGTTAATTATGTTCGAAATTTATTAAATATATAACTAATAAATATATAATTAGATTTAATATTTAATTAATCTTATGTTATTTTAGAGTTAATAAATTTCATAATTAATTATTTATCTATTATAATATATCCGAGTAACCATTAATCATTCAACAAATATATTATTTTATAATATTAATTTACATTCACCATGGGACCACACTTGCAGTTGCAAAGTAAATTACAAGTTTTGCAAGTTTGCATGAAATTGAGAGTTCTCCACACCAATGCAATTCACGTTGCTATTACATTTGGCTTGTCATGTTATTATGCAATTGCAAATGAAAGCTTAGTGTGAAGGTTGCTACAAATATGGGAATTTGGGATTTGGATACATGGGCATTGAGAAATTATCAATGGGGATTGCAAATGGACTAAACAGATATAGTCCATCTTGAATTTCACCAATAGGCACATTGTAAAATGGGTTGAAAGGGGTCGATGAATCCATGTGTAAAAAGGAAAGTTGACGATGAAGAAACATTACTTCATTGGTCAGAGCATATACAGGGACCAAGTCTTCCTTTGGGCTATTAGACAAATCAATATGAGCTGTTAGATGTGAATGAATGGTTAAGATCAGTTTAAAAAATTTAATGCAATAAAAAAAACCTACCATTAACCCCACCACAGACATAGGGAGAAAGAATCCCCTTTTCTACAGATTTTCCGATTCTTCCCCTTAGCTCTCACCTCCCTTAGTTGCCAATAACTCTCCACCAAGCTTCCCCCTATAGCTGATAACTACAATGCTGCCCACCAGCGATTTCCCACATTGCCGACGATTTCCCTTTTTCGTCGAATCCACCCCACCACCAGCTCCGACCAACGAGAAAACTCACACTGACCAATCCATTTCACTATCGACGCCACCACACCGCCTTTTCTCCACCACCGACCCCACCACACCACATTTTCCCCACTATCGAATTCCCCACCACACCACCTTTTCACCACTGAATCCACCCCCACAACTACGCCTTCTCATCGGTGAATCAACCCCACCATGTTGAAGGGCTGAGATTACTCTTAGGATGTACTCGGACACTCTCGTTTTATACAAATGCATGTACTAGGACACTCTCGTTTTATACATGATTGATTACTATATTGACGACGAGACTGAAAAAGTCGGAAAAATGAAACGATGAATTGAACCGGCCGGTAAAACGAAAGGGGAAATCGGTTGTGATGTAATACGACCAGAGAAGAACCCAAATTGAATCGGCCGGAGAAGGAGAAAGAAATTACGGCAGTTTGAGTTTGTTATTAGAATTAGGATTCATATTAGACTTAACAAAAGAAACGGCATAAATTCTATCAATAATTAATTGTCATAATTATCCATTAGTTACCATAACTGTTCGGATTAGTAATTATAAAATAAATATTTAATATTAAATGATTGGCTAGGGTGAATTTGGTTTAGTGGACCAAATTAGGATTTGGGCACTGAAAAAAATGCCCTTCACTAGTTTATTTATTTATAATTTACAAATCAATAAATGGTCCACTAATCCCATATTCATCCAATCAAGATCCACCAGTTTCATCTTTATCCAATCATGATCCATCAGTCTCATCTTTATCCAATCATGGTCCCCCAATCTATCTTTATCCACATGGTAGATAGAAAATATTTTCCACCAATGGAAATGCGCCAACTCGTTGCTCATAATCTATCATCTTCCTATCTATTTCATCTAATTGTGGTCCACGATCCCATCTTCATCCACTTGGCAAATAGAAAATCTTGTCGACCAATAGAAATGCGCCAACTCACCATAATAATCTATCATCTTCCTATCTATTTCATCACATCATAGTCTACAAATCTCATCTTCAATTCTTCATCCACTTACTTACGAAACCACTTCGGCTTTTTCCTTCTCTCTTTATACTTTTTTTCTCTCCCTTCTCTCTAACTTTAAGCCCTTTTTTTGTTCCGATGGGTGCCGCCGGTGACTCTTCTCTATGAGGCCGGCGACAACCCTTTGCTCTGTATAAATTTTTTTTAGGTTTCGTTTGTGGCCTTTCCTGCTTTCTTCGGCTTTGTGCTTATGTTTGTGTCTTTCTCATCTTTTGTAGATGTTTTCTTCATCCTTTATGGATGTTTTCCTCATCCTTTGTGATGCTTTCATTTCAGATTTGAGTTTTTCAGTTTCTGATGTTTGCTCGAGATACAATGGGAGCTCTTTTTGAGTTTGCTCTTCCTCTTCATTATTGTTCATCTACCTCCTTGCTTCACCTTTTGTGTCGGTGTTTCAGAGATGTTGTGGTATCCAAAGTGAACCCGGATGCATATTGTTGAGTTTGGGGCAGGGACTCTCCGCGGATTTGCTTGTTCAGCTTCGTTGCTCTTGGTCTTCTCTTGGTGGCTTGTGTCTTGCCGTTGACCATGTTGCATGCTGCTCTCTGGTGGACAGCTTTGGTAGGTGATGTTCTTCCGGCAAAAGTTGAAGATGGTGGGTTCATGAAGATGACGGCTGCTTCCATGGAGTAGTGCATTAGGGTTTTAGGTAGTTGGTTTGGGCTATTTTCTTTTAGCTTAAATGGGCTTTCTAATTTATCTAGTGTACCTTGTCTTTCTTTGGGCTTTGGCCTTAAACATTGTATCTCTCTTCAGTTATAATATAACTGTTACTAAAAAAAAATTCTTCATCCACTTGAAAAATAGAAAATCTAATCCACCATAGAAATGTGCAAACTCGCCAATCATAATCTATCATTTTCTTATCTATTTCATCCAATCATGGTCCACAAATTTCATCTTCAAATTCAATCACTTGGTTGGGAAATAGAAATTTTTTCCATCAATAGAAATGCGCCAACTCACCGCTCATTATCTATCATCTCCCTATCTATTTCATCCAATCATGGTCCCACAATCTCATCTTCATCCACTTGGAAAATAGAAAATCTTGTCCACCAATGGAAATGAACCAATTCACTATCATCATATGTCCTTATCTTATCATGTTGCAACCGGGTTGGTTACTAAAATGATCACCAAACTTTGGACAAATAACCCGACGATCACTGATGTTCAAAAATTTTCTTAGCACTCACACAACTTTGACCGATTATCCTAACGGTCACTACCGTCTACGGACATCCAATTTTCCATCCATTTGCATACGTGGCGATGCCATCAAGGCAGCCACATCATTTACATTGCCACATCATCTAAACCAAACCCAAAACCCAAACCTAAACACTCACCCTAATTACCAAACCAAACCAAATCTAAACCAAATCAAACCTTTCCTCCTCTTTCCTCTTCCTCTTCCTCTTCCTATTCCCCTTCCTCTTCCTCTTCTCCACCCTCACTCCCTCACCGCCGCCGCCCCTCCGCCTCGCCGTCACCGCCTTGCCGCCGCCGCTCCTCCACATCATCCCTCTCTTCCTCTTCCTCCTCCTCTCATCCTCCTTCTCTTTCCTCTTCCTCTTCCTCTTCCTCCTCTCCTCCGCCAGATCTGTTTTTCAGATCCTCTTTCCTCTTCCTCTTCGTCCTCCTCTCCTCCACATCATCCCTCCTCCTTCTCTTTCCTCTTCCTCTTTCAGATCCGTTTTCTCCTCCAAGCCTAACAAAAACTTCCTCCGCCTCCCACAACCAAGCGCCACCGTCGTCCGCCGCTACCAGACGGCGGCGTCTCATCGGAGCATAAGAAACTGAACCCCCCTTCGGGCTTTCGACTCATCCCCAACGGATCTGAAAGAGGAAGAGGAAAGAGGATCTGAAAAACAGTTCTGGTGGAGGAGAGGAGGAGGAAGAGGAAGAGGAAAGAGAAGGAGGAGAAGAGGAGGAGGAAGAGGAAGAGAGGGATGATGTGGAGGAGCGGCGGCGGCGGCGAGGCGGGGCGGCGGTGAGGCGGCGACGGTGGCGGGGCGGCGGCGAGGCAGCGGCGGTGAGGGAGTGAGGGTGGAGAAGAGGAAGAGGAAGGGGAAGAGGAAGAGGAGGGAAAGAGGAGGAAAGGTTTGATTTGGTTTAGATTTGGTTTGGTTTGGTAATTAGGGTGAGTGTTTAGGTTTGGGTTTTAGGTTTGGTTTAGATGATGTGGCAATGTAGATGATGTGGCTGCCTTGATGGCATCGCCACGTATGCAAATGGATGGAAAATTGGATGTCCGTAGACGGTAGTGACCGTTAGGATAATCGGTCAAAGTTGTGTGAGTGCTAAGAAATTTTTTGAACATCAGTGATTGTCGGGTTATTTGTCCAAAGTTTGGTGATCATTTTAGTAACCAACCCTGTTGCAACCATAAATATAGTTAACATGATTCATCATACGACTTATCCAATCCTCCAAACATTAAAAGATATGAAAATGAATTCTTCCTCGTCATCTTCTTCCTCTTCCTAATCTTCTTCAAATCGTGACCTTAATAATTTTTTTTTAGAAAAATAGTATCGAATGAGTCATACTCTAACCTAGTTCACATATATCTGCATTTGCGAGCACAATTATAACCAAATCAAGCCTCTTTCCTCAAGGCGTGAAAGGAGGCCAAAAAATTAGTGAAAGGGGTCATGAAGGTGCACATGCTTGCTTGTATTATGTTTGCTTTGTTGAGAACTCAACATACCTACACTATAAGAAAAAGCCTTATTTGTCAAGGTTTTTGGGCACTATTAGTCACGGTAAAAACCGTGACTAAAAAAATTAGTCACGGTTTTAAAAATCGTGACTATATTGACCCTATTTTGTCACGATTTTTAATAAATCGTGACTAACAATTTGGTCACGGTTTATATGTGAACGCGGTGAGTAACAATTTGGTCACGATTTATATGTGAACCGTGAGTAACAATTTGGTCACGGTTTATATGTGAACCGTGACCAATATTAGTCATGATTTATAAGTGATCTTGAAGTCGGAGCCTCGAGGAAGTCATCAGCATCGTGCTTTAGTCGAAGAGTTTCATGAACTCCGTCGGCGTAATTGGGAGCTTGCCATCTGTCATATGTATCGGGAAGCCAATTGTGCGGCTGACTATCTCGCTAATTTAGGACATTCTATTCGTTTTGGGTTTCGTTTCTTGATGTACCCAAATTCTCGTTTGGCTTATTGGCTTCGGTATGACCTTCTTGGGGTCGCCAGGCCAAGAGTTGTTTCTTCTAATAATTAAGGGGTTTTTGCCTCGCTTTTTCACCCAAAAAAAAAAAATTAAGTGTGATCACTGAATTGAAATTACAACCACATAAAGTTAAGTGACCAAAAGGGGAAAATATTAATCACGGTTTCTAAGTGAATCAGGACTAATATTCGTCACGGTTTATAAGTGGACCGTGCGGTGTTTGTGGATTCAAAACCATGACATCCTCCTCTCAAGATCAACCCCCCCCACCACTACACCACAAAACTCGTCATGTCAGTTAAGGTTAAACTATTCCACATAGCCCATGGATCTCCCCCATGCTTTGTCGATGTGGGATTTGCCCAAGATGTCACGTACACCCTGCATCAGGAACTCAACGTCCTCGTTGAGGTTTGCCCCACCATCGTTCAAGAGGGACAGGGAGAGGCTCTGATACCACTTGTAACATCGCAACCTTTTCTAACAAGATATTGTTCGCTTTGGGCCCACCCTCTCACGGATTTGTTTTTGGGTGTTGGTGGATTCGAATTCATGACCTCTGATGACGTTAGATTTACTACGTTTATCTCACCACATTTGAGCCAAATTCCCCTCTTTGTACACCTTTTTGTGATAGTTTTTAGGAACTTTCATGAAAATTGCGTGTTATTGTCCTCTGACCCTCTTTTGGGCAATTTGATGTTGTTTCGAGTTGATTTTTTTTATGTTTCATGTTACCAGATTGTTGAGGACCTTTCTACGAGCTCGACGCTTCAAACGGGGACCAATTCGGAGTTCAGACGAAGCGGGAATCATCAAAAGAAGCATGGAGCTGGAATTTATTTTCCCAGCTCCAAAAGTGCACTATTTGGACAAAAAAAGTGCGCCGGAGCACTTTTTGGTTGCCTCCAGTCGCACTTTTTCAGCGACGCTCTGGAAAATTTTTGCCGACTTTCA
Organism: Linum lewisii; assembly: GCA_034768395.1. Taxonomy (NCBI): domain Eukaryota; kingdom Viridiplantae; phylum Streptophyta; class Magnoliopsida; order Malpighiales; family Linaceae; genus Linum; species Linum lewisii. The sequence continues at coordinate 44,843,095 of CM068303.1, read as the reverse complement.
AAAGTGCGCCTTTTACAAGAAAAAGTGCGCCGGCGCACTTTTTCAGTGCCGCCGGGCGCACTTTTTGGAAAAAATCTAGATTTGAGAGGAAAATAGGGTTTTAAGCCTGAGAAATAGACAGAACGAAAAGACTTCATTCTGATTTCGACGAACCAGACACTCTCGGAGGAGGATTTTGAAGTGACGATTAAGCGAGGAGAAGCGAGGATTAACTCAGGAGTTTTGAAGATTCATCAGGATTAGGTTTTCTCGGAGTAAGATGTCTTCTTCTCCGGTTTTCTTCTCTATTGTTTCTGTGATTTCTTTTGTAGTGATGTCGAGCTAAACTCCTAGGTTTGTTCAGATTAGATGAAGCTCTAGTTAGATTCTGTATGGATGATGTCGGGTTTTTAACCCGTTAATGTTAATTGAGGTTTATTCAGGCATGTGATGAGTTTTCTCTTAAACCCTAATTTGAAGCTCTAAGAATCCGTTGATTGACCATATCGTAGGGTTGCTTCATCTTTGATTTGCGGTTCTGACCATGAACGCATTTCATTCTAGAATTTAGGAGGTCGTTAGGTTCCCTAATATCTTGACCATAGGATTGGAAGAACCTAATCTTTTTGCATGAATTTGTGGCATTTCACTGTTCTTGTTCGTTCTTGATTTCTTGCAAGTTAGCTTGACCATAGGAGCTTATAGGTTTGATAGAATAGAATCTCTACGCACTGACCATGGAGTAGAGATTACAAAAGGAATTGCCGAGTCGTCTAGTCTGTTGAATTTCTTCAATTGCATAGTTTCATCCATCTTAACCGAACTAGCGTGGATTCGAGTCTGAACAACCGTCTTAGTCTATCTTTGAATCCCCACCTTGTTAATTGCTTTGTTTGATTTCATTTGCATTTTTAGTCTACTTAGTTCATTCACAACCAAATTCTGAAACCAAAACGAAACTTCGATAAGCTTTGACACACATTTCTGAGTAATAGAGAAAGGAAGACCCTTGGGAAAAACGATCTCTTTGGAGCAATCCATTGAGTAAAACTAGTGTGCGTTAATCTGCGCACCAAGCTCCTCCTCTCAAGATCAAACCCCCCACTACTACACCATAAAACGTGTCATGTTAGTTAATGTTAAACTATTCCACATAGCTCATGGATCTACCCGTGTTTTGTCGATGTGGGATTTGCCTAGGATGTCACATTATAGATATACTAATCTTCTGAACTGTGAAGAACCATCTGTTTCAGTTCATGAATTTAACTATTTTATGAACTACTAAATTGTATCTTGCAACTGCTAGATTGTTCGTGAGTTACCATCAGGTTGATATAATGAGCCCTTCTGCTTTTAATTTGTATGCAAGTTTGTCATTTGAGAAGATGACTTACAAAAGGAGGTGTTGATTGTTGTGCATTTCGTAAAATATGAAGTATTTTTTTGAAGTCTTTGTAAACTCTTCATTTTGGATGGTTGAAAACTTTAGATTAACTTGAGAACGCTTGGATGTTAGTTTGATTTTCTATTAAATGACTCGAGTTCTTGTAAATGAGTCGATCTCTTGTACAAGAGTCGAACTCTATTCCACGAGCCGAACTATTGTAAATGAGCCAAATTTTTGTAAGCGAGCTCGTTAACACTTTAAACGAGTCGGCGCTCATCTAACAATTCGTTTACTGATCTTAATAATGAATCAAGCTCATGTAGAGCTCGAACTCGACATGTTTTAAATGAATAGAGCTTGAGCTTGATTCAAATCGGAGCTGAGCTCGAGCCGACCAAAAAATAAACGAGTTGAGCTCGAGCCGGGTCGAAGTACAACTCATTTGCAGCCCTAATCCTGATACTGCAATCCAACTTTTGGTCAATCCTTTTCGAATCTAACACTTCTTTGCTCTCAAAACCACTAATGATTTTGAAGGGAATGAGGAAAAGTGTATTAAGGGAAAGGGGTTTTGAAGTTACTCCTGCAATGTTTAAATGCTTTGTTTAGTTACATACACCTTGTAATTGTATTGTCTGAAAACAAAATTGGATTTGATAATGGGGAGGTGTGAGAAGACAAATATACCCCCAGGGTTTCACTTCTTTGTTAAGATCTGTGTGAAATAAGAAAACGGTGAGCAACCGTTTTCGAAGCTACCCAGCATACCTGCTTCTTCATCATTTCTTTCTAATGGCGAGTACACATGGCAAGTCAACCCAGTCAGTGCACGATTTGAGCACGAGTTGTTATCGTGGGTTAAGGGTTGTCTTTCGTACATATAGAAATTCGGTAAATCCTTGACGACATGCTGGCTGGAACGTAGGTGATGCCATTCAGTGTCTGCAATTGGAGATTGCGCACTTACGATACAAGAATGAAGTCCGTCGACGTCAAATTACGATTCTTCAAGGTGAATGAACTGCCCTACACAATGTGGAGTTCTTCAGCCGAATTGACGAAACTCCGATTCCGTGTTTGATGACGGTTAGATGTAGGTTGGCAAATAGAGTGTCGATGATTAGATGTCTACGGTGAAGAAGAAGAGAAGATCGAGGAGGTCGCTTACCGGTGAGGAGTAGCTTCGACAACGCGACTCAAGTATAGAACACCCTGGATTGTTGGCTAATCCATTGGAGACGAAGCTCGAAGTACACGAAGAGGTTGGTGTTCTATATGTTGTTTGGGAAAATAGTAATGGCGAAGATGGGGGTAAGAGAGTAAAAGGAAGAAAACAAAGCACATGTGGGCCCAACAATACATTGCGTTTCTCAGAATTTTTGGGGGTGACCAATAATTCTGACAATACACGGTGGAGAGGAAAGTGGGTCCATGAGGGAAGTTGAAATACAAACATTGGAGTGTTTTTGGGCCTACCAAACAGCTCATTCATCAAAACATTTGTTTCTTGAAAACTCAGGCAATCCCACTCCATAACAAACGACCCCTAAAACTTTAAAAACATTATTGTACCCTTTGTTTCTCACTCTAAAAGTCAAACAAGAATTGAATAGAATAGAATCTTTTACCAACTCAATGTGCTCCAACAAAACTTGAATTTTCATGATGGTCTAAAAGTGGCACAAGTAATGCGCTTTAGCCGCACCTTTGAACCGTATTTTTAAACAAAATTTCCAGCTTCATATTTTGGCCTCAAAATGCGCCCCAAAGTGCTCCAATGCGATCCAAACCCCGTGCAACTCGTCTTAAACCCTCATTTGACACTATAGTATGTCATTCACATGAAAACACTACAAAACAACATCAAATAGTCCTAAAACAGGTCAAGGACACTAAAATTAACACAATACTTGAGATACTCGACTATAAACAATAACTAATATCCTACAATCACCTTTTGGACCTATTGTGCCACATTTATTGAGCTTTATGAGTTCTAAAGTGTGTCCACTCAAGATTTAATTGCATAGAAGAGACAATCTTCCATATGTTCAATAGAGATGATAAATCTGTCAATGATATGTGAGAGGTGTCATACTTCTTACTTGATGAAATTATGTGTTAAGCACATGCATGCATAATTCTTGCATTACATCACGGTAGAATCAAGTGGTGTCATGTCAGATTTCTCATCTCATTTTCAAAAAATTGAATGCTCTCTCAATGACATTCCTTAGGCAAAGGCCAAACACTAACAAGTAGAGCTAATTAACACACTAAAAGGCCAAATGTAAGACGCGTGACAAGTGTTCGAAAAAATGTCTAAAAGGAAAATCAACTAAAAAGGACTCGAATCTCACCACTCTCTCGAGTGCAATGACGAATCAAGCAAATACTCTCAAGCTCTACAAACTAAACACCCTTTCGGGGCAATTCAAGCCAAACATCCAATCCACAATCATCCTTAAAGTCAAGATATGGCAAGAACACATGAAGAACAAGATCATTCATTGCATAAGCTTACATAAACATATATAGTTCATCATCATCCAACACACAATGCAAGACCAATCTATCAATCCCCTTAGGGTTCTACAAGTCTAAAACCCTAGATGAACTCAGCTACACATGAAGAAAGAAAGAAGGAAACAACCTAAGAATGGAGGATTTGACATCCCCAAGCTCCTTGATTGCTCAAATGAGCTTCCAATGTGCTCCAAGGGTGTTGGATGATTGAAGAGGTTTTGATGAGGGTTGATGGTGTTCGGGAGGTGTCCAAGGGAATGGGAGAGCCCCTCCCATCATCAAAATGTGTTTGAAGAAGTCTGAAATTGAATTTTTCTAAAAATCCCCAAATTTAACTTATTGTAGGCTGGCACCCAGCACTGGATGCGGGCTTGCGACTAAGCCTGTATTTAGTTGCAGACATGGCATGCGACTAAGAGTGGGCCACCTACAACTAAAGTCGTTGCCACAAAGCCCAAACTTAGTCACAGGGAGTCCTGCGACTAAGCTAGTCGCATGCGGCCTGCGACTAAGGTTATGGCAGGTGTCTGCGACTAAGCTTAGTTAATTAAACAAATTAATGTAATAAAATAATTGTATGTACCTACCTGAATACTGAAGAACTGGGTGTGATAATCGAAGAGAGTAAACATGAAAAAATTATCTGGGAAAAAGAAAAAACTTAAACTTAAACAACAAAATAAAGATTCAAAACATTGACCACAAAAGGAATTAATTGTTGGACCGAAATGTTCTTACTTTATGGACCGCAACTTCACCGTTATTGGTGACCGCAACTACATAGTTGCTTTGGTATTTCCCCTCCAATAGCAACGGGCAACTATTTTCGAATCTGATAAACACGTAGAACACAAATTAATTATTTGAATCCATGAACTAGAATCATTAAGACTAATGGCATTAACCCTTACCAAGGAAAAAAGCAGGGTTCAGAGAGAAACGAAAATAAAACTCCACAAAAGGAGATTAACAGATATGCAAATTCTCGATAATAACACAAATTCAGAGTATAGGTGGTCAAATTAACTCAAAAATAATTAAAAACAAATTAAGAACAATGACAACGAGAGTTCCATACAAAAATCGTACCAAGAACGAGAATATTCGGGCGTAACAACACAAATTTGACCAAAATATTAACAATGATTCCCTGCAAATTGTCGATATTGCTCGGAATTAACTCGAAATCAAAGAAACAACTACGAAAATAAGAAAAAATAGATGAAATACTCACCTGAACAAACAGAAAAAGCTCAAATCAGTCGTTGAAGGGGAGAATCGAGAGGAAGTTGAGAGAATTCGTAGAAGGTGAGAACAAAAAAAAATGATTTCGAATGCCAGAATGGGAAGGTCATTCGATGCCTTAGTCGCGGGCAAGGACCTTTGTCGCAGGCGCCCGCGACTAAATTACCAGGCGAAATGCTTTGTCAAAGGCACCTGCGACAAAGGTTAGTCGAGTGCTTCGTCGTAGTCGCAGGCGGCCTGCAACTATATCCGGGCCTAGTCGCAGGACTAGACCTTCGTCGCAGGCGCCTGTGACTAAACCCATTCTTAGTGGTAGGCGCCTGCGACTATATTACCAAATTTTTGTAGTACGCGTTGGTGCATTGCAGAGGGTGCTCTCTGTCTGCGGTGCGTTGGGCACTGGGCGTCGGGCACCGCTGTGTAACAATTCCATCTTCAACTCTCATTTTTGTTTTGACCATTCCAGGAGCATCTGAAGTCCAAATTGGCCATCATTTGAACCAGTGGCTACATGGTTACATCCTATATCATCATGTGGCCTGAAAATGCCTAAAAAATCGTGAGAAATGCGAAAATGGACTGGAAGGTCCTATGAGGGCACAAATAATGCAATAACGACATTTAGCAAAAAAAACATTAGCAGAGGACACCAATAAGCATCAAACATAGGTAAAACATGTATAGTACAAGGGATTAAATATATTAATATAGATTCATCAAATCACCCCATACTTAGACATTGCTTCTCCTCAAGCAATCAACTCAATCAAGACACGTGCTACTAGACAAATGCGTACTCAAGACAAAAGACTCTTGGCTCCTAATACAACATCAATGGAAGCCGAGAAAACCACACAAAAAAGAATCATGCGCTTGATTACATGATCATATAAACCACTATATCTTCCAAACAGTACAGAATAAACCAACTCTTGTAAAAAAATTGGACAAAAATAACTTGAACAAGGGAAAACGAAGATCTTATCCTTCTCACTTACTCTAGGACGCGACGAACTAAAAAATCAGGACTAGAGGAACCTGTTTGATTACCAGTCCTGCGTGGAGGGGGTGGTTCACTCATCCTTACCTTAGGAGATGTCAGTTTCTTTCAAATAATCCAGCTACCACTTTTTCTTCAAGCAAACTCACTTTTTCTCGCTTGGTTTTGAAAATAGAAAAGCGAATTCAAGAAAGGATTTTGCTCGACTCTTTTGTCTTACTGGTGAACGCGCAGTCGTTGTGATGCGTTTCACACAAATAACTAACAAAGCTAACAAAAGCTAGGGTAGATCGTATTCCAAGGGTCTTCTAAGATTGACTACTTCAAAACTGGCAAAATACTCGAATGCAAACACTTCGTGCGTGGTGTGAGTTCCACGACTTCTAACTCTAAGAAATGCGGAGAAAATTAAAAATTAAACTAAAGCAGATTGGAAATTAGGGTTGAAAACAAGGATGACAGACGAACTTAGACTTTGAATCCCCCTTCGTTCCCCAGAGCACTGGCAATCAACAGATCAGCGGATTTCGATTCTCATTCAATCAATTACTAAGACACCACCATAACTCCTTACCCTTAGGTTTAAGACCGGCGAACGTTCGCTCTATCCGTTCTAACTACCAAGATTAACTAGCCGCCCGGGTACGGTCGCCTCTCGCAACGACTTAATTAACTGGTGTAATTACTAATGATTTATGAGTTACTCTTGCAGTGGATTAACCCTAACCGGTTCCTACGAAAGGCACGCTCCAATTATAAGGTTAATTGTTCAGTTCGATGTTCTAAAGTAAGGCGAGCGTTCGCTTCTATCCTTAGCTTAACAAGAATCTAATCTAGGTGATCAATCCAGACAAGAAACGTGAACAATGAAGAACAAATCAAACATGAATGAGAAACTGATTGAATTTCGAATCTAATCACCGCCGATCCGTGACCGCTTTAAAGCCCTGGGTCACTTAGGGTTCATCTAGTCTAAGCTCTACGAGTTTAGCTACTCATGTTTATCACAAAAGAATCTAAGACAAAGAAAGAGTTCATCATCCAGAGGAAGAACAGAAAAGAATCTAAAAAACCTAATTTAGACGACTCTGACAGACTTCGATCTTCAGTAAACTACACTCCTAGCTCCGAGTCTCCGAGATGGAAGGGATGGCGTCACGATCTCTTTCCGGCTCTTCGAACCCTAACTCTTTGCTCCAGAACTTCAGAGAATTCTTCAAATTCTGGTTTCGAAAAAAGTATATTATGATGTATTGTTCTCAGGTCTTTCTTTCCTTTGGGCCACCGGGTTAAGTATTTATACTTAACCCTAATCAGCCGGATTTCTTCTAATATTTTTGCGAAAATATTGAGGAATTTTTGGCGAAAATTCCTTTGCAAATGAGGGGTTCCGCCGGCTGATTCTCCTGGACTTCATTCTCGGTTCGAAAACTCAACGGTTTAGCCGAAAATTCCTTCAGTTGCCAACAGCCGATTTATGATGATATTTTCGCCAAAAATACAAGGGTATTTTCGGCGAAAATTCCTTTGTAATCCGGGCAGGAATTTTCTTGAACTTGATTGGCTCCTTTGATCGATTCCGGTTCAGTTCCTCGATGTTCCAATGCCTTAGACACGTCCTTGGTTACTTATTCGACGGCAAAAACCTGTGCTAACATAAAAACACTAGAAAACCATCAAATAGACCCGAAACGGGCCAAGGTAACACAAATGGCACGAGATAGGGCAATCGATTGAATATTCGTTATTCTACCCTACAAACCATGTCTTAAGCAAAGAAATGTCGCTTAAATGAGGCTGATAATCACGTCAAATCGAGTGTCATCAAATACCCCACACTTAAGCTTTTGCTTGTCCTCAAGCAAACTGAATAGAAACGCTCATGTTCACAAATGATAAGATCGATTAAATTGGAGCTCAATCAAAACACAACGAATTATTAGACAGATCGATCCTAGAACATGAAACCTAACATGCATACAGATCAGTCAAACTACCTGGTCTCACTAGTAAACTACACACAACAAGTAACTAGCAACCAATTATGCACGAATTTGACCTGACCGACCAGACTCCTCACACAGGAAATATTTAGTGCAATGGAGAACTCTCACTCTCTGTGTTTAAGGACGTGTTTCTGCTCTCGATCATTTTCTGTTACTGAATTTGTCATAGGTTTGCATTTCGACCACATCTCCACCACTGTGACAACACGAGTATCTAGTCAAGAAGGACTTCCCTGCTAGGACCGTAATGAAATCTACACTACTTGGGTTTATAATGCGATGGATGATGGGAATGAATGATGATGGCTTTGTGCGGTGTAGCTTTCGACTAACTTCCCTCGAATCTAATCTATGGCTTCCTACCGTCTAACCAAACACGGGTGGAATAATGAACGCTCGTCCTATGATACCCTCAAGCAACCTAGCACTTATTCTTTTTCTTTACACGATTTTTTTCTTTCTTTTTGATGACACTCGATTTGACGTGATTATCAGCCCCATTTAACAACATTTCATACCCTATGATACCATTTTGATGAGTATTTGGTGCATTTGTCATAACTTTGTGATTATCGGCTCCTAGTGCGTACATGGTCTATTTCTCGGCTATTATTTTTTACCCTTTTTGTGAGCTTTTATGTTAATCCCCAGGTTACCACATTATAGAGGACTCTCTCACGAGTCCAACGCTTCAAACGGAGACCAAATCGGAGTTCAAACGGAGCGGAAATGATCGAAACAAGTTGGAAGTCTGCCCAGCTCAAAACGCTGCGTTTTGGAGCTTACACACCGTGTAAGCTAAATACACTGTGAGCTTACACGCCGTGTAAGCTCCCCAGACGGGAAATTTTCAGCTTTTCCAACAAGGAAAGGGTTTTTGGGGGTATTAATAGACTTTTCGAAGCCAGATTTGTTAAGAGAGAACCTAGAGAGATCAGCCACGACTTGAGGAGAGTTGAGAGAGTATTCCGGAGCTATCGGAGAGATCGTGACGCCGTCAATCCATCCCGGAAGACGCTCGGAGCTAGGAATTGAAGATTTTCAAGATCGGAGCTTCACGGATCATCCGGAATTAGGTTTTTCAGATCCTTTTCTGTTCTTCGTTTGTATAAGATGAATCCTTCTGTCGTCTTTGATTCTTGTTTGTCAGATATGAGTAGCTAAACTCGTAGAGCTTAGATTAGATGAACCCTAAGTGACCCAGGGCTTTAAAGCGGTCACGGATCGGCGGTAATTAGATTCGAAGTTCAATCAGTTTCTCTTTGCATGGTTGTTTTGTTCTTGATTGTTATTCTGCGTTTCTCGTCTAGTTGACGCCTAGATTAGTTTCGTTGTTCTTGTGTTTCTTTTCTGGCTGATCGCCTAGATTAGGGTTTGTGTGGGGCTAGGGTTTGTCGCCAGACAGCTTCCCTGCTTTAAAACATCAAAAACTTGTCTTTCGTGATCACATAGTTTAGATTCTTGTTAAGCTGAGGATAGAAGCGAACGCTCGCCTCACTTTAGAACATCAATTCAACCAGTTAACCTTATAATTGGAGCGTGTGATGACACTCGATTTGAAGTGATTATCAGCCTCATTTAAGCGACATTTCTTTGCTTAAGACATGGTTTTTAGGGTAGAATAACGAATATTCAATCGATTGCCCTATCTCGTGCCATTTGTGTTACCTTGGCCCGTTTCGGGTCTATTTGATGGTTTTCTAGTGTTTTTGTGTTAGCACAGGTTTTTGCCGTCAAATAAAGTAGCCATGGACGTGTCTAAGGCGTAGGAACCTCGAGGAATCAAACCGGAATCGATCCAAGGAGCCAGTCAAAGTCAAACAAAATCCTGCCCGAGTACAAAGAGATTTTCGCCGAAATTGAGCTTGCATATTCGGCGAAAATATTAGTGCATTCAACTGGTGCCGAGTCAAAGGACATCTTCGGCGAAAACATTGTACTCTTCGAGACCGAAAATACAAGGCAGAGAAAGCACTCCCGAACACAAAGGAATTTTCGCCGAAATTTGCGAAAATAATACACTAATCCGGATCAGTTAGGGTTAAGTATAAATACTTAACCCGGCGACGGGAGGAAAGGAGACAATCATAATTTACAAACACACAACTTTTCGAATCAGAATTCTCTGAAGTTCTGGAGCGAAGAGCTGGAGTTCGAAGAGCCGGATAGAGATCGTGATGCCATCCCTTCCATCTCGGAGAACCGGAGCTAGGAGTGTAACTTACCGAAGATCGAAGTCTACCAGAGTCGTCTAAATTAGGTTTTTCAGATTCTTTTCTGTTCTTCCTCTGAATGATGAACTCTTTCCTTGTCTTTGTTTCTTTTGTAATAATCATGAGTAGCTAAACCCTTTAGAGCTTAGACTAGATGAACCCTAAGTGACCCAGGGCTTTAAAGCGGTCACGGATCGGCGGTGATTAGATTCGAAATTCAATCAGTTCTTTTCTCATGTTTGATTCGTTCTTCATTGTTCATGTTTCTTGTCTGGATTGATCACCTAGATTAGATTCTTGTTAAGCTAAGGATAGAAGCGAACGCTCGCCTTACTTTAGAACATCGAATTGAACAATTAACCTTATAATTGGAGTGTGCCTTTCGTAGGAACCGGTTAGGCTTAATTCACTGCAAGAGTAACTCATTAATCACTAGTAATTGCACCAATTAATTAAGTCGTTGCGAGAGGCGACCGTACCCGGGCGGCTAGTTAATCTTGGTAGTTAGAACGGATAGAGCGAACGTTCGCCGGTCTTAAACCTAAGGGTAAGGAGTTATGGTAGTGTCTTAGTAATTGATTGAATGAGAATCGAAATCCGCTGATCTGTTGATTGCCAATGCTCTGGGGAACGAAGGGGGATTCAAAGTCTAAGTTCGTTGTCATCCTTGTTTTCAAACCCTAATTCTCAATCTGCTTTAGTTTAATCTTTTTAATTTTTCTGCATTCCTTAGAAGTAGAAGTCGTGGAACTCACACCACGCACAACGTGTTTACCTTTGAGTATTTTCTAGTTCTGAAGTAACCAATCATAGAAAGCCCTCGGAATACGATCTGCTATACGCTTTTTAGCATTAGTAGTTTTTATTTGGTTGAACCCCGACCAACGACCGGGCGGTTCACCAAATTGGCGCCGTTGCCGGGGACTTCTTTTGATTGTTCGAAAGAAGAACTGGCAATTTATTCTTCTACTTTCCATCTTTCATTTTTTCACCCACTTCGATTTTACACTGGTTTTGTTTGTCTTTGTTATCTGTAGGTTTACAAGTGTATGCCTCACCGTCATTGGACTCGCTCTCAAACCGAACAGGCTAAGATTGCAGGGAATCCAGGCAGTTCTGCTACACCTCTACGATCACAGATTCTGAAGGAAGGCAGATCCAATCCATTCATCACTCCGATCAAGATCGAGGAACCGAAGGAGAGTTCCTCATCTCCGTCTTCACCGCACTCTTCATCCCTTCATACACCGCATCACTTTCACCACCGCCATCTCCTACCATGGGCGATAGATTACCACCAAATGGCGATCAACCGCCGCCACCACCACCTGCACAGAAGAGTCTAGCAGACTATAACAAGCCGAGCACGACTAGCGTTCGATCTGCCATTGCCGTTCCGCGCATTGAAGGAGATCCTGACTATGAGATCAAGATCCCATTCTTGACGATGATCTCTAGGGATTTACAGTTTGAAGGCAGGCCCCTAGACCGGTTGTGTTTGTTTTTGTCCTTTGCAGGATAAGAAATTCAGATGCAAATCACTTCCGATCCACCTTCCCCTACCGCAATGGTTGCTCAAAAGAGTCTTGCGGATTACAATAAGCCAAGTACTGCTAGTGTTCGTTCTTCCATCTTTGTACCGCGCGATGAAGACGGTCCTGACTATGAGATCAAGATCCCCTTCCTGGAAATGATCCTAGGGATTTACAATTTGAAGGCAGGCCTTTAGACAACCCGTGCACGCATCTGGCGGATTTTCTTGATCTCTGCAACACTTTCAAGAATGGGAATCTCGACAAGAACACTCTTTGCTTGAGAGCTTTCCCGTTCTCTCTGAAAGGTGTAGCTAAGAGGTGGCTCACTGGCAAACCACCTGGCTACTACACTGACTGGGAGACTTTGGCTCAAGAATTCGTAGAGGAATATTTCCCTCCTTCTAGAACAACTGCTTATAAGAAAAACATCTCAAGGTTCAGACAGAGAGAAGGAGTAAGTTTACATGATGCTTGGAACGAATTCCAGGAACTCCTCCACAGCTGCCCTCATCATGGCTTCACTCAGAGGCAGCTAGCAGAGATATTTGCTTGGGGTATGAACGAAGAGTCATCTGAATGGGTTAACTCCTTAGCTGATGGAGATTACATCGCACTTGCACCGGAAGCTGCTCTTCTTCACTTTGCAAAATGCGCATCTAAGTCGAGAAGCTGGGAGAGACAGTTTGGAGCAGCTAAGAGCCAACCAAGCCGTGAAGATCAGATCAAGATTGAAGTGCAGAAAGAAATGAAGAAGATTTTCGGTAACTGGTCTTCAGAGGAAGTGAACTTTATTGATGAAGGCTTCACCAACAGTCAACAGGGCCACCCCGACTATCGTCAGTTCAGACAACCTCCTCAACAACAAGGAAGCTTCCAAGAGCGTCCTCCTTGCAACCTCGGATACAACCTGAGTCAGAATCAGTACTTGGGCGATAGTTATCAAAATCAACCTCAGAGATCTACATCAAGGAACACAAGGGATATCGAGGTAGCCAAGACGCTCGACCTGATCATGGAAAGGCTCGATAAATATGAAGAAAAAGTCAAGCTTCAAGCCGCCATAAATCAAGAACATGAAGCTTGAGGTCAACGAATGGAGAGCATGATAAATAACATGGTCAGCTTGATAACTAGTAGCCCCCTCCTTAATCAATCCTCGGTTTAAGTCGACTCTACCATTAGGAGGGAGCACGTCAAGGCCGTCTCCACAAGAAGCGACAAGCAATTAGCTGATACTGTAGCTCCTGAACCAGCCATAATCCCCGAAGCTATAACCATTGACAAGCCAAAGATCGAGGAGGAGAATAGAGAAGAAGAAGAGGAGGTGACTGCCCCGCCTTCCCTGACAAAGACAACACCTGCGCCACCTCTCCCTCCATATCAGCCTCGGATTCCGTTTCCTAAGGCCGCACAATCAAAGGAGAAAGATCATGATACCCGGTACAGAAAGTGGCATGGATACTTGAAGAACACGAATATGAATACACCAGTTACTGATGATATCCAAGTAATACCGGAGGCTGACAAAATCGCAAGGGATCCTGCGAAGAACAAGAAGAAGGAAGAGTTGTCTCCCGTCCCCCTCGAGGAAGAATGCTCTGCTATCCAGGGCCATGCGACACCCATACCACCCCCAGCTAAGTGTCGAGATCCCGGTGCTTTTACTTTGCCTTGCACTATTAATAATGTGATAATTGATCGTAGTTTAATTGATCTAGGTTCTTCCATTAATGTCATGCCTACCTGCTTATATGAGAAATTGAACCTAGGAGAATTGAAACCGATTAGCATGCATTTAGTGTTTGCCGACAGATCTGTGAAATTACCTAGGGGATTGATAGAAGATGTGGTTGTCAATTGTGGTCCTTTTACTATTCTGGCTGATTTTGTTATTATGGATACCCGAGGGGAAGATGCCACTCTTCTCCTAGGCCGATCGTTTATGGCAACAGCCGGCATTAACATTAATGTCCCGAATGGCTCGTTGACATTAAGGGTCGGCAAGAACACCATGACATTCCGCCTCAAGGACGGTATGCAAGTCCCAGTCAAAGCAGAGATGCATTGCTTATCTGTTGAAGCTGTGGAGTTGGCTTCGGTCAACTCCGTTACTAATGAAAAATCTAGAGTTTCTGCAGAAATCTTCTGGCCAGGTGTTGGACAGGTCCCTAATCTGAAGAATGAGCTGCCGGCACAAAGGCCGAGAAAGAAGGAGGATCTGACGGCGTCCCCTCATGAATCACCAAACGTTAAAGATCCTGGGGAGATAAAGGAGGAGAATAAAGAGAAGACGAAGGAGGTTTGGAAGCCGATTGCTCAGCCCCCGTCTACCGAGCCACCAGAACGAACCAAGATCACGCAAATGGGAAGAAGTTCACACTTGCCGGAGGATCCCCGATGCCATATTTCATGAACTCCGACTCGGGCCTAAGAGAAATCCTGAGTTGGGATGTCTCTTGATCGCCATCCAGGTATCGTCTGGCTCAAGGACGTTAAGCAAGAGCGCTTCGTGGGAGGCAACCCACGGCTTGAGTCATTTTAAATTTATCGAGTCAGTTTTTATTTATTTTGAGTCATTTTGAGAATTTTGTGTCGAGTCGGTTGAGTCCGGATGATAGAAAATAGTCGAAAAAATATATATTGGGTATTAATTGGGTTGAATATATTGTTTGCAGGAAGAGGAGTGACAAATTTGCAAGAAATTGGCCAAAATTCGGAATAGAGAACCCAATGAGAGCTGAAAAACACAGTGGGTTTACACAGCTGTGTAAAGACCCGTGTAAGAGCTTACACGCCGTGTAAGCTATTGCACTAAGGAGCTTACACGCCGTGTAAGCTCGAAAAATCAGAGGTAAGTCCCTCTTTCCCTTCTCATTTTCGGATTTTCCCTTCTCTCTCTTCGTTTCTCTCTCCCAAAAGCTCTCAAATTCCCCTTCCATCTTCCTCCTTGAACCAAAACCCCAAACACCACACCACCCATCCCCACCACCATCACCTACCACTGGCGGAGCTTGGACCGCCGGCGTCGGACACGCCACTCCACCCGCCGCTCGTCCTCCGACGACCGCCGCGCCCAGCAGTACCGCGCGAATCCACAACCGCCGCCCCTGCTCTCGAGTGCCCTTCCACGACCAGCCGGCCTCTCTTCCGCCTTCCGTCGGACGTCACCGCACCCCTCGCCGGCCGAACACGAACGCCGCAGCAGCAGCTGCATCCGACGCCGCCCGACGAGCCAGCAGAACTCGAGTTCTTCAACCCAAACCGAACCAGCCGACTTCCCCCCTCGTTTTCCTTCGATTTTGTGGGTTTGAGTCGATATTCAGGTATGTAAATCACCTTCCCTGCCCTCCATGATGCTTGAATCAAGGTATTTGCCATGAAAAACGAATTTCCAGGTGCTGAATCGGATTTGAGTTCTTGAGCTCAAGAACCCTAATTTTTCAATTTTGGGGTTTTGTGAAATTGACTTGATATTCATGAAATTGGTGATATAATAAGCTTGTAGTTTGAATCGGGGGTCATTTCGACTTCGTTTGCCTATCCAATTGTGAAATTTCATAGACTTTCCATACCGATTTTTATCGAAATTGGGGATTTTTGCATATGGACGAAATTGGATGAATTGTTGCTTTGTGATTGATCTTGTGATAATTATAAACATGTATGCATGCTTGTCCTCGAATATCTATACCTTAATTAGCTCGTATGACGGATTAAGGTACACTTTTTGCATACCGATTTCATGAGTTGTGATCTTGGTTTGTGTGACTTATATGGCTGATTTGGACTTTCTTATTACTAGATTATGACTTCAGTTTGAATTGCAATTGGCTATTTGCTTCCATGATGATCTTTGCCAAGTTTGCTAAAATGCCTAAATGTTGATCTTGCTAAGTGTTTTGGAGCTAAAAATGTGCCTAGGTGATTGTGCCTTTACTTGTTGACATATTCACTTGCAATCTTTGCACTTAGCTTCTTTGATGGTTGTGTGGTTGTCATTGTTCAATAATCCTCTCTTTGCTCGAGTTGATTCATAGGATTATGTTAAATTGTTAGACCTATAAACTTGGCATTATTTGTTGTTATTTATTTTCAGGATGGGAAAATCCAAAGGCAAAGGTGTTGCTTCTTCTTCTTCCGCCCCACTTCCGGTGAAGAAACTGAGAGGAACCGCAAGGTGCGACACCCTCCAGGTGGCTTCCCCGCCGGATAACATCCCCAGCATACGACTTCAGTGGACTGGAGCGCGAGCTTAGGGAGATGAGAGCAGATTCCGAAGAGCGTTGGGAGGCTACTCAGAAGTGGCAACAGGAGTCCGACGAGTGTTTCACCAGCCTCCAGGAGTTGCAGCAGCAGATTTACCAGTCACAGCTTCAGTTCTTTCGACAGTTCCAGGCTCCAGATGATCGCCAGCACCCTTCGCCCCAGTGATCTCAGGATTTTTCTTTATTTTTCTTATCATCCAGAACTCTGTACTTTTTGTTTTTGTTCGTGTCGGTTTATGTTGTTTTCGGTCTTTGTTGAACCTTTGTGGTCGGTCGAGTCTTTTGTACTCCAACTGTTCTAAATGTGTGATGGATCCTCTCTTATTATGTTTTCAGGCTATGCACTCAGAATTCTCTATGGTTCTATGCACGTCTATACCCCCGATGTCTCGCCAATCCATCTCCGGCGCCCTCATGCTCGTATTGCGGTACCCCTATACACTTTTCTTCTTTTTGTTTGGTCCATTGAGGACAATGTCCGATTTAAGTGTGGGGTGGGGATTATATTTCTGAGGGATGCTATTCATCTGTGGTATTTGTGAGATTTCTCTAGCATAGAATTGCTCAATTCTTGACGCGTGATGTTAAGTTAAGTTTCAATTTTTCATAATGATGCTTAGACTGCTTAACCTAGAACCTGTAATCAACCTGCTTGCATTGATGCTAGATTTCCTGGTTAGAATAGAAAAGCTTATCACTCTTGTAATTTTTCGCCTTGATTGCATGATAATGACTGAATCCGACTAGCAAACCAAACGTGAGCTTTTGATCCATTGCACGTAACTTGCAATTTTAATTCTTTTTGAGTGGTTTTCTGTTTACTTGAATGAGTTAGAATTTGCATTAGACCTACTCGAGACCACACGATAACACGAGTTCTAGAATGATAGGGGCACCTAGATTCAGCTATTTAACCAGATAGCCTACCAAACGATAAATCCATTAGGTTTAAACCCTTGAGCTTGGCCTGTTCTTTCGGTTCGATAATACATTACAGCCATTTCCCATTCCTTCATTCCCCGTTGATCCCCTGTGGTTGTAGTTCAAAATTGACCTACCGGAAGTCGGTTTGTGGTAACTTGCCTATAGCCATTAAACAGGTGGTCTTAGCTATTATGTCCAAACGTGTAAACCCCTCTAGCAACTAAAAGAAAAATCGGCACAAAGAAAAAAAAAGTGAGAAAGAAAATGAATGAAAAGAAGAAAAATTCGAAAAAACAGAAAAGTTCAAAGTTTCAAAGTCTATAGTATAGTTCAATAACGTTCTTCTCCCTACATATGGAAGAACGAAGTCAAAAGAAAATACAAAGAAAAAAATAAATAAAGAAAAAGAAAATATGCAAAATAAAGTGCTAGGTTGCTTGAGGGTATCATAGGATGAGCGTACACTATTCCACCCGTGTTTGGTTAGACAGTAGGAAGCCATAGGCTAGATTCAAGGGAAGTTAGTCGAAAGCTACACCGCACCAAAGCCATCATCATACATTCCTATCATCCATCTCATTATAAACCCTTGTAGTGTAGAATTCGTTACAGTCCTAGCAGGGAAGTCCTTCTTGACTAGTTACTCGTGTTGTCACAGTGGTGGAGATGTGGTCGAATTACAAACCTATGACAGAATTCAGTGACAGAAAATGATTGAGAGCATAAACACGTCCCTAAACACAGAGTGCGAGAGTTCCCGTGTACCAAATATTACCTGTGTGAGAAGTCTGGTCGGTTAGGTCAGAGTCGTGCATGATTTGTGTTTGCTACTTGTTGTGTGCAGATAATTAGTGAGACCAAGTTGTTTAGTTGACGTGTAAGCATAATAGGTCACTTGTTCTAGAAGTAGCAGTTTAATAATTCATTGTGATTGCTTGAACCTTAACTTGATCAATCGTGTCATTTGTGAATTTGAGTACGTTCTAATTCAGTTTGCTTGAGGACAAGCAAAAGCTTAAGTGTGGGGTATTTTGATGACACTCGATTTGACGTGATTATCAGCCCCATTTAAGCAACATTTCATACCCTTTGATACCATTTTGATGAGTATTTGGTGCATTTGTCATAACTTTGTGATTATCGGCTCCTAGTGCGTACATTGTCTATTTCTCGGCTATTTTTACCCTTTTTTGAGCTTTTATGTTGAGCCCCAGGTTACCACATTATAGAGGACTCTCTCACGAGTCCAACGCTTCAAACGGAGACCAAATCGGAGTTCAAACGGAGCGGGAATGATCGAAACAAGTTGGAAGTCTGCCCAGCTCAAAACGCTGCGTTTTGGAGCTTACACACCGTGTAAGCTAAATACACTGTGAGCTTACACGCTGTGTAAGCTCCCAGACGGGAAATTTTCAGCTTTTCCAACAAGGAAAGGGTTTTCGGGGGTATTAATAGACTTTTCGAAGCCAGATTTGTTAAGAGAGAACCTAGAGAGATCAGCCACGACTTGAGGAGAGTTGAGAGAGTATTCCGGAGCTATCGGAGAGATCGTGACGCCGTCAATCCATCCCGGAAGACGCTCGGAGCTAGGAATTGAAGATTCTCAAGATCGGAGCTTCACGGATCATCCAGAATTAGGTTTTTCAGATCCTTTTCTGTTCTTCGTTTGTATAAGATGAATCCTTCTGTCGTCTTTGATTCTTGTTTGTCAGATATGAGTAGCTAAACTCGTAGAGCTTAGATTAGATGAACCCTAAGTGACCCAGGGCTTTAAAGCGGTCACGGATCGGCGGTAATTAGATTCGAAGTTCAATCAGTTTCTCTTTGCATGGTTGTTTTGTTCTTGATTGTTATTCTGCGTTTCTCGTCTAGTTGACGCCTAGATTAGTTTCGTTGTTCTTGTGTTTCTTTTCTGGCTGATCGCCTAGATTAGGGTTTGTGTGAGCTAGGGTTTGTCGTCAGACAGCTTCCCTGCTTTAAAACATCAAAAACTTTACTTTTTCTTTTGTGCCGATTTTCTTTTAGTTGCTAGAGGGATTTACACGTCTGGACATATTAGCTAAAACCACCTGTTTAATGGCTATAGGCAGGTTACCACAAACCGACTTCCGGTAGGTCAATCTAGAACTACAACCACAGGGGATCAACGAGGAATAGGGCTGTTGACGAACCAAGCCGCTCGTGATCGGCTCGGTGTTCGGCTCGAGAAAAGCTCGCTCGTGACTCGGCTCGATTTTAAACGAGCCAAACTTGAGCCATGGCATGTTCGACTCGATAGGCTCGTGAGATGGCTCGAGCTCGAGCTCGAGAGCCAACTCGAATACTTGGTCCACTATATGACTTATTATAAACTCAATAACAAAACATGTGGTTTGTCATATTCAATAAAAACTTGTAAATTTGAGGATAACTTGTCTTTAAACTTGACTCGTTGATGTTTTTTGTCGCACAAACTTCAAATTGGGCTAAAATTGGACGCATCGAGTGGTTTTAATGAGCTAAGTTGGACTTGAACTTGAGTTTGGCTCGTTAAGTTTAGTTAACGAGCCAGGCTCGAGTAGGCTCGAGCTCGTCACGAGCTTAAAAATTCTACCTCGAGTTCGAGCTCGAGCTCGTCTAAAAAGCAACGAACCAAGCTTGAGCACAGTGAAGTTTGGCTCGGCTCGGTTCGTCAACACCCCTAACGGGGAATGAAAGAAATAGAAAATGGCTGTAATGTATTATCGAACCGAAAGAACATGCCAAGCTCAAGGGTCTAAACCTAATGGATTTATCGTTTGGTAGGCTATCTGGCTAAGTAGCTGAATCTAGGTGCCCCTATCCTTCTAGAACTCGTGTCATCGTGTGGTCTCGAGTAGGTCTCATGCAAATTCTAACTCATTCAGGCAAACAGAAAACCACTCAGAAAGAATTAAAATTGCAAGTTACGTGCAATGGATCAAAAGCTCACAGTTGGTTTGCTAGTCGGATTCGGTCATTTTCATGCAATCAAGGCTACAAACTACAAGTGTGATTTAAAAATTCTGTTCCGACCAGGCAATTTAGCATCAAAGTATACAAGTTGGTTCTCAAGTTCTAGGTTAAGCAGTCTAAGCATCATTATGAAGGTTTGAACAACAACTTAACATCAAAAATCAAGAACTGAGCCATTCTAATGCTAGAGAGACTGGAATGGATTCACGAGGCACACAAAAACACAATTCAAGGGCAATCAAGTTCATGCAAGGTTCTCTAGCATCCTACCCCACACTTAAATCGGACTGTGTCCTCACAGGACTAATTTTAGAGTTCAGAGTGAAGCAGAAGAACCTGGACCGAGATGATTGGTGTAGGGGATGAGCACGGGTCCTCAGAGCGGAGGGAATCAACCCAAGCGAAGCAAAGGGAATCTCCCAACTGCCTATAGAACAAAAATAAATAAAACATAAAAAGGAAACCAGGACAAGTGCCCCGGATCCACACAGAAAAAAGTTGGACTGAAATCCGAAAAGAATAAATAAAAAGAAGGGACAAGAAAGAGGATACAACCCGGTCACTGGTGGTCAGGTGGGCCGGGAGGTGGAAAGTGGAGGTGCTCGCCGAGCTGTCATTGCCATGCCAGCTGTGCCTCATACCGCCTGTCGGTGCGGCGCATATGCTGCTGCTTAATAGTCCATCTCGCCTCTTGAGTGGCGTTGTCGGTGATGCGCCACTCCTGCAGTCGCTCATACAGCTCACTAACGTCTGCTGGGTGCGGTTGGTGCTGAGGGTGAGGCGCCTGGTATGGATCGGGAATGTGTGGCGGCGACTGGTGAGCATACCCCGCCTGGTGATGTGGCGAGGGTATATAGTCTTGGAATTCTGGCGGCGGCTGGGGCTGCTGCTGCTCAGTGTCATCCTCTTCCTCCGACTCGGCTACATGCTGGAGATGAGGATCTGCTGCCACCTGGGGACTGAGGTCCAGCTCTAAGTCGTACTCAACCGCTAGGTCTCCTCCAACGGTCCTAACGTGGTGCCGTGGAATGTTCGGGCCATATTCATGGCTGATGCCGAAGGAGATGATGAGCTGACCTATGAAGTTACCTCCCAGGAGTGCACAAAGTAGCTTCCGCCTCTTGGTCTTCTGGCGGAAAATGCGAGCAAGCACCCAACCGGGGTGAAGAGGGTAGCTCTCTCGGATGGCTCGGAGAAGCATAAGCTCCTCCTTGAGGATATGGTGGCGATCCTTATCTGGAACATATAAAAGGGATCTACGCCAAACCATATGAATAAATTTAAAGAGAGGGACTTAACTGAGTCATGGCCCGTGAGGCGATCACCGGGCACTCCCGTCATGTGGCTCCAGAGCGCGTGGTACTCCTCGTCGTCATCATCGTCGCCCCAGCCGAGGTGATGTCCATGATAGTGCTCGTAGGGGATTCCTAGATGAGCAGCAAACTAATCGTAGGTGAGCTGCCTGTATACTCCTCCCAGATAGAAGGTAACAACCTTCTGGCCTTGCCTCCTCTTATGCTCATCCAGATCAAAGGTCGCCCAGAACTCCTGAAGGGCGATGTCTGGAAAGTCGGCAGCTATGGTCGTCAGCTCGAGGAGGCCGGCCGGTGCTAGGGCGTCATGCACATTCCGGTAGTAGTCCTCGTCGTGCTCGTTCAGGGACTCCATGGAGAGAGGGCGTACCTTAGCTCCCCGAATGTGCTCGATCTTCTGGAAGCACTCAAAGTAGAAGTCAGGTAGACGGGCGATAGTGCGATGGTACCCAGCCTGGCGAGGTAGTGCTGGAGGAGGGCTTTGAACGGCGGGTGTGACGGGAGCGGGGGCTCTGGAGGTCGAGGCGGTATCAAGTCGCGCCTTAGTCCTGCGCTCATAAGTGGTGTTCCTAAAACAAGAATGAAACCAGATCAGTCAAACTTAAAACCCTACCCCACACTTAGTAGAAAAACTCAATTTCACAAAGAAATGAGGAAAACCGAGTGGGGGTAAGCAAAGCAGAGTAACCGGTAATTATAGACAGTAAAATACACGCTTAGGAACAGCCAGAATCGGATAAGCACAATCAGAGTTCAAAGAGTCAAACCGACATTCAGAAAGATAACATTATAGCATAATGAGCCCTAATCATGGCAAGACTATCACAACTTGGAGAATGACGCTAAAATATGATCTCAAATGGCAAGCACGATAATCTGAACGAGAATGAACACATACGACAGCCAAACGATCAAATACAGTTCATGGTCAAACCGACATTTCTCACAAGTCAACATAACAAAGAATCAATCGTATGCAAAGCAACACATGATCAAATGATATGGAAATTAAGCACGGTACTCCCAAGCATGCTAGAACAGTTCAACAAGTTCAGCTAACCTAGTTCACACGAAATCAGTCGGCACGCAAATCGAGGCAAACCGAAAAGTCAACCGAAAGTCAACCTTGACGAAATTCAGCAATCAATATGTCAAAAGATTCGTATTGAAAAGTTCTACAACTTACCTTGAAGCCATGGATGCTAAAAACGAACGGTTTGGGAGAAATCGGTGAAAAACTCTGAAAACAAGGGTTTCGGTGAACTGGAGCTGTAGAGCTCCGATTCGAACGTTCTAGGGCTCAAAACGATTGGAAAAGAGAGGGGAGTTGAGCGGCGGCGGTTTTGAAAAGGGTGGTGGTGGCGATTATTTTGAAAAACAAAGGGGAGGGTTATGTTTCGGGTTTGGAACGAAAATGGCAAGTGGAGAGAGAAGGTCTGAAGTCCAGATTTTGAAGTGGAGGATTGGGTGATTTTCAAAGGGATTTTCGGTGAAAATAATAGGGAGTTTTCGCCGAAAATTTTCGTTCAAATGCACTGCCGGTTTTCAAATAGGTTTTCGCCGAAAATACAACAAATTTTTGAACCGAGAATATAAAACAGGGGAATGGCTTCGAAAATTCAAAAGGCGATATCGTCGAAAATAGGGGTGATTTCGCCAAAAATTTTGAACTACTCGGGTGAAAATATTTTCGCAAATCCGGCCAACTTCAGAAAATCACAGTTAAATCCGCAAAAAACGGAACGACCTCAATCAACTTGCGACTGACACTACGACACGCAGTCTACACACGAAAAATAAGAAAACAAACAAACTGACACTTTTGGCTCCCCCGAACCGACTCTAAAACACTAAGGTTGACACAAATAAAAAATGGACTCCAGCCGTGGGTTGCCTCCCACGAAGCGCTCTTTTATTAACGTCCTTGAGCTGGACGATACCTGGACGGTATTAGGAGACATCCCAACTCAGATTCTCCTTAATGCTCGCGTCAGAGTTCATGAAGTGCAGCTTCGGGGCTTCTCCGGTAAGCGTGAATCTCTTCCCGTTCGCATGTAAGAGGATGGTACGTCCATCGGGAAGATGATCGATGAACTTGAACGGTACGAACAGTTCTCTGGAGAGGTCATCCTTCTTGAGTGTTACGATGGAAGAAATGAGGACTGTTGGCTTCTTCTTTTCTTTTATCTCCGGCTTGGTATCACCAGGATCGGTGATCATCAGTATTTCTTTAGAAGATGCTTTCGGCTTCTCCCTCCATACTTGTTCCGACGCCGGTTTCTCGGAACGATTTGATGGTGCAGCTGGCTTGGTGGAAGACGGCAGAATTTTTGGCCTCCAGACCATTTGGGTCTTCGACTTCTTGTTCTTTCCCCAGGTCTGCTCGGTTTTGTGCTCGGTGGCTTAGAAGAGGCTTGCAGTTCCTTCTTCTTCTTCTTGAGCGACTTCTGAACCGAAGTTTCTGGCTTCTTCTTAATAACCTATTCAATATCTGCAGCAACAACTGATCTAGAGATACTGGAAGAAGCATTAGTAACGGAGTTGACCGGAGTCAACTCCATAGTTTCAATAGCTAGGCAGTGAGATTCTTCATTCTTAGAGTCATATTTCATGCCATCTTTAAGACGGAACGTTTTCATTTCTTTACCGACCCTTACAGTTAAAGAACCATTTGGAACGTTAATATTCATTCCAGTAGTAGCCATGAAAGGTCGACCTATGAGAATGGTAGAATCATCCTTACTAGTATCCATAATCACATAGTCAGCTAAGAATGTGAACGGACCACATTTAGTGACAACGTCTTTAATCTCTCCCTTAGGGGTTTTAAGTGATCTATCAGCAAAGACAAGTTGCATACTAGGCTGTTCAAGTTCTCCTAGGTTCAATTTTTCAAACAGGCTCATAGGCATGACATTAACAGACGCTCCTAGATCAACTAAACAACGTTCAATCTCAACATCATTAATGACCAAAGGTAAAGTAAAAGAACCAGGATCAGATAACTTAGCTGGATATGGAGAGGCAGGTTTCTTAATACGAATGCCAGGATATCCTTCCTTGTTCCCCTTCATGCCAGTCTCGATCCTTGCATTTGGCAGCAATGCTCTTGGAAAAGGAGGCTTCACGACGTACGGTGCAAGAGGAGGATCATCCTTCTTAGGCGTCGGTTCCTGCTCTTCTTCTTCCTCCGGAGTTTCAGTGATCCTGCGTAAGACAGAACAAGCATCAACAATTAAGTTTGGGAGTTTTCGAGCGGTTACCATCTTGGCTTGCTCCTTTCTCGGATTCGGCTCTGTCTGGCTTGGAAGTTGGCCAAATGGTCGAGCAGATGCTAGCATGCTCGAGATGTTGTTCACGGCTTACTCAATTCTTTGTCCAGATGCTATCTGTTCTTGATTGAGAAGAGCTTGAGCCTTGAACTGACTGTCATGATCATCGAGTCTGGTGATGATCTGGCTGAGCTTCTTATCTAGGTCACTGACATTGTTCTCTCTTTGATGCTGCTGCCCTGGATAGGTATTATTAAGATATTGATTCTGGCGATTGCCAGGAGCACTTCCATAATTACCGGATTGCAATGCGGCGGCTGGTAGACACCTGCCGGCGGATGGTTAGGCTTCTGATCCTGAGCTGGACCAGCCAGGCGGTTATTCTGGTTCTGGTTATGGTTGGCGCCATCATTGTAGGGAGGTCTGTCTTGATAGTTCCCTTGCTGTCTGAAGTTACGGTAGCCAGCATAACCATTCTGA
Source organism: Linum lewisii (assembly GCA_034768395.1). Taxonomy (NCBI): domain Eukaryota; kingdom Viridiplantae; phylum Streptophyta; class Magnoliopsida; order Malpighiales; family Linaceae; genus Linum; species Linum lewisii. Next base: position 44,817,974 of record CM068303.1, on the reverse strand, counting down.
TTATTAACGAAGCCTTGTTGAATGAAATTTACCTCTTCGGCAGACCAGACTTCTGCCTTACCAAAATTCTGACAACGGCCTCCGTTATGTGCGCAAGCTCCACACCATTCACAATCGGCAACGTAGACAGAAGCTGCCGGCGGTTTGATTGGTGTGGTAGACTTCTTCAAATGCTTAGTAACTCACAAATCATTAGTAATTGCACCAGTTAATTAAGTCGTTGCGAGAGGCGACCGTACCCGGGCGGCTAGTTAATCTTGGTAGTTAGAATGGATAGAGCGAACGTTCGCCGGTCTTAAACCTAAGGGTAAGGAGTTATGGTGGTGTTTTAGTAATTGATTGAATTAGAATCGAAATCCGCTGAACTGTTGATTGCCAATGCTCTGGGGAACGAAGGGGGATTCAAAGTCTAAGTTCGTCTGTCATCCTTGTTTTCAACCCTAATTTTCCAATCTGCTTTAGTTTAATTTTTAATTTTCTCCGCATTTATTAGAGTTAGAAGTCGTGGAACTCACACCACGCACGAAGTGTTTGCATTCGAGTATTTTGCCAGTTTTGAAGTAGTCAATCTTGGAAGACCCTTGGAATACGATCTACCCTAGCTTTTGTTAGCTTTGTTAGTAATTTGTGTGAAACGCATCACAACGACTGCGCGTTCATCAAATTGGCGTCGTTGCCGGGGACTTCTTTTGATTGTTGAAAGAAGATCTGGCAATTTTTCTTCTATTTTCCATCTTTCATTTTTCCATCCACTTCGATTTTACACTGGTTTTGTTTGTCTTTGTTATCTGTAGGTTTATAGGTGTATGCCTCACCGTCCTTGGACTCGCTCTCAGACCGAACAAGCTAAGATTGCAGGGAATCCAGGCAGTTCTGCTACACCTCTACGATCACAGATTCTGAAGGAAGGCAGATCCAATCCATTCATCACTCCGATCAAGATCGAGGAACCGAAGGAGAGTTCCTCATCTCCGTCTTCACCGCACTCTTCATCCGCTTCATACACCAAGTCACTTTCACCTCCTCCATCTCCCACCATGACCGATAGATTACCACCAAATGGCGATCAACCGCCACCCCCACCTGCACAAAAGAGTCTAGCAGACTATAACAAGCCGAGCGCGACTAGCATTTGATCTGCCATTGCCGTTCCGCGCATTGAAGGAGATCCTGACTATGAGATCAAAATTCCATTCTTGACCATGATCTCTAGGGATTTACAGTTTGAAGGCAGGCCCCTAGACAATCCGTGCATTCATCTTGCAGACTTCCTTGATCTCTGCAGTACTTTTAAAAACGGAAACCTCGACAAAAACACTCTTTGTCTGAGAGCTTTCCCGTTCTCTTTGAAAGGCGCTTCTAAGAGGTGGCTTACTGGCAAACCACCTGGCTACTATACTAACTGGGATACTCTGGCTCAGGACTTTGTTGAAGAATACTTCCCTCCGGCCAGAACAACCGCCATCAAGGACATCATCGCCAGATTCTCCCAGAAAGAAGGAGAAAGTTTATATGATACTTGGAATCGATTCCAAGAACTTCTCTACACCTGCCCTCATCATGGATTCGAGCAGAGGCAGTTAGTTGAAATCTTCTCTCGAGGACATCGAGAAGAATCTGCCAAGTGGGTCAATTCTCTAGCTGAAGGGGATTGCACTACACTCACCCCTGAAGCTGCTCTTCTGCACTTCGCAAACTGTGCCTCCAAGTCAAGGAACTGGGAGCGACAATATGAAGGATCGAGGAGCAAGCTAGATTTCGAAGCAGCTATCAAGGCAGAGGTAGAGAAGCATTTGAAGAAGTCTACCACACCGATCAAGCCACCGGCAGCTTCTGTCTATGTTGCCGATTGCGAGTGGTGTGGAGCTTGCGCACATAACGGAGGCCGTTGTCAGAATTTTGGTAAGGCAGAAGTCTAGTCTGCCGAAGAGGTAAATTTCATCCAACAAGGCTTCGTTAATAATCAGAATGGTTATGCTGGTTATCGTAACTTCAAACAACAAGGGAACTATCAAGACAGACCTCCCTATAATATTGGCACCAATCATAACCAGAACCAGAATAACCGCCGGCTGGTCAAGCTCAGGATCAGAAGCCTAACCATCCGCCGGCAGGTGTCTACCAGCCGCCGCATCGCAATCCGGGTAATTATGGAACTGCTCCTGGCAATCGCCAGAATCAATATCTTAACAATACCTATCCAGGACAGCAGCATCAAAGAGATAATAATGTCAGTGACCTGGATAAGAAGCTCAGCCAGATCATCACAAGACTCGATGATCATGACAGTCAATTCAAGGCTCAAGCTCTTCTCAATCAAGAACAAATAGCATCTGGACAACGGATTGAGCAAGTCGTGAACAACATCTCGAGCATGCTAGCATCTGGTCGACCATTTGGCCAGCTTCCAAGCCAGACAGAGCCAAACCCGAGAAAATAACAGGCTAAAATGGTAACTTCCGAACTTAATTGCTGATGCTTTTTCTGTTTTACGCAGGATCGCTGAATATCCGGAAGAAGAAGAAGAAGAGGAACAGAAACCAGCGCCTAAGGATGATCCTCCTCTCGCACCATACGTCGTGAAGCCTCCTTTTCCTAGAGCACTGCTGCCAAACGCAAGGATCGAGACTGGCATGAAGGGGAACAAGGAAGGATACCCCGACATTCGTATTAAGAAACCTGTCTCTCCATATCCAGCTAAGTTATCTGATCCTGGTTCTTTTACTTTGCCTTTGGTCATCAATGATGTTGAAATTGAACGTTGCTTAGTTGATCTAGGAGCATCTGTTAATGTTATGCCTGTGAGTCTATATGAAAGATTAAAACTGGGAGAACTTGAACCGCCCAGTATGCAACTTGTCTTTGCTGATAGATCGCTTAAAACCCCTAAGGGAGAGATTAAAGATGTTGTCACCAAATGTGGCCCGTTCACGTTCTTAGCTGATTATGTGATTATGGATACTAGTACAGATGACGCTACTATTCTCATAGGTCGACCTTTCATGGCTACTACTGGAATGAATATTAACGTTCCTAATGGTTCTTTGACTTTAAGAATTGGTAAAGAAACAAAAATGTTCCGTCTTAAAGATGACATGAAACATGACTCTAGGAATGAAGAATCTCACGGCTTAGCTGTTGAAACTGTGGAGTTGACTCCGATCAACTCCGTTACTAATGCTTCTTCCAGTGTCTCTAGATCAGTTGTTGCTGCAGGTATTAAACAGGTCATTACGAAAAAACCAGAAATTTCGGTTCAGAAGCCGCTCAAGAAGAAGAAGCAAGAACTGCAAGCCTCTTCTAAATCACCGAGCAGACCTCGAGGAAAGAACAAGAAGACGAAGACCCAAATGGTCTGGAGACCAAAAGCTCCACCATCTTCCACCGAGCCAGCTGCACCGCCAATTCGTTCCGAGAAACCGGCGCCGGAACAAGTATGGAGGGAGAAGCCCAAAGCATCTCCTAAGGAAGTACTAACGATCACCGATCCTGGTGATAACAAGCCGAAGAAGAAAGAAAAAGAGAAACCGACAGTCCTCATTCCTTCCATCGTCACACTAAAGAAGGATGACCTCTCCAGAGAGCTGTTCGGACCGTTCAAGTTTGTTGATCATCTTCCCGACGGACGTACCAAGCTTCTACATGCGAACGGGAAGAAATTCACGTTTACCGGAGAAGTCCCGAAGCTGTACTTCATGAACTCCGACGCGAGCGTGAAGGAGAATCTAAGTTGGGATGTCTCCTAATACCATCCAGGTATGGTCCAGCTCAAGGACGTTAATAAAAGAGCGTTTCGTGGGAGGCAACCCACGGCTGGAGTCAGTTTTGTTTTGTTTCAACCTTGGTCTTTTAGAGTCGGTTCGGGAGAGCCAAAAGTGTCAGTTTGTTTGATTTATTATTTTTCGTGTAGAGTCTGCATGTCATAGAGTCAGTCGCAAGTTGATTGAGGTCGTTCCGATTTTTCTGGATTTAACTGTGATTTTCTGAAGTTGGCCTGATTCACGAAAATATTTAAAACCCGAACAGTTCAAAATTTTTGGCGAAACCACCCTTGTTTTCGGCGAAACCGATTTTCAAATACCGAACCTGTTCTCCTGTTCCTCATTTTCGGTTTGAAAATTTTCTGATTTTGGCGAAACCATCCCAACTAAAATTTTCGGCGAAACCGAGCTTCCATTTTCGGCGAAACCGCCTGTTCATTTTAACTAGTAGTTTCGGCGAAACCACCCCCTACTTTCGCCAAAACTGATTTGCAAAATCATTTAATTTATCCTTTAAAAATCCGGACCACTTCCTCTCTCCTTCTCTTATTTTCGCTCAGCCTACCCGAAACCCCCCTCTCCTTTTGAAATCGCCGAACGCCCCACTTTCAACACCCGCCGTCGCCGCCGTTTCACTCGCCGCCGCCGTCGCCGACCACCGCCGCACCTCCCCCCTCCTCATTCCGATCCCAACGAGCCCTAGAACAACCAAATCGGAGCTTTGCAGCTCCAGTTCACCGAAAACCTAGTTTTCAACGTTTTTCACAGATTCCTCCCAACCCGTTCAGTTTTTGCTTCCATGGCTTCAAGGTAAAGTGCACACCTTTTCAATACGAATCTTTAGCCATATGGATTGCTGAATTTCGTCGGGGTTGACTTTCGGTTGACTTTTCGGTTTGCCTCATTTTGCGTGCCGACTGTTTCGTGTGAACTTTGATTAACTGAATTTATAGAACTGTTCTAGATTCTTAGGGAGTTCCGTGCTTAATTTCCATATCATTTGGTCATGTGTTGCTATGCATACGATTGATTCGTTGTTATGTTGACTTGTGAGATATGTCGGTTTGACGTTGACTTGTTGTTGATCGTTTGGCTGTCATAAGTGTTCATTCTTGTTCATATTATCGTGCCGCCATTTGAAATCATATGATGCCGTCAATTTCCAAGTTCTAATAGTCTTGCCATGATTAGGGTTCAATATGACTTAATGTTGACTTTCTAAAATGTCGGTTTGACTTTTTGAACTCTGATTGCGCTTACCTGATTATAGCTGTTCTTACGACATGTGCTCTATTGTCTATGATTACCGGTTCCCTTGCCTTGCTTACCCCACTTAGTTTCCCTCGTTTCTTTGTGAAATTGAGTTTTTCTACTAAGTGTGGGGTAGGATCTTAGTTGACTAATCTGGTCTCACTTCTGGTTTTAGGAACACTTTTGAGCGCAGGACTAAGGCACGCCTTGATGGCACCTCGGGCTCAGGAGCTGCCGCTCTCGTCACACCCGCCATTTTGGGTCCTCCACCTGCACTCCCTCGCCATGCTGGATACCATCCCACCATCGCCCGTCTACCGGACTTCTACTTTGGGAACTTCCAGAAGATCGAGCACATATGTGGAGCGGGCGTGCGTCCTTTATCCATGGAGTCTCTCCAGGAGCATAACGAGGATTCCTACCGGAACGTGCATAACGCCCTAGCACCGGCAGGTCTCCTCGAGCTGACCACCATAGCCGCCGAGTTCCCAGACATTGCTCTCCAGGAGTTCTGGGCGACATTTGACTTGGACGAGCACAAGAGGAGACGGGGCCAGAAGGTGATCACCTTCTTTCTTGGCGGGGTATACAGGCAGCTCACCTACGACGAGTTTGCCGCTCATCTGGGCATCCCCTACGAGCACTATCACGATCACCACCTCGGTTGGGGCGAGGATGATAACGATGAGGAGTTGCACGCCCTCTGGAGCCACATGACAGGCGTGCCTGGAGATCGCCTCGGGAAGAGCAACTCAGTTAAGTCTCTCTCTCACCCGCTCTATAAGTTTATTCATATGGTTTGGCGGAGGTCACTTTTATATGTCAGAGACAAGGATCGCCACCATATCCTTAAGGAGGAGCTCATGCTTCATCGAGCCATCCGAGAGAGCTATCCTCTCCACCCCGGCTGGGTGCTAGCTCACATCTTCAGCCAGAGGACCAAGAGGAAGAAGCAACCACGCAAACTCTTGGGAGGCAACTTCATAGGTCAGCTCATCCTCTCCTTCGGCATCGGCCATGAATATGGCCCTAACATTCCACGACATCCAGTTCAGACCGTTGGAGGAGACTTGGCGGTCGAGTATGACTTAGAACTCGACCTCAGTCCCCATGTAGCAGCAGATCCTCCACTCCAACCTGCGGTCGAGTCGGAGGACGAAGATGATGCTGAGGAGCAGCAGCCGCAGCCGCCGCCTGAGTTTCAAGATTATATACCCTCGCCACACCATCAGGAAGGGTACATCCTCCAGTCGCCGCCGCGCATTCCCGATCCACATCCGGCACCTACTCATCAGCCCCGACCGCACCCCGCAGACATTGGTGAGTTGTACGAGCGCCTACAGGAGTGGCGCATCACCGACAACACCACTCAGGAGGCGAGATGGACTATTATGCAGCAACACATGCGCCGCGCCGACCGGCGATATGAGCGACAGCTGGAGTGGCAGCGACAGCTCGGCGATTACTTCCACTTCCCCCACCCCGACACCTCTAACCAGTGATGATCAGGTGGTGTCCTTTTCATTGTCCTTATTTTCATTTATTCTTTTCGGACTTCGGTCCAACTTTTTTCTGTGTGGATCCGGGGCACTTGTCCCGGTTTCCTTTTTATGTTTTATTTGTTTTTGTTTTGTAGGCAGTTGGGAGATTCCCTTTGCTTCGCTTGGATAGATTCCTCCGCTCCGAGGACCCGTGCTCATCCCCTACACCAATCATCTCGGTCCAGGTTCTTCCATTCCACTCTAAACTCTAGAATTAGTCCTGTGAGGACACAGTCCGATTTAAGTGTGGGGTAGGATGCTAGAGAACCTTGCATGAACTTGATTGCCCTTGATTGTGTTTTGTGTGCCTCGTGATTCCATTCCAGTCTCTCTAGCATTAGAATGGCTCAGTTCTTGATTTTTTATGTTAAGTTGTTGTTCAAACTTTCATAATGATGCTTAGACTGCTTAACCTAGAACTTGAGAACCAACTTGTATGCTTTGATGCTAAATTGCCTAGTCAGAATAGAATTTTAAAATCACACTTGTAGTTTGTAGCCTTGATTGCATGAAAATGACTGAATCCGACTAGCAAACCAACTGTGAGCTTTTGATCCATTGCACGTAACTTGCAATTTAAATTCTTTCTGAGTGGTTTTCTGTTTACTTGAATAAGTTAGAATTTGCATGAGACCTACTCGAGACCACACGATGACACGAGTTCTAGAAGGATAGGGGCACCTAGATTCAGCTACTAAGCCAGATAGCCAACCTTAACGATAAAATCCACTAGGTTTAGACCCTTGAGTTTGGCCTGTTCTTTCGGTTCGATAATACATTACAGCCATTTCCCATTTCTTTCATTCCCCATTGATCCCCTGTGGTTGTAGTTCTAGATTGACCTACCGGAAGTCGGTTTGTGGTAACCTGCCTATAGCCATTAAACAGGTGGTCTTAGCTAATATGTCCAGACGTGTAAACCCCTCTAGCAACTAAAAGAAAAAGTAAATAAAGAAAGAAAAAAAGAAAATTTTCAAAAAAATGAAGAAAGAAGAAAATCAGAAAAAGTTCAATGTTTAGTTCAAATAAAACGTTTTTCTCCCTACAAATGGAAGAACGAAGTCGTAAGAAAAGTTGAAAAGAAAAAAAAATGTATGCAAAAGAAAAAGAATAAGTGCTAGGTTGCTTGAGGGTATCATAGGACGAGCGTTCATCATTCCACCCGTGTTTGGTTAGACGGTAGGAAGCCATAGATTAGATTCGAGGGAAGTTAGTCGAAAGCTTCACCGCACCAAGCCATCATCATTCATTCCCATCATCCATCTCATTATAAACCCAAGTAGTGTAGATTTCATTACGGTCCTAGCAGGGAAGTCCTTCTTGACTAGATACTCGTGTTGTCACAGTGGTGGAGATGTGGTCGAAATGCAAACCTATGACAGAATTCGGTAACAGAAAACGATCGAGAGCAGAAACACGTCCTTAAACACAGAGAGTGAGAGTCCCCATTGTACTAAATATATCCTGTGTGAGAAGTCTGGTCGGTTAGGTCAAATTCGTGCATGATTGACTGCTAATTACTTGTCGTGTGCAGTTTATTAGTAAGACCAGGTAGTTTGGCTGATCAGTATGCATGTTAGGTTTCTTGTTCTAGGATCGATCTGTCTAATAATTCATTGTGTTTGATTGAGCTCTAATTTAATCTATCTTATCATTTATGAACATGAGTGTTTCTATTCAGTTTGCTTGAGGACAAACAAAAGCTTAAGTGTGGGGTATTTGATGACACTCGATTTGACGTGATTATCAGCCTCATTTAAGCGACATTTCTTTGCTTAAGACATTGTTTTTAGGGTAGAATAACGAATATTCAATCGATTGGCCTATCTCGTGCCATTTGTGTTACCTTGGCCCGTTTCGGGTCTATTTGATGGTTTTCTAGTGTTTTTGTGTTAGCACAGGTTTTTGCCGTCAAATAGCGTAGCCATGGACGTGTCTAAGGCGTAGGAACCTCGAGGAATCAAATCGGAATCGATCCAAGGAGCCAATCAAGTCAAACCGAAAATCTGCCATTCACACTTACAGTTTCGGCGAAACCAGGCCTCCAGTTTCGGCGAAACCAGCAGTTCAAATCAACTGATGCCAAGAGAAGGATGGTTTCGGCGAAACCAATCAACTGCTCGGACCGAAAATAATGAACAGCCGGCGGAGCCCTGAACTCACAGCCAGTTTCGCCGAAACTATCCCTATGGTTTCGGCGAAACCATCAGCTCAGCCCGGCCCAACTAGGGTTAAGTATTTATACGTAATCCGGCGGCCCAAAAAGGAAGACACATCATACAATTTCATAATTCGAAAAACACAACTTTTCGAGATCAGATTTCTCTGAAGTTCTGGAGCGAAGAGTTGGAGTTCGAAGAGCCGGATAGAGATCGTTACGCCATCCCTTCCATCTCGGAGAACCGGAGCTAGGAGTGCAACTTACCGAAGATCGGAGTCTGTCAGAGTCGTCTGAATTAGGTTTTTCAGATTCTTTTCTGTTCTTCCTCTGAATGATGAACTCTTTCTTTGTCTTTGTCTCTTTTGTAATGATCATGAGTAGTTAAACTCGTTAGAGCTTAGACTAGATGAACCCTAAGTGACCCAGGCTTTAAAGCGGCCACGGATCGGCGGTGATTAGATTCGAAATTCAATCAGTTCTTTTTTATGTTTGATTCGTTCTTCATTGTTCATGTTTCTTGTCTGGATTGATCACCTAGATTAGATTCTTGTTAAGCTAAGGATAGAAGCGAACGCTCGCCTTACTTTAGAACATCGAATTAAACAATTAACCTTATAATTGGAGTTGTGCCTTTCGTAGGAACCGGTTAGGGTTAATCCACTGCAAGAGTAACTCATTAATCACTAGTAATTACACCAGTTAATTAAGTCGTTGCGAGAGGCGACCGTACCCGGGCGGCTAGTTAATCTTGGTAGTTAGAACGGATAGAGCGAACGTTCGCCGGTCTTAAACCTAAGGGTAAGGACTTATGGTGGTGTCTTAGTAATTGATTGAATAAGAATTGAAATCCGCTGATCTGTTGATTGCCAATGCTCTGGGGAACGAAGGGGGATTCAAAGTCTAAGTTCGTCTGTCATTCTTGTTTCCAAACCCTAATTCTCAATCTGCTTTAGCTTAATTTGTTTTAATTTTTTTGCATTCCTTAGAATTAGAAGTCGTGGAACTCACACCAAGCACAACGTGTTTTTCTTTGAGTAATTTGTTAGTTCTGAAGTAGCCAATCAATTGAAGGCCCGTGGAATACGATCTATCCTAGCTCTTGAGCTTGATAGTTATTTGATCGAACCTGCTCAGCACAACGACGGTTCATCAATTTTTCACCGATTCCTCCCAAACCGTTCATTTTTTAGCATCCATGGCTTCAAGGTAAGTTGTAGAACTTTTCAATACGAATCTTTTGACATATGGATTGCTGAATTTCGTCGGGGTTGACTTCAGTTGACTTTTTGGTTTGCCCCGATTTGCGTGCCGACTGATTTCGTGTGAACTAGGTTAGCTGAACTTGTTGAACTGTTCTGGCATGTTTAGGGAGTTTCGTGCTTAATTTCCATATCATTTGATCATGTATTGCTATGCATAGGATTGATTCTTTGTGATGTTGCCTTTTGAGAAAATGTCGGTTTGACTTTGAATTGTTGTGATCATTTGGCTGCCTGATGTGTTCATTCTCGTTCAGATTATCATGCTTGCCATTTGAGATCATATTTTACCGTCATTCTCCAAGTTGTGATAGTCTTGCCATGATTAGGGTTCATTATGCTATAATGTTGACTTTCTGAATGTCGGTTTGACTCATTGAACTCTGATTGTGCTTATCCGATTATGGCTGTTCCTAAGCATGTATTTTACTGTCTATGATTACCGGTTACTCTGCTTTGCTTACCCCCACTCGGTTTTCCTCATTTCTTTGTGAAATTGAGTTTTTCTACTAAGTGTGGGGTAGGGTTTTAAGTTTGACTGATCTGGTTTCATTCTGGCTTTAAGAACACCACTTATGAGCGCAGGACTAAGGCGCGACTTGATGGCGCCTCGAGCTCCGGAGCTGCCGCTCCCGTCACACCCGCCGTTCTGGGTCCTCCACCTGCACTACCTCGCCGGGCTGGATACCATCGCACTCTAGCTCGTCTTCCTGACTTCTACTTTGAGTGCTTCCAGAAGATCAAGCACATTCGGGGAGCTTACGTGCGCCCTCTTTCCATGGAGTCCCTGAACGAGCACGACGAGGACTACTACCAGAACGTGCATGACGCCCTAGCACCGGCCGGCCTCCCACGTTAGGACCGTTGGAGGAGATTTGGCAGTCGAATACGGCTTAAAGCTGGACCTCAGTCCCCATGTAGCAGCAGACCTCCACTCCAGCCTGTGGTCGAGTCGGAGGAAGAGGATGACACTGAGTAGCAGCAGCCCCAGCCGCAGCCAGAGTTCCATGACTATATACCCTCGCCACATCATCAGGCAGGGTATGCACACCAGTCGCCGCCGCACATTCCAGATCCATACCAGGCGCCTCACCCTCAGCACCGACCGCACCCAGCAGACGTTGGTGAGCTGTATGAGCGACTGCAGGAGTGGCGCATCACCTACAACGCCACTCAAGAGGCGAGATGGACTATTATGCAGCAGCATATGCGCCGCGCCGACAGGCGGTATGAGGCACAGCTGGCGTGGCAACGTCAGCTCGGCGAGCACCTCCACTTTCCACCTCCCGACGCGCCGGACGAGCAGTGATCGGGTTGTATCCTCTTTCTTGTCCCTTCTTTTTATTTATTCTTTTCGGATTTCGATCCAACTTTTTTCTGTGTGGTTCCGGGACACTTGTCCCGGTTTCCTTTTTATGTTTCATTTGTTTTTGTTTTGTAGGCAGTTGGGAGATTCCCTTTGCTTCACTTGGGTAGATTCCCTCCGCTTCGAGGACCCGTGCTCATCCCCTACGCCAATCATCTCGGTCCAGGTTCTTCTACTTCACTCTGAACTCTAGAATTAGTCATGTGAGGACACAGTCCGATTTAAGTGTGGGGTAGGATGCTAGAGAACCTTGCATGAACTTGATTGCCCTTGATTGTGTTTTTTTGTGTGCCTCGTGATTCCATTCCAGTCTCTCTAGCATTAGAATGCTCAGTTCTTGATTTTTTATGTTAAGTTGTTATTCAAACCTTCATATTGATGCTTAGACTGCTTAACCTAGAACTTGAGAACCAACTTGTATACTTTGATGCTAAATTGCCTGGTCGGAACATAATTTTTGAATCACACTTGTAGTTTGTAGCCTTCATTGCATGAAAATGACCGAATCCGACTAGCAAACCAACTGTGAGCTTTTGATCCATTGCACGTAACTTGCAATTTTAATTCTTTCTGAGTGGTTTTCTGTTTGCCTGAATGAGTTAGAATTTGCATAAGACCTACTCGAGACGACACGATGACACGAGTTCTAGAAGGATAGGGGCACCTAGATTCAGCTACTAAGCCAGATAGCCTACCAAACGATAAATCCACTAGGTTTAGACCCTTGAGCTTGGCCTGTTCTTTCGGTTCGATAATACATTACAGCCATTTCCATTTCTTTCATTCCCCGTTGATCCCATGTGGTTGTAGTTCTAGATTGACCTACCGGAAGTCGGTTTGTGGTAACCAGCCTATAGCCATTAAACAGGTGGTCTTAGCTAATATGTCCAGACGTGTAAATCCCTCTAGCAACTAAAAGAAAATCGGCACAAAAGAAAAAGTAAAGTAAAGTAAGAAAAGAAAGGAAATTTCAAAAAAAAAGTGAAGAAAAGAAAAAAATCAGAAAAGTTTCAAAGTTTCTAGTTCAATAAAACGTTCTTCTCCCTACAAATGGAAGAACGAAGTCAAAAGAAAAAGTTCAAAAGAAAAGAAAAAATCGTGTAAAGAAAAAGAATAAGTGTTAGGTTGCTTGAGGGTATCATAGGACGAGCGTTCATTATTCCACCCGTGTTTGGTTAGACGGTAGGAAGCCATAGATTAGATTCGAGGGAAGTTAGTCGAAAGCTACACTGCACAAAGCCATCATCATACATTCCCATCATCCATCTCATTATAAACCCGAGTAGTGTAGAATTCATTACGGTCCTAGCAGGGAAGTCCTTCTTGACTAGATACTCGTGTTGTCACAGTGGTGGAGATGTGGTCGAAATGCAAACCTATGACAGAATTCGGTAACAGAAAATGATTGAGAGCAGAAACACGTCCTTAAACACAGAGAGTGAGAGTTCCCATTGTACTATATTTATCCTGTGTGATGCGAACCGCCTTCTCCAGGAAGGGATCGACTCAACACCCAATACTATATTATCAGCCCACGAGAACCTAACTAATGAAACCGCGGAGAACACTTGAAATCCACTAAGTATAGACTTAGGAACTCCAAGTGTTCGGTCGATGACGCCACGCCAAGAGATGGATGCTCTTGATGATAAGTCGATCTAAACGACAGTCAATTCCATGAAAGTCGAGAAGAGATTAGCAATTCCATGCTAGAGAGAAAACCGAAGTTTTGAGTGTTTATTTCTTTCAAAGTTGTTCTTTACAATGAGGTCGAGGCCTCTTATTTATAGGTGAGGAAGGGAGAACAGGCTCTCCTTTTCCTCCTACGAAATAGCTAATAAAACTAATAAAGAATACAAAAAGAAGGACTGAAACTCGTAGCCTTGTTCACCAAGGAAAAAGAGTCATTCCTAAACAAAAACACTAAAAGGAAAAAAGCTGGAAATTCCTAAAAAACAGCTAAACGGGTTCTGGAAGATTCAGCCAAATAAATAGCAAATAAATTCGGAAAATTAAGCCCTTTGGCATATCACTAGTAGACTTCATGGGCTTCAACTTTCATGTTGGACATCAGTTCAAATTCTGCCTCCAAGTAGCCCAAATTCGTCATTCTTTGTCAGACTAGGAATCTGTCCAAAACCGGGAAATCCTAGCTTGATTAGGATTCCTTGTTTGGATGCACTTGGCTTCTTCTCTCCATTTCCCGTATCTTGAATGTTACTCCATCCCTCCTTGGATCAGGCTCAGGTGGTGGCCTTATCACAACTCCTAGCATTGGTTCCCTCGGATCAGCATCCGAGCTCCACTCCTTGATGCTTAGGCCAAGCATCACTAGGACTTGTTCTAGCCCTATCTCCTTCAATTCTCCTCCAAATTCAGCTCCGTTTGTTGGAGAGTCATCCTGGGGCCATAAGGATTCTAGTGCCTTTGGAAAATCCCAAAAGGCACGGGTCAATCGTTCGCTGGGCCAAAAGTGCTCCTTTGACGGGCGCTGGCATGGGCCTTGTGCCTGTGGCAGGCTTAGCTTGGGGCCTTCTTCAAATCTGTCCAGGCCTTTTGAGTTCTGCTTCGAGCAGCTCTTCAGTAATGTCCACAGGAGGCTTTCAGGGATGGTTAATGGTCCAGGGCTTGTGACAATTGGTTTTGAGCTCCATTTGAGCACCTGGGCTCGTCCGGGGCTCGTTCCGGGGTCAATCTTCGGGCACCACGCTTTTCTGGCCAGGCACTCTTGGGTCCTTTGTTTCCTGTGCTCCAGGAATGTCTCTGGAGGATCCCAGGAGTGGTCAGTACCTTCAGGGCCCGTGGGAATCAGGTCAGGGCCTAGTGGTGGCCCTCGGCTCGGGGCTGGACTTGGCTCTCGGCTTGGCCTGGGGCCTGACCTTGGAGCTTTGTCTCTCCAAGGCTCCGGAGGTGGTGCCGGTGCAGGCCTGGGGCCGATGTAGTCCTCGCTCGGCTTCAAGTCTCTAGGCCGAACGACCATTAAATTCTCCTTGTCTGGCGCTCTCGTGGAGTTTTCCTGGTCGGGTGTCCGTGGTGGCGTGTCCACGCCGGCCTTGGTGACCAGGGTCACGTCACTGTGTGAGGAGTCTGGTCAGTTAGGTCAAATTCGTGCATAATTGGTTGCTAATTACTTGTCGTGTGCAGTTTATTAGTGAGACCAGGTAGTTTGGCTGATCTGTATGCATGTTAGGTTTCTTGTTCTAGGATCGATCTGTCTAATAATTCATTGTGTTTGATTGAGCTCCAATTTAATCGATCTTATCATTTGTAAACATGAGCATTTCTATTCAGTTTGCTTGAGGACAAGCAAAAGCTTAAGTGTGGGGTATTTGATGACACTCGATTTGACGTGATTATCAGCCTCATTTAAGCGACATTTCTTTGCTTAAGACATGGTTTTTAGGGTAGAATAACGAATATTCAATCGGTTGCCCTATCTCGTGCCATTTGTGTTACCTTGGCCCGTTTCGGGTCTATTTGATGGTTTTCTAGTATTTTTACGTTAGCACAGGTTTTTGCCGTCGAATAAGTAACCAAGGACGTGTCTAAGGCATTGGAACATCGAGGAACTGAACCGGAATTGATCAAAGGAGCCAATCAAGTTCAAGAAAATTCCTGCCCAGATTACAAAGGAAATTTTTGCTGAAAATATCATCACAAATCGGCTGTTGGCAACTGAAGGAATTTTCGGTGAAACCATTGAGTTTTCGAACCGAGAAAACTCAATGGTTTCACCGAAAATTCCTTTCATCTTCGTAGACACGCCATGTTTTCGGAAAAGAGATCGTGACGCCATCCCTTTCATCTCGGAGAACCGGAGCTAGGAGTGTAGTTTACCGAAGATCGAAGTCTGCCGGAGTCGTCTAAATTAGGTTTTTCAGATTCTTTTCTGTTCTTCCTCTGGATGATGAACTCTTTCTTTGTCTTATATTCTTTTGTGATAAACATGTGTAGCTAAACTCGTTAGAGCTTAGACTAGATGAACCCTAAGTGACCTAGGGCTTTAAAGCGGTCACGGATCGGCGGTGATTAGATTCGAAATTCAATCAGTTCTCTTTCATGTTTGATTTGTTCTTCATTGTTCATGTTTCTTGTCTGGATTGATCACCTAGATTAGATTCTTGTTAAGCTAAGGACAGAAGCGAACGCTCGTCTTACTTTAGAACATCGAATTGAACAATTAACCTTATAATTGGAGTGTGCCTTTCGTAGGAACCGGTTAGGGTTAATCCACTGCAAGAGTAACTCATAAATCATTAGTAATTGCACCAGTTAATTAAGTCGTTGCGAGAGGCGACCGTACCCGGGCGGCTAGTTAATCTTGGTAGTTAGAACGGATAGAGCGAACGTTCGCCGGTCTTAAACCTAAGGGTAAGGAGTTATGGTGGTGTCTTAGTAATTGATTGAATTAGAATCGAAATCCGCTGAACTGTTGATTGCCAATGCTCTGGGGAACGAAGAGGGATTCAAAGTCTAAGTTCGTCTGTCATCCTTGTTTTCAACCTTAATTTTCCAATCTGCTTTAGTTTAATTTTTAATTTTCTCCGCATTTATTAGAGTTAGAAGTCGTGGAACTCACACCACGCACGAAGTGTTTGCATTCGAGTATTTTGCCAGTTTTGAAGTAGTCAATCTTGGAAGACCCTTGGAATACGATCTACCCTAGCTTTTGTTAGCTTTGTTAGTAATTTGTGTGAAACGCATCACAACGACTGCGCGTTCACCAATAACCATTCTGATTATTAACGAAGCCTTGTTGAATGAAATTTACCTCTTCGGCAGACCAGACTTCTGCCTTACCAAAATTCTGACAACGGCCTCCGTTATGTGCGCAAGCTCCACACCATTCGCAATCGGCAACGTAGACAGAAGCTGCCGACGGTTTGATTGGTGTGGTAGACTTCCTTAAATGCTTCTCTACTTCTGCTTTGATTGTAGATTCGAGATCTAGCTTGCTCCTTGATCCTTCAGATTGTCGTTCCCAGTTCCTTGACTTAGAAGCACAGTTTGCAAGTGAAGAAGAGCAGCTTCAAGTGTTAGTGTAGTGCAATTCCCTTCAGCTAGAGAATTGACCCACTTGGCAGATTCTTCTCGAAGTCCTCGAGCAAAAATTTCAGCTAACTGCCTCTGCTCGAATCCATGATGAGGGCAGGTGTAGAGAAGTTCTTGGAATCGATTCCAAGTATCATACAAGCTTTCTCCTTCTTTCTGGGAGAATCTGGTGATGCTGTCCTGGCCGGAGGGAAGTATTCTTCAACGAAGTCCTGAGCCAGAGTATCCCAATCAGTGTAATAGCCAGGTGGTTTGCCAGTAAGCCACCTCTTAGCAGGGCCTTTCAGAGAGAACGGGAAAGCTCTCAGACAAAGAGTGTTTTTGTCGAGGTTTCCGCTCTTGAAAGTGATGCAGAGATCAAGGAAGTCTGCAAGATGAGTGCACGGATTATCTAGGGGCCTGCCTTCAAACTGTAAATCCTAGAGATCATAGTCAAGAATGGAATCTTGATCTCATAGTCAGGATCTCCTTCAATGCGCGGAACGGCAATGGCAGATTGAACGCTAGTCGCGCTCGGCTTGTTGTAGTCTGCTAGACTCTTCTGTGCAGGTGGTGGCGGCGGCGGTGGATCGCCATTCGGTGGTGGTGGTGGTAATCTATCGTCCATGGCAGGAGATGGAGGAGGTGAGAGTGACTCGGTGTATGAAGCGGATGAAGATGACGGTACAAGTGAAGATGGAGATGAGGAACTCTCCTTCAATTCCTCGATCTTGATCGGAGTGATGAATGGATTGGATCTGCCTTTCTTCAGAATCTGTGATCGTAGAGGTGGAGCAGAACTGCCTGGTCTCTCTGCACTCTTGGCCTGTTCGGTTTGAGAGCGAGTCCAAGGACGGTGAGGCATACACCTGTAAACCTACAGATAACAAAGACAAACAAAACCAGTGTAAAATCGAAGTGGATGGAAAGGTGAAAGATGGAAAGTAGAAGAATAAATTGAGTTCTTCTTTCGAACAATCAAAAGAAGTCCCCGGCAACGGCGCCAATTTGGTGAACGCGCAGTCGTTGTGATGCGTTTCACACAAATAACTAACAAAGCTAACAAAAGCTAGGGTAGATCGTATTCCAAGGGTCTTCTAAGATTGACTACTTCAAAACTGGCAAAATACTCGAATGCAAACACTTCGTGCGTGGTGTGAGTTCCACGACTTCTAACTCTAAGAAATACGGAGAAAATTAAAAATTAAACTAAAGCAGATTGGAAATTAGGGTTGAAAACAAGGATGACAGACGAACTTAGACTTTGAATCCCCCTACGTTCCCCAGAGCATTGGCAATCAACAGATCAGCAGATTTCGATTCTCATTCAATCAATTACTAAGACACCACCATAACTCCTTACCCTTAGGTTTAAGACCGGCGAACGTTCGCTCTATCCGTTCTAACCACCAAGATTAACTAGCCGCCCGGGTACGGTCGCCTCTCGCAACGACTTAATTAACTGCTGTAATTACTAATGATTTATGAGTTACTCTTGTAGTGGATTAACCCTAACCGGTTCCTACGAAAGGCACGCTCCAATTATAAGGTTAATTGTTCAATTCGATGTTATAAAGTAAGGCGAGCGTTCGCTTCTATCCTTAGCTTAACAAGAATCTAATCTAGGTGATCAATCCAGACAAGAAACATGAACAATGAAGAACAAATCAAACATGAATGAGAAACTGATTGAATTTCGAATCTAATCACCGCCGATCCGTGACCGCTTTAAAGCCCTGGGTCACTTAGGGTTCATCTAGTCTAAGCTCTAACGAGTTTAGCTACTCATGTTTATCACAAAAGAATCTAAGACAAAGAAAGAGTTCATCATCCAGAGGAAGAACAGAAAAGAATCTGAAAAACCTAATTTAGACGACTCTGACAGACTTCGATCTTCAGTAAACTACACTCCTAGCTCCGAGTCTCCGAGATGGAAGGGATGGCGTCACGATCTCTTTTCGGCTCTTCGAACCCTAACTCTTCGCTCCAGAACTTCAGAGAATTCTTCAAATTCTGGTTTCGAAAAAAGTATATTATGATGTATTGTTCTCAGGTCTTTCTTTCCTTTGGGCTGCCGGGTTAAGTATTTATACTTAACCCTAATCAGCCGGATTTCTTCTAATATTTTCGCGGAAAATATTGAGGAATTTTCGGCGAAAATTCCTTTGCAAATGAGGGGTTCCGCCGGCTGATTCTCCTGGACTTCATTCTCGGTTCAAAAACTCAACGATTTCGCCGAAAATTCCTTCAGTTGCCAACAGCCGATTTGTGATGATATTTTCGCCGAAAATACAAGGTAATTTTCGGCGAAAATTCCTTTGTAATTCGGGCAGGAATTTTCTTGAACTTGATTGGCTCCTTTGATCGATTCCGGTTCAGTTCCTCGATGTTCCAATGCCTTAGACATGTCCTTGGTTACTTATTCGACGGCAAAAACCTGTGCTAACATAAAAACACTAGAAGACCATCAAATAGACCCGAAACGGGCCAAGGTAACACAAATGGCACGAGATAGGGCAATCGATTGAATATTCGTTATTCTACCCTAAAAACCATGTCTTAAGCAAAGAAATATCGCTTAAATGAGGCTGATAATCACGTCAAATCGAGTGTCATCACTTACCAATAGGGTGCTGATCGAGGCC
This sequence comes from Linum lewisii, assembly GCA_034768395.1. Classification (NCBI taxonomy): domain Eukaryota; kingdom Viridiplantae; phylum Streptophyta; class Magnoliopsida; order Malpighiales; family Linaceae; genus Linum; species Linum lewisii. The sequence goes on along the minus strand of CM068303.1, from coordinate 44,798,959 downwards.
CTGACAAGTATGGAGCAGTCAATCCCTTTTTGAGACCGCATTATCCTAAACCTTGCCCGCAACAGGAAAGGTTACGAAGGAGAATATCACACCAAAATTTCCATTTGGGACTAAGCGGTGGATTCGCACTATGGCCAACTCGCGTGAACCCCAACCAAATATCACCTACGCACGTCTACGTACTGCTCAAAATTGGACACATTGCCTCTTGAAAAACATACATTCGAAAACCCTTAATCCTAGAATCGGTATTTGCATCAACTAGGGAGTTTGGAAAGGACAAGACAGACTATGTTTTCAAAAAAATTGGTCAAAAAGACACAAACCAAGCAAAGTTCAATGTCCAAAAATCAAAGAAGAGCTAGTTTCTAAAGTACTGAAAGCAATAGACACAAAGTGTATTCAAAGCACCAGATTTTAAATTCTTTCGTTTAGGACTATATTGCCATGTTGTACTCACAAAGAATTAGAAGCCAAATCAACAAGACGAGTCGAAAGGCTAAGGGTACACGCACAATTCTAGTTGACCTTCCAAAAGACACAAAGGTACACCAAGACACAGCACAACAAACAGACACTCCAAACATCCACCTCCAACCATTCACCACACCTTATTAACACTTAAACAAAATGCAGTAATCCCCAACATGCATTTACCCACCACACACTTAAACGGTACAATGTCCTCATTGGACCAAGAATGGAAAATGAAAGCCGAAAAGATGTTACCTAACGATAAAGGAAACAAAGAACAAGAAGAAAGAAGTCAAGCAAGCCAAACTACAAAAGCAAGCAAACAGGAATGTTCACTAAGCTACGATACGCAACGAGGTGCCTCCTAAGAGCGCTCTTTCTTTTATGTTTTTGAGCTAGACAATACCTGTAGACGGGGAAGGTTAGAAATCACCACTGATATGATCCAACAATGCTGCCCCGATGCCAATAGGTACTCCTACACACCACCAGGGTCACCTAGCCGAGACAAGACCCTATGGCCTCTTAAGAAGCGCATAAATTCAAGGACAGGCCGTCCACGAGCCCTAGAACCAAGGTATGCCAAGAAATATCGACTAAATCCTTTACTTGCAGGTAGAAAGACTCCAAGGAATGGAATGATGTCCCAAGCCATGCTGTTGACCGAGGGTATAAGCCCTGGCACCAAAGAGGAGCTTCAGCCTGCCCCTAGCCTGACCCCTAGGAGCCCTGAAGAAGAAGCCGGTTCTTTGAGTGACCCTCTAGAAGCATTTCTGGAGTACCAAAGGAAGAGAGCCCAAGAACCCTTGGCCCAAAGAGGAGAGTTGTCAAAGACCGAACCTGAGCCGAGGCATGAGAAGACTTGAAGTCCTTGGCCCCGAAGCATGACACTTGGGCTGACCACGGAGAGCTACGTCCAAAGCTACTTGGCGGCCTATCGAAAGCTTAAAAGAGAAGGCCTGAACGAAAAGAAAGAAGGCCCAAAGAGAGAACAGCCACCATCCATCAACCAGCAACCGGGCCAATCAAAGGAGCTTTACGGAACCGAGCATGAAGAACATATCTTTTGGACAAGAAGTCCGGCCACTGAGCCCGCCCGAAGCCGAAGCCCGCGTCCGCCACCTGAGTCCAGCCCGGCGTTCGGCCGGTCAAGCCCACCGGGCAGCCACACGCGGCGGGATTAGGGTTTTTGACCTAATTTAGGTCTTTTATTCTGCTTTAAAGACTACAACTATTATTTTATGTTTATTTCTTTTTAGTAGGATTATTTAGGGGATTTATGAGACTATTTAGGAATAGGACTCTTTATTTTATTATTATTTAGGGGTTAGACTTTAGGGAGGAGAGCTTGTTCCCTCCCTATAAATAGAGGCCGCCGGCCTCACGTTGTACTCAACAACTTTTATGAAATAAACCCCCCTTTGAAAGAACTCTGTTCTGAAACCCTTATTGTATCTGCATGACGCGATACTGAAGGATCGACTTATCATCAAGAGCATCCATCTCTTGGCGTGGCGTCTTCGACTGGACACTTCTGGTTCCCGGCTGTTATATAGCCGACGGGTCAAAGTACTATTTCGCCCCGGTTCCCGAAGGTTTCTACCTCGTTGCACGTTCCAACTTGCGGTGGTTAGGGTCGTCTGCCCACGGTTGCAGCGGTTCACATCAGTTGGTATCAGAGCACGGTTCAAACACAAGGACCACATCTATCCCAGTCTCCAGGTTCTCCTGGATTCATATCCTTTTATTGCTTTCTTTAGAAAATTGATTCGAAAATCTCCCTTCTATTTCAATTTTAGTTTCGAGTTATAAGAAAAGAAAAAGAAAAGAAATCAAGACCACCTTGCCACGTTATTTCCTTTCGTTGTAAGTTTATTTCTAAGAAGAGGGGATAGAAAATTGCTTCCGTTCGATAGTACTAACCATGGCAGACGAGAGACTAGCCAATTTAGAAGGCAACGTTCGGGACCTTGGAGCTACCATGGCTGCCATCCTAGCTCAGCTTCAAGCCGAGAGAGGACGAGACAGGCACCGAGAGGACAGCCCTGAAGACCCGAACAGAAGAGCCCGACGACTAGCTCAGGAGATTGACGATGACTTGAGCAACCTCAAGCTCACCGTGCCAAAGTTTGCTGGCAAATACAATGCCGACGAGTACCTAGATTGGGAGAGAAGTATGGAGGATTTCCTCGAGTGCCACCACTACTCCGAACGTAAGAAGGTAATTCTCGCCACCCTTGAATTCACTGACTATGCTGCTCTTTGGTGGAGCCAATACAAGGGCAGGATTCAAAGGGATGAAGAAGATCTCGCCGAGTCGTGGAGAGACCTCAAGCGGATCATGAGGAAGAAGTTTGTTCCGAGTACTTATACTCGAGACCTACACACATCCCTCCAAAACTTAAAACAAGGCACCATGTCCGTGGAGCAATATACCAAGGAGATCGAGATGTTGGTAGCCCGACTTGACCTCCGAGAAGAACCCGAAGCGAAGATAGCCCGGTTTGTAGGTGGGCTACGCCCCGAGCTCATGTATCAAGTCAACATACTCAATTGTGGTGACTACGAGGAGCTCAAAGCCCTAGCTAACCGCGTGGAGAGAGAATTGAAGAGGGGTTACACGACAAGATCCGCCAGTGCCCCGTGGAGAGGAGGCTCGACTACAGCCAAGCCTCATGGAAGATCGAACAGCCCCGAGGCTCTAGTTCACGGCCAAACCCTAACCCTAGGGGTTCGGCACCTCCGGTAACATCTGTCCAACCTACTTCTACGGTTCAGAATTCTAACCCACGTCCCAGTGGAATTGTATGTTTTAAGTGTCAAGGTAGAGGACACATCTCAAGGGATTGCCCTAACCAACGGACGATGGTAGTAAGAGAAGGAGGAATCGAGACGGACGATGAAGAGGACGAGAAGAAGGAAGAAGAAGAGGAGTCAGAAGAAGGAGAAGAAGTTCAGCCCGAAGGGCTTGAAAAGTTTGCAGGGTTCACTTTTAAAACCCTAGCACCCGGCGCCCCGGCCTCAGCCCCAGCGCCAGCCCCGGCCTCAGCCCGGCTCAGCCCGGCATCAGCCCCGGCCTCAGCCCCAGCCTCGACCCCTGCCCTGCCCCGACCCCCTGCCCCTGCCCGGCCTTAGCCCAGGCACTAGCCCTGACCCCGGCCCTGGCACCAGCACTCGGCCCTTGTCTCGGCACTTCCCCAGGCCTTAGCGCCCCAGCGCTCGGCCCCCGCCTCGGCACTGCCCCAAGCCCCAGCGCCCCAGCGCTCGGCCCCAGCCCCAGCGCTGCCCCAGGCCCCAGCACCCCAGTGCCCAGCCCCGGCACGGCCCGACCAGGCCCCAGCACCCCAGTGCTCGGCCTCAGCATCAGCACTGTCCCAGGTCCTAGCGCCCCAGCGCTCGGCACTGCCCCAAGCCCTAGCGCCCCAGCGCTCGACCCCGGCCTCGGCACTGCCCCACCAAGCCCCAGTGCCCCAACACTCGGCCCAGCACTCGGCCCCAGCCCCGGCGCTGCCCCACCGAGCCCCAGTGCCCCAGCACTCGGCCCCAGCCCCGGCGCTGCCCACCAGGCCCTAGTGCCCCAGCACACGGCCCCAGCCCCGGCACTGCCCCACCAGGCCCCAGCACCCCAGCACTCGGCCCCAGACCCGGTGCTACCCCACCAGGCCCCAGCGCTCTAGCGCTCGGCCCCGACCCCGGCTGGCAATGCCTGACCAGCCCCGGTGTCCCAGCGCCCGGTTCCGACTGGCGCTACCCGCTCAGTCCTAGCACCCCAGCACCCGGCGCTACCCTACCCGACCAGGCCCCGGCCGATCTAGCACCCGGCCCCAACCCTCCACTGCCCGTCGTCGCCGGCACCCCACTGCTCGCCGCCGTCAGATTTCTACTACCCACCGCTGGCCCTCCACTGCCCGTCACCGCATCACCGCCTGCCGCCGCCACATCACTTCCCGCCGCCGCCGATCCTCCACTGCCCGCCGCCGCCGACACCCCACTGCTCGCCGCCGCCCGGGTTCTACTACCCGCCGCCAGCTCTGCCCTGCCCGGCGCCGCCACCTGGCCCGACGTGCCCTGGATTACCTCCGGCACCCCCAGCACCCCCGTGCTCCGGCTCGACGCTTCACCACCGGTTCCATGGGAGAATCCCTCCCGACGAGTTTCAAGAGCTACCCCGAGCGAGGACGATCCGGATGCTGATCCGGATGTGGAGATAAGTAAGGAGCTCTCACCCGCCACCTCTCCGAGCCTTAACATTATTATTGATAGTTTTTCAGGGGAAGAAGCTATGGAGACTGAAGAAGACAGCACTGAAGGACCCGAGCCTTGGTCCGTTACTGGCTCAAGTGAGACTCCTCGATCTAAGGATGATGGTGCTGAAGATTGGAAGAGGATGATGAGTGTTAGGAAAGGACCCGAGATGGATTTGGGGACAAATCCAAGGCAAGAAGAGGGGGATGATATGATCCAACAATGCTGCCCCGATGCCAATCGGTACTCCTACACACCACCAGGGTCACCTAGCCGAGACAAGACCCTATGGCCTCTTAAGAAGCGCATAAATTCAAGGACCGGCCGTCCACGAGCCCTAGAACCAAGGTATGCCAAGAAATATCGACTAAATCCTTTACTTGCAGGTAGAAAGACTCCAAGGAATGGAATGCTGTCCCAAGCCATGCTGTTGACCGAGGGTATAAGCCCTGGCACTAAAGAGGAGCTTCAGCCTGCCCCTAGCCTGACCTCTAGGAGCCCTGAAGAAGAAGCCGGTTCTTTGAGTGACCCTCTAGAAGCATTTCTGGAGTACCGAAGGAAGAGAGCCCAAGAACCCTTGGCCCGAAGAGGAGAGTTGTCAAAGACCGAACCTGAGCCGAGGCATGAGAAGACTTGGAGTCCTTGGCCCCGAAGCATGACACTTGGGCTGACCACGGAGAGCTACGTCCAAAGCTAATTGGCGGCCTATCGAAAGATTAAAAGAGAAGGCCCGAACGAAAAGAAAGAAGGCCCAAGGAGAGAACAACCACCATCCATCAACCAGCAACCGGGCCAATCAAAGGAGCTTTACGGAACCGAGCATGAAGAACATATCTTTTGGACAAGAAGTCCGGCCACTGAGCCCGCCCGAAGCCGAAGCCCGCGTCCGCCACCTGAGTCCAGCCTGGCGTTCGGCCGGTCAAGCCCACCGGGCCGCCACACGCGCCCAACCGGCCCGAGCAGCCACACGCGACCGGATTAGGGTTTTTGACCTAATTTAGGTCTTTTATTCTGCTTTAAAGACTACAACTATTATTTTATGTTTATTCCTTTTTAGTATGATTATTTAGGAGATTTATGAGACTATTTAGGAATAGGACTCTTTATTTTATTATTATTTAGGGGTTAGACTTTAGGGAGGAGAGTTTGTTCCCTCCCTATAAATAGAGGCCGCCGACCTCACTTTGTACTCAACAACTTTTATGAAATAAACCCCCCTTTGAAAGAACTCTGTTCTGAAACCCTTATTGTATCTGCATGACGCGATACTGAAGGATCGACTTATCATCAAGAGCATCCATCTCTTGGCGTGGCGTCTTGGACTGGACACTTCTGGTTCCCGGCTGTTATATAGCCGACGGGTCAAAGTATTATTCCGCCCCGGTTCCCGAAGGTTTCTACCTCGTTGCACGTTCCAACTTGCGGTGGTTAGGGTCGTCTGCCCACGGTTGCAACGGTTCACATCAACCACCCCATCCTAGCAGATCCTTGCAATGCATGTTGTCATCTTGCTTGATTGGGAGATGATCTGGTAAAGTTATGTGAATGTTTCCCCAAAGCGGACGAGTGAACTCGATGGAGCCGGTAGGAGTGGGGTGAGTCCTCTTGATGTTGGAGTTTGAAGCCATCCATTATCATTTGCTCAACCACCTTCAACTCTTGGCGACACCGCTTCCTTTTCCTCCTACTAAGGCGTTCTGTAGGTGCCTTAGTAGGGATCGTGTTATTCGTGAGTCACATCCGAAGAAAGTGAGGACTCTATATTTGGAGCAGCTACAATCGTCATAAACTTGGGCTCATAAAGTGGATTAGAGGCATTATCACTCACCACAAGATGAGGGGTAGGGGTCTCATCCTTCTTCCAAAAGTGGGGATCCAAAACTCCTCATCATCGGAAACATCATCCACAACATTAATATGAGCTAGAGGGTCGATAACCTCTTCAAGGGCCATTGACTTAAGGCGGTTGCATTCCTCATTTTTCTTCTATCAAGCCAAAAGTACGGTTAAATCATGCTCATGCTCTCACAAACCGCAATGGACATACTATACATCTTCTCCAAATGAGGCCTAACCACACTTTTGAAATAGGAATGAAACCATTAAGCCGACTTGTTGGGGGAACTAGCTTCTCCTCCACTTTTGACTTGTTCTCAACTTTCCTAGGAGCATCCGCTTTGGCTCGAATCACTTTGCACTCTTCTGTGACTTTATTTGTCTTCATCTTGTCCTCCTTCTCAAAACCCATATCACAAATGATCTTCACTTTCATGATCAAGTTCTCTTTTTCTTGTTGTTCCTTTAGATTTTCAAGCTCGAGCTCTTCGAATCTAGCATTGATTTGAGTGATATACCCTGTGAGCAACTCCTCGAGTTTAGCGATACCTTAATGACATCCACACTCATCCTTAGTATCACTAGTAATATTTTTACTTGAGCACGCTTCCCAAACCATCACATTTTCATTGCTACTGAGCCATCGTTCCTTGATCAAATTCACCATCTCATTGAATTGTTGTTGTGTTTCTTTTTCTTCATGCTCCCATTGAGATATTCGTAGCTTCTCACACCATGCTTCACTCACCTTCAACAAGAACATCATCATTTGAAGTGTCTTGGTGGTAGTACTCTAGTGGAGATTCTTGTTGAGTACTAAAGGGAAAATCTCTACGGGGGCGTGGGCCGCGGGCGCCGAGCGCCGCTGTGTCTTGGCTCTCCTTTTTGTTTCGACCATTCCGGGAGCATTCGATGTCGAAATTGGTAGTCGTTTGAACCGGTGGCTCCATGGTTATATACTCTATCATAGTGTTGCATAAAAATGCATCAAAAGCACCTCGAGAAACGTGAAAATGAACCGGGAAAGTCATATGAGGGCACAAAAAATGCAATAACGACATTTAGCAAAACACTAACAATAGAGGACACCAATAAGAATCAGCTATTGGTAAAACATGTCTAATACAAGTGGGGGGCTTAAATAGTTTTCGGATGCAGTTTTTTAACCGAAACCGACCAATTCCCTACTCACATCACAAGCAACTCACGCGCTCAAGGTAGAAAACATGCGGCGCTGGAAGCTAGTCTTTCTTGCTTTAAATACGGGCACGTTTTCCTCCCTGGAATTAAAGGCTGGAAAGCTTTGATTCCGGCGGAAACATGTGATTCCATGTTTTCCACGTCCAATCGGCAACGGAATCTAATTCCGTTTAATGTCTCAATTCCGGCTTCTCGACGGAATCTAATTCCATTTACAAAATGAAGGAATTGATCATTTTCCGGCTGAATTACAACTTCTGCCCTTTTCGACCAAGCTCGGTATTAGCCTCTCCTCGACCAATCCGCCGCCGCAGCCCCACCTCGGCCAGCTCGCAGCAGCCCCACCTCGGCCAGCTCGCCGCCGCCGCCTCTCTTCGACGAAGCTCAACCGTCGCAGTCTCTGTTCATCGATCTTTGCTCTTCAATCCCCACCAAAGCCTCTCTTCGATGTCGTTGTCGACCAAGCCGCGACCCAAATTATTGTTGTTGGTTCGCGAGAGAGGAAGGAGAAGAGGTCGGGAAAGGCCGGTGAAGGAGTAGGGGAGGTCGAGTGAGAAGAGGGAGATGGAAGGAAGGATGGTTTGAGAGTGTCAGACGGTGGGGGATTGTTTGATTTGGGTTTTAGGATTTAGGGGTAAGATGGTAATTTTAATTTGGTAGTTGTTTTAATTCCAAAATGTCATTAATCAGGAAAACATGGAATTGGATTTGATAATTACAGTGGAATCAAATTCCAATGAATCAATAATTCCACCGGAATTAAACATATAAGCAGGAAAACGAGGCCTACGTTCTCCCTCCATTCCTCCCCCACTCACCTCCAACACAGAGAAAGCGCCACAAAAACGGATGCGCTTCACGAGACGGCTCAACGCTCAATCACAGCCAGAGGATCTAGGGTTCTCCACATCCGCATCTCTCTCCCAATTCCTCAACCTCCCCTAATTTTCCTCTATCTCAGTGATTTCATTTCCAAATGGTTGCGGAGACGATGGCTCCGGCGATACGTAAATCTCCGGAAGTGTTGCCGATTGTGATAATCGGGACGAATAAAGATATTTGTGATATGGAGAAAGAAATGAGGAGATAACGAATTGGAGCTGGATAAAGGAGGGAGAGAGAGAGAGAGGTTTGGAGTTTGACGAAGCGGGGAGGAGAGTTTTTGTTATCTGTAAATATGAGAGGATCCCAAAAATTGAGAAGGATAACTTGGGCGTCGGATTCTAATCTTTGTCAGGTAAAGAAAGAGGACTGTTTCATCCGATTTCAAGAACAATGATGAAATTTATTAAACAAACTGGGAAATAAATGGACTTAGAGTTTGACTGTTATGTTGCTTATTTGATATTCTGATTTTCTTTTCCCCCCGATAAACTGGCGCTGACGCATTTTGTGAACTCTTGCTTTTCTGGCATTTACATTAATCTTTTCCATTGTGAATCAATAAGTATGTTGTCCTGTTTTCATGTGATCTGCACTTGTTCAAACTCCATTTGTAGTGTACGCATAGTAAGAGTGAAAACTGGAGATGCTGAAGCTTTTATAGGGTCTGGTTTCATTGCATTTTAGAAGATGGGAGAGGAGATGAATGCGGTTTCCCTTTTTTGTGGATAAATTCCTAAAGCTGCGTGCTTTTGCTTGTTATGTAGAGATTTAGGCATCTGTCTGTCTTCCCAGTTTATAGGCTTTATAAAGTTGCCATTCCTGCTGTGATTCCATTATACGTTATGCTGTCTCTTATAAGATAATAATGAGGTTGTCTGTATGGTCCACAAACAATTATAAAAGCACTAGAATATATTCTGGACATATCTGTTTCCTGCATAGCGCACTTCATGTTTTTCCTACCTGTTGTCACACTAGAAGAGTAGAGTAGATTATATTTGGGATATAAGGGCTAGTAATGTCGTTAGTGAAATGGTTACAGGTTCTAACGTGATGGTATCCAAACACATTTGATAAGTTTGTTGGTTGAGGTTACTGCCAACTGAATTCTGTTTAAACTAAAGGAACGGAATGATCTGTAATTTTAGTGAGGCAAGGTTTATGAAACTGATCCTGACAGGCCAATGTCAACAGTAATTATGTTCTTAAGGGTTTGGGTTAGGGCTGGGCATTCGGTATGTTATCTGCAGACCTGTTAACAGTCCTGGAACAAACGTTAGCTTTCTCCTCGATGAATGATTGAGGCACTATGTAGTGATCTGCTAAAGGCTGAAGGGAAATATTAACTCGTGTCTAGCCTTAGAGGATATGGGGATTGCAATTGCGTTATAGAAAACTAGAAGAATTCTGAGTTATCATGTTTTCATGGTTTCTTGAAATTTATTCTATTGATAGCTCATATGTTTAAGTCTCAGTTTTCTTAAAGGTCAATTTTTTTCCAGTTTTGATAAGTTGTCAAAAGTGAAATTTTTTGGATCTGGGGCATTTGACCTTGTAAAAGACATTAAACACAGATGAAGCAGCATCGTTTTTAAACTTTGTCCTCCAGTTCAAGTTCAGCTTGTATCTTTTTCTTTTCTTAGGACAGCTTTTTTGTTGATCAAGGTAGTACTTCAAATTCAATACAAATTTCACACACAAAAAAACATTGTTGTTTTAAGTTGCGTTGAAATCAAAACATTTGAGTTGTGCATGTCTATTAGGGCTTGTGCATAACATTATATTGTGGTTCTTGAGGATAAATTATTCCATAGAATCTCATTAGCTAGGAACTGTGAAGGAGATTCTACCTTGATTAGCCTTATAGTACTCGGTGAAGTTATTGCTCTCTTGATTTACTTTATTTGGTTGGTGCATTTAGTTATCTTGTTTCTATTTCATAGATCCTTAAGCTGCATTCTGTTTTTAAGTTGTGAACTGAGTAGCATGCATGAGCTGCTTGCCCCTACTGGTATATCTAATCTATGGAAGTTTGAAGAAGGAAAACATTCCCGCTGTTGCAAGATGGATATTGGTTTGACTTATATTTTTTTGTGAGAGGATATTGCTTGATTTGTGTTGTGTTCGAATCCAACAAAGTCCAAGAGTTCAACCCAACAAACAATGGTCAAATTAGTGATAAGTTATTATTCCTGTGGATCCACAAGTAATTTCTGCTAGAAAGTCATTATGACATTGCAGTTGTGTTTGTGTTGGATGAAGAAACTCATATATTGACTAAAGCTTTCCTGCAATAGAGGTGTTTTAATTGGAGACAAATAAAAAAGGTTCAACCTGGTTTTGTAGTTTAACTGGTCTTGTCTATTGACACCAATGTGGTGCTCTCCGTTTCTTGCCGAGTATATGTGTTGTTTCTTATGACCCATTCCAAGCATTCATTTTCAGACTAGTTAAGGTGTATGCTGAAGAAGAGCCTAGTGTTCAACTGATGCATGCTTGAGGCTCTTTTAACTGGCTTATTGTTTTTTGTGAGTAATCATGTCTGATTTCTCTCATCAGGTGCGATTGTTCTTGTCAGATGAATCTCCTTCACAAGTTGGAGCGAGCCCTCAAGATCACCTCCAAGCGAAGGCGTCATGGGTATCTCATCTAACTGGAACAGCCAGTGATGATGTTCTGCCTCCTGGATTTGAATTAGGCCAGCCTCCCAACCAGCCACAGATTAAAGCATCTGATGTCCCCCTTGTCAAATGGAGGTGTCCACCTAGGGTAATTCACAGTTCTGTTGACTTTGGTGTTTGCAATCTGCCATCCCTTGTATTCTTAATATCAGTTAGTTCACTAACTTTGGAAGTTTTGCAGTTTTCGATCGACCTGCAATGGCTAGTGGTTTCTGGACAAGAGAGCCAGGATGTTGAGCCTCAAAACCAACGAGAGATGAGAGTACTGGAAGCTGTTTACCCTCGACCGTCTGCCATTCCAACAAAGTTGATACCTGTCTTTTCTCTGTGCCCTTATTTTTACTAGGTTTACTTGCCTCTTCTAATTGAAAATTTCTTTCCACTGTATGCAGCCCTACTTTTTCCGGGGAGGCAAAGGATTCCCAATATAATGATCATCAAGTACCTGTTATTCCCATCACCCCAATTGAAGATGAAGACTCATCTGATGTGCCTAATAATTCTGTGGGATCAATGAGTGCACAACCACAATTGTCAGTTCCGGGGCTTCCCCATCAATTTGGCAGCATTCTTGAAAAGATAGCTGGTGGCCTTCCTCATGACGTCGAACCTGATGTACTAGCTGCAGCCGTTTCTATCATCAATGGAAGCACTGAACAAGGAAGCTTGATAGACCATGACCTGCTCATCAAAATCCTCAGCAACCCAAAACTGATTGAGAAATTAGTTAAAGATCCTGCTAAGCAAGATGCACCATTTGTTGCTTCAGCAGATCCTTCAGCTCCTAAAATATCATCATCATCATTAGACCCTTCTCATATCTACAATAGTAGAACGGATTCCAGTGCACAGGCATCTTTAACTACCAGTCAAGGTGTACCATTTTACCCTCTGGCTAACAGTCATTTAGGAAGAGGAATTCCTGGTCCAAGTGTCCAAGCTCCTCCAGCGGCATCTTATATGAACATCCCTCCACCTGCAGTTGCTGCTTCATCTAGTGGAGTGGTGGCGGCACCGGTAAAAGATGTTAGTTACTTTAAGAACTTGATTCAGCAACATGGAGGTGAAAGACAAGATCGATACGGTCAACAACAACAACGACATGATCAGTTAGGGTTTTCAAAACCGAGGACGAAAATTATGAAGCCGTGTGCATATTTCAACAGCTCGAGAGGTTGTAGAAATGGAGCGAATTGTTCGTTTCAGCATGACACAAGCTCTCAAGAGAGAATGGGTGGTGTGCCATCTGAGATGCAAAATTCCAAAAGAATGAAAATGGATAGAGAGATTAGTAGTTAGTTTTTTTTTATGATTCACCTCCTTATGAAATTCAACAGGAAATTTACACTATGTGCGGATGTAGTCATTCAAGTGTTTCTTGATTTTCCTTTTGGATGATGAAAGTTTGGAACGTTAAGAGATCACGATACAAGTTCGTGATTGACACTCTTAACATCAAAATTTTGTGAATTTAGGAAATATTTGTAAGGCGGGTGAATACTGTGTGTTTCACTCATCCCACAAATCCAAAGCTCACAAGAGTTTGAGACCAATGTTATGGCATTATTGGTAGAGTTCTAAAGGAATTGAAAGATTGTCTTATGAGTTATATATATACTGACTGGGTTGGATTTTGTCATTACTGATTTTATGTTCTGACAAAGTCGAACAATGAAACAGTGTATACAGCAGGAATTCCAAGATACATTCAACATTCTTCACAAACTTCACAACTTGCATTGTTTCCACAAGCACACAATCACTCTTTTTAATTACTCGCCTCTTCTTTCCCGTCGTCTATCATGTTTACTGTGATCTCCAGGAGTATTTTACAAAGGAAAACAGTACAAACGGAACAAAACTTCAACGGTCTTCTCTTCGAACCGTATTAGGGTTGCCCACCATATCCATCATCATCTTCTCTGGTGAATCTTCCCAGTTCGCAAAAGTTTTCAGATCAACCTGCACAAGGGATGGAAAGGGCGGGGTGTTCAATTCATATTTTAAACAATGAGCATTGAGCAAGACCCTTAGTTTAGCAGGGTGGCACCTTTCGTCTTTGTTCAGTGAAAAGTTCCTCTCTTTTTTTGTATGATGTTTGTGCTGACCTTGCCGTCTCCCCTCCAAGTCCCCACACCTCAACTTCTGAAACCGAAGCTTCGACGGGGAGATACCCCTGCGACATAGAAATGAAGAGTTCAGCATATGGATCATTTGTCTCGAGTCATTTATTGGAATATCGAGGATTATAGATGTGAACCGAATATAACTACTGCATTCTACTACGAAACATAAGCCCACAATACCTGATTGGGGAAGAGAGAACCATGTTGGTAAGTTTTGTCAACCGCATGATGACGGACAGTAATTTTAGCAAAGTCTTCATCAAGAAATATCCTCTCGTTCCCCATCGACCCACCAAACGCGAGTCCAACAGGTTTTGGGTTTGGATCGTATGCTCTACCAGCAGGATGCAAGTGGCTATACACGAAGTTCTTCTCCTTTCCTGTTATTTGGACACTCGATTAGACGTCAAAGAGTAGACCAAAAGCTTCTTAAAAGAACCCAGATACATTGACAGCAAGGAAGATGACACAAAACCAATGAACAAAGCTGAAATATAGAGGAATTGAAGTTCAAATACCAGAAGATGGAAATGCATGGAAGACCGGAAAGATAGAATATAAGGTTGCTGAGGTTCCATAGAACTGATCTTTGTTCTCTAATCCTTGTTGCGTAAGAGCACCTATAACCCATTTCTTCGTAACCGAGCTCTCCTCATGGGAGTCTCCAGATGTAGCAGAAACCAAGATAAGCAACGGACCATGGTAACCTTCAACGTTAGACCAGAATCGATTCATGCCCTTCCCATGTACTGATGACCTACATAGCACAATGAACAGCTGCTCAAAGAACTGATATAAAGAAGTGTACCTAGAATTGAAACGTGAGAAAGAAATATAGAACAAAAATACATTGCCTGCATTGAAGAACCTTTATACCACAACAAAAAAACTACTTCAAGACTTCCCACAAACATTATGACGGGCAACAAACAAATACATGCAAAGAAAAGCGAGTACTGCACGAACCACGAAGTCTAAGTCAATTCAGAATTGAAATTAACAACAAGAATTCACAATTGTATAGATGCCACTACACAAGGTAACAAGAAGGATAGGTCAACAAACCGATAGAGAAAATGTTCGTCTGACTGATCACCATCAAAGCAGAGGTATGGTTTCAGAATCTCTACACTTATTGCACTCTTGATGGAAAGAGAAATCGCCCATGCACTCCCACAAGTTAAAAGATAAGTATTTGTTGCACTTGACATAGATCCTACAGAAGCAGAGGTATTTGGTGCAGAGTCATCCTGCCATTTGCGAATTTTCTGAAGATGAGCAAGCAAGCAGATATGCAAACAAAAAAAAAAAGGAGCATAAACTCGTGTCTGACCACTAAAATCATACCTCTGAAGTAGTGCAATTTTGCAGCCTCGTACTCATGAATTGCGTCAAGCAGTCTGTGAGGCAAGGAATGGTGGCTAATGCCCAAGCCAGGAACTTCCCAGCAGGAAGTTGAACATCCAAACCAGCCAAGTCACAGTCCCACAAGTCTACTCCTTCAAGACCGTCAACACAAGAAACAACAGAAGACAGCACCAAATGACTAACATCCGGATGGACCAATGTTCCTTTGCTTTCAGAAGAAGACCTCAAATTTTTCGAATCCCACAGCATAGCCCATGAAATGCATAGCAAGAGAAGTACATCAGCAGGTAAAAGATAACCACTTACCTTGTAACTACCATCATCACCTATGGATTCAAACTCCAACTTGGAAGGATTCCCGGATTTGGTCAATGTCGCAGCAAATAACCTCAACAAAACGGTAATTGACATTGAAGTAGTCATCCTTCCACAGCATGTCACATAACCTTTCACAAACTCAATCCAATTGATGAGTCCACCCTTCTCTGCCACGAAAAAGGTGTCCACTAGTGTTCCCCCAGATGATCCAGTAATCCCAGAAACGAATCGGACCCTTTTGTTGATTCCAAGACTGGGTTTTCGTAATTAAGAGTGAAGCATTTCTAGAAAGAAGAAAAGGAATGGAATCAAATGTTCAATCAGCAACCGCAGCATGCTTTAACAGTTAAATTAAAGTAATGGGTGATTCTCGTTTGAGGAGAAGTGCAACTCTTTCTGACGGATTATAGTTTTACCTGAAGCGATTCAATAGGTATTGCGCTGGTTTGAGGATCAGCGGCAAGCTTCGAGAATGAAGCTTGGAGCATAGGTAGTGCTCCGATTGAAGCCGCTAAGCTTTCCACTTGTCTTTGTTCGCTTGAACCCTGTTGCTGAGTCGACGAAGACGCTCCCATTTTTCCTTCTTTTCTGAGAAATGATTCAGAACTAGATCAAATTTTGCCTCTTATTTGCTTCCCGGGAAATTTTCCGAATAAAGATATCTGATTTCTCCTCCTGATTCTCCAGACGACTAAACAAATATAAGCTGCCGCTTAACGCGATCCCTAGATAACCCCATACAGGCTTTTATGATCCGAGTTAGAAAAAGGTTTGTGGATTATGGCTTTTCGATTCATGAAAAGGCAATTACAAACTTACACTGAAGAATGCAGATAAAATGTTTAGATTGCATTGTTTCTTTATTATAAACAAAAGATTCATGCATTATAAACAACGCAAAACGACGAAGGATTTTGTTGAAGCCAAGCGACACTCGAATTGCTGGACGATAATTAACAAGGTTAATACTCCGGAACATCATGTCGGCAACGGTAATTACAGGTAGCTAGCTTCTGTAACCACACTAACCAGGCTATTGAGTGTTGGCCGAAAGAAAGTATTTGCTTTTATAAATAGGTTAATTTTTGTCCATCAAAGTGCAATTTCTGTAACTTTGTAAAAATGAGTATCAAAATTCAAAACACACTTCCAAAGACTAGGAATGGAAACTACAAACTTCAGCACAAGGACTAGCAGGTTATGAACTTAAGAAAAAATAACTCAAGGAAGGACTAACAGCTGCTGCATTTCTTTATACAAAAAAAAAAAAAACACCTGCTGCATTTAAGATCAATTTCCCTTGAAATTTGTCTTCCAATTTGTTCCGATCACTGAACTTGCCACCAACATTTCTCCTGCAGCACTCGTACCAGATGTTGACCACATTCGCACACCATAATTTTTTTTGTCTTATGTGAGAAGCAATGTCACATTCTATTGCCTTTGCTCTTGGACTATTTCTTCTTTCTAATTTTTCACTTCATTGACAAAGCAGATAAGTCAAACCTCTTCAGTGTAATGACAAACTCCAAAAATGTGATCAACAGAGTCTACACCATTGTTGCAGTGAAAACCTTAGCGAAGGCCCAAACCCAAAGGTATCAACGAGATAACGAACAAGTAAACAATACGAAGGCAGAAACTGAAACGACATAGAGATTTGTCTACGTAGTTTGGGTAAACGCTACTTTGCGGAGGCTCAGGAGGGGAGGACTCAACCCAGAAGATTGCACTAGAACGGAATAACGAAGTACAAGGCACAAAATCACAAGAACGAACAACTACACATTACAAAGAGGTAACAAGGGAAGAATGAGTGAGGGAATTTGGCCTCCCTCAAGGCTAGAAGGCTCTGGACCAAGCCTTCAACACCGGAGATCGCACATATCGCCGAACATGTCAAAATCGATTGCGGAGCCTCTTCAGAGTAATTTCACGAGTGGTGTTCTCTCTCTTTCTCTCATGGTAACTTCCAAAGTACTAAATGCTAGGGTTATATACCTCCCTAAACATAAGTAAAACGGTGAGTAGTAAACATTCTCAAAGAGTGGGCTTGAGACAAGCAGGCCCAAGGCCTCAAAAGTAGAGCCTAGATAGCTTTATGGTTATTAGAACAACAAATGCCCATTCTAACCATAAGGCTACCTTAAGCTCCTTTGTCTATCATCTGAGTGCATCCTCTTAGGCATTCTTCCTCCTTTTCATCATTGACCCTACTCCACATCGATATGAAGCGCGTTCCTGCAAAAGACAAACTTACCAGTAGGAAAATCTTATACAAAAATCAGCAAGATTGACATCACCAATAATTTTTCAATATCAATGTGTTGTTTCTCGACTTCATCTCGTATCAAATGGAAGCGAACATTAATATGCTTAATTTATTCATGATAGACAAGAATATTTTCACAAGTAAAAAGGACTTTAACTATCCATGTACTAAACATGGACATATTCATAGTCTTGGATTGCACAGAGCAACCAACAAAGTGATGAGGCTTCCTTGCAAGCTTTTGTAGCAGTTATATACTCTACTTCCGTTGAAGAGAGAGAAAGGTTGGACAGTTGTTGTGATTTCCAAGATATACAATTTCTTGCCCACGTATAATAACAAGCAATAACGGATTTTCGAGTGTCATTATTGCTCGCAAATTCAGAACCGAAAAATCCTTATGAGTTTTTATTTGTCAGTGTGCTCATGGTAGATGAGCCCCAAGTTCTTCTTTCTTGCAAGATACATCAAGCAATATTTCATAGCATCCCAACGATGTTGACTGGGGTTGGACATAAACATGTTACGTATACTAATCGCAAAATCTATGTCAAGGTGAGTACAAAGCATGACATACATCACAAAACCAACAAACACATCATAGGGAACATTTTCCATTTTTCAAATCATCGAGATTAGAGGGATAGTTGGACTTTTGAGCTCCAAATGAGCTCAAGGAGGCACAAAAGTATTCTTAGCATTCAACGTAGAAAACTTATCAAACACCTTAAACATGTAGTCATATTGAGACAACATGATAGTCTGCTTTTCTCAGTTTCTAGCAATATTAACCCCTAGAATCTTTTGAGCATGTCCTAAGTAATTCGTGTCAAAGTGCCTTTTGAGGTCATTCTTTATACCATAAATGCGGACTTTAGAGCTACTCATAAAAAGAATGTCATCGACATACAACAACACATACAAGGGGGCTTTGCATTTGTTAGAGACAAAGTATAGACATGTATCATGCTTACTCTTGGTGAACTCCAAGGTTCTCATCCAATTATCTTATTGTGTGTGAGTACCTATTGAAACGAATGGGTTTTCTCGAGCAAGGACCAATCTGCATCCTCTCTTTCTAAGATTTCATGTTGGCCATGGACTGTTAAGTCCACGCTTTTTGTAAGGTTATGCTGAACGAGAATCGGTCAGAGCGGATTCGAATTAACATCGCATGGGAGCTGGGACCAGCGGAATTGGTTGTGCTTAATAATTATGGATCAGTCCTTGTGGCCTCTAGTAGCACCGTGGAATGCGACATCAGATATGATGAGGTTGGTCTTTGCTTCTTGGCTTTTTGCCTCAACTTGGGAAAGTGCTCTATCATGATATTAAAGGTGATGGGTGCTATTGCAAGTCTCGAGCTAGCTTGGGAGGCCGGTTATCATTGAGTGGTGGTCCAAGTCAATTCTCGTGTCATCGTAGCTCTGCTAAAGGCTGATGGGGAGCTAAATCACCAACATGCAGGCGAGATTCTCACTCCCTGCCAATTATTGGAACATCAGTGGGAGGTTTCCACGTCTCGCATGTACAAAGAAGGAAATCACGTTGTGGACTACTTGGCCGATATCAAGCATAGATTTCCTATTGGTTTTCATTTGATTGCCACATCTGATTGTAATCGTAATTTTCCTTTATCATGATGGTATAGGTATCTCAAAATCCATACTTATTCCATGTTTCTAAAAAAAATACAATACTCAATTCAATAAGTGTGTCAATTTATGTCACTACCTCTCTACCAATCAAATTGATGAGTCCATTCGGGCGAAATCTCGAATCACAATCTAACTATATCGATCCGTTAGGGCAACATGTTTGAGTCTTGGATCACCAACTATCCGAACATGATAACTGGCCTCCCAAGGTCCACAAGAATAAGGGAAGTCGCTGCTGGGGCCACAAACCAGGGGCCCAACGATTCACAATCATGACCTGGACGATAGCTAGGGTTTCATCTACCAAGGAATGAAGGTCCACATAGCCAAATCTGAGCGGGCCGCCTCGAAACTATAGCTGACATCGCCCAAAATGGGTCCACCAATGAGAGGAATTCACCATGCCCAACGTCCAGCTATCAATAATGCACCATTTCCACTGTATAAGGACAAACTAACAATTCTCAAAAATATTATTTCCTTGGTACGTGCGGCCCTTCCTATTATTCCTCAAAATTGTTACTTGCTTATGTCACCTTTTGAATTCACTACCATGTATCATCTTGGCTTACGAGGAACCTAACCAGGACCAAACCTCATTGTTCACTAAACGACTAGACTGGAACATAAATCCTAACATTATTTATTAAACCTAAAAGTTCAATTACTTTTGACAAAATTCTCACATCTTCACTGGTTTCAAAAATATTCCCCTTGAAATAAATATCTATCACATGCGCAAGACGCTCAGACTTCCTCTCTCAAATTAGAATCAGAAAAGGAACTGAGCAAAAAAGAGAAGAGTTGTCACAACAACAAAGGAATAAGAAAGGCATCACCTAGCTATAGGAGTCGAAGAAGCCAACGGCTCTTCCACCACCACCAACATGCTCTCAAGTTCTATTCTCAGTGGTGAAGTAGGACTACAACAACAACTACGATAGGATCTGAGAAAACTAAAGGAGTAGACGACGATGATTTCTTTTGGTCAAAGTAGAAGTTTCCGTTTCTTTCTCAAAGTAGAAGGTAATGAATGACTTGAATGAGGTAGTGAGAGAAGTCAGTGAAAGTCTAAAACGAAACAAAACTACAGTTGAAAACCATATTTCCTCCCCACACTTCGATTAAAATGCCCTAATTTTATGTGTTTTTTAGGTAACCATGGTTAACAATTTAGCTCTAAAATCGGGTGGCACAATAAACGAAAAATTTTTTGGTGTGAAAGAAACGATAGGATTTTTAGAGATAGAGAGGATCTTCAGGGCAAATTGTATGGAAGGTCGGCTTGTTTATAGGTAGATGGCTTAGAGCTAGGGATAGCATCTCGCAGTCGGAGTTGCGTGCCTGGTTGTCCATGTGGCAGGGGGTTTTTGATCCTGGTTGAGGGTATTGGGGTTGCTTTGTTATGAGGATTGGGGCCTTGTTTTGTTTGGTTCTCGGCGGTTTTGGGGATTGTGCTGGGAGCTTATGCTCTGGCTGGGATAGGTGTACAGGGTGGCTGTTTTTGGGTTGAGTGGGATGTTTTATGTCCCTTTTGTAATTATGCTGTTTAGTTTTGGCTATATATACATATTATCATTCATAAAAAAAAAATAAACGACAAAATTGTGTCATACCGAATCGGCATGTTGACCAGTATCCTGTTTAACCGGTTCAATTGATACGATGCGGTTTTTTAAACCATTATTTTTTCCAAAGAAAAATCAATGCTATTAAGAACGAAGGTTAAATGATACAAGCCAGTGGAAGAAATCCACCGATCCATGCAAAGGGTACATAGAGAGAGCCTTTTTAGCCACAAAGTCGGCAGCTCTGTTACACATGCGGGGAACATAATGGAAAGAGAAGCAAGGAAAGTCGGAGCAAACGGAGAGAACTTCGTCGAAGATGGCGCCACACGATGGGAGGGGATTCCGGTTACGGAGATGTGAGACAACTTCAAGAGAATCTCCTTCAAAGATAACACATGTAAGGTTACGTGAACGAGCCCAAATGACTGCCTCACGAAATCCGAGAAGCTCCAAAGAGGTCACGTTGGTTTGTCCTTGGAAGACTCTGGCTCTAACATCGACCACCTGCCCATCAGCATTCCTTGCCACGAGACCCACGACACCACCCAGCGAGTTGGGTCGAGTGCTAGCATCACAATGTTTAATTAAGTTCTAAAAAGTTAATGAAAAATATGTAAATAATAAAGAGGCAGCTAAGTGATAAAGAAGTATCTTCACTAATAAAATCAAAAGACTCATTAACTGTTTTTAGTAATGAACGTGTAATTCCTTCGTTATTGGTGATTAATCAAATAGTGAAAATAAACTCATTCAGTTGGTTAGAAAATGTTTGTAAGCCCATGAATCCAAGTAATGTCCATGGGTCCAGTTTCTGTTTGGGTCTAGCCCATATAAGATCAGGGCCTTGTCAATGATCAGCCCACTAGTAAGCCCTACATCCCCCACCAGTTCTCACTGATAACCCGAACTCTCAACCCAAATAAAGCTAGTCTGGCATTTAATGATGCACTAGATTGTAACTCAATTTTTAACATTCGTGCAAAAACATAATTATCAAATTGATCTCCAAATTCGAAATATTCAACATCCAATCCAATATATGATGATTTGCTGCATTAGATAAAAAAAAAACAAAAAATATACAGGTGAAGTTGGATAGCAGAAGGATGAAAGTTGTCCATTTCACAAGTGGGTACATCCATTCGTAGCAACGGATAAAATGCAGAGTTTGAAAGAAAATGGATGATGTTCATAGCATATTGTAGAAACTAAGTTAGAACAATATGGAAAACAAGATAGCGACATAGCAGAGAGAAGCCAGGCAAAGTTATGGGAGAAAAGAAAACACATAGTGGAGGAAGAAACGGAGGGTAGCTAGTAGCTATAGATTAGATTGAGAGGGCAGGCTAGCTAGCATGCATTATAATAATATGATAAGCATAGCATTGCGGCGGAAATTGTATTGGGGAGTCGATTCATGAATATGGACATAAGCATGCAGTTGCAGCTTTGGTGATTCTCCATCCAGTCTGTAAAAATTCCAACAGCTAAGATTATTGGAGAGAGCGACACATGTCAACTACCCATTGACTTTCTCAACTTGAGGATCTTATAAATCATAATTTTGATTTGAATAATAATTATCTGCCAACTTTGCTGCTAATCATTTGGCTACGTATTAATAATGTACGACTGGTGCATAATGCATGTCATATTTGTTTATGTTTCATCTATTAAAACCCCTATTACAAAGACGAAACATGATTGGATTTAGTTATGATTATACATAATCACCTTTATTTAATTGTTCCAGACTATATATGGTACTTACAATTGTAATAATGAATCATAAGAAAAATTTTCCATTAAATTTCCAAGAATTTTTTTGATGAGAGATGACCAACCGTGGTTGGGATGATCACAGGCGATCATAAGCACACCAACCAACGTGCTACTCCAGGATCATGAACCTCAACTAAATGAGTACCAAAGGGTTAACTGTGAGCCATAGCTACAAGGCAGTCGACAAGAAAGTTGCTCTCCCTATAGACATGAGATAAAGAAACCTCCCAATTCCAGCTGACCAACTCCTAGAATCTTCTAGCAAGGTTCACATGTTGGTGATCCCGATGGCTTCTATCCTGGAGAATTCTAATCGCAACAATCGAATCGATCTGGATTGCTAACTTGCGGATGCCCAACTCCCGAGCCATGGTCATTCCTTCCACAATAGCTCTAATTTCAGCTCGTGGTTGGGATGATCACAGGCGATCATAAGCACACCAACCAACGTGCTACTCCAGGATCGTTAACATCCCAAATTTGTTGAAAAATCATGAAGAGCTTGGCCATCAGTCGTCCGAAGAACACCCCCGCTCCCACAAAACCCGTGGACGTGAGAGACCCGTCTGTGTTTAAAGTGATCCAGGGGTCTGGCGATGGGTTCTAGCAAATATCGTTCACCTCCCTTGTGTTTGAGGTCAAAATTCTACTTTGGGAAGCTGCTTCCTAAGCCTTTATGACTGTATCCTGCCATAAACACACTGTTTCTGCAATAACCTCTGCAGACGTTGTGGAGTTCTGAAATATCTCTCATTACGAGACCGCCAAATGATCCAACAAGTAATTCCAAAGATGATATTGCCGTCTGAGTTCTTGATGTACACTACCCATTATGTTAGGTCCTATATGTTCAATTATTTTAAAATAGTATTTTGTAATTTTCTATTTTGTCAACTTAATAGACAATCTCCTATATTAGGAATATTGGTATCCAATATTTATTTGAATGCCCATTTTGTAATCCTCTCCTATACATTGATCATTGGAGTAAACATTATTCATTGTATTTATATCATATTTATGTGTAATTATTCTAGTTTTGTATGAATTCTCGAGCCTATAAATAGAGCTCTACATTGTAACTTTAGAGATATCAATAAGAAAGTACTTCTTTCTTTCTTTGCTTGTGTTCTCTCTTCTTCTTAGTTTTCTAACATGTTATCAACACGAACATCTACCTTGAAAGCTAGATCCACATGAGGTGTGTAATGCATAGCTAAAAAAACGCCAGTATTCTCGGAGTTTCATTTTTTAAGATCAAAATCATCACCCTAAGGTAAAATCTCAACGTTGTTTTAGAAATTTAATCATTAATTTTTTTTGTTGTTGGAACTGTCGAGGACTTGGGCAGTCTTAGGCGGTTTAGGTGGTGGGTGAGCTTGTTAAGTCTCACAGGCCGGATGTGGTTATTCTGAATGAAACATTATGTTTGACACAACGGATGGAGGTAGTTCAGAAGAAGATTAATTTTGAAGGCGGATTTACGATGGATGCATTGGGTCATAGTGGAGGTATTTCAATTTTATGGAGGACTGAAAATTAGGTGAATCTTATTAATTTCTCGAGAAATTTTCTGAATGTGCATGGACATTATAGAGGAAGATGGTAGTGAGTTCTGTCTTATGGGGTTCTATGGGTTCCCGGAAAGGCATCGTAGGCAAGCTTCATGGGACATCTACGAGGAGTTAAAGAAGATGGCCCACGAGTTTGCATCGGAGATTTTAATGACCTCCTAACCCCGAAAAAGAAAAGAGGTATTCATGACCATCCACGCTCTCTTATGGACGGATTTAGAGATGCAATGCTAGATGCGGGCCTGCTGGATCTACCACTGCGCGGATACCCATTCACGTGGGAAAGGTTTCAAGGAAAATCTAACTATGCTGAAGAATGACTGGATCGTGCATTGGCAAATGATGATTGGATTGCTATATTCCCCAACTTCTCATAGCGCCACTCTCAGAACACACAACTTTGTTAATGGATACGAGATTAAGGGAGGAGAATCGGCCAAGTCACACATTCAGATTTGAGAACAAGTGGATAAAAGAGCTAGATTTTGAGTAACGATTACAAACCATGTGGCAGCTAACCAATAATCGGTCACGGGGAGACAAACTCGATTTATGTGCGATGGAGTTGGCAAGTTGGGGATGTAGGTTGGATCACAAGTTTCGAGAGGATATCAACCAAGCTAAAAAATGGCTAGTAGAGCTGTAGTGTGATGACAATTCAAGAGTTGTAGAAGAGTATGATAAGTGTAGAAAGAAACTACTTCACTACTTAATGCAGGAGGAAGAATATGTGAGACAAAGAGCGAAGCAATATTGGCTTTGAGATGGGGATATGAACACCCGTTACTTTAATGCAGTAGCTAATGGACGACGCAAATTCAAGAAATTGACGAGACTACGTTGAATAGGTGACACTAGCGATAGATTTAACTGCTTAAACTGTTATAAAATGTAGTTGAATTATGATTGAATCGTCATTTATATCAACGTTGTATCGTACCGTTTTGATGAGTGGTTCAAGATTCAACCGATTGGGCCATCCATACCGGTACAGGTTTATAAACACTGAAAATATTATAATCAGTGCCACAACAAGGGCAGATTCGTCCCAACTGTGGTCGATTATGCTTCATTTTTGTAGGTTTAAGTTTTTTTTTTAAGGATTTAAGGTATCTATAAATATATATGTGTAGAAATGAGATATAGAAGCTGCCACATCAGCATTTTTTCAACTTTTAAGCCTTCTCCTTCATTCTCTCTCCTTTACTCCAGATCAGAAGGTTGCGTGTTCGATTCACGCCGGGTTCAACATCAGCATTTTTCAAGTTTTAAGCCTTCTTTTTTATTCTCTCTCCTACTGCTCCAGATCAGAAGGTTGGGTGTTCGATTCACGTCAGGTTCAATTCCCATAACCACCATTTATTTTTTATGGCGGATATGTAACTCGGATGTTACTCAAGTGTTATTTTTAGTAGCACTAATTCATGTGTTATCTGAGATGTTACTCTGGTGTTATTCATATTCACGGATAACATAAAAAATACATGAATAATAGTCGAATAACACCCAAATAATCTTCAAATAACACCTAAATAACACCCCCAAATAACACATGAATACTGACCACTAAAGATAATACTCGAGTAATACCTAAATAATAATGTGCGCATGGGCGGCCAAAAAAAGTGTCTGCACCAAAGATTTTTTTTAGTTTTGATTATATACATTGTTGAATTTATTGAGTCCAAAAAATTAAGTTGACACATTTATGTTGAATTCTGTAATTTTTAAAATAACTGAGTACGGTAATACCAATACAAAACAATAAGTTTATTTATAATTTTATGTTCAAATCGGCCAACGGGCCGCCACTAATCTAGTTTAGGGTATATATATAAATAATTTAGTTCTTAGATGTCGATATAAATATAAGAACACTAATGATGTGCCATTTCGATGTCAAACAAGAAAGTTATAGTGAAAATACCTTACTATCCGAGATAAACAAAATTAGCCAAAAAAACTTCAATCAACTACAATGGCGGTATTAGGGGGAGCTACGACTACCCTGTTTCTCGGTATCGAGCGTAAAATCGTATGCAATTTGTATTTTTCAGAGATTGGCGCCGAGGTATTTGAAGTTTGGCTCCCCACTACATTGTTTCGGTGAAATGTTTTCTTCAATTTTACTTAATGGTTACTCATAATAAATTTATATAGTATGTAATAATTATAATATTTGATAATAAATTATTCAAATTTGAAAAAAAAAATGACAATGGCACATATAATTTTTTTACTAATTAAGCTAAACATTATAAAAAATTATCTTGTATATTTTTACTTAGTATTAAATTCATTGAAAATTTTCTACTACTATCAAAATTTGAAGATTTTTTTTTGCCATTGACATTCTTATAAATATATAATTGGACTCCCTCATATATCAATCATGGTTAGGCCATTCGTAACTATATCTTAATATTGAAATCATTTGATAAATAGAATAAAGTAAAGACAGAGCCCCCCCTCCATGTGTTGGAATACGACATTTCATTTGCTGTTTTATAATGAAAGACCTTTTTCGAATCTTTGTTTGGTTTTTGTGGACGTTTGACCCATTCTCTCTGACAGTCTATTATTTGTTTAATAAACAGATTGAACCATGTTTTGGAGATCAAATACCATTAAATGATCAGTCGGAAGATATTTTAATATTGGATGCCCACAGTTTATTAATGTAACTTTTTTCTTATATGATTGAATATACATGAGCTAGCTGAATTAATTCTAGGTACAACGAACTTATACTCGATCATCAGAGACATTATTAGTTTTGGTTTGATTATTTTGTGGCAGCCTACAATTATTGATTACGATCGAGATTGATCTTCTTAGGCATGCAGATGCAGTAGAGCAGCTGCTGCTACTGCCACAAAGATTTTGGCCATCTTTTCAAGATATGGGAGCGGCTGTAAATTGCTTTAATTTTTTTTTTTTTTTGGGTACACTTAACGACGAATTTGGTTACAAGCTAGCTAAACCTATTTTGATTTCATCACATGATTACTCCTCTCCAAGACTTCACTTGCACTTAGCACATGAAGAATCTTATATATGTGTTTAGCAGTTAGCAATAGCTAGACGGCATTAATGTATAGATATTGACCGAATATTTTAGAGCGCATTGTACATAAACCAAGCTATAGCATCCAAGGTTGAATCTTGGTTGGATTGATCTGGTTAAGTCTTAGCAGTTTGTCTCGTTTCTTAACTGAAATGTGTGTTTTAATTAATTCTAGGGTATGGATATTTAAGGCAACCTTGTTGTCTTAGCTCTTCGATATGTTTTTTGAGTTGTGATTCTCTTGCCCTAATTGTGAATATGCTAATCAAAGAGAAGTTGAAGGGTTTACTGTTGGTGGTTCGTGGTGTGCAATCAAGGAGGATTGCTAGACTACTTGGCTTATAAGTTCTTGGATCTACCTCAAGAACTTAAATTTTCTCGTCAAGTCATGCACATGCGCATGTCTCGTTTTGAATAGACATTAACAAATAAAAAATTTAATTAAGTGGAGTTGGGTGGCGCGACGTCACTCAACTGGTGCCATGCTACTCACGTATTGTTCTTGAATAATATTAAACAATGCAATACATTCTTAAGCAACTTTATTTCCAAAGTTACAAAACTCGCAGATCATATCCAACATGGCCGGTATGAAGAATTAATTATGGACATCACTTGAGGCCAACTAATATATGATCTCAATATAATTTCTTCCAGTAAAATCTAACCACATTTATCATCCAATATTGCATGATCGACTAGGTGAAATGAAATAAAATGAATTAGAGTTAAGAGAACCTTTGATGGTTGTATTTATAAAATGTAGCAAAATTTTATGTATAGTAGAAGAAAATGTGATGAAATTAATTTTTTTTATGAATGAAATTAATAAATTTATGGGGAATTGGAATTTTGTAGCCTAATTTAAAATTTTATGTACCGTCAGTAGCCAATTGCGTAACTATGTCCAAAACTAGCACAATCTGACTGGCAGCCAGCGCGTAGCCAGCCAGGCAGCGCGTTGCTGGCCAGCCAGCGCATAGCTGGCCAGCCAGCGCAGCGCTGGCCAGCTAGCGTAGATAACATATAAGGAATTTAGCAAATATTGACAAATAGCAATTTAGTCACTTTCTTTTCCTATTTTACAAATGAGTATTTAGTCACTTTCTTTTCCTATTTTACAAATGAGTTATTATTACTATTAATATTATTAATTTGATAATATAAGCCAACCTTGATAAAATGATAATATATATAAGCTAGAATTAATTAAAGAAAATTATATTAGCCGTCACAATCTCTTGAGTTACGGATCCCGAGGTCACGTTTGTTGGAGCCACAACGATGAAGGAGACAACGACTTCCAATAATAGTTTTAACGTTGATTCAATCAGTGCATAACCAGCGCAACGCATAGCCAGACCAGCGGGAAGTGACCTCGGGTCACGTTTGTTTTAACTTTGAATTACGAATCCCAATGTCACGTTTGTCGTTGTTTTAACTTTGAATTGTTGTGCCTCCAACAAACGTGACCTCGGGATCCGTAACTCGAGAGATTGTGATGGCTAATATAATTTTCTTTAATTAATTCTAGCTTATATATATTATCATTTTATCAAGGTTGGCTTATATTATCAAATTAATAATATTAATAGTAATAATAACTCATTTGTAAAATAGGAAAAGAAAGTGACTAAATACTCATTTGTAAAATAGGGAAAGAAAGTGACTAAATTGCTATTTGTCAATATTTGCTAAATTCCTTATATGTTATCTAGCTAGCTGGCCAGCGCTGCGCTGGCTGGCCAGCTATGCGCTGGCTGGCCAGCAACGCGCTGCCTGGCTGGCTACGCGCTGGCTGCCAATTAGATTGTGCTAGTTTTGGACATAGTTACGCAATTGGCTACTGACGGTACATAAAATTTTAAATTAGGCTACGAAATTCCAATTCCCAAATTTATGCACATACAACTTTCTTTTTCTCTCATTTGTTTTCTGAATCAATATAATTCTTTCACAATATTGTTTATTTCATCCATGGTTTTTTTAGTTAATTATTAGTTTAGAAGTGGCACTCGTCGTATTCTATCACACTACGTTGCTCGCCACCAGGAACGTTCCTTGTCATGCATAGGGTTTGTAGGCAATTTCATGCTAATATGTTCTCTTTTTTTAGGTGGACGCCTTGGAGCGTGTGACGATTATGTCCCGTGAGATAGGCAACTCTGACCTCAATAATGTCCTTCATAGTGGATTGACAGCTACAAGCGCGTATCAGAGGGTCCGAGATCGTGGTTCCCATCCACCCCGACAAGCTTCTCGTGAGCCCACCTATGTGACTTATTCAGACCGTCCCACACCTCAGCGGAGTCGCGCCACGGGCCAGGACCTAGTCGACCATAGGGCATGACCTCACACAGAGTTGGGGTACCCGCCGGAGCCGTACTACCACTGGACCGAGGACTAGGCTGATCCTAGTACGTACACGATGGAAGTGCCGCCTCAGTATGTTCCCCACACATAGCGACCAGAGTCTCAGCTGGATTATTTCTACCCTCATCAGACGTAGGTGTCGTCGTGGTTGCAACCGTATTGATGAAACTGTGGGCATTAATGAAGCCTCAATTGATGTATTTATGATTGTCGAGTATGTACCCTTGTTTTGTATTGAATTTGTAATTATCGAGCCTTTACGTCGGATTCTTTGATGATGTGTAGTTGACATTTTAGTTTGACATATTTTTATGTTTTATTGTTTGTACTTTCAATATTGTATGCGATGGTTGTTTAATACCGAATGGATACCATTTTATTCCGTAAATGAAAAGGATCCTACATTGCAAACAACATAAGCAACGAAACGATACAAATAGAAACGAACTTAGTCGTCAACTTTGGGTAGTCCGTCGGGGAGGTTTAAACAATGTTGAAAGCTATCGCGTAAGTAGTCCAAACGGACATTTGCATATCTTAGTTCCATCTTTAGCTTGTCAATCTCATCCTGCTTCACCACTATGATGTGGTCCTTCTCGCGTATGATCTGATCCTTCACCCGCTTAGCCGCCTTGACGTCTAGAATGACTTTCATTTTCGCGTAATTTTTGCATCCGTCTTCATTGTTAAGAGGGAAAGAAAAGTAACAGTTCTTGTCATCGTCAATCCTGACAGCCCTTATAATGACACAAACCCCCGATCCAATGTACGTCCATTCATCCGATTTTTTTTTCATGGTGCATGTTCCACGTGATCTTGTTCACATCTAATGAAAAATAAAAGTTAGTAACAACAAAAAATAATATTACGAAGGAATGACAACTAATATTACAATGACTTCTTCCCTCCATTTCAATCCGATCACCAACAGAATAGAAGAAGTGCAAGGAAGGTTTGTTTGGCTCTTCAACCAAAGAGGGGTTTTATGGAGACCCAAAACTGAAATTTTGTATCCTAATTAGGCGAATTTGACCAGATAGCTAGGTTACAAAATTTTAGTTTCTTGGTCTAGCCGGTCATATGATAATGAAAATAGAAAGGTAAAAAAGCAAACAATGTTGGTTAAACATAAGCTTTGTTTCTTTTTGTCAAAGCAAGGAACAACAAGTTAAGCAAACTAGACCACCACTACATTAATATTTATTTGTTACATAGTTTTTTGTAATATATTTATTAGGTTTTTCTATTCAACCCAAAAATTTTGAGGTCCCCGAAATTTTGAAGCCTTGTGCAGTAAGGCTTGCCAGCACACCCTAATGGTCGACCTTGTGATAGATGAACTCTTTTTATAACTATTGGATTGAGGAAACAAAGTAGTTATGCATGACGATAATCATAATAGGAGTTTAAAAATAATCGTTGAAGTTCGGTGATCTGATATACTGTGTTAAAAGGGTTGGGTCAGCTGAATCGGCTAACCTGAAGCTCGCCTATGTAGGCTCCGTCCTGCTATACAAATCAGTTATTGATCCGTCCAGTTGAGACCAGTGGACCAATAAATGATTCAGCCATCGGGTTGAAGTGTGGACGTCCTTGATGCCCATTGGCTTCGATGGTCAATCCTTGCAAGGCGTATGAAGCACGTCAGAACAAGTGATAGCGTATATAAGGTGTATATGTGAGGGTGTGATGGATAATAGAGAAGTACCAGGTGTGCGCCCTTGCTACAGGGTGGAGGTCCACAACCCTTAGCGTGCAGCGTATGAGCGTGCAGTATATCGGGCGTGTGGTCTAGAAGTGTCTCTTGTCCCTTAGTGAATGTGAAATCTCTCCTTTATAGGGCTTTCGTGGTGTGGGTTGTCATTCCACGTGTCCCCATCCTAGAAATCCTATACTGAAGTGGAGTGAGGACCCTCTGATGGGTCCTAGGATGGTAGAGGGAGGCCTATGGTACTCTAAGGGAATGGTGTCCCTGCTCAAACAGGGTCATGTCTCTCTGCCATCTGCAGGGCAGGTGGGTGGGTGATTGACAGGGCGTGCGCCCTGACAAGCGTAGGTGAGTTGGTAGTGCGCGTGTCAGGACATGCGCTCTGTCCCCGAGTTGACATTCAGAGCCCATACCTCTCGATCCAGGGCGTGTGATCTCGTAAGGAATCCGCTAATTGAGGCGAGGGCGTGCGAAGACTTGGGCATGGGGCCATCAGTTATACTATCCGTTTCGACAAATGATAAGAAAACGGCTAAGGCAAATGATTAGCCATAATAGATCTGTAGTTAAGAACAATTTCACTTTATCAATGAGACGACCCAACCACCTACCACCATCCAATAAACACAGCAATGTACCTAGTTCATAGTCAAAGGAAACCTTAGAAAAGTCATTGGACTTGTATTGTTTCCATAAGTCAAAACATTGGTCCTCTAACTATCCACTATCATTTGATTATTTAAATGTGCTAGTATATGATTAATTATGTGTCTATAGTTTTCACACCATATACAAAGACAGTTACACCGAAACTAGTTTCCTTTAGTTTATCTGTTCTTTCCTAATTGGCAATTGGACAGCTTGGCTACCTTTTGAGGAATATGTAATTCATTGATATTTTTCCGCAACAAACGTATTTTGGGAATCGATAAATTCATTGATATTTGATGCGGTCCACTATGTAGTTCGATATACTCCTGGTTGTCTCATAAGTAAGAAATTGGGAAATCCTACCATTAGGACACCCCAAAGTGTCCTCATATGATGACACCTCTTAGAACCTTAGGATTTAACAAGCACTATATTAATTGGACATAAGGGTAATTTCAATATTTTATTTATGGCAGATTTTTAATTATTGTTTATTAATTTTCGGATTTGCAGTTACATTGTGGATTTTTTATTCCTTTTTCTGCTCCTTTTTTTGCTCCATTTAATTTATGATTAAATTAATTATCTTTTTTAATTACTTCTTTATCTTCTTCTCTATGCTCGCCGGTTTTTGTTGTGTATCTCCGGTGGTTTTTATTTTAGATTAGTTTCTAACACTTTTTATGGAAATTGTTTCGAAATTGTTCCTCTTTTATCATTTCAGAACAATTCTTATTTTATTGTTCCGGAATAGTGATCCATTTCAAAAGTAATGGAACGCGTTTAAAATTGATTTTGTTCCTTATTACCAAATCGGAACACAGAAAATCATAAAACCTTGAATCAAATTGAAAATGGAATAATAATATCGAATACATGTTCCATAATTAACTATATATATGGAACACTACAAACATGTTCCATAATTAACTATATGGAACACTACAAATCGTCAAAATGGAACAACGTGGTCCTAAAGATGAACATGACCCTAACAGGAAATCATAACAAAATCAAGACAAGGAAAAAACAGCAGTCCTTCGATCGATTCCAACTCGTAACCTCGACCCCTACAACTTCCATGACCCAATCTCGTGATGGCTTCATGTTTCCGTCGATTCTGAATCCAACACCGAGTTGTGGAGACTAGCACGAACAGGTAAATTTCGAACCTATTCCAAATCATTGAAATGGAAACATTAATACTCAATTCCAAATTTCAAACAACAAAGAGAAATCAAACAAGCTTATTTCATTTAAGAATTTAAGAATCCACTAACGTTAATATTTCCAGCTTTTGGACAGATATCATTATAAGGTAAATAAAGAATGGTAACAAAATAGTTAAGTAAAGATTTAATTACCCGGTGTTGGGAGTGGAGCAGATGACGATTTACATGTATTGGGAGTCGTGTGTATATACTTAACTGCAACAATACTCCGGCGGCTGAAATAACTCCATCGAGGTTGTAGCCGTCGATGAGGCTTCCGTCGAAGAAATCTTGGCCGCCGTATTTGGTTCACGACGGTCGCCGTGGGTTGGAGCATAGCGGCGGGGTCGACCAAGGGTTGGTTCACGACGGTCGCCGTGGGCTGGAGCGCGGCGGCGGGGTCGAGCAAGGGTTGGTTCATGACGGTCGACGGGGCTGGAGAGCGGTGGCGAGGTCGAGCAAGGGTTGGTTCACGACGGTCGCGGGCTGGAGCACGGCGGCGGGGTCGAGCAAAGGTAGAGAGGTAGAGATTTTTTTTGGCTGATTGTAAAGAGAATTAGGGTTTGTGAAACCCTAATATGATTTACTATATATATACCAGTTTCAAATGACTATTTTGTCCATTTTAATTTAGGCCATTAGATCTACTCTCTAATCCTATGGTTCTAAGGGATGTCCTAATATGAGGACACTAAGGGGTGTCCTAACGGTAGTAGATCCCAAAGAAATTGGTAAACCTCTCGACTTGGGTTGACAAATTATTGTAATATGTATATCTATACCGCTCTTTCCTGCGAGAGTATCTATGGGGGAAAATTTTAAATTTGATTACGGGAGAAACTGATAATTTTTCTTAATTAAATTCCCTATTTTCATGTGTAATGGCGATATGAAATTGGAAGGAAATTAACAATTCACTTTAATTCCCTTTCTTTCAAAAGGAATTTCATATTCATGTTAGAGTTGGATTTGAATGGATGAATTTAATTAAGGAGATATTAGACGAAAAATTAGAGACGGAAGACAAGGAATTCGAAAATGAGACGGAATTGATCAATTCCACTCAAATCCACGCTGGAAAATGTCCTACAAGGGGTTCCTGGAATGAACATTTTAATGGATAATTACAGTTTTTTTTCCATAGATAGAAAAAACTTGACGTCAAAGGTTTAAATATACAAGCCAAGATTGAATATCAACAACTCCATGAAGGGAGAAAATAGAGAGAGATTTTGCTGTCACAACATCGACAACTCCATTACAATAACAAGGAATATGAATGAAGCGAACAAATGAGATAGAGGCGCATGAGGAGAACACATTATCAATGATTGCCCCACATGATAGTCAATTTCATAGCATTGGCAAAATTGAGAATGAGTCCAAGCGCATCTTGTTCGAAGACCGAGTGGTAGTGGGCAGAGCCAACAAAAACCACCACCTCCCGAATCTTAATTAGAAGCTCCAAGGTGCCCACATCCAAAATTTGTGGGAAGACATTAGATCTAACATCCAAAAGAGCACCATGGTGGTCACAAACCACCAAACTAACCATTCTGCCAACCTACCCTTTCCTAGTGCTTGTATCCACATTAACTTAATCCAGCCTCTCGAAGGGGCAAGCCAGAAGGTGGTAACTATAAGAGAGACCATCGCACTCCGCTGGAAAGAAAAAAGAACCTCAAAGGCCTTCTTAAACTAATGAACCTAGAATTGAATACAATTAATAATGGAGGATTTAGATTGTTGGATACGTGAGAAAACGACATTATCTCTTGATTTTCATAGATGCCACTAGACATGTATGAAATTAAAAAGTGTGTCATGCATGGTTGTAGGAAGACTAGAAATGAAGAGCCAATTTAAGAAAATGTTGGAGGTAGGGCAATTAGTTAGAAGGCGAGGAAAACTGGCCAGTAAATTGCAATGCTACACAAGTGGGCATTCCAAGAAAAGATACGAAACATCTTCTATTGAGTCAATGTAGACGGGACAGACTGGGCCATTTGAAGGAATTGTTCTGGAAAGTGTTGGACCAATAGAGAGTATATTTTTTAAGATTCATGATAAAAGGGATTTTACCAAGGTCGTATTTCACGAGGTCCTCTCATAAACCAATACTCACACTTCTCATAGACGGTCTAGACATTTGAAATTGGTTTGGTTTGATTGAGAAAATCAGAAACAAAGGCAAAAAAATGCAATACTAACAAAGATTAAGCAAGAGAGAAAGGTGGTTCAAATCAAAGACAAAGGGGGTTCTCTTGGTGGGTAGTTTCATCATGCTCAAGAGGACTAATTGAACAAACAGCCAAT
The DNA here is from genome assembly GCA_034768395.1 of Linum lewisii. Taxonomy (NCBI): domain Eukaryota; kingdom Viridiplantae; phylum Streptophyta; class Magnoliopsida; order Malpighiales; family Linaceae; genus Linum; species Linum lewisii. The sequence goes on along the minus strand of CM068303.1, from coordinate 44,763,643 downwards.
CAAAATCGAGTTTGCATTCGGATGACCATGCATTTCACTTCTATAGACTCAATGCACTCTCGTAGCACCAAATCCCTATCATAATACCACTCAACTTAGGCTCTCGCTCTCAAGCTAAGTGAAAAAGGATGCATTCTAAGTGTTTGATGAAATGCCAAGACACAAGATCATCTCTTAAGACTCTATGACCACAAGGCTAGGCACAACACTCTCATATCAATGCCCTAACACTAAGAGATTCACCAAAAATCCTTTTCAAAACTCAATTGAATGAAAATCCACATGCACACCAAGTGTTCGATAAAATGCCCAAGAGAGAAATCAAGTGAAAATGGTTGAAACAAGATGATCTAATCTCTTAGAACACACTCACTTCAATCCCTAGACCTACAATCTATGAAATCCAAGCACTCTCATGCATCAAATCACATTGAATGGACCAAATCAAGCAAACATGTCATAAAATGGCATTAAGAACAAGTCTAGGAATCATCCTCATACAACCAAGATCAATCATGGCAAGTTCTATACAATCATCCCTCTATCATAGCACAACTAATCTACCCATCCAAGATGAACCCTAGAAACTCAGCCACACATGGCCAAGGGAGTAAAGAGAAAAGAAGGAAGAATGGTCACCAAGAACACCATGGATGAATCCTTGAGATGATCTTCACTTCTCCACTTGTAAGCACTTCTCCCAAGGTTTGTTGGCTTCAATCCTAGCTCCAGTGACTCCAAATTGCTCCAAAAATGTGTTCTAGGGTTTGAGGGTTCGTGGGTATGAGTTTGGGGTTCAAGAGAGATCAAAGAATGCCTCAAAAGAGTGAAAAACGTGGGTATTTATAGTGCAGGGGCAGTGCACGGCGTGCACCCCTGCAGTCTGCATAAATCCCGAACTTGCAACAGCCATAACTCCCTCGTCCGGACTCCAATTGACCTCCCGTTTGATCCAATGTGTTCCTTGTCACCGGTACTTCAACGCCAAATCCTGAAAATGCAAATAAAACAACTCCAATAGACAAGGAATTGGCCTCAAAGTGGCAACCAGACAACAAATGGACACTTTGCACAAAACTTCAATAAAAGCATATTAAGCATGGCATTTAAGGATCAACTACGGGCATTTCATAGGTCAATCATAAGCCCAAAATGCACTAAATAAAGTCACATCAAATTCCCCTACTACTAAGCTTTGCTTGTTCTCAAGCAAATGAATCAGAAAACATCCAGGTTCACAAATGACAAGATCGGTCCCATTGAGATTCAAACAATAACAATTTGGCTTAAACTGTTCCACGAACAAACTTAACCTACATATGCAAGAACATCAATCAAAAAAGTCTAAACCTCACTATTTGATGCACACTCCAAGTAGTGGTTAATTGGGATACAGAAAAACCGACCACAATAACACCAACTCTAATCAAAAGGACTTGAACTCGGGAGATGGAACGGATTAAGCGGAGGTAGGGTAATTTGGAAAGTGGTGAGTGATCGTGATGTGGCTATCGACTCAACTTCGTCCGCTTCTAGATCTGCACTTTTATGCTCAAGCTAGGATCACTACAACAAGGGCCAATTTGAGAACTCTTTTTTTTTTCTACTGCATACTAGTGCTCGATCCAACACTTCACTTAGGTGTTGAACCTGCCTAGCTCACAGCCTTTGCCTTTGCTAGTGCTCAACCCGACACTTCACTTAGGTGCCGAGCTTGCCTAGCTTTTCTTTTGGCATTTCAAGAGTTTCAGCAACTTGAACACTTCCTTTTGAGCATTTTCTTTTGAACATTTTCTTCACAAATTAGCCACTTGATCCTTAGCCCCTTACAACTTCCACACAAGATTTCGAATAGGAGTCCGTCTAATCTCAAGCTACAATCACGAGGAAAAAAAAGGGAATGAAAAACATGGATTAGGGTGAAAATGTGTATGATCCAACAAACAGGCCAAGGCTCAACGGGTTTTCCTATAGGAACTGATTTGGGTGGGCTTTTTGGCTGAATATGGTGAAATTCTAATTGCCTTTATCATCTTAGACCGGTGTTATCGAGCGGTACAAAAACACGTATCAAACCAATCAACCAACATACAAGAGTGATAAAATCTCTGTTCTGGCCTAGACTCATTTGATATTAGTGCTAACATGCTGGTTATAGGTTCTAAGCGGAACAGTTTAAACGTCATTGTGAAAGATTGAAGTCAATTAAACACCAAAAGTCAAGAACCGAATGATTCTACAATAGAGGAATTTGGAAACAATCAAGAACATGCAAATCACCAAAGCATAGCATTACATCTCTACCACAAATAATCACACCAAACCTCAAACTCCCCTACGACTAACATGAGCATTGTCCTCAATGATCAAGAGAGAGAGGGTAAGTGTGGAACGAAGTTACCGTGTTGGTAGAGAGGAGCATAGGACATAATAGTGGTGAAAGAGTTCCATGATGATCCTTGGTGAAGAGTGATCCAAAATGCTTGTCAAACCTTATTCAAAAAGCTAAAACAACACAAAAACCTCAAAGAACAATTGAAAGCGAAAAATTAAGGATAACATGGGGTGCCTCCCAAGAAGCGCTTAGTTACCGTCTTAAGCTTGACGATACCTGCGTTGTGGTGTCCAACTTAGTACCTCCTTCAAGTCAAGTAGCTTCTTCCACGATGAAAGTTGAGCTCCAAGAAACATCTTGGGAGAATGGTAGGCTAGCCAATGTACATTGATGCTTACATAACACTTGGTACCTTGGGGTGGCTTGCTACCTTTGAAATTTGGAACTTGAGGAAGATAGTAAGGTGAGGGGCCACCATTGAGCTCCATCGTCTCCAAGTTGGTGATGCCACTCGAAGAGTCTTCCGGGTCAAGGAGAGGTGGCTCCACTTCCATGACCACCTTATGAGGAGTAGAGTTGCATGTCTCCTTGGGTTCTTGGCACAAATACTTCATGACCAAGCAAGAAGATTGAGGAGCACTCACAATCTTTGGTGGCACCACAATAGGGTGGTGTTGTTCACTTTCGTGCTCCACTCTCGATACCACCTCTTCTTGAAGAGTCTTTACAACATGTCTCACCTCCTCTAAAGTGCCATCATCCTCAAGTCTCCTTGATTCTTCTATCCAATCATCATCGTTACTTGGTGTGTTCTTGGGAAGAACATGTTCTTCAATCGCCTCCACTACCAAATCTTCTTCCGTGTCAAGCTCTTCGGGTTCACAAGTGTCATCTTCATCATCATAAACATACTCCATCTTAGCGGGCTGACTTTCATTGTCAATAATATCCTTGATGAGCTCCTTACTTTGAGCTAGACGATTAACCCGGTTCGCATTGTCTTCCGCCATTTGCAAGATCTCTAGCATGGAAGGAGGGGAGAGTGTTGCTCCACCTTATGGGGTTGACGTTCATTTTCAAGCATCCCATTGATGTGCGCCATGCTTTGTGCTAAGCGATTAAGTTGGTTCGCATTGTCTTCCGCAATCTTCAAAGCTTCCTCAAGCATGGGAAAAGGTGGAGGAGGTTCCTCATAGCTTACGAACTCCTCTCGAGGACGCTCACTTTCCTTCACCATTTTCAAGAGCTCCTCTAGCATAGAAGGAGGTTAAAAAGGTTGCTCATAGCTTGTGAACTCCTCTTGAGGACGCTCGCTTTCTTTAACCATCTTAAAGAGCTCCTCTAGCATGGAAGGCAGTGGAGAATGTTGTTCATGACTTGTGCAATCCTCTTGATAATACTCCGACAAGATTTGATGGTAGGGTGGAGATGGATAAGGACATTGCTCATTCCACATGGGTGTTGAAGCTTGTTGTTCTTGACCCCACCATTGGCCATCTTCCTCACAAGTTTCTTGGTAGTAGTTGGATGGAGTAGGATGACCATAGTATGGGTTAGGAGATGGATTCCACCCTTGATAGGAACCATAACCATTACTTCTATTCCACGAGTTCATCTTAGTTGCAACCTTGCTACCATGAACTAAATGAGGTAGAGAACGGATAGGTGGATAAGGGACCTACAAACACGCACAACAAACACAACCAAGTAGTACAACAATGCGGGATAACAAAGTAGACAAAGAGAAACAAGGAAGCAAAAAGGAGAATGGAAGGAAGTGAATAGATCGGTCCACTACTAAGTGCTTTCAAAGGAATGAGAGAGTCCCCGGCAACGGCGCCAAAAACTTGATAAAAAAGATTTTACCAAGGTCGTATTCCACGGGGTCCTCTCATAAACCAATACTCACACTTCTCATAGACGGTCTAGACATTTGAAATTGGTTTGGTTTGATTGAGAAAATCAGAAACAAAGGCAAAGAAATGCAATACTAACAAAGATTAAGCAAGAGAGAAAGGTGGTTCAAATCAAAGACAAAGGGGGTTCTCTTGGTGGGTAGTTTCATCATGCTCAAGAGGACTAATTGAACAAACAGCCAATCAAAATCGAGTTTGCATTCGGATGACCATGCATTTCACTTCTATAGACTCAATGCACTCTCGTAGCACCAAATCCCTATCCTAATACCACTCAACTTAGGCTCTCGCTCTCAAGCTAAGTGAAAAAGGATGCATTCTAAGTGTTTGATGAAATGCCAAGACACAAGATCATCTCTTAAGACTCTATGACCACAAGGCTAGGCACAACACTCTCATATCAATGCCCTAACACTAAGAGATTCACCAAAAATCCTTTTCAAAACTCAATTGAATGAAAATCCACATGCACACCAAGTGTTCGATAAAATGCCCAAGAGAGAAATCAAGTGAAAATGGTTGAAACAAGATGATCTAATCTCTTAGAACACACTCACTTCAATCCCTAGACCTACAATCTATGAAATCCAAGCACTCTCATGCATCAAATCACATTGAATGGACCAAATCAAGCAAACATGTCATAAAATGGCATTAAGAACAAGTCTAGGAATCATCCTCATACAACCAAGATCAATCATGGCAAGTTCTATACAATCATCCCTCTATCATAGCACAACTAATCTACCCATCCAAGATGAACCCTAGAAACTCAGCCACACATGGCCAAGGGAGTAAAGAGAAAAGAAGGAAGAATGGTCACCAAGAACACCATGGATGAATCCTTGAGATGATCTTCACTTCTCCACTTGTAAGCACTTCTCCCAAGGTTTGTTGGCTTCAATCCTAGCTCCAGTGACTCCAAATTGCTCCAAAAATGTGTTCTAGGGTTTGAGGGTTCGTGGGTATGAGTTTGGGGTTCAAGAGAGATCAAAGAATGCCTCAAAAGAGTGAAAAAACGTGGGTATTTATAGTGCAGGGGGCAGTGCACGGCGTGCACCCCTGCAGTCTGCATAAATCCCGAACTTGCAACAGCCATAACTCCCTCGTCCGGACTCCAATTGACCTCCCGTTTGATCCAATGTGTTCCTTGTCACCGGTACTTCAACGCCAAATCCTGAAAATGCAAATAAAACAACTCCAATAGACAAGGAATTGGCCTCAAAGTGGCAACCAGACAACAAATGGACACTTTGCACAAAACTTCAATAAAAGCATATTAAGCATGGCATTTAAGGATCAACTACGGGCATTTCATAGGTCAATCATAAGCCCAAAATGCACTAAATAAAGTCACATCAAATTCCCCTACTACTAAGCTTTGCTTGTTCTCAAGCAAATGAATCAGAAAACATCCAGGTTCACAAATGACAAGATCGGTCCCATTGAGATTCAAACAATAACAATTTGGCTTAAACTGTTCCACGAACAAACTTAACCTACATATGCAAGAACATCAATCAAAAAAGTCTAAACCTCACTATTTGATGCACACTCCAAGTAGTGGTTAATTGGGATACAGAAAAACCGACCACAATAACACCAACTCTAATCAAAAGGACTTGAACTCGGGAGATGGAACGGATTAAGCGGAGGTAGGGTAATTTGGAAAGTGGTGAGTGATCGTGATGTGGCTATCGACTCAACTTCGTCCGCTTCTAGATCTGCACTTTTATGCTCAAGCTAGGATCACTACAACAAGGGCCAATTTGAGAACTCTTTTTTTTTTCTACTGCATACTAGTGCTCGATCCAACACTTCACTTAGGTGTTGAACCTGCCTAGCTCACAGCCTTTGCCTTTGCTAGTGCTCAACCCGACACTTCACTTAGGTGCCGAGCTTGCCTAGCTTTTCTTTTGGCATTTCAAGAGTTTCAGCAACTTGAACACTTCCTTTTGAGCATTTTCTTTTGAACATTTTCTTCACAAATTAGCCACTTGATCCTTAGCCCCTTACAACTTCCACACAAGATTTCGAATAGGAGTCCGTCTAATCTCAAGCTACAATCACGAGGAAAAAAAAGGGAATGAAAAACATGGATTAGGGTGAAAATGTGTATGATCCAACAAACAGGCCAAGGCTCAACGGGTTTTCCTATAGGAACTGATTTGGGTGGGCTTTTTGGCTGAATATGGTGAAATTCTAATTGCCTTTATCATCTTAGACCGGTGTTATCGAGCGGTACAAAAACACGTATCAAACCAATCAACCAACATACAAGAGTGATAAAATCTCTGTTCTGGCCTAGACTCATTTGATATTAGTGCTAACATGCTGGTTATAGGTTCTAAGCGGAACAGTTTAAACGTCATTGTGAAAGATTGAAGTCAATTAAACACCAAAAGTCAAGAACCGAATGATTCTACAATAGAGGAATTTGGAAACAATCAAGAACATGCAAATCACCAAAGCATAGCATTACATCTCTACCACAAATAATCACACCAAACCTCAAACTCCCCTACGACTAACATGAGCATTGTCCTCAATGATCAAGAGAGAGAGGGTAAGGTGGAACGAAGTTACCGTGTTGGTAGAGAGGAGCATAGGACATAATAGTGGTGAAAGAGTTCCATGATGATCCTTGGTGAAGAGTGATCCAAAATGCTTGTCAAACCTTATTCAAAAAGCTAAAACAACACAAAAACCTCAAAGAACAATTGAAAGCGAAAAATTAAGGATAACATGGGGTGCCTCCCAAGAAGCGCTTAGTTACCGTCTTAAGCTTGACGATACCTGCGTTGTGGTGTCCAACTTAGTACCTCCTTCAAGTCAAGTAGCTTCTTCCACGATGAAAGTTGAGCTCCAAGAAACATCTTGGGAGAATGGTAGGCTAGCCAATGTACATTGATGCTTACATAACACTTGGTACCTTGGGGTGGCTTGCTACCTTTGAAATTTGGAACTTGAGGAAGATAGTAAGGTGAGGGGCCACCATTGAGCTCCATCGTCTCCAAGTTGGTGATGCCACTCGAAGAGTCTTCCGGGTCAAGGAGAGGTGGCTCCACTTCCATGACCACCTTATGAGGAGTAGAGTTGCATGTCTCCTTGGGTTCTTGGCACAAATACTTCATGACCAAGCAAGAAGATTGAGGAGCACTCACAATCTTTGGTGGCACCACAATAGGGTGGTGTTGTTCACTTTCGTGCTCCACTCTCGATACCACCTCTTCTTGAAGAGTCTTTACAACATGTCTCACCTCCTCTAAAGTGCCATCATCCTCAAGTCTCCTTGATTCTTCTATCCAATCATCATCGTTACTTGGTGTGTTCTTGGGAAGAACATGTTCTTCAATCGCCTCCACTACCAAATCTTCTTCCGTGTCAAGCTCTTCGGGTTCACAAGTGTCATCTTCATCATCATAAACATACTCCATCTTAGCGGGCTGACTTTCATTGTCAATAATATCCTTGATGAGCTCCTTACTTTGAGCTAGACGATTAACCCGGTTCGCATTGTCTTCCGCCATTTGCAAGATCTCTAGCATGGAAGGAGGGGGAGAGTGTTGCTCCACCTTATGGGGTTGACGTTCATTTTCAAGCATCCCATTGATGTGCGCCATGCTTTGTGCTAAGCGATTAAGTTGGTTCGCATTGTCTTCCGCAATCTTCAAAGCTTCCTCAAGCATGGGAAAAGGTGGAGGAGGTTCCTCATAGCTTACGAACTCCTCTCGAGGACGCTCACTTTCCTTCACCATTTTCAAGAGCTCCTCTAGCATAGAAGGAGGTTAAAAAGGTTGCTCATAGCTTGTGAACTCCTCTTGAGGACGCTCGCTTTCTTTAACCATCTTAAAGAGCTCCTCTAGCATGGAAGGCAGTGGAGAATGTTGTTCATGACTTGTGAAATCCTCTTGATAATACTCCGACAAGATTTGATGGTAGGGTGGAGATGGATAAGGACATTGCTCATTCCACATGGGTGTTGAAGCTTGTTGTTCTTGACCCCACCATTGGCCATCTTCCTCACAAGTTTCTTGGTAGTAGTTGGATGGAGTAGGATGACCATAGTATGGGTTAGGAGATGGATTCCACCCTTGATAGGAACCATAACCATTACTTCTATTCCACGAGTTCATCTTAGTTGCAACCTTGCTACCATGAACTAAATGAGGTAGAGAACGGATAGGTGGATAAGGGACCTACAAACACGCACAACAAACACAACCAAGTAGTACAACAATGCGGGATAACAAAGTAGACAAAGAGAAACAAGGAAGCAAAAAGGAGAATGGAAGGAAGTGAATAGATCGGTCCACTACTAAGTGCTTTCAAAGGAATGAGAGAGTCCCCGGCAACGGCGCCAAAAACTTGATAAAAAGGATTTTACCAAGGTCGTATTCCACGGGGTCCTCTCATAAACCAATACTCACACTTCTCATAGACGGTCTAGACATTTGAAATTGGTTTGGTTTGATTGAGAAAATCAGAAACAAAGGCAAAGAAATGCAATACTAACAAAGATTAAGCAAGAGAGAAAGGTGGTTCAAATCAAAGACAAAGGGGGTTCTCTTGGTGGGTAGTTTCATCATGCTCAAGAGGACTAATTGAACAAACAGCCAATCAAAATTGAGTTTGCATTCGGATGACCATGCATTTCACTTCTATAGACTCAATGCACTCTCGTAGCACCAAATCCCTATCCTAATACCACTCAACTTAGGCTCTCGCTCTCAAGCTAAGTGAAAAAGGATGCATTCTAAGTGTTTGATGAAATGCCAAGACACAAGATCCTCTCTTAAGACTCTATGACCACAAGGCTAGGCACAACACTCTCATATCAATGCCCTAACACTAAGAGATTCACCAAAAATCCTTTTCAAAACTCAATTGAATGAAAATCCATATGCACACCAAGTGTTCGATAAAATGCCCAAGAGAGAAATCAAGTGAAAATGGTTGAAACAAGATGATCTAATCTCTTAGAACACACTCACTTCAATCCCTAGACCTACAATCTATGAAATCCAAGCACTCTCATGCATCAAATCACATTGAATGGACCAAATCAAGCAAACATGGCATAAAATGGCATTAAGAACAAGTCTAGGAATCATCCTCATACAACCAAGATCAATCATGGCAAGTTCTATACAATCATCCCTCTATCATAGCACAACTAATCTACCCATCCAAGATGAACCCTAGAAACTCAGCCACACATGGCCAAGGGAGTAAAGAGAAAAGAAGGAAGAATGGTCACCAAGAACACCATGGATGAATCCTTGAGATGATCTTCACTTCTCCACTTGTAAGCACTTCTCCCAAGGTTTGTTGGCTTCAATCCTAGCTCCAATGGCTCCAAATTGCTCCAAAAATGTGTTCTAGAGTTTGAGGGTTCGTGGGTATGTGTTTGGGGTTCAAGAGAGATCAAAGAATGCCTCAAAAGAGTAAAAAACGTGGGTATTTATAGTGCAGGGGGCAGTGCACGGCGTGCACCTATGCACGGCGTGCACCCCTGCACTCTGCATAAATCCCGAACTTGCAACAGCCATAACTCCCTCGTCCGGACTCCAATTGCCCTCCCGTTTGATCCTACGTGCTCCTTGTCACCGGTACTTCAATGCCAAATCCTGAAAATGCAAAGAAAACAACTCCAATAGACACGGAATTGACCTCAAAGTGGCAACCGGACAACAAATGGACACTTTGCACAAAACTTCAATAAAAGCATATTAAGCATGGCATTTAAGGATCAACTACGGGCATTTCATAGGTCAATTATAAGCCCAAAATGCACTAAATAAAGTCACATCAATTCATCAAAGGAACAACCAGATTTTAGGCATAATCGACAACGACTAAACGGTCTTCCAGAAGGACTTATCAAGAAGAAGTGGGCACAAACTTGTTGATTTGTGAGCTAGATAGTAAGCATTGTTAAAAAAGAATTGACCATTCTATATGAAACGCCAAAATTGACTTATCTTTGACTGATGTGATTGGAAGAGGAATCTTCGAATTTTTCTGAACCGATTTTGAGGAATAAACTCCCTTTAAGGGATCACGGAGCCACAAATTTCCATGTGGAAGTGAGAGATGCCTATGAGAGTGATAGGTTGTAAACCAGCGGTCAAATACTAACCTACAAGAGTAGGATATATCGTATTTCACGAGGCTTCTTCTTCACGTTTACTCAAAGTAATTGGTAATTATTCAGATTTAATCAAGTTGTGTGGTGTGAGTTTCACGAATTTATAATGCTAGCATGCAAGGGAAATGAAATTAAATTAACTACTAAGATTAACAGATTGATTGTTTCTTCAATTAATGAGATGATAACTTAGATTTCGAATCCCCCTAAGATCACAAAGGCATTGGCAATCACAAGATCGACAAGTTTCAGGCTTAATTCATTCAATTCTTAATCACTGTCGTAGCTCCCTACCCTTAGGTCTAAGTTCACGAACATTATATACTATTGAACTAGCTACCAAGATTAATTAACCGTCCGTGCGTTCGCTTCTGCAACAGATAACTATTTTTTTGGTGGAAAGAGGCACTCAAGGCACCTTAATTAATCAAAATAAGTATGGGTTCAGAGATATCCATACAATCAAGGCGAAGGAAATAGCCTAAATTACAATCAGAAACATCAATTAAGTGCAAACCGAGATCGCGATCATGACCCAAACTTGCTAAGAAATCAGCTGATTTGTTAGCTTCTCTGAAAACATGAGAGATGGTAACAACCCACTCTCTCTGTAATAAATCCCTGATGCCAATAACCTCACTACCATGCTGATGAGAGCGCACACCTTCTTCCCAGATGAGCCGGATTACAGCCTGAGAGTCAGTTTGAACTGCAACCTGGCAGTGTCCTGCATCCCACGCAAGTTGGAGACCAGCAGCAATCCCTCTCAATTCGGCTCTGGTGATGGAACAAATCAAGGTTGATAGTGAAGGCACACGAACAACGACCCAACTCATCCCGTATCAGACCACCAGCGGCCGCCCGACCCGTCGTCGGGTTAACAAAGCCATGCGTATTCAAGATCATACCAGCTGAAGCTCCTGGATCCCTGGATCCCAGCAAATATCAGACCTCACATGAGTCAGACTCATACCCAAGCTCATTCGCTCCGAATTTATTGCATCCTCCAGCACTCTAGACCAATTGGAAATACGCTGAGACAAATCGGGAGCAGATTGACACGAATCTGAGAAGATCAACTCATTACGAGCCTTCCAAAGATACCAACATATAATACCCAGCAGGAGGGACCTCTCATTGGTAACAATCGCACGAAGCCAATCATGTAAGACCGGCCCCAACAAAAGGGGATGTGAAGAATCAAAGCCAAGGGAATTCCAAACCTGCTTGGCAAAACAGCAATCTCGAAGAACATGCAGCACAGATTCCTCAACACTAGGACACCGAGGGCAAGAATCATCAGAAATGATGTTGCGGTGTTTTCTCTCCGCATTAGTCATGATTTTACCATGAGAGGCGAGCTAGAGAAAGTGACGAACTCTATTGGGACCATGCCACCACCAAATAGCTTCCCAATCAACCTACGGCCGCAGGTTCTGAGGATGCATGATAAGCTCATAAGCCGTCCGAATAGAAAATCTCCCATTACTCTCACCGCCCCAAGACCAGCTATCCTCACCGCTACCCACCATAGGAGGGGACATCCCGACAACTTTGAAATAATATCTTCACTTAAGTTCCGACGCAGCCTTTGAAAATCCCAGGATCCGGAGGCTGAAGTAAAATTACAAACCGGCTCCTCAACATCAATAATATCCAGAGCTCTATCAGCGTGATCAATGAGACGGATGCCCGAGTCGAGCCAACGGCCCGCATAGAACGATGTGGCTTTACCGTCCCTGATGCCAATCCTACTACCCTCAATCATGATCGGCCAGACTCTGCAGATTCCCCTCCATAATGCCGACTGAGAAGAAAGGGAGCGCGGCCTGAGGCCGCTAGCTGTACTCCTGAAATATTTAGAGTGCAAGACTTGGATCCAAAGAGGGTCGGGATTCTGGATGAAGGCAAATGCCAGTTTAATCAGGTAAGCCTTATTCAGATCCCTGGCGAATTAGAGACCGAGACCGCCTTTAGATTTAGGGTTACAGATAAACTCGCAGGAAACAAGATGAGTTCTCCGAAGTAGACCCCCAGACAAAATCTCTAATCCTTTTATCAATCGCCTCGCAAGTCGCAACAGAGAGAACCGCCGTTTGCATCGCATAAGCTGGAATCGCACTAGGAGCAGACTTAGCGAAAGCGACCCGACCAGCCAAGGAAAGTGATTTAGCTTTCCATCCTGAGAGCTTATTATCCAACTTGTCCACAATATCCTGGTAGGTACCCCTGTCAGTCCGACCATGCAGGATTGGTATGCCTAAGTAGCGTCCAAGATTTTGAGTAAGGACCATTCCAAGCGTCTAGGCAATAGAGGAACAAAGCCCTCTATTAGTGTATTTAGAGCAAAAAGTCATGGATTTCTCTTTACTGACAGCCAAACCCGACGCCTCACAGAAAACATCCAAACACCGACTAATGACAGCTGCCTGTGCAAGGGAAGCTTCACCCAAAAGAATGAGATCATCAGCATAAAACAGATGACCGGGACCCAATCGCCAACTCTGACAGCTTCATTAATGATGTTGACTAACCGTTCCATACATAAAGTGAACAGGAATGGGGAGAGAGGGCAACCTTGGCGAATACCCCTTTCCGGCACAAAGGAATCAGTAAGCCCTCCATTCCAAAGAATTTGGAATTTGGCAGATCTCACATAGGACATAATTAGCTGAACGGAAGTAATCTCAAGGTCGATGTCGATGAGAGTTTCTTCCAGGAAATTCCATCGGACTCTATCATAAGCCTTCATAAGATCGATTTTGATAACGATCCGTTTATGCCGCTCCTTATCGTGTTCCAAAGTGTGGATAACCTCTTGCAACACAATAATATTGTCTGCAATCTGTCTGCTAGGAACGAAGCTGGATTGATTCGAGCGAATCAAGATCCTCATAAAAGGTCTCAGGCGAGTCATCAAACACTTAGTAATGGTCTTATAAATCACATTACACAAGCTAATCGGACGGAAATGGGTCATATTTTCCGGATGACTACGCTGCGGGATAAGAGTGATAATCGTGTCGTTAATAGCTGTCACACGGCGTGGATCAGCAAAGTAGCTGGAAACAAACTAGTGGACACCCTTACCAACGACCTCCTGATTACGTTGATAAAAAATTGGTTGGTATCCGTCTCGGCCAGGGGCTTTGAGCCGCCCCATGGCCATAATAGTTAATCGAATCTCTTCAAGGGTAGGGATTCAACAGATAACTAATTGGTGCAACTAAATTGATTTATGAGCTACTCTTGAAAATGATCAACCATAAACGGCCCCTATTGGTCAGGTGAATCTGTTGAAAAGGTTAATTGTTTAATTTGAAGTTCTAGAACAAGGCGAACGTTCGCCACTATCATTTATTCTAACAAGAATCTAATCTAGGTAATCAGGCCATAAAAGAAACAGATTTTAAGAACGAATTAAACATGAATAAATGAAAGTCTGAATTGAAATCTAAATACCGCCGATCCGTGACCGCTTTAAAGCCCCAAATAACTTAGGGTTCATATAATCTAAGCTATAAGGCGTTTAGCTACTCATATATAAAACACAAGATTCAAAGACTACACGAGAATTCATCTTAAAACAGAGGAAGAACATAGTAAATTTGAAAAACCTATTTTCGGATGATTCTTGACAGCTTCAATCCTGAGAATCTTCAATTCCTAGCTCCGAGCGTCTTCCGGGATGGATTGATGGAGTTAAGATCTCTCTAATTGCTCCAAAATAAGCTCTCAACTCTCTCCAAATCATGGAAATCCTCTCAAAATTGAATATGTAAAAGAAGGGGCTGAAGAAGTACTTAAATAGGGCTGAATCCAAAATTGACCCGGAAACAGCCAAGTTCTCGGCGAGAATATTGGAGTTCTCGCCGAGAAATACTTCAAAAAATATTCAGAATCCCTGACGCGTGTTTTCCTTCACAATGTTCTCTGCGAGACATTAAAGTTCTTGCCGAGAACTTCTTCATATAATTTCTAGAATTGAGGACGAGATTTTTGATGGATTTTTATCACATTCTCGGGGAGAACTTGGAATTTATCTTCGAGAACTCCCTAGCTGGGCAATTTTTCTCACTTATTTGGTTGGTTTGACTTCTCTAATGGTATCAGGTCACGTCTTGAGGTTCCATTGCATCTCGAACACGTTTGACGACTACTTATTTGACGGTAAAAATTTGTGTACTCAAAGAGACACTAGAAAACACATCAAATAGACCCGAAATGGGCCAAGGTAACCAAATCGTCAAGAAATAGCGTAAATGAATAGAAATCCACTAAACCATCCTTAAAACGTGCTACAAAAAATGAAATTTCGCTTAATCGGGACAGATAATCAAGATAATTCTAGTGTCATCAGAGAGACCTTATAATTCTGATTTAAAACACATGGACTGAAGGGGTAGCCAAAGGAATCCAACACTCCTCATACATGTTAAACTCAATACTTGAACCTCCTTGTCACTTCAGAAATTTAGAAAGGACATCCATTCCATGAAGAATTCTTTTCCAAATCCAGGATAGTTAACTTTTCTTAGAGGTCTTTAGAAAAGAAGAATGGGAAAATACTTCCTTTTCAGAAGTCTAGCTACAAGAGATTTTGAGTTTTAAATATGAAACCAACCTCTTTAACTAAGAGGACTTGGTTAAGCGCTTTGAAGAGTAAAAACCTAGCCCATTATCATGCTTGCTTGACACAAATCCTTTCAATGGTTGCCTTATTTTCATCTTCATTACTTCACCAAAACCTTGGCATATGTTACGTTTTCTACAAACTGTGACTGAAAGTTTGAAAATAGGCATATCATTGATCTAAAAGGAAGATGCCATAATTTTGAAAAGGGTTTATTTTCGTGTCAATGATAAACATGATTGCTCTAAACCAGCAAGTTTCTCCAGGAGCTTCCAAGAAAACATGGCTAAGTTTAACTTTTTCCTAGAGACACTTTGATAAATTTGGAGAATGTTTTCAGATTCTGAGTAGAGTCATCAAACACTTATAGGAACAAGAATGAATCATCATAAAAAAATAGATGAGAGATAATTGTAGGGTTTCTCCCAATTTTTACTCTTTCAAAGAAGGATTGATTGGAATACCAGATTAATAAGTCCTGAAAAAACATTTTGAACAGATTGTGAAAAGGAGAAGCAAAAGAGAATATCCTTGAAGACTACCTTATGAAGGTTTGAAAAAAATGTAATGATGCCTATTAATACAAATAGAGTAGGAAAAACTAGGGCTGTATATGAGTTGAGCTTGGCCAGGCTCGGGCTCGATAAAGTGTGAGTCTGGCTCGGTGATGATTTGAAATATTCACTCTTAACTTCCCATATTTGATACATATTTTTCTGGTACGTGAGTGTTAATGTTGCATTTTGATTGGTTTTTTATCATTTGATGATAATTAATCTTAAATAGCCTATTGGGATCCTTACGGTCTATTTTCTTGTTTCTCGATGTATTTATTTTTATTTTCAGGTCATGCCATGATGGAGCACGAAAATGCAAAGCCACGAGTTCGAATGGTGATCAAATCGAAGTCCATATGCTCAAGATATGGAAGAATGAAGAAAATCAGCGTTTCAGTCTCAACGCAAGATGGAACAAGTTGCGTAAGAGGCTGCTTTAGTGAGAGTCAGTGCACCGGTGGGACACAGACGGCACATAGCCGACGCATGCGCCGCCTAGATGGCACTTATGCGCTAGTTATGCGTCGGCCACTGGGTGGTTATAAAACCCAGTTTTGGCAATTTTAGTGAGAGACAGTTTTCGTTCCTAGCTCTATTTTGACAAACACTTTCGACCTTCGGCACCTACAAAACCGTCTCGGAGCCGAGAAATCATCATCCTATCATTATCCTTCACCCCCAACATCACATAAACATCAAGCGAAGATCAGAAATCCTCCAAGCTTGAAAAAATCGGCGGATTGTTCTACCCCTTTCTTTCTAGGTTGTATTTCCTTGATTCTTACTTTGACTTGCTGTAACTAAACCCCCTAGGGTTCGAGTGAGTGAAACCTTAGGGGGATTGATGATTGATTACACTATTATAATCTTGGATTGATTCAGTTTAATTTTAAAATCAGGTGTGATTCAGACCATGTGCTTCTTCTCATTTCCTCTTCTTGTCTTATTGACCTAGATGCATGATTAAGTTTCTATTTGATTTGGATTGTCTCGACTTTTATCTCTCTCGCATGTCACTCACTCTATGTTTTATCTTTGTGCGCGCTTTCATCGAATTGTTGTCAACCCCTAGTTCCATGCTTGAATTGATTTCATGATCAGGAAGTGGTTCTCGGCCCCTATATACCAACCTTCAGGATCAGCTGGGAGGACCAATAATGGATCATCTGGTCGCGAGGAGCCGACTACTAAAGAGATTATGCAAAGGTTGGATAGGATGGAGATTAAAAATGAGCAGAGGATAGACCACATGGGCAACAAGTATGACATGAGGTTTGCGGCTGCAGAGACGCAAATCAAGGGTTAGATAGCTCAATCTCAGAGGATGGAGAATTAGATTGTTGAGTTGGTGGGATCAAATTTTCGACAACAAGGAGCTTTATCTAGTACCACCGAGCCGAACTCACGCCAAGAGCATCTGAAGATGGTCATGGCTTAAGAAGATGAGATCAAGGTAGTCGCATCTCCCATGGAGAAGATCCCTAAAGGTAAAGCGGTGGTCCCTCCTTATGTACCACCGATGCCGTTTCCCAACCGAGTAAGGGATGAGTCCCAGGATGAATCATTCCAGACATTTCTCAAGGTTCTTGAGAAACAAGAGGTAACCCACAAATGATGATACCCGAACATCAAATTGATCTTAAAATATACTAAGACATATTGGAGCTGATCAAATAGGTCATCAATCCTTGATAAGTATTAGAGCAAGGTTAGGTAACATAATGAAGAGGATTTTTTATCAACTTTGATGTAATTTTTAATGTATTTAGTAATATTAAATTTTTATTACATTTTACATTCATGGTTGTTGATGTTGTTGTAGTGGATGTGAATTTCATGTAAGTTTAATCAACTTGTCATTAAATATTTATCACAAATATTTAATGGTCCAACAAGTTAAGTGGTTAGAATTATCACAAACAATGAAACATTGCGACTCACAATTGTAATATGCAAAGGTTAGATTAGATTTATCGTCAACCCCAAAAGTTGAGATAAAAGTGTATTAGGACACTAATCTACACTCTTAATTTATATAATAAAGATTCAATGATTAATATTATATGAGTATTAGGATAAATTGCTTAATTGGTACGACTTTTTTTAATTCCCATTTTGGTTCCACTTTAAATTAATTACCCCATTTCCCCCTTTTTCATAGTTGGTTCCTCGTAGTTAGATTAGGATCATCATCCAACGGCTGTAAAGAGTATTCTCATATAAGGACTCTTAATGGGGTCATCACAATAGTTGATCCCCTGCCAAACACATATTTTTTCAATTGCAACATCTACATTAATCTTCAGGTGAGGATGTTGTGGAGGGAGCCAGATGCTGGAACGTGGTAGAGGAGCTAGAGTTAGAGGGTTGGGGAGTGGGAGAAGAGTGAGCTTGTCTCGGTCAAAAGTGAATTATCTTAGGAGTGCCGAGATCGCGCTCTGGAACTTTTCAAAGACCACCCAATTTCTTGATTTCTAGAGACGCCACCAAGCCAAAATTCAGAGGCTTGTGTCATGTGGGCATGTTGATAGAATCCAACACCACGCTATAGCTGGATGGGTGTGTGGGACCGTGTTTATATCTAACGACGTTAAGGCAAAAAATCGCTGAGTACCTGTGCAAACAAAGAGGATATGCTTTAGAGTCTCAAGTTGGCGCATGCATACCGGGCACAAGGGTGCTAGTTCCATCTCTCTCCTGTTGATACCCTCAATTGTTGGAAGTATGCATGCAGTGGAAAAAACGCCAAAGAAAGAATTGAAGCTTAGGTTGAATCCTGAGCAACCAGATCGCATGCCAAACAGTCGGGTCTATTGGGTCTACTACTACAGTTGGTTTGTTTTTAACACGTGATCTCATAGCCAAAGTGTAATCTGAGGAAGTGGAATATTCCCCACTCGGTGAGAAAAACTACACTGGCTTATCGTCTTGGGGTGTTATTGGAACGGGAATGCTCATAATTGCACAAACTGAGTTCTCGACAAACAACTCGCAGAGCAAAGCCCTGTTCCAGACCCCTCCTTGAAAGAGTGAGGAAATTTGTAGGTCTTGAATTTGTGTAGCTGGTACTCGTGCTACTGGCTATCCCGGGCCTAACCTACCTGCACTACAAGAAAATATGACATTAGTCACGGTTTTTTTAGCACAATTAGTCACGGTAAAAACCGTGACTAAAAAATTTGTCACGGTTTGGAGAACCGTGACCATATTCAACTAATTTAGTCACGGTTTCACTAAAAACCGTGACAAAAAAAGAACGATATGGTCCAGGTTTCATTTAGAACCGTGACTAAATTTAGTCACGGTTTCTTTAAAAACCGTGACTAAATTCTATCACGGTTCTTAATGAAACCGTGACAAAATTAGGTAACCATATTGTTCTAATGATATTTTCAGTGACCCAATGGTTATATTCTGAAATTATAGAACTAGACCATCAACTTCTTTCGTTTTCCAAAATGATCCATAACATTAAAATGTTAACAAAATGTCTCAATTAATTACGAACCAGTCACTGAATTTATTTATTGTGTCAAAATAACCAAATTACAATTTTAATTAATAAATAAAAAAAATAGTCGCCGTAATCGACGATTCCCATCACCGCAAATCGTCGGCCCAATCACCGCCGCCTCTGATTCCCTTCGCCATAATGGCCGCCACCTCCGATTACCTTCGCCACAATGGCCGCCACCTCCGATTCCCGTCGCTGCAATGGTCGCTGACTCCGATTCCCACAACGGTCATGCCGATTCCCATCTCTGATTGCCCAACCACTTTCTGCTTTCTGGCAGAGGAAGAAGAAGACTTCGATGGAGGCGACGGAGGAAGAAGGCGTCCATGGATCTCCCGATCTGGATGAAGGTGTCGATGGAGGGTTGAATTGGTGGAGAAGAGGTTGTCGGCGGCGGGAGTGTTTCGGCAGAGGAGAAAGGGAAGTCGGAGAAGAAGAAGTGTTGTCGGTGTTTCGGAAGAGGAGAAGAGTGGATTCGAGATCTGGATTTGGTGGTTGATGAAGGTGAAGGAAAAAGGAAGAAGGTGAAGTTGAAGAAGAGAAGAAGAAGAAGAAGTCGGGAAAGAAGAAGAAGTCGACGGGGAAGAAGAAGAGATAGAAGAGGAAGAAGTTCCGGATTGCCAAGTGGAACAATTTTAGTCATGGTTTCAAAAAAAAACCGTGACTAATTTGGTCACGGTTTCATTAAACCGTGACCAATTTAGTCACAGTTTTTTTGAAACCGTGACTAATTTGGTCATGGTTTAATGAAACGTGACTAATTTGGTCACGGTTTTATGAAATCGTGACCAAATTAGTCACGGTTTTTTTGTAACCGTGAATAATTTTGTCTCGGTTTCATTAAACTGTGACCAAATTAGTCACGGTTTTTAAGAACCGTGACAAATTAGTCACTGTTTCAAAAAAAAACCGTGACTAATTTGGTCACGGTTTCAGAAAACCGTGACTAATCAGTCACGATTTCAAAAACTGTGACTAAAAAATCGTGACTAATATGCTTTTTTCTTGTAGTGCTGGTACCCAGTTCCTTTCAAAAATGGCGACCCTCAAATGCGAGCCCAACTACCACAGAAGACCAGGTAGTAGAAGGTCACGCCCATGGAGGACACTTTGCCACCCACAAGAGGGGCGTGAACGTTTCTTTGCATTGAGAAACTTGGAAGAATGAAAATATTTTCCTTTGTAGATCCGCGGAATTAGAAGTTTTGGTTGTGTCAAGATGTGCTAGCTCTGCTTTGCTAATTAGGCTTAGTTGAAGGCATGTAAGGTACGAAACCCAGTCCCCCTTCTTCTTGAGCTAAACAAAGTTTGTCCCAGCTTCTCCAGCGAATTCGGTGCTGGTCAGCAACCTCACCCCACCAGAACTTGACCATGAGACTGTCTAGCGAGGCACAAACAGTATTGGAGACTCTATAGCACGACATGATGTGAACTGGTAGTCCCGAGATCATGAACGTTAGTAAGGTATGAACACCAGCTAGAGATAGTGTCAAACGCTTCCAACTCTGGAGGCGATTAGTTATTTTATCCTCTAAGAAGGAAAATGTTGCTTGTTTTGACCTCATGACCACACATGGGGCTCTCAGATAATTTGGCACCGCATTATGCCCTTCCATACCAAGGAAAGAGAGAATACTCACGCTTCAAGCACGAAGACACATTTTTACTGAAGAGAACCGATGACTTAGCATAATTAATATGTTGACCACTCAGAAGTTGTTATATATTAAACAATGATCACAAATGAACAAGAGAGCGACGAGATACTCTCAGATGCTAAGTCATCAACAAATAAGTGGGTGATCATTAGACAATGTGTGGTGAGTTTAATACCGTATAAATGATTATTCTGCACCGCTAAATGCAGTAAATGAAATAACCCTTCGGTGCAAATTGCAAAGAGAAGGGGCGATAGTGGGTCCCCTTGCCAGAGTCCACGAGTCGGGACAAAGTATCCATGTGGAGTGCCATTTAAAAAGGACCTTCATTGTAGTCAAAACAAGAAATTCATTAACCAAAAAGATCCAGGTTGGGTGAAAGCCTAGTGCATGAAGGAGTGGAAAGAGGAAATCTATTCAACTCAGTCATATGCCTTTTCCATGTCTACTTTTAAAGCCATGAAATGAAGATTACCCCGAGTGTAGGTTTGTAGGTGGTGGATCAGCTCATGAGCTATCAAGATATTATCTGTTATACAGCAACCACGCACGAAACCATTTTGAGTCGGGTTTATAAATTGAGGCAGGATCTCCCCAAGATGATTGGCAATTATTTTGGAGATAATCTTGTAGAATACTGTGCAAAGACCAATTGGTCGCACTCGCACCTGAGTCATGTCCTCAGCTGACGACACCTTTGGAATCAGAGCCAGCCACGTGTGGTTCAAAGTTCGGAGCATATTACCACGACGGAAGAAGTCTTTAACCGCTATTACAACATCACTCGCAATAATATCCCAGTACCGCTGAAAAAAAAGGCCCGTAAACCCATCCGGCCACGGGGCCTGCGTTGGTCCAATGGAGAACACAGTTCTACGAACCTCATCAATGGATACCTCCGCCAATAAAGCATTATTCATCGGATCTGTCACAACCCTACCGACTCCAATATCAAAGACGGATTCCTGGGATCCATCATGTTCCGTGGTAAATAGCTAATTGAAATAGTTAGCTGCAAGATGGCCCTTTTCTGTTTCCGTCGTAACGACGTTCCCATCTGTATCTCATAGGTCTCCAATGAAGTTACGTTTCCGTGTTGTCGCCACCGTACGATGAAAGAATTTAGTGTTCTTGTCACCGGATGTCAACCAATTTAATCTTTCCTTTTGTTTCTAGTACGTTCTTCTTGTTTCCGTACATTAGAACGTAACACTTCCAAACGCCGAATTGCTGTCAGTTTCTGATTGCTAATGCATATTCCAGTACCAAAGCTCTGTCCACATCTTTTAGGAGATGGGAAGAGTTTGAAGTTCCTTCACTACACCAATCAAATAAAGTGTGTCGTAAACATTTTAATTTGTTTGCTAGACGAAACATTGGGTTTTCATCCTTGCAGGGTTGCGCCGAGGAGGGCGCAATTAGATTTGTGATTTCAGGGTTATCACCCAGCAACAATCGAAACGGAACAGTTTCTTAGAGTTTGGAGAGGGCAGTTGTGTCCTCAAGAGGATTGGGCTGTGATCCGAGTACCTGGGAACTAAATGAAGAACCGAAGACTCGGGAAACTGCTCCAACCATTGGTCATTTAAAAGGAAGCGATCAAGTCGCTCGTCGAATAACGTGTTATCCTGATGACGATTTGACCAAGTGAAATCCGGACATGTATATTCCTATGTCTATTAGGTGCAGGTTGCTTAAGAAGTTTTGCAAGGGAGATAGAGCGCTCTGATGCAGAGGGAGACCACCGCGCTTATCCCTATGCAACATCATGCAATTGAAGTCCCCAAACACCACCAATGGGTCGTAAATGATTTCTAATTGAGACTTTAAATCTCAAACTCCAACATTAGACATTCGTATTAGGAGAGATTTGACATCCATGGCCACATTTCAACGGTTCCAATGGTTACAAATGATTATAAGGCAACTGCCAAACTTACATGCTCTCTACGAATAAGTCAATTATTGATTTCATTAAGCTATTATCTTGAACTCTTGGATTACTCATAAAAAATTCAAGATCTAAAGATTTAAATTAAGGCACCTCCTACCACGCCTTCAAGTTATGATAACTTGCAATTATTGACCTGCTATAATAAGTTTAGCATGTCATGTTACGTAAGAAATAACTGTCGTTACGTAAGCCTTACGTAACAGATGAGTATCTTACGTAACAGTTGTAAATGCTTGTTACGTATGGCTTAAGTAATCACAGTTTGTCTTACGTAACAAGGTTAATTTTATATTTTACGTAAGAAACAACTGTGGTTACGTAAGCCTTACGTAACAGATGTTTGTCTTACGTAATAGTTGTAAGTTCTTGTTACGTAAGGCTTACGTAACCACAGTTTGTCTTACGTAACAAGGTTAATTTTATTCATTACGTATGAAGTACTTTGGTTACGTAAGCCTTACGTAACCACAGTTTGTCTTACGTAACAGTTGTAAGTTCTTGTTACATAAGGCTTACGTAACGATAGTTTATCTTACGTAACAAGGTTAATTTTATTCATTACGTATGAAATACTTTGGTTACATAAGCCTTACGTAACCATAGTTTGTCTTACGTAACAGTTGTAGATGATTGTTACGTAAGGCTTACGTAATGACAGTTTGTCTTACGTAACAAGGTTAATTTTATTCATTACGTATGAAATTCTTTAGTTACGTAAGTCTTACGTAACCATAGTTTGTCTTACGTAATAGTTGTAGATGATTGTTACGTAAGGCTTACGTAACGACAATTTGTCTTGCGTAACAAGGTTAATTTTATTCATTACGTATGAAATACTTTGGTTACGTAAGCCTTACGTAACCAAAGTTTATCTTACGTAACAGTAGTATATGCTTGTTACGTAAGACTTACGTAACGACAGTTTGTCTTACGTAACAAGGTTAATTTTATTCATTACGTATGAAATACTTTAGTTCCGTAAGCCTTACGTAATCACAGTTTGTCTTACGTAACAGTTGTAGATGATTGTTACGTAAGGCTTACGTAACAACAGTTTTTCTTACGTAACAAAGTTAATTTTATTCATTACGTATGAAATATTTTGGTTACGTAAGCCTTACGTAACTAAAGTTTATCTTACGTAACAGTTGTAGATGATTGTTACGTAAGGTAACCACAGTTTGTCTTACGTAACAGTTGTAGATGATTGTTACGTAAGGCTTACGTAACAACAGTTTGTTGATAGCCATGAAATCAATAACCTTAATCAACAAAGAATATGTGTCAACAAGTAGTGAGTTTTAAGTGTTTGATCAAGAACACAAAGCAAACAACAACACATCATATCTCTTGTCTCCATGTAAAAAACAACAACAAATGATAATCACATATTATATTACAAAAATCATTAATCATCGATGGACATCATAACATTACAAAGTTTGTGTTTGACCAAGAGGGAAACGACGACAAGAGTGGAAGGCTGACGAGGCAACAAAGCAACACACCAAGAATACTCCTTCGATAGAGCAACAATGACGTCAGATTGGGATTCCTCTGCTTTACAACAACAATGGCGGTTAAGACTCCCTTAGTAAGCCACAACGGCGACGACCACTAACTCTCTCGAAAGGTTACGGCAACAGCGACGAAATGAAAGTTTCAAGGGAAAGCAACGACTTCAATGAAGCAAAGCACAATGAGAAGAGATTGAAGAGAGAACGACGGTTAAGGTTCCAAGATTTTTGGAACCCACTTTGTGGGAGCTAAAGTTTAGGATGAGAACCAAAACACACATTTTTGTTTGAGTTTTATTTTTATTTTCGACCGCCTCTTCCATTTATGAGACTGCCTCTTCCGTCTAGTCTTCGCATTATCCACTTAAGCGGCCACCTAGTCGTCGAACTGCTTAACTAGTTGCCTAGGGCCAAAGCAAGGCGATTGATCATCGCCCAGCGCCTCGGCGACCACCTAGTTTCGCCTTTTGGAACACTGATCTTATGTAGCAGTTTTAAATGATTTTTTATGTAACACTATTGTTACGTAAAAATAAACATATGTTACGTCAAGCTTATGTAACCAACATATTTTATACGTAAATAATAAAATTAACCTTGTTACGTAAACCTTGCGTAACAATCATCTACAACTGTTACGTAAGACAAACTATGGTTACGTAAGGCTTACGTAACCAAAGTACTTACAACTGTTACGTAAGACATACATCTGTTACGTAAGGCTTACGTAACCATAGTTGTTTCTTATGTAAAATATAAAATTAACCTTGTTACGTAAGGCAAATTGTGGTTACGTAAGCCTTACGTAACAAGCATTTACAACTATTACGTAAGATACTCATCTGTTACGTAAGGCTTACGTAACAACAGTTATTTCTTACGTAACATGACCTGCTAAGCCTATTATAGCAGATCAATAATTGCAAGTTATCATAACTTGAAGGCGTGGTAGGAGGTGCCTTAACTTAAAGGAAAAAAGACTTTTTTTCTTTCTTCGAAACAAGGAACAAAGACGTTATTCTACACATTTGTTTTAGGAAATGTGGTACTTTGTCCTCCTCTACTTTATTAAGTTAACAAACAAGTCCATGTACTATAAAATTTCCATTATATCCCTCTTACTTTGAACTACTTGACAATTAGCCCCTTCGGCTAAAAATTTAGTCCACTTACTGTTAACTTCTGACGAGGAGCATGTCATGTCATCAACAGTAGCCATAGGGCATAGATCGCATGTGCGGTTACTCATGTTATTATTTTAAAATATATTTACTAAATATTTTATATATTCACCGAATACCTACCCCATATATTATACAACCTACTTCATACACTCAGTTTTTTGTCACTCTCAATCAGTTGGAAATTCCTGAACCTCCGACAGTACCTTATTCTGACATGGTTTGACATGGAATGCTTCTTCGTTAGAAGTGAACGACAAGTGGACTAATTTTTTAACATAAAGATCTAATGTTAAGTTAGCCAATGTAGGAGGGGAGAGAATAAAATTTTCATAGCACAAGGGCTTTTTTGTTAACATGAAATTGAGGAGGGCAATACCAATATTTTTCAATTTTAATAATTTTTTAAAATAATAGCAACCACCACCCGTGCTCGAAGCTAGCTCCGATGACTTTTCGCTAGCACTACAAAAAATGAACCTTTAGCTACTGCAAAATTACAACGGCATGAAAATGCAATAGCAAATAGTTAGTATTTGCTACGGCAATAACTATTTCATGTAGTAATTTGCAGTAGCAAATACTATTTGCCACACCACTATTTGCTACGGGATGCTGGGTGTAGCAAATAGTGGTGTGGCAAATAGTATTTGCTACTGCAAATTACTACATGAAATAGTGATTGCCGTAGCAAATACTAACTATTTGCTACTGCATTTTCATGCCGTTGTAATTTTGCAGTAGCTAAAGGTCAATTTTTTTTGTAGTTCAGCTAATCATTTTCTTTGTGACTTTTCCAGTAAAAGTTGCTCTGAATTTTAGAAAAATTTGGCCACCAGACCATCGTTAAACCCACCCTATTTTTTGGAAAATTGTTTGGCGGCATTTTTAGACGTTTTTGTACATATGTACAAATTTATGTATATATCATGTACACATCTTATTTACGTGTACACCTATAAATACAAATGTATACATATACATCTCAATATACTTGAGTGCATAGGCTTTATATACATACTATATGCACACCCTATAAAATGTATTTATTATCACACATGATTTTGGACCCCTCATCACCAAATTTCATTTATATATGCAACAATGAAAGGTAAGTCAAATGTAAACTTCCAATTTGTCCTCGTAAATAGGGGTGAAAGTTTGAGATTGGGATTGGGGAATTCTCATTCCCAAATTATTTAGAGAATTGAGAACCCATGTACCAAAATTAAAATTAAAAATGGGATTTGGGCTTAAGAAATGGGAATAGGAAATTAAGTTTGGGTCCGAGAAAGCCCAAATACCAAACTAACCCATCAAACAGAGTCTAACTCGTAAGAACAATTTGTTTGGGACTTAACCCGTCAAACATTTTGCTGGTAAAGTTTAAATAAAAAAATATGTCGTCATAAATTATACTTGCAT
This sequence comes from Linum lewisii, assembly GCA_034768395.1. Lineage (NCBI taxonomy): Eukaryota > Viridiplantae > Streptophyta > Magnoliopsida > Malpighiales > Linaceae > Linum > Linum lewisii. The sequence goes on along the minus strand of CM068303.1, from coordinate 44,736,802 downwards.
AATTCAATTGTTATGATATACCGCCAAAATCCTTTTAACATTTGGGATTCTATCGTCAAAATTTTGCTATTGAATTCCACCAATTAGGGTTTAGGGTATTATCGCTAAATTTTTGTCGATATCGACGAAAATCTAGCGGCGAAAAAATTCTGGTGACGTCGATGAAAATATTGTGGCGGAATTCTAGTGACATAGATTGAAATTCGGCGACGGAAGTTCGGCGACATCTGCGAAAGTTTGACGACAAAAATCTGGTGGCGGAGAAAGTCTGGCAACGTAGATGGAATTTGACGGCGGAATTCCAGTGACATCGATGAAAATTATTCTGTGAAAGTTCGGAGACATTTGCGGAAGTTTCGCAGCAAAATTTAGCGGTGGTGACGAAAATCTGGCGGCGGAGAAAGTACGAAGACATCAATGGCAATTTGGCAAAAAAATTCCAGCGACGTCGATGAAAATTTGTCAGCAAAATTTTGAAGTCATTTGCGGAAGTCTAATGACAAAAATCTGTGGCGAAAGTTTGGCGGTGGTGACAAAATTCTAACAGCAAATATCTGGTGACGTCAACAGAAATACGGTGGCGGATGTTCGGTGACATTGCTAAATTCTAACGAAGGAAATTCGGCGGCAAAACTTTGGCGGTGGTGATGGAAATATGGCGGCTGAGACAATAAGACGACATCAATGGAAATTTGGCGGCGAAATTTTCGCGACAATACATTCATGAAAATTTGGCGGCGGAAGTTTGGCGACATTTCCGAATGTCCGACGACAGAAATTTGGCGGCGAAAGTTTGGTGGAGTTGACGGAAATCTGACGGCAGAAGTTTGGCGACATTTTGGAAAGTACGACAATAAAAAATTGTTGGCAAAATTTTGGTGGTGGTGACAGTAATCCGGCGGCGGAGAAATTCCGGTGACGTAGATGAAAATTCGTCGAAGGAAGTTGGCGACATATGCAGAAGTCCGTTGATGAAAATTCGGTGACAGAACTTTGGCCTTGAAAAAGATTTCATGTGTTTTGGGAATTTGGGATCCCAATTCCTAAATTAGAATTCCCGTTCCCGAATAAAAATTTCCAAATTAAATTCGAGATTGGAAATGGGAGCTTTAATTTGGGAATTGGTCATTGGAATTGGAATTTTGAAAATGTGGGAATGGGCTCCCATTCCCTCCCAATTTCCCCCTACTTGTAAATTGTAATCTAAACTGTGAAATTAAACTGATTAGATTTATTTAATAACATAAAGAATATCAAAATTTTAATGCCAATCCGGATTCACCAAGCTATATATTCTAATACATTAAAGCATATTCTTTTTTTTCAGTTGACACGTCAGCGTTTTGGGGATTTTAGAGTTTCTCCTTCATTCTAGGAATGAGGGTATTTTGGATAAAAATCAATTTTGGCAAACAAAATTTTTTGATTCTTTTGTCATGAACAATGATCGAACTCTCAGCCTCATGTTTAAGAGACAAAGTGAACAACCAATAATGCCACACCTAATGATTTTAGTAGTTTACTATTTAATCAAAGAAAAGTTGCAGTGTTTTCAACGTAACAACAAGAAAGCATAATTATAATACTTTTATTTATTATATTCCAACAATTGATAACAAATTTATAATTTTTTGGTGGTACTCATCAAAAGTGTCCTCTCTTCCCTTTCGGTTTATTACATGTCTCTTTTCAAGGCGCCGAGCTCGGTTATCAAACACTTGGAAAGGATTCAAAATCACTTTTTATGGGCAGGCGTCGGAGAGAAAGATAAGATTCATTGAATTTGTTGGAATCTTGTGAAAACGCCACGACATTTAGGCGGCCTAGGGATACAGGACCTAAAGACCTTTAATGAGGCGTTGCTTTGTAAATGGCACTGGAAGTACGCCATTGATAGAGCAGAGTGGTGGCGTATTTTAATCTCTTTCAAATGCGGTGATGGACTCTCCGAATGGCAACCTCAATGGAATTTTTCGATCTGCTGGACTGTCGGTTTGGAAAGGGGTGATTTCCTCTAGTCCGATTTTCTGGACTTACGTCTGGATTGATCCGGGGGGGGTGGGATGTGTTCCTTTTGGTTTGATTATTGGGCTAAAGGGGTGAGGTTAGAGAGTGTCTTTCCAAGGATTGTGGCTGCTGCCCAATCCTTGGATTCTTGGGTCTCTGACTTTGTTTCTTTTTCAGACAGGTCTCAATGGTGTATTCCTCTGCGTTTTCAATTCTGCGGGGGAGCTCGAGAAGAGTGGCAACGACTTCTTTTGTTTCTTCACTCCATTCGGCCGGAGCATTTCACTGCAGGCCCCCTATTTCACTGGGGGGGGCCCGACGGCGGAAGCCGACATCGGTGTTGCTTCGGAAACCGATGGCGGAAGCCGACCTCGTCGTCTCATGGCGGCGGAAGGCGACATCGGCGATGGAGGCAGACGCCGGACGATGATAGCGAGCGGGACAGCTACTGGGCGGCGAGGAGGAGCGGCCATCGATTATACCCTTGGAAAGCGCCGTTCGAGTTCATCGGCGGAAGTTTTGCCAACTGTTCGAGAGCTTTCTTCTGACGACGATTCCAGGTTGTTCTTTTTGGCATGTTCCGTTTCGATTTTTCTCGTACAAACTGTTGGGCCGAATCGATTTACAACGGTACCTAGTGTTGTTCCGTTTCGATTTCATTGGTACCTAGTCTTGTTCCGTTATGATTTACAGCGGTACCTAGTGTTGTTCCGAATCGATATACCTTGGTACCGGGTGTTGTTCCGTTCCAATTTTATGGGTACATAGTATTGTTATGTGTTTCATTTTTGAGCATGATTTATGGTTTATGTGTTTGTGGGGTTAGAAATCCAGGTTCTTTTTTGATTACTTATTTACTTGGATTCAAGAGTGCAACCTAGCAATCTATTGGAATTGATACTCTGCATAAGCTGATCTTTTTTAGCAATGATAATATGATGATAATAGCAACGGTACCTTATCTGCTTCATCCATACATTAATCAACTTTTTGATTCCAATCATATCATCATCCTTCTCTCAAACAAGCTCTTTTTTCAAATTAACAACAGAATCATCATTCTCTTTAACCTGTCTAATATATGAAATTTTGTGTTCATTTATAGAGATATGGCAAACAAGAGAGAAACAAGAGGCAAAAGGAGGTCGACCATGAACATGTTTCCCTCGAAGATAAGGTAAATGTTATGTTCCGATTCGAATAACAGGGAATGCGCAGCTCACAGGGATTGTCCTGATACATGTTATTGTTCCGATTCGAATAACCTGGTACATAGTATTGTCCCATTTCGATGTAACCGGTACATAATATTGTTCCATTTTGATTTACCTGGTACATAGTATTGTTCCGGTCAAGTATTTACCTGGTACATAGCATTTCAAATCAAGATTGTCAATTTCTGGGTGCGGATGGAGGGTAGTCGTTCGCATTTAGACAAATGAGGGTATGTGGTACTTTGACTCAATATTGAACAGTTCTGTGAATTAGATGGTGGGATATTCTGTTAATTTTCAGTCATGTATAATTGCTGCTCTGAAAGATTAATGTTTGTGACGATTTTTTCACCATTTGTGACATTAGGCATTACAACTTGTTTGTTGCTAACAGACGTGACAAACAATATGAATTTCTGGACAACAAATATCCTAGAGATTTGGAGGTCAAATGGCGCCCAACAGCAGACAGAGTGTTTCAATATGCAACATCCTACTTTCGTAACTGTGTGGTGAGTCAGATTTTGGGGAGTACATATGGGTTGTTCATGAGGGTGTGCGCCAAAAACAAGGAAGTCAAGACTGTGGAATTTTCCTACTTAATTGGGCTGAGGTATGGGAGGGAAAGGTGGAGGACTACATGCTTCATGAGTGGAATGATAAAGACTACTGTAAAAATCGCCGCGACGACATATGTCTTGCTTTGCTCAATTCAAAGGACAACAACTTGTTCTCTGAAGTGAATGAAGCAACTACAAAAATGGAACCATGGAATGGTGTGACTTGCTAGTGTGTTGGGTTAGATATCTGGGGATATTTTGAAGAATGGCTTGATTTTGTTGTTGTTTCCTAGAATTTATTTGTTTTCTGACAAGTTTCTTGGATAGTGGCCAACTTTGATAGTTTATTTTGGTGTAGAGATTTGAGGTTGGAATATTTTGACAACTTATCTCATTAATCTGAGACAAGTGCTAGATGTTTTCTTGATTTGAGTTTGGTGAAAACATTGGATTGCTTAGGGTGTAAGTGGTTGTATGGAAACATATGCATGTTATATATTTGTGTTCCTGTTTATTTGTTTCGGTACCTAATTGTGTTCCTATTTAAACCGTGTGGTTCATTAGCTGGTACCTGAAATCTGATCTTAGGTACATAAGTTGGTACCTAATTTTAATTTCAGGTACATAAGCGGGTACCTGAAAATCCGAATTCAGGAACATAATGTTGTTCCTTCTAACACAATGTCAATTACGTCTACAGCCGCCGAAAATAAAAACCCGACGTCGATATTTTTTTTTTAAAGAAAAACTGCCATGATGATGAATTGCTTCAGGAAAAGGAAGTTGAATTCTTTTCACTCATTGATTCCTACTTTTTAGTTAGGATTAGTCTTTTAATATATTATTTTATTCAATGATTTAAATACTTAAATTAATATTAATAGGGAAATTTACATAGATGCCCATGAGCTTGTAGCCATTAGATTAGATTAGGAGAATGAATGGTAGAGATTGGTGTTCTCATGGTGAGAACAAAATAGGTGTTCTCATACAGGATTTTCTGAAGAAGATCGCTTCTCTCGACGGTCTTCAGAAAAAAGGATTCCATCTTGCAAACCGATGCGTCCTCTATAACATGGAAGGCAAATCAGCGGATCACCTCTTCCTTGGTTGTGTTTTTACTACTGAGATTTGGACTCGTCTCAGTTCTAGACTTTCCATCCATGGTCCCTTCCCCTCTTCGGTGGAAACTCTCATTATCGGGTGGAAAGGTATGAACTGTGCACAGATTTCTTCCTCAGTTATGAAGGTCATTCTACATGCGGTGCTTTGGCATGTCTGGAATGAACGCAATGCCAAGATTTTCAATGATGTTTCCAACCCTCCATCTACGGTGTTTCGAAAACTATGCTTTGCTGCCGAAGATTGGTTGATCGCAGCCCACAGATTCTCTCCTTCTCACTCTGTCTCATGGAGAAGGTTTTTATTTGACAATGGTTAATGTTCTAATTTTTCCTTTGGGCGGGGTATGTCTTTTGTTTTTTGGTCTGCAGCTGTGAGTGCTGGCTTTCCGATCAGCCAAGCAACTTGTTGTGGTCGCCACTCTTTGTGTACTTTCTTTTGTTCAGGCGGTGATGCCTATTCTAGGCTCACTCTGCTCTTGGTACATAATGCAACACATCATTCACATAAAAAAATAGATATGAATTAAATTATTATATATTAAAAAGTAGAAAAAATTCAACCACACTTCTAAGTAATTTAAATAAAAATAAAAATAAAAATAAAAATAAAACAAAACATATACAACTCATCAAAAAGATCTCCCACAAAGCCATAAGCAAAACAATAACAAAGATAAAAAAATTCAAAATAGGGGCAGTCGATAACACACTCAGGACAGCAGGTGGCGACCAGCAGGTTAAAATTGAGACAAACCCAGCTTAGCCTTTTGTCATAACCCTTTTAATTCGTCGAAGGAAGTTGGCGACATATGCAGAAGTCCGTTGATGAAAATCAGGTGACAGAATTTTGGCCTTGAAAAAGATTTAATGTGTTTTGGGAATTTGGGATCCCAATTCCTAAATTAGAATTTCCGTTCCCGAATAAAAATTTCCAAATTAAATTCGAGATTGGAAATGGGAGCTTTAATTTGGGAATTGGGAATTGGAATTGGAATTTTGAAAATGTGGGAATGGGCTCCCATCCCCTCCCAATTTCCCCCCTACTTGTAAATTGTAATCTAAACTGTGAAATTAAACTGATTAGATTTATTTAATAACATACAGAATATCAAAATTTTAATGCCAATCCGGATTCACCAAGCTATATATATTCTAATACATTAAAGCATATTCTTTTTTTTTCAGTTGACACGTCAGCGTTTTGGAGATTTTAGAGTTTCTCCTTCATTCTAGGAATGAGGGTATTTTGGATAAAAATCAATTTTGGCAAACAAAATTTTTTGATTCTTTTCTCATGAACAATGATTGAACTCTCAACCTCATGTTTAAGAGACAAAGTGAACAACCAACAATGCCACACCTAATGATTGAAGTAGTTTACTATTTAATCAAAGAAAAGTTGCAGTGTTTTCAACGTAACAACAAGAAAGCATAATTATAATACTTTTATTTATTATATTCCAATAATTGATAACAAGTTTATAATTTTTGGTGGTACTCATCAAAAGTGTCCTCTCTTCCCTTCCGGTTTATTACATGTCTCTTTTCAAGGCGCCGAGCTCGGTTATCAAACACTTGGAAAGGATTCAAAATCACTTTTTATGGGCAGGCGTCGGAGAGAAATATAAGATTCATTGGATTCGTTGGAATCTTGTGAAAACGCCACAACATTTAGGCGGCCTAGGGATACAAGACCTAAAGACCTTTAATGAGGCGTTGCTTTGTAAATTGCACTGGAAGTACGCCATTGATAGAGCAGAGTGGTGGCGTATTTTAATCTCTTTAAAATGCGGTGATGGACTCTCCGAATGGCAACCTCAATGGAATTTTCGATCTGCTGGACTGTCGGTTTGGAAAGGGGTGATTTCCTCTAGTCCGATTTTCTGGACTTACGGCTGGATTGATCCGGGGGTGGGATGTGTTCCTTTTGGTTCGATTATTGGGGTAAAGGGGTGAGGTTAGCGAGTGTCTTTCCAAGGATCGTGGCTGCTGCCCAATCCTTGGATTCTTGGGTTTCTGACTTTGTTTCTTTTTCAGACAGGTCTCAATGGTGTATTCCTATGCGTTTTCAACTCCGCGGGGGAGCTCGAGAAGAGTGGCAACGACTTCTTTTGTTTCTTCACTCCATTCGGCTGGAGCATTTCACTGCAGGCCCCCCTTCATTGTTTGGCCACTCGGAAAAGATGGACGTTTCTCAGTTGCGTACCTTAGGCGTGAACTTGTGCTCAACAGATTCAAGGGTCGTTTTGACTTCCCCCACAAATTCGTTTGGCATTCCGCGGTTCCTTCCATGATCGGGTGTTTTTTCTGGCGAGTTTTCTACAAGAAGATCGCTTCTCTCGACGGTCTTCAGAAAAAAGGATTCCATCTTGCAAACCGATGCGTCCTCTGTAACATGGAAGGCGAATCAGCGCTTCCTTGGTTGTGTTTTTACTACTGAGATTTGGACTCGTCTCAGTTCTAGACTTTCCATCCATGGTCCCTTCCCCTCTTCGGTGGAAACTCTCATTATCGGGTGGAAAGGTATGAACTGTGCACAGATTTCTTCCTCAGTTATGAAGGTCATTCTACATGCGGTGCTTTGGCATGTCTGGAATGAACGCAATGCCAGGATTTTCAATGATGTTTCCAACCCTCCAGCTACGGTGTTTCGAAAACTATGCTTTGCTGCCGAAGATTGGTTGATCGCAGCCCACAGATTCTCTCCTTCTGACTCTGTCTCATGGAGAAGGCTTTTATTTGACAATGGTTAATGTTCTATTTTTTCCTTTGGGCGGGGTATGTCTTTTGTTTTTGGTCTGCAGCTGTGAGTGCTGGCTTTCCGATCAGTCGAGCTACTTGTTGTGGTCGCCACTCCTTTGTGTGCTTTCTTTTGTTCAGGCGGTGATGCCTATTTTAGGCTCACTCTGCTCTTGGTACATAATGCAACACATCATTCACATAAAAAAAACATATGAATTAAATTATTATATATTAAAAAATAAAAAAAATTCAACCACACTTCTAAGTAATCTAAATAAAAATAAAAATAAAAATAAAACAAAACATATACAACTCATCAAAAAGATCTCCCACAAAGCCATAAGCAAAACAATAACAAAGATAAAAAATTCAAAATCGGGGCAGTCGATAACACACTCAGGACAGCAGGTGGTGACCAGCAGGTTAAAATTGAGACAAACCCAGCTTAGCCTTTTGTCATAACCCTTTTAATTAATCAATTGTAAATTAAATACATTCATCTTGGTTGTTTGTCCTGACCAAATTGACATCTGGTCAGGTGATTTCCAGACCAAACCATAACATTGGAACTGGAACTCCTTGTCGTCATACTCACCCTGCATCGATCGCATGCAATTCAAATTCGATCCACTTATATAGATATATGCACACGAATAGGTATATCTTCAATATCTTTTTCCCTTTCTGACAGTTTATATTTACACTTGGCTTGTTGTTTTCAACGTCAAGTACTCAAATAAACAAAATATTCCTTCGATCCTTGCTAGCTGTGCACATCTTTTTTCAATTTAGTAAAGATATGAAACTCTATAGAATCTGTCCGCAGGATTCGAAGTACACTGTCTCATGTTATGCAAAGTTTTGTCCAGTTCTCAAAGACACCAACACCCCATTTGTGCTATTATGTGGTCATTCAAAAGGGTTTGAACTAAATTAAGCTCATAACAAAAGACGACACTGAAGCACCTGGCGAGTTACGTGGCCTTCTTTTAAGGATCATGTTAGTTCATTACACGACAAGAGTTTTTTTTTTTTTTTTTTGACTGAAAGATAAGACAAGAGTTGTTGAAGCATGAGAAATTGAGAAATTTTTGGAATTTGTATGGTATGAGAAGAAAGATTAAAATAGAATGTGCCAGATGGATAAAGAAGAGTTTTAACTATTATTAATTGAAAAGTACTTGGGAGCATAATTAATGTGGTCGGCTTGGATTTTGTAGTGTAAATTAGTTGGACATAAAGTGGGAGTAATTTCGTATAATGTTAATGAATATTATCTTCGAAAGCTAACGACAAACGTCATTACAAAGACATTTGTGTTTTATATGTTGCTTTTGAATATTGAGATTCCAATGCATACGTCGTCTTTCCACTTTTCTCAATCATAAAAAGCAACATGTTATCCTATAAAAATCTTAAATATAAAAAGTTGACACCGTATTAACCAATTAGTAGCCGTTCATGTCTTGTTCAACTTTAATCGCAACTAGTTTTGAACCCGACCCGTTGGTCGGGAATTTTATTTAATAATGGTAATCATATAATATTTTTATTTTTGGAAGCTATTAGATTTAGGTGTGAGTAATGATACGAATATGTTTCATTTTCAAAGATATATCTATAATTATTTAAATTTAGTCAGAAAGAAATTTTTACCTATTTAAATACAAATTCATATTTGTGTCACGAATCCAAAAATCAGTGTCGGGTGAGAATCATATATCCATATTCAAAATCATATTCTTGTCTTAAACCAAATTAGCTTTCTCGTCGTCATGCCATGAAAATCTCCAACATTGTTTCAGCCAAACGACCCTTCTAAACTTGCAATAGGATGAATTCATAATTTCAATTACACATAACTTGACTAACATGTCCCCTATTAAAACTCAACTCAACCCCGAACTAATTAGCTTGTGTAACTACTTAATATCCAACCAAAGTCACGACAAAAGTAAACAATATTTTTAAGTACATGATAATCACCGTCCAACCTATTGATAATTAAATTGAACTCACAACATGTATAACTCATATAAACTTATTAACTCGTTATCTAGTGATTCATACAAAAAAAAAAACTCGTTATCTAGTGGATCCTACTTCTCATAAATCAAAATAGTCCAATGCTATAAATATAATTATTCCATAAATTTCAGAAATAATTCTTACTAATATGCAACATGATCGAACTTGACTCATGACCAAAATGCTTGAACCCACAAATATAAACGAATGAATTTTTTGTAATGATATATCGATTGAATAATTAGAGACCATAGATTAATTTAAATAATTTTAAATTGGGTAAGTATGCACCACTAATACCCAAAAAATTATATGATGATTTATTATCAAGTATTTGATCCTTATTATTGACGATTTATATTATATCATGTTTATTAATTTTCACGACTAAAATTTATAAATATAACTATAATAAAATGAATTATTATGTCAAAGTGATTAAGATTAAAAAATCCCGCATTTAGAAAAAATGTAATAATTATTTATAAAATATTTTATTTTTTTTCATATATTATTTTATGTTTTTTTTATGGATGATGTATATATATATATATAAAGGAGATCAAACCCAAGTCACCTATACAACCAATGGTAAAGAGCCCCCAACCCGGCCTATCCGGCACCAAGTGGTAAAACCAAACCCGAAGACACGCTCGGGAAAAGCCAACCTCCCAAAATACAAGAAGTAGAATGCCTCCAGAAAATAGAACTAAAAAAAAAACCGAGTTCTAACGAAGGGCCAACAAAAGCCGAAACTCATTACAGACCAGCCCTGCCCGAGCAAAACTCAACCAGGATCAAAAGTGTGATGCCAAAGGGACATCCACCGACGAACATCATCTTGAGAAACGCGGTCTGCAACTCTCAACCATCTACCCACAATCGTAGCAATCCTCCAGACCGTTTGGTCCATCGTCCTATACCTATCTCTAAAAATCCTATTATTTCTTTCCCCCCAAATACACCAAAAAATGGCGTGCAACTCTAAACTCGCAAAAATCACCCTTGTAGTTCCTAGCCTGCCAGTCTGAAATAAAACCTTGAACATCAGAATGACAAGGTCCCCAAATGGCAAGCTTGGAACTAAAGGTGTGCCAAATCTTTGCTGCAAAAGGACAAGCTAACAATAAATGCGACACTGACTCAAGGTCAGCTCTGCATAAGACACAACAACCAGGACCTATAAAGCCTATCTTTTGCAGATTCTCAAAGGTAGAGATACTCATGAAATATACCTGCCACGTGAATCTGAAGATCTTAGTCGGAACAAAATCCAGCCAGACCCCTTCCATCGGAAAGTCATCTCTGCCCGTACCCAGCTGGACCGTCAAGAGTCTGAAAAACGAACTGACAGAGAAAGTGCCTGAGGACGCGAACCTCCAAACAGGGGCTGGAGGTCCCTGATAAATCCACCCCACGGGCACTTCCTCTAGAACCGCCATGAACTCCAGTCTTTCCGCTTCCGCACCCCCTCTGAGCTCTGTCGTCAAGGGAATATGCCAAGTGTACCTGTCAGACACCACAACAGAATTGGAAACAGAAGCGTCCGCAGAAGCGGCCACTGGTGCAATCCGAGGAAACCTAATAGCTAAACACTCTCCAGGAACCCAAATATCAAACCAGAAAGAACCCCCCCACCCCCAGGATCGATCAAAGCGTGATTCCAAAATCTAGTGCTGTTTTTGACAATATCTCTCCAAACCGACCAACCCGCATTTTGCAACCCCCAAATCGGTCTCCACTCAGATCTCCCCACTCCACACTTATCGACAATCAACCTTTGCCACCATGAGTTTCGCTCTATCATATATCTCCAGGCCCACTTACTTAACAAGGCCACATTCAACCTTCTGAGATCAAGAACCCCAAGCCCACCTCTATACTTTGGCGCTTTAACCATGCTCCAACTTACAAGGTGCGGCCTCTTGTCCCCTCCAGCTCCTTCCCAGAGGAAATTTTTCTGAATCCTTTCTAACTCTTTCAACACCTCCACTGGAGCCTGAAAGAGGGAGAGGTAATATATCGGAAGCTGAGATATCACACTCTTCAGAAGAGTCATCCTACCGCCGAAGGAGAGAAACTTGGCCTTCCAAGAGTCCAATCTCCCTCTAACCTTGGAAACAACTGGATCCCACAGACTCCGAGCCGCACGTCTAGCACCTAGAGGAAGCCCTAGATAGGTCGTCGGAAGGGTGCCCAGGCACAACCAATAATACTGGCAAGGGTTTGACCATCAACTCCATCTCCAACAATATACATAACATTAAAATATTATTTTATGTTAAGATGATATAGTTTAACATTAAAATACTTATAATTTCATTCATAGAGTGTTTAACTTTGGGACATTCATCATTTAATGAAAAGAAAGAGAAATAATTGAGTTTTGATTTAAAAATTGAGTGATGATGTGGAAATTTGTGAGAAGGGCTCTAACCTATGTGTCAAAATCAATTATACCATTATACCATTAAGATTATTAAGATTAAGATAGGCACCGTGTTTAGCTACAATAGAAACTCGAGTTGCTTACACAAAGGTCACCGATCTTTGGCCAAATAACCCAAAAGTCACCGATCACGTAGGCGAATGGACGGAAAAATGGATATCCGTAAACGCCATGACCATTTTGATAATGGGTTGAAGTTCGGTTATGGAAGGAAACTTTTTGAAGGTCGGTGACTTCCGGATTATAATTCGGCCAAAGGTCGATAACCATTTGTATAACCAACCCATAAAAACTCATTCCGGAGTTTTATTTATTTATTTTACATTCCACTACAAAAAATTTGACATTTAGCTACTACAAAATTACAACGACATGAAAATGCAATAGCAAATAGTAAGTATTTGCTACGCCAATCACTATTTCATGTAGTAATTTGCAGTAGCAAATTGAGTTTTGGTTTGAAAGAGCGATTCAAAAGCATAAACTAAACAAGAAAGTAAAGCAACAAAGATTAAACAAGGAAAGTTGAGGGTCAAACAAGAAAGAAGAAGGTCAACTTAGTAAGGGAGTTTCTCAAGCTCAAGAGCAATGAAAGATGGATTGAGTCACAAGCATCAATGTGTAATTCATTGGCCACGCAAAACACTTATATAGAACCAACGAACTCTCTCACGATCAATTCACTACTCCTAAACCACATGAACTATGCTCTCGCTATACGAACAAAGGAATAAAGTGCTTTAATCAAGCTCATTGTAATGCTCACTCACCTAAACTTCTAATCAACAACTTCTAACACAAGGCAATGATGCAAGACACTCTTATGTCAATCATAGAACATAAGGCTAACAATCATAAGGTCTTTCAACTACTAAATGAATGTAAAACCAAATGCATGCCAAGTGTTTGAAGAAATGCCAATAAGGAAATCAAGTGAAAATGGTTGCAATTGAGTAATTCAATCTCTCAAACCACCAAATGCAATCCCTAAACCTTCAATCAACATCATCCAACAATTCTCATACATTGAATGACATAAAGAGTGTACCATAGAAACAATCAAGCTCACATGGCAATCAAGCACAAGGTTAGGAACCAATTCATTACACAAAGACTATGGAAGACTCAATTCAATCAATCATCTCTCTATCCTAGTATGATCATCCCTCACTAAGTTAAACCCTAAGTCTAGCCTAGCCTAGCCATGGAGGAAACCTGAATTGGAGAGGAGAAGAACACCCTGGCTTCCATGGATGATCTTTCAACCTTTCACTTCAAGTTCTACTCCAAGGTGAGAGGCTGCTGATGGACACGCTTTTGGCATGCGTGTAGTCAAATAACTATCAAGCACAAAGCAAGATAGATCGTATTCCACGGGTCTTCTAATAGTTGTCTACTCAAATATAAAGGCAGATTAATCAGGTTTAAACACGTTGTGCGTGGTGTGAGTTCCACGACTTCTATTCTAGGAATGCAGAAAAATTAAAAGAAACTAAATTGAAAGACAGATTGAAAGATTGGTTGACTTAACAAAGACGACAGGCAAGCTTAGACTTCGAATCCCCCCTTAGATCACCAGAGCATTGGCAATCAACAGACCAGCGATTTTCGATTCTCGTTCAATCAATTCTAAGACACCACCATAACTCCTTACCCTTAAGTTTAAGACTGGCGAACGTTCGCTCTATCCGATCTAGCTACCAAGATTACTTAGTCGCCCGAGTACGGTCACTTCTTGCGACGACTAAACTAACTGGTGGAATTACTAACGATTTATGAGTTACTCTTTGCAATGAATAAGTTAATTGTTGATTCAGTGTTTTAAAGAGAGGCGAGCGTTCGCTTCTATCCTCAGCTTAACAGGAATCTAATCTAGGTGATCAAGCCAGACAAGAAACATAAACAACGAAGAACAAACCAAACATGAAAGAGAAAATGATTGAACTTTGAATCTAATCAACGCCGATCCGTGACCGCTTTAAAGCCCTGGGTCACTTAGGGTTCATCTAGTCTAAGCTCAACGAGTTTAGCTACTCATGTTCATAACGACAGAATCAAAGACAGAAATAGAGTTCATCATGAAAAGGAAGAACAGATAGAAACTGTAAAACCTAATTGAGACTACTTTGGCAAAGCTTCGCTCTCCGGTAATCTTCACTCCTAGCTCTGAGTCTCCGAGGTGAAAAGATGACGCCGCGATCTCTTCCTGGCTCTTCGAACTCTAAACTCTGCTCTCTCGAACTTCTTAGGTCGGGAACTTTGTAAAAAGCTTTGTATTATCAATTGTGCTCAAAAGGATATTCTGAGGCCCTCCTTTATTTGGGTCGCCGGTTAAGTATTTATACTTAACCTTATTAGCGCCAGAATAGTACACGATTTTTGGCGAAAACTTAAGGAGTTTTCGCCGAAAACTTCTTCAAAGAATGGGTAGTTCCTTCGACTGATTCTCCTGTGATTTTCTCGATCAGAGTTTTTGGCGAGAACATTGACTTCTCTCCGAAAGCCTTTTCGCCGAAATCTTCTTTCTGGTGCGATTCCTCGAGGTTCCCATGCCTTTAGACACGACCTTGGTTACATTATTTGACGGCAAAAACCTGTGCTATTACGAAAACACTAGAAAACCATCAAATAGACCCGAAACGGGTCAAAGTAACACAAATGGCACGAGATAGAGCAGTTGACTGAATATTCGCTATTATGCCCTATAAACCATGTCTTAAGCCAAAAAATGTAGCTTAAATGGGGCTGATAATCACGTTAAATCGAGTGTCATCAAAATACCCCACACTTAAGCTTTTGCTTGTCCTCAAGCAAACTGAATAGAAAACGCTCGAGTTCACAAATGATGAGATCGATTAAATTGACGTTCAGACATACACAGTAAATTATTAGACCGCTACTTCTAGAACAAGAAACCTAACATGCATACTGATCAGCCAAACAACCTGATCTCACTAAAAACTGCACACAACAAGGAGTAATCACCAATCATGCACGAATTTGACCTGACCGACCAGTCTCCTCGCACAGATATTATTTGGTACAAAGGGAACTCTCACTCTCTTTGTTTAGGGCCGTGTGTATGCTCTCAATCATTTTCTGTTACTGAATACTGTCATAGGTTTTCAATTCGACCACATCTCCACCACTATGACAACACGAGTAACTAGTCAAGAAGGACTTCCCTGCTTAGGACCGTAACGAATTCTACACTACCGGGGTTTATAATGAGATGGATGATGGGAATGTGTGATGATGGCTTTGGTGCGGTGTAGCTTTCAACTAACTTCCCTCGTATCTAGCTCATGGCTTCTTACCGTCTAACCAAACACGGGTGGAATAGTGTATGCTCGTCCTATGATACCCTCAAGCAACCTAGCACTTTGTTTTGCAAAAAAAAAAATTTCTTTACATTTTCTTTTGACTTCGTTCTTCCATATGTAGGGAGAAGAACGTTATTGAACTGAACTATAAACTTGAAACTTTGAACTTTTTCTGAATTTTCAAATTTTTCTTTCCTTTTCTTCTTTTCTTTTTTTTTCTTTATGCCAATTTTCTTTTAGTTGCTAGAGGAGTTTACACGTTTGGACATAATAGCTAAGACCACCTGTTTAATGGCTATAGGTAGGTTACCACAAACCGACTTCCGGTAGGCTAATCTAGAACTACAACCACAGGGGATCAACGGGGAATGAAAGAATGAGGATTGGCTGTAATGTATATCGAACCGAAAGAAAAGGCCAAGCTCAAGGGTTTAAACCTAATGGATTCAATATTGGGTAGACAATCTGGCTTAGTAGCTGAATCTATGTGCCTCTATCATTCTAGAACTCGTGTCATCGTGTGGTCTCGAGTAGGTCTCATGCAAATTCTAACTCATTCAAGAAAACATAAAATCACTCAAAAAGAATTTAAATTGCGAGTTACGTGCAATGGATCAAAAGCTCACAGTTGGTTTGCTAGTTGGATTCGGTCATTTTCATGCAATTAGAGTGACAAACTACAAGTGTGATATAAAAACTGTTCTGACCAGGCAATTTAGCGTCAAAGTAAACACGTTGGTTTGCCAGTTTTAGGTTAAGCAGTCTAAGCATCATTATGACAGTTTGAATAACAACTTAACATAAAAAATCAAGAACTGAGCAATTCTAATGCTAGAGAAACTGGAACGGGACCACGAGGCACGCAAAATCACAAAAAAGGGCAATCAAGTTCATGCAAGGTTCTCTAGCATCCTACCCCACACTTAAATCGTTCTGTGTCCTCACAGGATTAAGTTAGAGTAGAGAGTGAATAGAAGAAACCTAGACCGAGATGATTGGTGTAGTGGATGAGGACGGAACTTCGGAACGGAGGGAATCTACCGAAGCGAAGGGAAGTGTAGTAGATCCTGAGCAAAAGGAATCTACCAAACTACCTGCAAAACAAAAACAAATGAAAGATAAAAAGGAAACCGGGACAAGTGTCCCGGATCCACACAGAAAAAAGTTGGATCAAAATCCGAAAAGAAGAAATAAAAAGAAAGGACAAGGAAGAGGACACAACCCGTTCACTGCTGGTCAGGTGCATCGAGAGGTGGAAAGTGGAGCTGCTGCCACGCCAGCTGCGCCTCGTACCTCTCATCCTGCACATGCATGTGCTGCTGAGTAATAAGCCATATGGCGTCCTGTGTGGCGTTGTCCTCCACACGCCACTCTTGAAGTCGCTCAAGCATCTAACCAAAGTCACTAGGAGGCGGTCGGGGATACGGAGGAGGCATCTGGAAATCACCCTGGTGCAAAGGGTGCTGCTGGGGCACATACCCTGCTAGCGGCTGCTGTGGGGGCATCTAGTGATGAAATTCCTGCTCCGGCTGGGGCTCCTCCTCATCAGAATATTTTCTTCCTCTGACTCATCCTATTGGGGCGGAGGAAGAACGGCTGCCACATACAGACTGTAGTCCAGCTGGAGGTCGAACTCAACAGCTAAATCACCACCAACGGTGTGTACAATGTGGCGTGGGACGTCAGGTCCATATGACTGGCTAAGACCGAAGCTGAGGATGAGGCGGCCTACGAAGTTGCCACCAAGGAGGGAGCGAGGTGGCTTGGTCGTCTTGGTCTTCTTGTGGAAAGGCGTGCCAGCACCCATCCTGGATGAAGCGGGCGGCCCTCTCGGATGGCACGGAGCAGTATGAGCTCCTCTCTACTAATGTGGTGGCGATCCTTCTCTGGGGCATATAAAATGGATTTACGCCAAACCATATGAATAAAGCGAAAGATAGGGTAAGAGAGTGACCTGACGGAGTTATGAGTCCCGGTCCGAGCACCTGGAATGCCAGTGACGTGGCTCCAGAGTGCGTTATAAGATGGTCCGTTACTAGAGTTGTCATCCCAACCGAGCTGGTGGTCACGGTAGTGCTCAGGCGGAATGCCAAGGTGGGCGGCAAACTCGTCATACATGAGGCTCCTGTTCACACCACCGAGATAGAAGGATACAATCTTCTTGTGCTGGCGCCTCGCGTGCGTGTCCAGCTCAAACGTGGCCCAGAACTCTCGGAGCGCGACATCGGGGAAGTCGTCAGCTATGGTGGTCAGCTCCAGGAGACCTGCAGCTGCCAGAGACTCGTGCACAGTCCTGTACTAGTCCTCATCATGCTCGAGGATGGACTCCAGAGAAAGCGGACGCACGTCAGTAGCTGGGGTGTGCTGGAACTGCTGGTAGCGCTCAAAGTAGTGCACTGGTAGGCGGGCGACGGTATGGTGATGCCCGAGGCAGTCCGGGAATGCTGGAGGAGGTCCGTGGATGGAGGGGGTGACTGGAGCAGGAGCTCGGGAACTGGGTCCAGCACCGGAGGTATCCATCCTAGACTTGGTTCTCCTCTCTCGCTCGGTGTTCCTAAATAAAATAATTGGAAACAAATTAGTCAAACCTAAAATCTACCCCACACTTGGTCGAAAAACTCAATTTCACAAAGAAATGAGGAAAAACCGAGCGGGGGTTAGCCAAGCAGATAACCGGTAATCACATTTATTCATAAAACATGCATTGGATCAGCCAGAGCGTTAAAATCACAAATAGAGTCCGTGGGTCAAACCGATATGCCTTAAAGTCAACATTACGACATTTGGAATCCTAACTATGGAAATCATGAGCACAAATCAGTGAATGACGGCATAACATAAGTTCAGGCAACAATCACAACGATATGAACATTAATGGACAATCATGGCAGCCAAATGTGAACCAACAATTCATGGTCAAACCGATATTTCACAAAAAGTCAACACCACAAAGATTAAACCTCTAAGCATAGCAATTCATGATCAAATGGCATCAAACATCAACATAAATCTCCCTAAGCATGCTAGAACAGTCCACCGAAGTAGACCAAAAAGTCAACCGAAGTCAACCCCGATGAAATTCAGCATTCTATATGTCAAAGGACTCGGAATGAAAAACTCTACAACTTACCTTGAAGTCATGGAGGCTGAAAACGAACGGAAGAAGAGGAATCAGTGAAAAACTCGAGAAATTAGGTTTTGGCGGAATCGAAGCTCTAGAGCTCCGATTCGGACGTTCTACGGCTTGAAATGATCAGGGGAGGATGGAGAGACGTGCGGCGGCGGTCGGCAAGGTAAGGTGGCGGCGGCTTTTTCGACAATGAGGGGGGGGGGGGTTGAGTGCTTTCGGTCGAAAATAATGGGGAGAGAGAGAAAGTCGACCGGAAAAAAGAAAGAAAAGGGGGAAAATATTTTTGGATTTTTTGAAATTTTCGGCGAAAAGAGTGTAAGTTTTCGTCGAAAAGATTAGATCAAATCGTCTGTCGGATTTCAAAGTAAGTTTTCGCCGAAAAGTTTATCAAAAATTGGTCGGAAAACACAGTGGGTTTTAAAGAGAAGTTTTCGCCGAAATAAGTGCAATTTTCGGCGAAAACTATGACCTGCAGTTTTGAAAACATTTTCGCAATTCCAGCAAACTTCGGAAAATCAGAACTAATTTAACAAAAATTGGAACAACCTCAAACAACTTGGGATTGAAACGATGACACACAAATCACACACGAAAAATCAGAAAACATGCATGATAACCTGCAGAATAGCGGTCAATCAAATAACTACCAAGCTGTGAGGCTAGGGTAGATCGTATTCCACGGGCCTTCTAATGATCGACTACTCAAATAAGCTAGCAAATTACTCAAATTAAACACTTCGTGCGTGGTGTGAGTTCCACGACTTCTAATTGTAAGAAATGCAGAGAAATTAAAAATTGAAACTAAAACAGATTGGAAATTAGGGTTGAAAACAGAGATGACAGACAAACTTAGACTTCGAATCCCCTTCGTTCACCAGAGCATAGGCAATCAACAGATCAGCGGATTTCAATTCTCATTCAATCAGTTCTAAGACACCACCATAACTCCTAACCCTTAGGTTTAAGACCGGCGAACGTTCGCTCTATCCGTTCTAGCTACCAAGATTAATTAGCCACCCGGGTACGGTCGCCTCTCACAACGACTTAACTTAACTGGTGGAATTACTAACGATTCATGAGTTACTCTTGCAGTGGATTAACCCTAACCGGTTCCTACGAAAGGCACACTCTAATTATAAGGTTAATTGTTCAGTTTGATGTTTAAAAGTAAGGCGAGCGTTCGCTTCTATCCTTAGCTTAACCAGAATTTAATCTAGGTGATCAATCCAGACAAGAAACATAAACAACGAAGAACAAACCAAACATGAAAGAGAAATTAATTGAACTTTGAATCTAATCACCGCCGATCTGTGACCGCTTTAAAGCCCTAGGTCACTTAGGGTTCATCTAGTCTAAGCTCTAAGAGTTTAGCTACTCATGTTCATCACAAAAGAATCAATAATAAAGAAAGAGTTCATCATACAAAGGAAGAACAGAAAAGTATCTGAAAAACCTAATTAAGATGACTCCGGCAGAACTTTGATCTTCCGGTAGACTGCAATCCTAACTCTGAGTCCTCGAGATGGAAGGGATGGCGTCACGATCTCTTTCCGGCTCTTCGAACTCTAAACTCTCCTTCAGAACTCTTAGAGAATCCTTGAAATTCTGATTGTGAAAAGTGTATTATGATTGGTATCAAAAGTATATTGATTTTGGGCCGCCGGTTAAGTATTTATACTTAACCCTAAACCGCCGGATTTTAACTAGGATTTTCGGCGAAAATATGAAAATTCCTTTGCAAATGTGGATGACCGCCGGCTGTTTCTTCTGTGATTTTCGGTCCAACACTTATCGGCGAAAACTTAGTGTTTTCGCCGAAAATATCCTTCAGTTGACATCAGTGATTTTGTTCTTGCATTTTCGCCGAAAATACTAAGGGATTTTCGGCGAAAACTCCTTTGTAAACAGGGGCAGGAATTTGGTTAATTTGGTTGGCTCCTTGGATCGATTCTGGTGCGATTCCTCGAGGTTCCAACGCCTTAGACACGTCCTTGGCTACTTTATTTGACGGCAAAAACCTGTGCTATCATAAAAACACTAGAAAACCATCAAATAAACCCGAAACGGGCCAAGGTAACACAAATGGCACGAGATAGGGCAATTGATTGAATATTCGTCATTCTACCCTAAAAACCATGTCTTAAGCAAGGAAATGTCGCTTAAATGAGGCTGATAATCACGTCAAATCGAGTGTCATCAAAATAACCCACACTTAAGCTTTTGCTTGTCCTCAAGCAAACTAAATAGAAACGCTCATGTTCACAAATGATAAGATCGATTAAATTGGAGCTCAATCAAACACATGAATTATTAGACCGATAGATCCTAGAACAAGAAACCTATCATGCATACAGATCAACCAAACCACCTGGTCTCACTAATAAACTGCACACGACAAGTAATCGTAACCAATTATGCACGAATTTGACCTGACCGACCAGACTCCTCACACAGGAAATATTTAGTAAATTGGGAACTCTCACTCTCTGTGTTTAAGGACGTGTTTCTGCTCTCGATCATTTTCTGTTACTGAATTCTGTCATAAGTTTGCAATTCGACCACATCTCCACCACTGTGACAACACGAGTAACCAGTCAAGAAGGACTTCCCTGCTAGGACTGTAACGAATTCTACACTACTTGGTTATGATGAGATGGATGATGGAATGTATGATGATGCTTTGGTGCGTTAGCTTTCGACTAACTTCCCTCGAATCTAATCTGTGGCTTCCTACCATCTAACCAGACACAGGTGGAATAGTGGACGCTCGTCTAAGATACCCTCAAGCAACCTACACTTCTTATTTTTTTTACACATTTTTTTTTCTTTTCTGACTTTTCTTTGACTTCGTTCTTCCATTTGTGGAGAAGAACGTTTATTGAACTTAAACTTTTTGGCTTTACTGATTTTTTTTTTTTCTTTTTTTTTCGAAACTTGCTTCTTTTTCTATTTTTTATTTTTTTTTTCTTTTGTGCCGATTCTTTCTTTTAGTTGCTAGAGGGGTTTACACGTCTGGACATAATAGCTAAGACCACCTGTTTAATGGCTATAGGCAGGTTACCACAAACCGACTTCCGGTAGGTCAATCTAGAACTACAACCACAGGGATCAACGGGGAATGAAAGAATGGGAAATGGCTGCAATGTATTATCGAACCGTAAGAACAGGCCAAGCTCAAGGGTTTAAACCTAATGGATTTTATCGTTGGGTAGGCTATCTGGCTTAGTAGCTGAATCTAGGTGCCCCTATCATTCTAGAACTCGTGTCATCGTGTGGTCTCGAGTAGGTCTCATGCAAATTCTAACTCATTCAAGCAAATAGAAAACAACTCAGAAAGAATTGAAATTGCAAGTTACGTGCAATGGATCAAAAGCTCACAGTTGGTTTGCTAGTCGGATTCAGTCATTTTCATGCAATCAAGGCTACAAACTACAAGTGTGATTTCAAAAATTCTGTTCTGACCAGGCAATTTAGCATCAAAGTAGACACGTTGGTTCTCAAGTTCTAGGTTAAGCAGTCTAAGCATCATTATGAATGTTTGAACAACAACTTAACATCAAAGATCAAGAACTGAGCCATTCTAATGCTAGAGAGATTGGACAGGAATCACGAGGCACACAAAAACACAATCAAGGGCAATCAAGTTCATGCAAGGTTCTCTAGCATCCTACCCCACACTTAAATCGTACTGTGCCCTCACGGGACTAAATCTAGAGTTCAGAGTGAAGTAGAAGAACCTGGACCGAGATGGTTAGCGTAGGGGATGAGCACGGATCCTCGGAGCGGAGGGAATCTACCGAAGCGAAGCAAAGGGAATCTCCCTACTGCCTACAAGACAAAAACAAATGGAACATAAAAAGGAAACCGGGAAAGTGCCCCGGATCCACACAGAAAAAAGTTGGATCGAAATCCGAAAAGAATAAATAAAAAGAAAGGACCAGAAAAGGAATACAACCCGATCACTACTGGTCAGGTGGACCGGGAGGTGGAAAGTGGAGGAAATCGCCGAGCTAACGTTGCCACGCCATCTGAGCCTCATATCGCTCGTCGGAGCGGTGGATATGCTGCTGCATAATAGTCCATCTCGCCTCTTGAGTGGCGTTGTCCTGGATGCGCCACTCTTGCAGTCGCTCATACAGCTCTCCAACATCCGCGTGGTGCGGGTGGTGCTGCGGGTGAGGCGCCTGATATGGCTCTGGAATGGGCGGCGGCGACTGGCGTGCATTCCCTAACGGATGGTGTGGCGAGGGTATATGATCATGAAATTTCGGCTCGTTCTGAGGCTGAGACTCCTCAGAATCATCTTCTTCCTCCGACTCATCCTCGTCCTGGGGAGGAGGATCTGCTGCTACCTGGGGGCTGAGGTCCAGCTCGAGGTTGTACTCGACCGCTAAATCGCCTCCAACGGTGCGTACTCTGCGGCGTGGGATGTTCGGGCCATATTCGTGGCTGAGGCCGAAGGAAATGATGAGTCGGCCTACAAAGTTGCCTCCCAGGAGTGAGCGAGGTTGCCTTGACCTCTGAGTCTTCTTGTGGAGTAGTTCGGCAAGCACCCATCCGGGATGAAGAGGGTAGCTCTCCCGGATGGCGCGAAGAAGAAGAAGCTCCTCTCGGCTGATGTGGTGGCGGTCCTTCTCTGGAGCATACAAAAGAGAACGACGCCAAACCATGTGAATGAATCGATAGAGAGGGTGAGAGAGAGACTTAACTGAGTTATGCTTCGTAAGGCGATCGACGGGCACTCCAGTCATGTGGCTCCAGAGTGCATGGTACTCCTCCCCGTCGGCATCGTCGTCCTCCCAGCCGAGGTAATGACCATTGTAGTGCTCGTAGGGGATGCCTAGATGAGCAGCAAACTCATCATAGGTGAGTGTCCTGTGCACCCCGCCCAGATAGAAGGAAACGACCTTCCTGTACTGCCTCCTCCGGTGCTCGTCCAGATCAAAAGTCGCCCAGAACTCCTGTAGAGCGACGTCGGGGAAGTCGGAAGCTATGGTGGTCAGCTCTAGAAGTCCAGCATGTACCAGGGCGTCGTGCACGTTCCGGTGGTAGTCCTCATCGTGAACGAAGAGGGACTCCATGGAAAGTGGGCGAACATCGGCACTAGGAATGTTCTCGAGCTTCTAGTAGCACTCGAAGTAGTATGGGGGCAGGCGAGCAACGGTGTGGTGGTACCCCACACGGCCAGGGAAAGCTGGGGGAGGTCCATGAATGGCAGGTGTGACGGGAGCGGGAGCTCGAGAGCTGGAGGCGGTGTCAAGTCTCTGCTTGGTCCTGCGCTCATTAGTTACGTTCCTAAGCAAGAAAAAAACAAACCAGATTAGTCAAACTAAAACCCTACCCCACACTTAGTCGAAAAACTCAATTTCATAAAGAAATGAGGAAAACCGAGTGGGGTAAGCAAAGCAGATTAACCTGTAATCCCAAACAAATAAAATACACGCTTAGGACACATCTAGAATGGAATTATCACAATCAGAGTTCAGAAGTCAAAACGACATTGAAAAAGTCAACATAATCGAACATTGAACCCTAATCGTGGCAAGACTATCACAAAGCAGGAAATGACGGCATAATATGATCTCAGATGGCAAGCACAAGAATATGAACGGAGATGAGCACATAAGGCAGCCAACTGATCGTAAATAGTTCATGGTCAAACAACATTTCTCAAAAGTCAACATCACAAAGAATAGGTTTTATGCATAGCAACACATGATCAAACGATATGAAAATGAAGAACGATACTCCCTAAGCATGCTAGATCAGTCCAACAAGTTCAGCTTACCTAGTTCACACGAAATCAGTCAGCACGCAAATCGAGGCAAACCGAAAAGTCAACTGAAAGTCAACCCTGACGAAATTTAGCATTCAATATGTCAAAAGATTCGTAATGAAAAGTTCTACAACTTACCTTGAAACCATGGATGCTAAAACTGAACGGAGGAAGAGAAATCGGTGAAAAATCGAAAATTTTAGGGTTTGGGTGAACTAGAGCTGTAGAGCTTTGATTCGGCTGTTCTAGGGCTCAAGATGATCGGAAATGGAAGGGAAAGGGAGCGGCGGTGGCGGCGGCGGCGAAGATGGGCAGCGGCGGCTTTGTTTTCATGAGAACAGGGGAAGGATTTGCTTGGTTTCGAAAACGAAGAAGGAAGAGAGAGAGGGTGAATCCGGATTTTTAAAACGAAAAATTGGTTAATTTTCAAATGGATTTTCGGCGAAAATATGTGCAAGTTTTCGCCAAAAATGTTAGTTAAAAAAGTACTGCCGGTTTTCAAAAGAATTTTCGCCGAAAATGTTGAATAGTTTTCGCCGAAAATGTTAACAAAAAAAGTCTGGAAAAACCAGTGGGATTTCAAAGAGAATTTTCGCCGAAAACATGGGTGTATTTTCGCCGAAAATAGTGAACTCTACGATTGAAAATATTTTCGCAATCCCGGCAAACTTCAGAAAATCACAGTTAAATCCACAAAAATCGGAAAAACCTCAAACAACTTGCAATTGACACTACGACACACAGACTACACACAAAAAATAAGAAATCAAACAAACTGACACTTTTGGCTCCTCCGAACCAACTCTAAAACACTAAGGTTGACACAAATGAAAAACTGACTCCAGCCGTGGGTTGCTCCCACGAAGCCCTCTAGATTAACGTCCTTGAGCTGGACGATACCTGGACGGTATTAGGAGACATCCCAACTCAGGTTCTCCTTAATGATAGCATCGGAGTTCATGAAGTAGAGCTTCGGGGTATCTCCGGTGAGCGTGAATTTCTTCTTGTTAGCGTGTGTAAGCTTGGTACGTCCGTCGGGAAGGTGCTCAGTGATCTTGAATGGACCAAAGAGCTCTGTCAAGGGATCATCTTCCACAAGGAAGACAGTGGTTGGAATGAGAACGATCGGCTCCTTCTTTTCTTTAACCTCCGACTTGATATCACCAGGATCGATGATCGTCAGTATTTCCTTAGGAGATGCTTTTGGCTTCTCCTTCCATACTTGTTCCGGAGCCGTTATCTCGGAACGAATTGGTGGTGCAGCTGGCTTGATAGGAGGTGGCGGCACAACTGGTCTCCAGACCATTTGAGCCTTCGTCTTCTTGTTCCTCCCCCGGGATCTACTAGGATCTTTTCTCGGTGGCTTAGAAGAGGCTTGCAGTTCCTTCTTCTTTGGCGGCTTTTGAGGAACAATTTTCGGTTTCTGCCTGGTAATCTGTCCAGCACCTGCAAAAGCAATTGATCTAGGGATACTAGAAGAGACATCAGTAACGGAGTTGACCGGAGTCAACTCCACAGTTTCAACAGCTAAACAATGAAATTCTTCATTCTTAGGATTATATTTCATTCCGTCTTTAAGGCGAAATGTTATCGTTTCTTTACCAACCCTCAAAGTTAAAGACCCATTTGGAACGTTAATTTGCATTCCAGTAGTAGCCATGAAAGGTCGTCCTATGAGAATGGTAGAATCATATTTACTAGTATCAATGATAACAAAGTCAGCTAAGAACGTGAAAGGACCACATTTAGTAACAACGTCTTTTATCTCTCCCCTAGGGGTTTTAAGTGATCTATCAGCAAAGACAAGTTGCATGCTAGGTGGTTCAAGTTCTCCTAGGTTCAATTTTTCATACAGACTCACATGCATAACATTAACAGACGCGCCAAGATCAACCAAACAACGTTCTATCTTAACATCACTAATGACAAGAGGTAGAGTGAAAGAACCAGGATCAGAACATTTAGCTGGATATGGAGAGGAGGGTTTTGTGCTATGAGCATCAGGATATCCTTCTTTATTCCCCTTCATGCCAGTCTCGATCCTTCCATTTGGCAGCAATGCTCTTGGAAACGGAGGCTTCACATAGTACGGTGCAAGAGGAGGATCATCCTCCTTAGGCGCCACTTTCAGTGCTTCCTTCTTCTCTGGAGTTTCAGCGATCCTGCGTAAAACAGAACAAGCATCAGCAGATAAGCTTGTAGACTTTTTAACAGATACCATCTTAGCTTGTTCCTTTCTCGGGTTCGGCTCTGTCTGGCTCGGAAGTTGGCCAAATGGTCGACCAGATGCTAGCATGCTCGAGATGTTGTTCACAGCCTGCTCAATTCTTTGACCGGCTGCTATCTGTTCTTGATTGAGAAGAGCTTGAGCTTTGAACTGACTGTCATGATCGTCGAGTCTGGTGATGATCTGACTAAGCTTTTTGTCCAGGTCACTGACGTTGTTCTCCTTCTGGTACTGCTGCCCTGGATAGGTGTTATTCAAATATTGATTCTGGCGATTGCTAGGAGCAGTTCCATAGTTACCCGGATTACGGTGTGGCGGCTGATAGACACCTCCTGGTGGATGGTTAGGCTTCTGATCCTGAGCTGGACCAGCTGGGTGGTTATTCTGGTTCTGGTTATGGTTGGCGCCATTATTGTAGGGAGGTCTGTCTTGATAGTTCCCTTGCTGCCTGAAGTTGCGGTAGCCAGCATAACCATTATGATTATTAACGAAGCCTTGTTGAACGAAATTTACCTCTTCGGCGGACCAGACTTCTGTCTTACCAAAATTCTGGCATCGGCCTCCATTATGCGCACAAGCTCCACAACATTCGCAATCGGCAACATAGACAGAAGCTGCTGGCGGTTTTATTGGTGTAGAAGACTTCTTCAGATGCTTCTCTACTTCTGCCTTGATAGTAGCTTCGAGATCAGGCTTACTCCTTGATCCTTCTGATTGTCGCTCCCAGTTCCTTGACTTGGAAGCACAGTTTACAAAATGAAGAAGAGCAGCTTCAGGTGTAAGCGTAGTGCAATCCCCTTCAGCTAGAGAATTGACCCACTTGGCAGATTCTTCTCGAAGACCTCGAGCAAAGATTTCAGCTAACTGCCTCTGCTCGAATCCGTGATGAGGACAGTTGTAGAGAAGTTCTTGGAATCGATTCCAAGTATCGTATAAGCTTTTGATGTGAATTTATTTAGTGCATTTTTAGCTTATGATTGACCTATGAAATGCCCGTGTTTGATCCTTAAATGCCATGCTTAATATGCTTTTAATGAAGTTTTGTGCAAAGTGTCCTTTTGTTGCCCGGTTGCCACTTTGAGGCCAATTCCATGTCTATTGGAGCTGTTTTCTGTGTATTTTCAGGTCTTGGCATTGTAGTACTGGTGACAAGGAGCACGTAGGATCAAACGGGAGGTCAATTGGAGCTAGGACGGAGGAGATACGACCGATGCAAGATCGAAGAAAATGCACTTTCAGCTGAAGAAGTTTTCGGCGAGAACCTAGAGTTCTCGGACCGAAAATTCTAAGCAGTCGGCGGACATCTGATCATTGAAGATATTTTCGGCGAAAACATTCAAAGTTTTCGCCGAAAACTTTAGAAGAAATGCAGCAGCCGTTCGGTGTTTTCAAGGGTAATTTCGGCAAAAATATTACATCATTTTCGCCGAAAATTATAGTGTTGTCCGGTGCACTATATAAAGAGGAAGGAGGCGAATTAAAGGGGAGCTCATTATTAATTTTACACTCGCCGATCTCATTCCTCTTTCCTCTCAACTTCTCCAACACTTTCTCCTCATCAACCAATCCTTCACAACCCTAGAGCAAGGTGCAAATCAAAGTAGAGGAGCTTGGATTGAAGTCCACAA
Source organism: Linum lewisii (assembly GCA_034768395.1). NCBI lineage: Eukaryota > Viridiplantae > Streptophyta > Magnoliopsida > Malpighiales > Linaceae > Linum > Linum lewisii. The sequence goes on along the minus strand of CM068303.1, from coordinate 44,708,594 downwards.
CCTTGGAAGAGGAGCTTGCAAGAGGAGGATTGCCATGGTGTTCTTGGTGATCATCTTTCTTTCTCTTTCCTTCATTTCCTTGGCCATGTGTGGCTGATTTCTTAGGTTTTCTTGGATTGATAGATGGTTGTGCTAGGATAGAGGTGAATTGTACAAATATGCTATGATTGTTCTTGGATTGTAAGAAGATGGTCTCTATGACTTGTTGTTAATTCCATTGATGGCTATGGCTTGATTGGTCTATTATTTGTAATGTAATGCATGAGAGTGCTTGGATTACATGGATTGTAGGTCTAGGGATTGAAGGGAGTGTGTTCTAAGAGATTAGATCATCTCAATTCAACCATAGTTGCATGATTTCTCACTTGTGCATTTTATCGAACACTTGGTGTGCATTAGGATTTTCACTCAATTGAACTTTGATTAGTCTTTGGATGATTCTCTTAGTGTTAGGACATTGACATGAGAGTGTGGTGTCTAGCCTAGTGGTCATAGAGTCATAGGAGAGGGATTTGTAGCTTGGCATTTCATCAAATACCTTTAATGCATCCTTAGTCACTTAGCTTGAGAGCGAGAGCCTAGGTTGAGTGGTTCTAGGATAGGGATTTAGTGCGATGAGAGTGCATTGAGTCTATATTAGGGATTTGTGTGGTCATTCGATTGCATCCTCGATCATGTTTGGCTTGTTTGTGCATTTATACCTCTTGAGCATGATGAAGCTATCTTTCCAAGTTAACCTCCTTTACCTTTGATTTGCACCGTTTTGTTTTGCTTTCTTATTTAGTTTCCTTTATGTTTTTATTTCCTTTCCAAACCAAAACTTATTTCAAAAGAATAGACCGTCCATGAACCGTGTGAGTATTAGCCATTGAGAGAGCCCTCGTGGAATACGACCTTGATTGTTGTGAGTTAAATCTCGCGCATCAGCTTTCGCCTTCTTTCTGGGAGAATCTGGCGATGCTGTCCTTGATGGCTGTTGTTCTGGCAGGAGGGAAGTATTCTTCAACGAAGTCCTGAGCCAGAGTATCCCAGTCAGTGTAATATCCAGGTGGTTTGCCAGTAAGCCACCTTTTGGCTGCGCCTTTCAGAGAGAACGGGAAACTCTCAAGCAAAGAGTGTTCTTGTCGAGGTTTCCGTTCTTAAAAGTGCTGCAGAGATCAAGGAAATCCGCCAGATGTGTGCATGGATTGTCTAGTGGCCTGCCTTCAAACTGTAGATCCCTAGAGATCATAGTCAAGAATGGAATCTTGATCTCATAGTCAGGATCTCCTTCAATGCGCGGCACGGTAATTGCAGATCGAACGGTAGTCGCACTCGGCTTGTTGTAATCAGCTAGACTCTTCTGTGCAGGCGGCGGTGGTGGATTTCCGCCTGGTGGTGGTAATTGATCAGTCATGGTAGGAGATGGAGGAGGTGAAAGTGACTCGGTGTATGAAACAGATGAAGGTGACGGTAATGGTGAAGATGAGGAACTCTCCTTCAGTTCCTCGATCTTAATCGGAGTGAGGGATGGAGGTGGATTGGTTCTGCTTCTCCTTGGAATCTGTGATTGTCGAGGTGGAGCAGAACTGCTTGGTCTCTCTATACTCTTAGCCTTGTCGGTTTGAGAGCGAGTCCAAGGGCGGTGATGCATACACCTGTGAACAACCTACAAATAACAAAAACAACAAAAACCAGTGTAAAATCGAAGTGGGTGGAAAAGTGAAAGATGGAAAGTAGAAGAATAAATTGCTAGTTCTTCTTTCAACCAATCAAAAGAAGTCCCCGGCAACGGCGCCAATTTGATGAGCTGCAGAATAACGATCAATCAAATAACTACCAAGCTGTGAGGCTAGGGTATACCGTATTCCACGGGCCTTCTAATGATCGACTACTCAAATAAGCTAGGAAATTACTCAAATTAAACACTTCGTGCGTGGTGTGAGTTCCACGACTTCTAATTCTAAGAAATACAGAGAAATTAAAAATTGAAACTAAAACAAATTGGAAATTAAGGTTGAAAACAGAGATGACAGACAAACTTAGACTTCGAATCCCCCTTCGTTGACCAGAGCATAGGCAATCAACAGATCAGCGGATTTCAATTCTCATTCAATAAGTTCTAAGACACCACCATAACTCCTAACCCTTAGGTTTAAGACCGGCGAATGTTCGCTCTATCCGTTCTAGCTACCAAGATTAATTAGTCGCCCGGGTACGGTCGCCTCTCGCAACGACTTAACTTAACTGGTGGAATTACTAACGATTCATGAGTTACTCTTGCAGTGGATTAACCCTAACCGGTTCCTACGAAAGGCACACTCCAATTATAAGGTTAATTGTTCAGTTTGATGTTTTAAAGTAAGGCGAGCATTCGCTTCTATCCTTAGCTTAACCAGAATCTAATCTAGGTGATCAATCCAAACAAGAAACATAAACAACGAAGAACAAACCAAACATGAAAGAGAAATTGATTGAACTTTGAATCTAATCACTGCCGATCCGTGATCGCTTTAAAGCCCTGGGTCACTTAGGGTTCATCTAGTCTAAGCTCTAAGAGTTTAGCTACTCATGTTCATCACAAAAGAATCAAAGATAAAGAAAGAGTTCATCATACAGAGGAAGAACATAAAAGTATCTGAAAAACCTAATTAAGACGACCCCGGGAGAACTTCGATCTTCCGGTAGACTGCAATCCTAGCTCCGAGTCCTCGAGATGGAAGGGATGGCGTCACGATCTCTTTCCGACTCTTCGAACTCTAAACTCTCCTTCAGAACTCTCAGAGAATCCTTGACATTCTGATTGTGAAAAGTGTATTATGATTGGTATGAAAAGTATATTGATTTTGGGCCGCCGGTTAAGTATTTATACTTAACCCTAAACCGTCGGATTTTAACTAGGATTTTCGGCGAAAATATGAAGGAATTTTCGCCAAAAATTCCTTTGAAAATGTGGATGACCGCCGGTTGTTTCTTCTGTGATTTTCGGTCCAACACTTCTCGGCGAAAACTTAGTGTTTTCGCAAAAAATATCCTTCAGTTGACATCAGTGATTTTGTTCTTGCATTTTCGCCAAAAATACTAAGGGATTTTCGGCGAAAACTCCTTTGTAAACCGGGGCAGGAATTTGGTTGATTTGGTTGGCTCCTTGGATCGATTCCGGTGCGATTCGTGGAGGTTCCAACGCCTTAGACACGTCCTTGGCTACTTTATTTGACGGCAAAACCTGTGCTATCATAAAAACACTAGAAAACCATCAAATAGACTCGAAACGGGCCAAGGTAACACAAATGGCACGAGATAGGGCAATTGATTGAATATTCATCATTCTACCCTAAAAACCATGTCTTAAGCAAGGAAATGTCGCTTAAATGAGGCTGATAATCACGTCAAATTGAGTGTCATCAAAATACCCCACACTTAAGCTTTTGCTTGTCCTCAAGCAAACTGAATAGAAACGCTCATGTTCACAAATGATAAGATCGATTAAATTGGAGCTCAATCAAACACAATCAATTATTAGACAGATAGATCCTAGAACAAGAAACCTATCATGCATACAGATCAACCAAACCACCTGGTCTCACTAATAAACTGCACACGACAAGTAATCGTAACCAATTATGCACAAATTTGACCTGACCGACCAGACTCCTCACACAGGAAATATTTAGTAAATTGGGAACTCTCACTCTCTGTGTTTAAGGACGTGTTTCTGCTCTCGATCATTTTCTGTTACTGAATTCTGTCATAAGTTTGCAATTCGACCACATCTCCACTGTGACAACACGAGTAACCAGTCAAGAAGGACTTCCCTGCTAGGACTGTAACGAATTCTACACTACTTGGGTTTATGATGAGATGGATGATGGGAATGTATGATGATGGCTTTGGTGCGGTGTAGCTTTCGACTAACTTCCCTCGAATCTAATCTGTGGCTTCCTACCATCTAACCAGACACGGGTGGAATAGTGAACGCTCGTCCTAAGATACCCTCAAGCAACCTAGCACTTCTTATTTTCTTTTAACACATTTGTAGGGATAAGAACGTTTATTGAACTTAAAACTTTTTGGCTTTTCTGATTTTTTTCTTTCTCTTTTTTTTTCGAAACTTGCTTCTTTTTCTATTTTTTATTTTTTTTTCTTTTTTGTGCCGATTCTTTCTTTTAGTTGCTAGAGGGGTTTACACGTCTGAACATAATAGCTAAGACCACCTGTTTAATGGCTATAGGCAGGTTACCACAAACCGACTTCTCGGTAGGTCAATCTAGAACTACAACCACAGGGGATCAACGGGGATTGAAAGAATGGGAAATGGCTGTAATGTATTATCGAACTGAAAAAACAGGCCAAGCTCAAGGGTTTAAACCTAATGGATTTTATCGTTGGGTAGGCTATCTGGCTTAATAGCTGAATCTAGGTGCCTAATGATACTCGATTTGACGTGATTATCAGCCTCATTTAAGCGACATTTCCTTGCTATGGTTTTTAGGGTAGAATAACGAATATTCAATCAATTGCCCTATCTCGTGTCATTTGTGTTACTTTGGCCGGTTTCGGGTCTATTTGATGGTTTTCTATTGTTTTTATGTTAGCACAGGTTTTTACCGTCAAATAAAGTAGCCAAGGACGTGTCTAAAGCGTTGGAACCTCGAGGAATTGCACCGGAATTGATCCAAGGAGCCAATCAAGTCGAAACAATTCATGCCCGGTTTACAAAGGAATTTTTGCAGAAAATACCTCAGAATTTTCGGCGAAAATATCAGTACAAATCGACTGATGCTCATGAACAGAAGTTTAATGTTAAGTTTTCGACCGAAAAGTATTGGACCGAAATTTACAGAAGAAATCAACCGGCGGGCTCCCCATTTACACCAAGATTTTCGGCGAAAATACCCTAGTATTTTCGGCAAAAATATCAGGCAAAATCCGGCTGAATTAGGGTTAAGTATAAATACTTAACCGGCGGCCCAAAATCAGAGAGACATCATTATTCATATTTTCACAAATCAGACTTTTGAGAGTCAGCCGACTCTAGGGTCGATAGATAGAGTTTAGAGAGTTTGAAGATTCGTGGAGAGATCGTGACGCCATCCTTCCGCCTCGGAGAGCTCGGAGTTTAAAGTTGAAGATCCAGGAGATCGAAGCTTCGCCGGAGTCGTCAGAATAGAGGAATACTTCCCTCCTTCCAAAACAAATGCTTACAAGAACAGCATCTCAAGGTTCAGACAGAAAGAAGGAATGAGCTTATACGACGCTTGGAATGAATTCCAGGAACTCCTTTACAGCTGCCCTCATCATGGCTTCACTCAGAGGCAGCTAGCCGAGATATTTGCTTGGGGTACGAACGAAGAGTCATCTGAATGGGTTAACTCCTTAGCTGATGGAGATTACACCGCACTCGCACCGAAAGCTGCTCTTCTTCATTTTGCAAACTGCGCATCTAAGTCGAGAAGCTGGGAGAGACAGTTTGGAGCAACTAAGAGCCGACCAAGCCGTGAAGATCAGATCAAGATTGAAGTGCAGAAAGAAATGAAGAAGATTTTCGGTAACTGGTCTTCAGATGAAGTGAACTTTATTGATCAAGGCTTCACCAACAATCAAAGAGGCTACCCCGACTATCGTCAGTTCAGACAACCTCCTCAACAACAAGGAAGCTTCCAAGACCGCCCTCCTTACAACTTCGGTTTCAACCAGAGTCAGAATCAGTACTTGAGCGATAGTTATCAAGATCAACCTCAGAGATCTACATCAGGGAACACAGGGGATATCGAGGTAGACAAGAAACTCAACCTGATCATGGCAAGGCTCGATAACTATGAGGAGAAATTTAAGCTTCAAGCCGTCATAAATCAAGAACATGAAGCTCGAGGTCAACGAATGGAGAGCGTGATTAATAACATGTTTAGCTTGCTAACTAGTAGCCCCCTCCTTAATCAATTATCGGTTCAAGTCGACTCTACCATTAGGAAGGAGCACGTCAAGGCCGTCTCCACAAGAAGCGACAAGCAATCAGCTGATACTGTAGCTCCTGAACCGGCCATAATTCCTGATGCTATAGCCATTGACAAGCAAGAGATCAAGGAGGAGGATAGAGAAGAAGAAGAGGTGGTGACTGCCCCGCCTCCCCTGGCAAAGACGGCACCCGCGCCACCTCTCCCTCCATATCAACCTCGGATTCTGGTTCCTAAGGCTGCGGAATCAAAGGAGAAAGATCATGATACCCGGTACAGAAAGTGGTATGGATACTTGAAGAACACGAATATGAATACACCAGTTAGTGATGCTATCCAGGTGATACCGGAGGCTGACAAACTCGCAAAGGATCCTGCGAAGAACAAAAAGAAGGAAGAGTTGTCTTCCGTTTCCCTCGAGGAACAATGCTCTGTTATCCAGAGCCAGGCGACACCCATACCTCCCCAGCTAAGTGTCGAGATCCCGGTGTTTTTACTTTGCCTTGCACTATTAATGATGTGAAGATTGATCGTAGTGTAATTGATCTAGGTGCTTCTATTAATGTTATGCCTACCTGCCTGTTTGAGAAATTGAACCTAGGAGAGTTGAAACCAATTAGCATGCAATTAGTGTTTGCCGACAGATCTGTTAAACAGTTGTGGTCTTTTTACTATTCTGGCTGATTTTGTTGTTATGGATACCCGAGGGGAAGATGTCACTCTTCTCCTAGGCCGACCGTTTATGGCGACATCCGGCATTACCATTAATTTCCCGAATGGCTCGTTGACATTAAGGGTCGGCAAGGACACCATGACATTCCGCCTCAAGGACGGTATGCAAGTCCCAGTCAAAGAAGAGATGCATTGCTTATCTGTTGAAGCTGTGGAGTTGGCTTCGGTCAACTCCGTTACTAATGAAAAAGCTAGAGTTTCTTCAGAAATTTGCTTGCCAGGTGGTGGACAGGTACCTAATCTGAAGAATGAGCTGCCGGCACAAAAGCCGAGAAAGAAGGAGGATCCGACGGCATCTCCTCATGAATCGCCAAAAGTTAAAGATCTTGGCGAGATAAAGAAGGAGAATAAAGAGAAGACGAAGGCGGTTTGGAAGCCGATTGCTCAGCCCCCGTCTACCGAGCCACTGGAGAAGAGTGATCCTCTGAAGGACGATCCTTCAAAAGAACTGTTCGGGCCATTTGAAATCTCTCGTCATCTTCCCGAAGAACGAACCAAGTTAATTCATGCAAACGGGAAGAAGTTCACACTTGCCGGAGGATCCCTAAGGCCATATTTCATGAACTCCGACTCGGGCCTAAGAGAAATCCTGAGTTGGGATGTCTCTTGATCGCCGACCAGGTATCGTCCAGCTCAAGGACGTTAAGCAAGAGCGCTTCGTGGGAGGCAACCCAAGGTTGGAGTCCGTTTTGAATTTTTGAGTCAGTCTTTTCGTCGTTCGAGTTAGGTTCGGGGGAGCCAAAGTGTCAGTTTAATTTTCTTTCGTTTTGAATTGTTTTCGGTTGGGTTTTGAAAAAAAAGGGATTTTTAAATAAATTTTCGGCGAGAATTAAAATTACTCGCCGAAAACTTTGCCAAATTGCAAACAGTGAGCTCCTTTTTATTTTTGCCTGTTTTTCGAAGATGTTTTCGGCGAAAAACTTCTAAATTTTTCGCCGAAAACTTGTGTTGTTTTGAAAATCAGTTTCCTTTTTTCGGTCCAATTCTAACGCATACTTGATCGTCCAAATCGGAGCTCTGTAGCTCCGGTTATCCCCGAAACAAGTTTTTCACATTTTTGGCCAACTTCGTCGCTTTCCGTCCATTTTCTTGAGTCGTGTCTAAAAGGTTAGTTGTTGGGTTTTCAATTTCGAATCTTTTGACATGCTGATTATTGAATTTCGACGAGTTTAAATTCGGTCTACCTCGTTTTGTGTGCCTGCTGTTTCGGTGTGATTTTTTCTGAACTGCTTGAGCTTAGATCTTCTAGATTGCTCTAGGAGTGTCGTGCCGTGAATTTGAAAAAAAAAAAAGAGTCAGAATATTTTCAAAATTCCCCTAAACCTTCTTTGTTCGACTTTTATTCTGTGTGGATCCGAGACACTTGTCCCGGTATCCTTTTGATCTTTTTGTTGTTTTTGTTTTGTAGGAACTTGGGTAGCTACTCCGATTCGCTCTGAACTCTCCGTGCTCACCCCCTACACCGACCATCTCATTCTAGGTTCTTTGTATATCTCTACTCTAGTTTAGTCCTGTGAGGACACAGAACGATTTAAGTGTGGGGTAGGATGCTAGAGAACCTTGCATGAACTTGATTGCCCTTAATTGTGTATTGTGTGTTTCTCAGTGCCTTTCTAATTTCTCTACATTAGAATTGCTCAATTCTTGACTTTTGATGTTAAATTGACTTCAATTTTGAACAATGACGTCTAGACTGTTCCACTTAGAACCTGTAACCAACGTGTCAGAACCGATATTAAATGAGTCTAGGTCAGAACAGATCACGAATCACTCTTGTAGTTGAAATTTGAATCGATTAAACAGTTTTGCTTGTTAATCACAAAGCTCGATAACACCGTTCTAAGATGATAAATGCTAGCTTCTCCCATGTTTTTCACTCCATATTTGTTCACCTGTGATTGTGGCTTGAGATTAGACGAAAATCCAATTCGAAATCTGTGTAAAAAGTTATAACTAGCTAGGACCAAGTGGCTAAATTGTTGAATCAAGTAAACTTAGTTGTTCGAATTAATTGTTAAATTCTTTAAAGTGCTCAAAATAAAGTTAGGCAAGCCCGACACCTAAGTGAAGTGTTCGGGTTGAGCACTAGCATAAGCACAAATACTGTGAGCTAGGCAGGTCCAACACCTAAGTGAAGTGTTTGCTATCGAGCACTAGTATGCAGTAAATCAATGGAGAAAGTTGGAATCTTGAAAGAAATTGTTGTTTAAATCGGTCCTAGCTAGAACATGTAACATACAGATCTAGAAACGGATGAAGTCGAGTTGATAGCCACGTCACTTTTCGTACCTCCGCATCCATATCATAGCTAGAGCTTAAAGTCTTTTTTACTAGAATTGGTGTTATCGTAGTCGGTTAATCATGATTAATTGTTTTCCTAAGAAACGTGCTTTGTTAAAACTACTACTTGAAATGTGCAAAGATTAGTGAGATCGAAAATTTGTTTGGTTGATGTTCTTGCATGGGTAGGTCATTTTCTCTACGTGGAACAGTCTAAACCAAATCGTTAGAATTGAATCTCAGTTTAATCTCGTGTCATTTGTGAATTTCAGTGTGTTCTAGTTCAGTTTGCTTGAGGACAAGCAAAACCTTAAGTGTGGGGTATTTTGATGACACTCGATTTGACGTGATTATCAGCCTCATTTAAGCGACATTTCCTTACTTAAGACATGGTTTTTAGGGTAGAATACCGAATATTCAATCAATTGCCCTATCTCGTGCCATTTGTGTTACTTTGGCCTGTTTCGGGTCTATTTGATGGTTTTCTAGTGTTTTATGTTAGCACGGGTTTTTGCCGTCAAATAAAGTAGCCAAGGACGTGTCTAAAGCGTTGGAACCTCGAAGAATTGCACCGGAATCGATCCAAGGAGCCAATCAAGTCGAAACAATTCCTGCCCGGTTTACAAAGGAATTTTCGCCGAAAATACCTCAGCATTTTCGGCGAAAATATCAGTACAAATCGACTGATGCTCATGAACAGAAGTTTTCGGCGAAAATGTTAAGTTTTCGACCAAAAACTATTGGACCGAAATTTACAGAAGAAATCAACCGGCGAGCTCCCCATTTACACCAAGATTTTCGGCGAAAATATCAGGCAAAATCCGGCTGAATTAGGGTTAAGTATAAATACTTAACCGGCGGCCCAAAATTAGAGAGACATCATTATTCATATTTTCACAAATCAGACTTTTGAGAGTCAGCCGACTCTAGGGTCGATAGATAGAGTTTAGAGAGTTTGAAGATTCGTGGAGAGATCATGACGCCATCCTTCCGCCTCGGAGAGCTCGGAGCTTAAACTTGAAGATCCAGGAGATCGAAGCTTCGCCGGAGTCGTCAGAATTAGGTTTTTCAGTTCTTAACTATTCTTCCTCTGTATGATGATTTCCTTTGTTGCTTTTGATTCTGATGTTATCGTTATGAGTAACTGAACTCGTAGAGCTTAGATTAGATGAACCCTAAGTGACCCAGGGCTTTAAAGCGGTCACGGATCGGCGGTAATTAGATTCGAAGTTCAATCAATTTCTCTTTGCATGGTTGTTTTGTTCGTCATTGTTTATGTTTCTTTTCTGATTGATTGCCTAGATTAGGTTTGTGTTGAATTAGGGTTTGTCGCCAGACAGCTTCTCTGCTTTAAACATTAAAACTTGTCTTTCTTGATCACCTAGCTTAGATTCTTGTTAAGCTGAGGATAGAAGCGAATGCTCGCCTCACTTTAGAACATCAATTCAACCAGTTAACCTTATAATTGGAGTGTGCCTTTCGTAGGAACCGATTAGGGTTAATCCGCTTCAAGAGTAACTCATAAATCATTAGTAATTGCACCAGTTAAGTTAAGTCGTTGCGAGAGGCGACCGTACCCAGGCGACTAATTAATCTTGGTAGTTAGATAGGATAGAGCGAACGTTCGCCAGTCTTAAACCTAAGGGTAAGGAGTTATGGTGGTGTATAGAAATTGATTGAACGAGAATTGAAATCCGCTGATCTGTTGATTGCTGTTGCCTTGGTGAATGAAGGGGGATTTGAAATCTAAGCTTGTCTGTCGCCTGTTTAAACCAACCAATCATTCTGTCTTTTAATTTCATTTTAATTTTCCTGCATCTTAGTCTAGAAGTCGTGGAACTCACACCACGCACAACGTGTTTAAACTTGGATAAATTGCCAGCTTCTTTGAGTAGTCAATTAGAAGAAACCCTGTGGAATATGATCTACCCTAGCTTTCTAGCTCGGTAGTATTTGATCACTATTCTGCAGCTCATCAGTGCCCCTATCATTCTAGAACTCGTGTCATCGTGTGGTCTCGAGTAGGTCTCATGCAAATTCTAACTCATTCAAGCAAACAGAAAACCACTCAGAAAGAATTGAAATTGCAAGTTACGTGCAATGGATCAAAAGCTCACAGTTGGTTTGCTAGTCGGATTCGGTCATTTTCATGCAATCAAGGCTACAAACTACAAGTGTGATTTCAAAAATTCTGTTCTAACCAGGCAATTTAGCATCAAAGTAGACACGTTGGTTCTCAAGTTCTAGGTTAAGCAGTCTAAGCATCATTATGAAGGTTTGAACAACAACTTAACATCAAAGATCAAGAACTGAGCCATTCTAATGCTAGAGAGATTGGACAGGAATCACGAGGCACACAAAAACACAATCAAGGGCAATCAAGTTCATGCAAGGTTCTCTAGCATCCTACCCCACACTTAAATCGTACTGTGCCCTCACAGGACTAAATCTAGAGTTCAGAGTGAAGTAGAAGAACCTGGACCGAGATGGTTGGCGTAGGGGATGAGCACGGATCCTCGGAGCGGAGGGAATCTACCGAAGCGAAGCAAAGGGAATCTCCCTACTGCCTACAAAACAAAAACAAATGGAACATAAAAATGAAATCGGGACAAGTGCCCAAGATCCACACAGAAAAAAGTTGGATCGAAATCCGAAAAGAATAAATAAAAAGAAAGGACCAGAAAAGGAATACAACCCGATCACTGCTGGTCAGGTGGACCGGGAGGTGGAAAGTGGAGGAAATCGCCGAGCTGAAGTTGCCACGCCATCTGTGCCTCATACCGCTCGTCGGAGCGGTGCATATGTTGCTGCATAATAGTCCATCTCGCCTCTTGAGTGGCGTTGTCCTGGATGTGCCACTCCTGCAGTCGCTCATACAGCTCTCTAACATCCGCGGGGTGCGGGTGGTGGTGCGGGTGAGGCGTCTGATATAGCTCTGTAATGGGCGGCGACGACTGGCGTGCATACCCTGCCGGATGGTGTGGCGAGGGTATATGATCATGAAATTCCGGCTCGTTCTGAGGCTGAGACTCCTCAGAATCATCTTCTTCCTCCGACTCATCCTCGTCCTGGGGAGGAGGATCTGCAGCTACCTGGGGGCTGAGGTCCAGCTTGAGGTTGTACTCGACCGCCAAATCGCCTCCAACGGTGCGTACTCTGCGGCGTGTGATGTTCGGGCCATATTCGTGGCTGAGGCCGAAGGAGATGATGAGTCGGCCTACAAAGTTGCCTCCCAGGAGTGAGCGAGGTTGCCTTGACCTCTGAGTCTTCTTGCGGAGTAGTCGGGCAAGTACCCATCCGGGTTGAAGAGGGTAGCTCTCCCGGATGGCGCGAAGAAGAAGAAGCTCCTATCGGCTGATGTGGTGGCGGTCCTTCTCTGGAGCATACAAAAGAGAACGACGCCAAACCATGTGAATGAATCGATAGAGAGGGTGAGAGAGAGACTTAACTGAGTTATGCTTCGTGAGGGCATCGCCGGACACTCCAGTCATGTGGCTCCAGAGTGCATAGTACTCCTCCCCGTCGGCATCGTCGTCCTCCCAACCGAGGTAATGATCATTGTAGTGCTCGTAGGGGATGCCTAGATGAGCAGCAAACTCATCATAGGTGAGTGTCCTGTGCACCCCGCCCAGATAGAAGGAAACGACCTTCCTGTACTGCCTCCTCCGGTGCTCGTCCAGATCAAAAGTCGCCCAGAACTCCTGTAGAGCGACGTCGGGGAAGTCGGAAGCTATGGTGGTCAGCTCTAGGAGTCCAGCATGTACCAGGGCGTCGTGCACGTTCCGGTGGTAGTCCTCATCGTGATCGAAGAGGGACTCCATGGAAAGTGGGCGAACATCGGCACCAGGAACGTTCTCGAGCTTCTGGTAGCACTCGAAGTAGTATGGGGGCAGGCGAGCAACGGTGTGGTGGTACCCCACACGGCCAGGGAAAGCTGGGGGAGGTCCATGAATGGCAGGTGTGACGGGAGCGGGAGCTCGAGAGCTGGAGGCAGTGTCAAGTCTCTGCTTGGTCCTGCGCTCATTAGTTACGTTCCTAAGCAAGAAAAAAACAAACCAGATTAGTCAAACTAAAACCCTACCCCACACTTAGTCGAAAAACTCAATTTCACAAAGAAATGAGGAAAACCGAGTGGGGGTAAGCAAAGCAGATTAACCGGTAATCCCAAACAAATAAAATACACGCTTAGGACACAACCAGAATGGAATTATCACAATCAGAGTTCAGAAGTCAACACGACATTCAAAAAGTCAACATAATCGAACATTGAACCCTAATCATGGCAAGACTATCACAAAGCGGGAAATGACGGCATAATATGATCTCAGATGGCAAGCACAAGAATATGAACGGAGATGAGCATATAAGGCAGCCAACTGATCATAAACAGTTCATGGTCAAACCGACATTTCTCAAAAGTCAACATCACAAAGAATAGGTCTTATGCATAGCAACACATGATCAAACGATATGAAAATGAAGCACGATACTCCCTAAGCATACTAGATCAGTCCAACAAGTTCAGCTAACCTAGTTCACACGAAATCAGTCCACACGCAAATCGAGGCAAACTGAAAAGTCAACCCCGACGAAATTCAGCATTCCATATGTCAAAAGATTCGTAATGAAAAGTTCTACAACTTACCTTGAAGCCATGGATGCTAAAAGTGAACGGAGGACAAGAAATCGGTGAAAAATTGAAAATTTTAGGGTTTGGGTGAACTAGAGCTGTAGAGCTCCGATTCGGCTGTTCTAGGGCTCAAGATGATCGGAAATGGAAGGGGAAGGGAGCGGTGGTGGCGACGGCGGCGGTGGTCGGCAACGGGCGGCGGCGGCTTTATTTTCGGGAGAACAGGGGAAGGTTTTGCTTGGTTTCGAAAATGAAGAAGGAAGAGAGAGAGGGTGAATCCAGATTTTTAAAACGAAAAATTGGTTGATTTTCAAATGGATTTTCGGCGAAAATAAGTGCAAGTTTTCGCTGAAAATGTTAGTTAAAAAAAGTACTGCCGGTTTTCAAAAGAATTTTTGCCGAAAATGTTGAATAGTTTTCGCCGAAAATGTTAACAAAAAACGTCTAGAAAACTCAGTGGGATTTCAAAGAGAATTTTCACCAAAAACATGGGTGTATTTTCGCCGAAAATAATGAACTATACGATTGAAAATATTTTCGCAATCCCGGCAAACTTCAGAAAATCACAGTTAAATCCAAAAAAATCGGAAAAACCTCAAACGACTTGCAATTGACACTACGACACACAGACTACACACGAAAAATAAGAAATCAAACAAACTGACACTTTTGGCTCCCTCGAACAGACTCTAAAACACTAGGGTTGACACAAATGAAAAACTGACTCCAGCCGTGGGTTGCCTCCCACGAAGCGCTCTAGATTAACGTCCTTGAGCTGGATGATACCTGGACGGTATTAGGAGACATCCCAACTCAGGTTCTCCTTAATTTTAGCATCGGAGTTCATGAAGTAGAGCTTCGGGGTATCTCCGGTGAGCGTGAATTTCTTCCCGTTAGCGTGTGTAAGCTTGGTACGTCCGTCGGGAAGGTGCTCAGTGATCTTGAACGGACCAAAGAGCTCTGTCAAGGGATCATCTTTCACAAGGAAGACAGTGGGTGGAATGAGAACGATCGGCTCGTTCTTTTCTTTAACCTCCGGCTTGATATCACCAGGATCGGTGATAGTCAGTATTTCCTTAGGAGATGCTTTTGGCTTCTCCTTCCATACTTTTTCCGGCGCCGGTATCTCAAAACGAATTGGTGGTGCAGCTGGCTTGATAGGAGGTGGCGGCACAACTGGTCTCCAGACCATTTGAGTCTTCGTCTTCTTGTTCCTCCCCCGGGATCTACTAGGATCTTTTCTTGGTGGCTTAGAAGAGGCTTGCAGTTCCTTCTTCTTTGGCGGCTTCTGAGGAACAGTTTTTGGTTTCTGCCTGGTAATCTGTCCAGCACCTGCAAATGCAATTGATCTAGGGATACTAGAAGAGACATAGTAACGGAGTTGACAGGAGTCAACTCAACAGTTTCAACAGCTAAACAATGAAATTCTTCATTCTTAGGATTATATTTCATTCCGTCTTTAAGGCAGAATGTTATCGTTTCTTTACCAACCCTCAAAGTTAAAGACCCATTTGGAACGTTAATTTGCATTCCATTAGTAGCCATGAAAGGTCGTCCTATGAGAATGGTAGAATCTTCTTTACTAGTATCAATGATAACAAAGTCAGCTAAGAACGTGAAAGGACCACATTTAGTAACAACGTCTTTTATCTCTCCCCTAGGGGTTTTAAGTGATCTATCAGCAAAGACAAGTTGCATGCTAGGCGGTTCAAGTTCTCCTAGGTTCAATTTTTCATATAGACTCATAGGCATAACATTAACAGACGCGCCAAGATCAACCAAACAACGTTCTATCTTACATCACTAATGACAAGAGGTAGAGTGAAAGAACCAGGATCAGAACACTTAGCTGGATATGGAGATGAGGGTTTTGTGCTACGAGCATCAGGATATCCTTCTTTATTCCCCTTCATGCCAGTCTCGATCCTTGCATTTGGCAGCATAGCTCTTGTAAACGGAGGCTTCACATAGTACGGTGCAAGAGGAGGATCATCCTCCTTAGGCGCCACTTTCAGTGCTTATGTCTTCTCTGGAGTTTCAGCGATCCTGCGTAAAACAGAACAAGCGACAGCAGATAAGCTTGTAAACTTTTTAACAGATACCATCTTAGCTTATTCCTTTCTCGGGTTCGGCTATGTCTGGCTCGGAAGTTGGCCAAATGGTCGACCAGATGCTAGCATGCTCGAGATGTTGTTCACAGCCTGCTCAATTCTTTGACCGGCTGCTATCTGTTCTTGATTGAGAAGAGCTTGAGCTTTGAACTGACTGTCATGATCATCGAGTCTGGTGATGGTCTGACTAAGCTTCTTGTCCAGGTCACTGACGTTGTTCTCCTTCTGGTACTGCTGCCCTGGATAGGTGTTATTCAAATATTGATTCTGGCGATTGCCAGGAGCAGTTCCATAGTTACCCAGATTACGGTGTGGCGGCTGATAGACACCTCCCGGTGGATGGTTAGGTTTCTGATCCTGAGCTGGACCAGCTGGGCGGTTATTCTGGTTCTGGTTATGGTAGGCGCCATTATTGTAGGGAGGTCTGTCTTGATAGTTCCCTTGCTGCCTGAAGTTGCGGTAGCCAGCATAACCATTTTGATTGTTAACGAAGCCTTGTTGAACGAAGTTTACCTCTTCGGCGGACCAGACTTCTGTCTTACCAAAATTCTGGCATCGGCCTCCATTATGCGCACAAGCTCCACACCATTCGCAATCGGCAACATAGACAGAAGCTGTCGGCGGTTTTATTGGTGTAGAAGACTTCTTCAGATGCTTCTCTACTTCTGCCTTGATAGTAGCTTCGAGATCGAGCTTACTTCTTGATCATTCTGATTGTCGCTCCCAGTTCCTTGACTTGGAAGCACAGTTTGCAAAATGAAGAAGAGCAGCTTCAGGTGTAAGCGTAGTGCAATCCCCTTCAGCTAGAGAATTGACCCACTTGGCAGATTCTTCTCGAAGACCTCGAGCAAAGATTTCGGCTAACTGCCTCTGCTCGAATCTGTGATGAGACAGTTGTAGAGAAGTTCTTGGAATCGATTTCAAGTATCGTATAAGCTTTCGCCTTCTTTCTGGGAGAATCTGGCGATGTTGTCCTTGATGGCTGTTGTTCTGGCAGGAGGGAAGTATTCTTCAACGAAGTCCTGAGCCAGAGTATCCCAATCAGTGTAATATCCAGGTGGTTTGCCAGTGAGCCACCTTTTGGCTGCGCCTTTCAGAGAGAACGGGAAAGCTCTCAAGCAAAGAGTGTTCTTGTCGAGGTTTCCGTTCTTAAAAGTGCTGCAGAGATCAAGGAAATCCGCCAGATGTGTGCATTGATTGTCTAGTGGCCTGCCTTAAAACTGTAGATCCCAAGAGATCATAGTCAAGAATGGAATCTTGATCTCATAGTCAGGATCTCCTTCAATGCGCGGCACGGCAATGGCAGATCGAACGCTAGTCTCGTTCGGCTTGTTGTAATCCGCTAGACTCTTCTGTGCAGGCGGCGGTGGTGGATTTCCTCCTGGTGGTGGTAATTGATCAGTCATGGTAGGAGATGGAGGAGGTGAAAGTGAGTCGGTGTATGAAACGAATGAAGGTGACGGTAATGGTGAAGATGAGGAACTCTCCTTCAGTTCCTCGATCTTAATCAGAGTGAGGGATAGAGGTGGATTGGTTCTGCTTCTCCTTGGAATCTGTGATTGTCGAGGTGGAGCAGAACTGCTTGGTCTCTCTATACTTTTAGCCTTGTCGGTTTGAGAGCGAGGCCAAGGGCGGCGATGCATACACCTGTGAACAACCTACAAATAACAAAAACAACAAAAACCAGTGTAGAATCGAAGTGGGTGGAAAAGTGAAAGATGGAAAGTAGAAGAATAAATTGCTAGTTCTTCTTTCAACCAATCAAAAGAAGTCCCCGGCAACGGCGCCAATTTGATGAGCTGCAGAATAGCGGTCAATCAAATAACTACCAAGCTGTGAGGCTAGGGTAGATCGTATTCCACGGGCCTTCTAATGATTGACTACTCAAATAAGCTAGCAAATTACTCAAATTAAACACTTCATGCGTGGTGTGAGTTCCACGACTTCTAATTCTAAGAAATGCAGAGAAATTAAAAATTGAAACTAAAACAGATTGGAAATTAGGGTTGAAAACAAAGATGACAGACAAACTTAGACTTCGAATCCCCCTTCGTTCACCAGAGCATAGGCAATCAACAGATCAGCGGATTTCAATTCTCATTCAATAAGTTCTAAGACACCACCATAACTCCTAACCCTTAGGTTTAAGACCGGCGAACGTTCGCTCTATCCGTTCTAGCTACCAAGATTAATTAGCTGCCCAGGTACGGTCGCCTCTCGCAACGACTTAACTTAACTGGTGGAATTACTAACGATTCATGAGTTACTCTTGCAGTGGATTAACCCTAACCGGTTCCTACGAAAGGCACACTCTAATTATAAGGTTAATTGTTCAGTTTGATGTTTTAAAGTAAGGCGAGCGTTCGCTTCTATCCTTAGCTTAACCAAAAACTAATCTAGGTTATCAATCCAGACAAGAAACATAAACAACGAAGAACAAACCAAACATGAAAGAGAAATTGATTGAACTTTGAATCTAATCACCGCCGATCCGTGACCGCTTTAAAGCCCTGGGTCACTTAGGGTTCATCTAGTCTAAGCTCTAAGAGTTTAGCTACTCATGTTCATCACAAAAGAATCAAAGATAAAGATAGAGTTCATCATACAGAGGAAGAACAGAAAAGTATCTGAAAAACCTAATTAAGACGACTCCGGCAGAACTTCGATCTTCTGGTAGACTGCAATCCTAACTCCGAGTCCTCGATATGGAAGGGCTGGCGTCACGATCTCTTTCCGGCTCTTCGAACTCTAAACTCTCCTTCAGAACTCTCAGAGAATCCTTGAAATTCTGATTATGAAAAGTGTATTATGATTGGTATCAAAAGTATATTGATTTTGGGCCGTCGGTTAAGTATTTATACTTAACCTTAAACCGCCGGATTTTAACTAGGATTTTCGACGAAAATATGAAGGAATTTTCGCCGAAAATTCCTTTGCAATTGTGGATGACCGCCGGCTGTTTCTTCTGTGATTTTCGGTCCAACACTTCTCGGCGAAAACTTAGTGTTTTCGCCGAAAATATCCTTCAGTTGACATCAGTGATTTTGTTCTTGCATTAGTATTTTCGGCGAAAACTCCTTTGTAAATCAGGGCAGGAATTTGGTTGGCTTCCTTGGAAGATGCTCTCGGTTTCTCCTTCTTCACTGGCTTCTTTGCCGGTGGCTTGATAGGAATTGGTGGTGCAGCTGGCTCGGGAGAGGATGGCGGAGCAACTGGCCTCCAGACCATTTGAGTCTTCTTTTGATTCTTCCTCCGTAGCCTGCCAGGTTCTTTGCTTGGTGGTGATTGAGAAGAAGAGGCTTTCAGTTCCTTCTTCTTCGCTGGCTTTTGTGCAGCAGATCCAGTCTTCTGCTTGATGACCTGTTCAACACCTGTAACAACAGTTGATCTAGAAACACTGGAAGAGATATCAGTAATGGAGTTGACTGAGGTCAACTCCACAGTTTCAACAGCAAACAGTGAGGTTCTTCTTCTATAGGAGTGTATTTCATACCATCCTCAAGGCGGAATGTTATTGTATCCTTAGCAACCCTCAAAGTCAAAGAACCATTCGGGACATTGATTTGCATCCCGGTTTTTGCCATGAAGGGTCGACCTATGAGGATAGTAGAATCCTCCTCTCGAGTATCTATAACCACAAAATCAGCTAGGAAAGTGAAAGGACCACATTGAGTGACAACGTCTTTAATTTCTCCTCTAGGCATTTTGGTGCGAAAATTAATGTGCACTAAGTTTTACTCACTAAATCGCTCTAGCGAGATCGTTTTCCCTAGGGTCTTTCTGTTTCTATTACTCAACAATTGTGGAATAAGCAATTCGGGGTTTTGTCGTTGGGTTTATAATGGTTTATGAACTAATAACTAAGAAAAGCAATTTAAATCAATCAAAGCAGGTAAACAAGTTGGAGTTTCAAAGAATGACTGAGGCGTTTGTCCAGACTCGAATTCGCTCTAGCTCGATTAAGATGGATGATGCAATGCAATTTCGGTTTCAACAGACTTGATGACTCAACACTTCCTTTGGTAATCTCTACTCCATGGTCAGGACGCAGAGAAACTATCCTATCAAACCTACAAGTTCCTATGGTCAAGATAACTCACAAATTGTCAAGAATGCACGAAGAATGATGAAGTGTCACAAAGATATGCAAAGAGATTAGTTTCACCGGCCTTATGGTCAAGACACCGGCAAATCCTAACGACCTCCTAAACTCTAGAATGATTCACGTCCATGGTCAGAACCGCGAAATCAAAGATGAAGCAAGAACCCTAAGATATGGTCAATCACAGGCTCGTAGAGCTTCAAATTAGGGTTAAGGAGAAATCGCATCAAATGTCTGAATAAACCTCAATTAACATAAACGGATTAAAAACCCGACATCAGCCATGCAAAATCTAACTAGAGTTTCATCTAATCTGAACAAACTAAAGAGTTAGCTAGACATAGCGGAAGAAGAAATCAGAGAAACAAGAGAAAAGAAAGCTGGAAAAGAAGACATCTTACTCCGAGAAATCCTAATCCTGACAACTCAAGAAATCTACCGAGCTAATCCTTGCTTCTTCTCTCCCAATTGCGTCTTCAAAGCCCCGTCTTCTCCTCCAAGAGTGTCTGGTTCGTCGGGGAAGAAGAGAAAAAAATTGAAGTAAAAAGTCTCTCCCTAAAACTCCTCGAAATTGGGTTAAAAATCCAATTTCCGTCGAAACTGCTGAAAATAGCCAAAAGTGCGCCTGGAAGGGTTGAAAAGTGCGCTGGCGCACTTTTCCCTTCAAAAGGCGCACTTTTCCTCCTGAAATAAAATTCTGCCGAACACATTTGCAAAAGTGCGCCTGGCGGTAGAAAAGTGTGTTTGGTCTCAAAATGCGCACTTTTGGGGCTGACTCTAGCTCCAAACTTCTTTCGGTATTTCCCGCCTCATTTGTACTCCGAATTGATCCCCGTCTGAATCGTCGAGCTCGTAGAAAGGTCCTCAACCTGAAATATCATCAAAATAACTCGAAAACACATCAAATGACCCAAAAGAGGGCCAACGGGAATAAAACACATTTTACATAAAAACCATTCAAAATCATCACGATTCGGAGTCAGACAAGGAAAATGTCGTTCAAATGTGGCGTGATGAACGCGATAAATCTAACGTCATCAAATCACCCCACACTTAAACTTTTGTTTGTCCCCAAACCAATAAATTTTTTGAATCTCGCTCAAATTCACAAATGACAAGATCAACTAAATCGAAGTTCAAGCTCTGACAATTTAACCTAAACGGTTCCATCTAGAAAACGCAACCCACACATGAAATAAAATCAACCAAACAAATCCAAGTCTCACAATTCTCTACACACAACAAGTAACAATCACCAATCATGCACGATTCCGACCTAACCGACTAGACTTCCTTACATAGAAAATATTTAGTAATAGGGAACTCTCACACTCTGTGTTTAGGGACGTGTTTGTGCTCTCAATCACTTTCTCAACCGAATTATGTCATAGGTTTGCATTTCGACCACAATCTCCACCACTGTGACAACACAAGAAACTAGTCTAGAGGACTTTGCAAAGGACTGTAACGATCCTATAGTACGAGGGCTTATGATGAATGGATGAAGGGATAAATGATGATGAAATGTATGGTGCTGTGCAGCAATCGACTAACCTCCCTCGAATCAAAATCTATGGATTCCTACCGTCTAACCAGATACGGGTGGAATAATGTACGCTCGTCCTATGATGCCCTCAAGCAACTTAGCACTTTTTCTGATAATTAGCTGGACTTTTATTGCTCAAAAAAACAACATAAGCAAAGATGCTTATGTCTATACAAACAGACAACAACCAAATCGCATAAGCAAAGTGCTTAATGCGTAACAAAAAAAATCAACAACCAACTACAATTACACTCTCTAGCAACAACAACTACAAAGAGCTTAACTGCTACATAAAACTTCAACTGCAACAACAATCTCCAGCTGCATAAAAGCACAGCTAATTACACCCTGCAGATCCCTGCAATTTTATCTTATGCGTCCACATAATCCCCAATTCCAAACGAATAATTCACAGCAGATCTTCGGCTCTTGTCTCCTTATTTCCATAAGCACGGCAACAACGCTCCTTCCACAGATTAGATACAACAGTCCTCCAATGAATGAACTTTTCTGAGACGAGAAATTCTGTCACTCGTTCGTACCAAGCTCTTGGAGCTTGTTTAAGACCATACAAAGCCTTCTTTAGCCGAAAAAACGTGGGATGGAAGAGAGAATTTTTCAAAACAGGGAGGCTGTTTAACAAACACTTCTTCTTTAATGTGTCCGTTGAGAAAAGCACTTTTCACATCCATCTGATGAAGCGTGAAGCCCTTGAAGCAAGCAAATGCACAAAGGATTCGAATTGCTTCAATACGAGCAACTGGGGTAAAAGTCTCATCGAAGTCAATTCCTTCCTCTTGATTGTATCCTTGGGCAACTAAACGTGCTTTGTTTCTAGTAACAGTTCCATCTTCATTGGTTTTGTTATGAAACACCCATTTAGTTCCTATGACACTTTTGTTTGGAGGAAGAGGAACAAGTTCCCAAACATCACACCTTTCAAATTGCAGAAGTTCCTCCTGCATGGCTTTGATCCAGAATTCATCATTAAGAGCATCCTTAACATGTTTTGGTTCAATTGTTGACAAGAAAGCTTGATTTGCAAAATCAAGGTGTTTGTTTGAACGTGTGACCAAACGATCTTCAGGATTTCCGATGATTTGAGAAGGAAGATGACGTTTAAGAATGTGAGGCGGAGCAAGGAAGAGGAGGTTCAGCTTGGTTTGGGGAAGAAGGAAGAGGAGGTTGAGATTTTTCTGAGAGAGGGTTTTGGGGTAGAGAAGGAATGACGACTGATGGTTCATCATCATCCGACTGAGGTGAGGGAGCAGAAGAAGTTTCCTCATCAAAAACGACATTTATGGATTCTTCAACCTTTCTAGAGTTGAGATTGAAAACGCGAAAGGCTTTACTATGAGTTGAATAACCCAGAAGAATGGCTGGAGAAGACCTAGGATCAAATTTTCCTAAGGTGTCCTTTGTGTTGAGCACAAAGCACTTACATCCAAATGGATGAAAATAGGACAACTTAGGCTTCCTTAGCTTGATCATTTCGTAGGGTGTTTGGAGAAATCCTTCTGAATCAATGTTCTGTTTAGAACATAACAAGCAGTGGCAACAGCTTCTGCCCAGAAGTGTTTGGGAGTGTCATGATCAGCAAGCATTGTTCGAGAGAGATCAAGAAGTGCTCAATTCTTTCTCTCAACAATTCCATTTTGATGAGGAGTCCTGGGAGCTGAGAATTCATGGCGAATGCCCATGAAGGTACAGACTTGGTCAAAAGCGTGTGATTCAAATTCTCCACCATGATCACTCCTGATGATCTTAACTTTTAGACCAATTTGGTTTTCTTCCTCGGAGATCAGCTTTTGAAGAGAAGAAAGAGCTTCATTCTTATGAACAAGGAATTTAACCCATGTGAACCGACTAAAGTCATCGACAACAACCAAGGTATAGAATTTTCCACTAATACTCATGATGTTACAAGGGCCAAATAGATCAATGTGAAGCAGCTCAAGAGGTTTAGAAGTTGAAGAAATTGTCTTTGTTTTGAAGAAAAAACGAGTCTGTTTTCCTAGAGAGCAGGCATGACAAAAGAATTCCTTAGTTTCTTTGAGCTTTGGAAGCCCTCTAACAAGATCAAGTTTGGACAGTTTTGCAATTCTGCTAAGACTTGCATGACCTAGTCTTCTGTGCCACAAGAATTTAAGATTTCTCTCAATTGCAGAAAAACATTTTTCTCTGAATGCTTCTGAGTTTAGAAGATTCATTGAGTAGATGTTTTCTTTCCTACTTCCTACAAACAAGAGTTTGTTTGTATCAGAAGTTTCTACAAAGCGGAAATTAGACTCAAAGGAGACTCTGTTTCCAGAGTCACAGAGCTGACTGATAGAAAGAAGATTATGTTTTAAGAAATCAACAAGAAGAACATTAGAGAAAACGGGATTAGGTGAAGAGCCAATGGAACCATGACCAAGAATTCTTTCGAAACTATTATCACCAAACACAACTTTACCTCCCTTTTTCAAGGTAAGTGAGCTGAAGAGTTTAGAATTTCCTGTCATGTGATGAGAGCATCCACTGTCCATATGCCACTCATTGTCTGTCTGAGCTATTTTCATCTTCTGATCCTGAGTTATCTCAGACATGGGCAGAGGTTAGATGTTTTGGTACCCAGATTTGCTTGGGTACCTTGCTAATTTGAGTGACATAAGAGAGTTTAGAAGATGGGTTGAAATTTTGATTGGGAAACTCTTGTTTTCCACAAAATGAGCATTTAAATTCATTTAATCTCAGATGAAGTAAGAAATTCCAATTCTCAAGGAGCGCAACTTCTCTTTTAAGCTTTGCATTGTCGAACTCCAGTTTATCATTTGAAAGATTAAAGTTTCTTGGAAATGGACCTAAGATTCCAGGTTCAAAGGATATGGGAGGGATAAAAGATGTAGAGGATCTAGTTTTAACAATGATAGTAGGTCTCGGTGGATTTTCCGGAATCTGTGTTATTTTAGCCTGGTGGTTACATACAAGTTTGTTGTTTTCAGACCTCAAAGTTTTATTTTTATCTTTCAAAAGACGATTTTTAGATTTGAGATCAGTAACAAGACTTTCAAGGCTAAAAAACGCATCTATCAATTCAGTCTTAGAAATTGATTCAATATCATCAAAAGAGCATGTACTCACATGGCCATCATCAGAATCTTCATGATCAGTTATTGCCATGAAAGCTTGATTCTTAGAGCTTGTATCATCTTCACTGTCAGAATCAGACTCACTCCAAGATGCCTTCAAATCTTTTCCTCTTGACCCTTTGATCAAACGACACTCTGGCCTTATGTGCCTGTTTTTCCACACTTATAACATGTAACATTGTTATCATCATAAACTCTATCATCATCTCGTTTAGATTTTGATAAATCCCTGTTATTTCTGCCATGTTTGAACCGATCAGAAGATCTGGACTGACTGTTTTCTCTTCCATTTTCTTTCTTGTATCTAATTAATCTACGAAGTTTACTGCTCATTAAAGCAATCTCTTTTTCAATATTCTCAGGTTCATCTTCTTCCCCTGAGCTTTCTTCAAATTTTTGTTTCGCTTTAAAAGCAATATTCTTCTTAGCTTTCTCTTTTTCCTCAAGTTCAACCTTCTTATCTGACATGTCGTTTTGTTTTAAAACAAGTTCATAGATTAACAGAGATCCCATGAGATCCTCAAGAGTAAGAGTATTAAGATTTTTAGCTTCCTCGATTGCAGTTCTTTTAGTCATCCATTCTCTAGGTAGTGATCTAAGGACTTTTCTAACAAGATCAGATCTTTCAATACTTCTCCCTAGAGTAGACAGGATAATCAAATTGAATCTACCATACATTTCAGAAATTGTTTCACCAGGATTCATTTTGAACATTTCATATTCATGTACAAATAGATCAATTTTTGTGTCCTTAACAGAAGAATTTCCTTCATGTGTTGCTTCCAAGATACTCCATATTTCATGAGCAGTTTTACAAACACATATTCTATTATATTCTTCATCACATAACGCACAGTAAAGAACGTTCATTGCCTTAGCATTCAGTTGAACCTTAGTTTTAACTTCTTCAGAAAGATTATCAAGATTTGCAGAAGGTCTGTAAGTTTTAGATCTTACCATTTGCCAGACTGAGATGTCTAAGCTCATAAAGAATACCTCCATCTTGCTTTTCCATAATTGGTATCCAGTTCCATCAAACCATGGTGGTCTTGTAATAGAATGTCCTTCCACATTTGGTGGTTTGCTGCTTCCAGTACCTGTGTTCATTCTTTCAAGTGGATCAATCTGTGGCAGACGTCAAGTGATGAACGTGTCGTTGTGCGTGCGTTCAATCAAATAACTAACAAAGCTAACAAGCTAGGGTAGATCGTATTCCACGGGTCTTCTATGATTGACTACTCAAATAAGCAAGCAAAATATTCGGGTTTAAGCACTTCGTGCGTGGTGTGAGTTCCACGACTTCTACTTCTAAGAAATGCAGAGAAATTTATAAAAATTTAAACTAAAGCAGATTGGAAATTAGGGTTGAAAACAGAGATGACAGACGAACTTAGACTTTGAATCCCCCTTCGTTCCCCAGAGCATTGGCAATCAACAGATCAGCGGATTTCGATTCTCATTCAATCAATTCTAAGACACCACCATAACTCCTTACCCTTAGGTCTAAGACCGGCGAACGTTCGCTCTATCCGTTCTAGCTACCAAGATTAATTAGTCACCCGGGTACGGTCGCCTCTCGCAACGACTTAACTTAACTGGTGAGATTACTAACGATTTATGAGTTACTCTTGCAGTGGATTAACCCTAACCGGTTCCTACGAAAGGCACGCTCCAATTATAAGGTTAATTGTTCAATTTCATGTTCTAAAGTAAGGCGAGCGTTCGCTTCTATCCTTAGCTTAACAAGAATCTAATCTAGGTGATCAATCCAGACAAGAAACATGAACGATGAAGAACAAACCAAACATTAAAGAGAAACTGATTGAACTTTGAATCTAATCACCGCCGATCCGTGACCGCTTTAAAGCCCTGGGTCACTTAGGGTTCATCTAGTCTAAGCTCTAGGAGTTTAGCTACGCATATTCATTACAAAAGAATCAAAGACAATGAAAGAGTTCATCAAACAAAGGAAGAACATAAAAGAATCTGAAAAACCTAATTAAGATGACTCCGGCAGAACTTCGATCTTCCGGTAGACTGCAATCCTAGCTCCGAGTCTTCGAGATGGAAGGGATGGCGTCACGATCTCTTTTCGGCTCTTCGAACTCTAACTCCTTGCTACAGAACTTGAGAGGATTCTCTAAATTCTGATGTATTGTGTATTATTAGGTATATTGCTTTTATTGGGCCGCCGGTTAAGTATTTATACTTAACCCCAATTCAGCCGGATTTTAACTGGTATTTTCGCCGAAAATATTGAGGAATTTTCGGCGAAAATTCCTTTGTAATTGGAAGGTCTGCCGGCTGATTTCTCCTGTAAATTTCGGTCCCTAGTTCTTGGTCGAAAATTTCATGTTTTCGGCAAAAACTTCTGTTGATGAGCATCGCCGATTTGTGCTGATATTTTCACCGAAAATACTGAAGGATTTTCGGCGAAAATTCCTTTGTAAATCGGGGCAGGAATTGTTTTGACTTGATTGGCTCCTTAGATCGATTCCGGTGCAATTCCTCGAGGTTCCAACGCCTTAGACACGTCCGTGGCTACTTATTTGACGGCAAAAACCTGTGCTAACATAAAAACACTAGAAAACCATCAAATAGACCCGAAACGGGCCAAGGTAACACAAATGGCACGAGATAGGGCAATCGATTGAATATTCGCTATTCTACCTAAAAACCATGTCTTAAGCAAGGAAAGGTCGCTTAAATGAGGCTGATAATCACGTCAAATCGAGTGTCACCAAAATACCCCACAGTTAAGCTTTTGCTTGTCCTCAAGCAAACTGAATAGAAACGCTCATGTCAAACACAATGATAAGAAACTGAATAGATCCTAGAACAAGAAACCTAACACAATGAATTAGAAACTGAATAGAAACTGAATAGATGATAAGATCGTTTAAATTGGAGCTCAATCAAACACAATGAATTATTAGACCGATAGATCCTAGAACAAGAAACCTAACATGCATACAGATCAGCCAAACTACCTGGTCTCACTAATAATCTGCACATGACAAGTAGTAGCAACCAATTATGCACGAATTTGACCTGACCGGCCAGACTCCTCAAACAGGAAATATTTAGTACAATGGGAACTCTCACTCTCTGTGTTTAAGGACGTGTTTCTGCTCTCAATCATTTTCTGTTACTGAATCCTGTCATAAGTTTTCATTTCGACCACATCTCCACCACTGTGATAACACGAGTATCTAGTCAAGAAGGACTTCCCTGCTAGGACCGTAATGAATTCTACACTACTTGGGTTTATGATGTGATGGATGATGGGGATGTACGATGATGGCTTTGTGCGGTGTAGCTTTCGACTAACTTCCTCGAATCTAGCCTATGGCTTCCTACCGTCTAACCAGACACGGGTGGAATAATGAACGCTCGTCCTATGCTACCCTCAAGCAACCTAGCACTTTTTACTTTTTTTTTTACACACTTTTTCTGACTTTTCTTTTGACTTCGTTCTTCCATTTGTAGGGAGAAGAACGTTTTATTGAACTAAAACTTTGAAACTTTTTCTGCTTTTTCTTCTTTATCATTTTTTTCGAAACTTGCTTCTTTTTCTTCTTCTTTTCTTACTTAATTTTTTTTCTTTTGTGCCGATTTTTCTTTTAGTTGCTAGAGGGGTTTACACGTCTGGACATAATAGCTAAGACCACCTGTTTAATGGCTACAGGCAGGTTACCACAAACCGACTTCCGGTAGGTCAATCTAGAACTACAACCACAGGGTATCAACGGGGAAAGAAAGAATGGGAAAATGGCTGTAATGTATATTGAACCGAAAGAACAGACCAAGCTCAAGGGTCTACATCTAATGGATTTTATCGTTAGGTAGGCTATATGGCTTAGTAGCTGAATCTAGGTGCCCCTATCATTCTAGAACTCGTGTCATCGTGTGGTCTCGAGTAGGTCTCATGCAAATTCTAACTCATTCAAGCAAACAGAAAACCACTCAGAAAGAATTAAAATTGCAAGTTCCGTGCAATGGATCAAAAGCTCACAGTTGGTTTGCTAGTCGAATTTGGTCATTTTCATGCAATCAAGGCTACAAACTACAAGTGTGATTTTAAAAATTTTGTTCTGACCAGGCAATTTAGCATCAAAGCATACAGGTTGGTTCTCAAGTTCTAAGTTAAGCAGTCTAAGGATCATTATGAAAGTTTGAACAACAACTTAACATCAAATAATCAAGAACTGAGCCATTCTAATGCTAGAGAGACTGGAATGGAATCACGAGGCACACAGAAAACATAATCAAGGGCAATCAAGTTCATGCAAGGTTCTCTAGCATCCTACCCCACACTTAAATCGGACTGTGTCCTCACAGGACTAATTCTAGAGTTCAGAGTGAAGTAGAAGAATCTAGACCGAGATGGTTGGCGTAGGGGATGAGCACGGGTCCTCGGAGCGGAGGGAATCTACCCAAGCGAAGCAAAGGGAATCTCCCTACTGCCTACAAAACAAAAACAAATGAAACATAAAAAGGAAACCGGGACAAGTGTCCCGGATCCACACAGAAAAAAATTGGATCGAAATCCGAAAAGAATAAATAAAAAGAAAGGACAAAGAAAAGGACACCACCTGATCATGGCTGGTCAGGGGCGCCGGGGGGTGGGAAGTGGAGGTACTCGCCGAGCAGATGTTGCCACTCCATCTGTGCCTCGTACCGCCTATTAGCGCGGTGCATATGCTGCTGCATAGTAGTCCATCTCGCCTCTTGAGTGGCGTTGTCGGTGATGCGCCACTCCTACAGTCACTCATACAGCTTGCCAATGTCCGCTGGGTGCGGTCGGTGGTGAGGGTGAGGTGCCTGGTATGGATCAGGGATGACCGGCGGCGGCTGGTGCTCATACCCTGCCTGATGATATGGCGAGGGTATATGGTCATGAAACTCTGGTTGCGGCTGCGGCTGCTGCTCAGTATCATCTTCTTCTCCCGACTCGTCCTCGTCTTCGAGAGGAGGATCCACTGGCACCAGGGGACTGACGTCCAGATAAATGTTGTACTCGACCGCCAAGTCTCCTCCAACGTTGCGTACTCTGCGGCGTGGGATGTTCGGGCCATATTCATTGTTGAGGCCGAAGGAAATGATGAGCCGACCTACAAAGTTGCCTCCCAGGAGTGCGCGGGGACGACCGGACCTCTGAGTCTTCTTGCGGAGTAGGCGAGCAAGCACCCTTCCGGGATGAAGAGGATATCTCTCCCGGATGGTGCGAAGAAGAAGTAGCTCGTCCTTGCTAATATGGTGGCGGTCCTTGTCTGGAGCATATAAAAGCGATCTACGCCAAACCATATGAATATATTTAAAGAAAGGGTGAGAGAGCGACTTAACTGAGTTATGGTCCCCGAGGCGATCGACGGACACTCCAGTCATGTGACTCCAGAGCGCATGGTACTCCTCCTCGTCATCGTCATCCCCCCAGCCGAAGTGATGACCGTGGTAATGCTCGTAGGGGATGCCTAGATGAGCAGCAAACTCATCATATGTGAGCTCCCTGTGCACCCTGCCTAGATAGAAGGTGACAACCTTCCTGTGCTGCCTCCTCTTATGCTCATCCAGCTCGAATGTCGCCCAGAACTCCTGGAGAGCGACGTCTGGGAAGTCGGCGGTGAGCGTGGTGAGCTCCAGCAGGCTGGAATGAGTTAGTGCATCGAGCACGTTCCGGTACCAGTCGTCATCGTGCTCTGAGAGCGACTCCATGGAGAGAGGGTGCACATCAGCTCCACGGGTGTGCTCGAACCGCTGGTAGCGCTCGAAAGTAGTGCTGAGGAAGGCGAGCAACGGTGCGGTGATATCCAGCACGGCCAGGGAAAGCTGGTGGAGGTCCCTGAACGGCGGGTGTGACGGGAGCGGGGGCTCCGGAGCTCGAGGCACCATCAAGTCGTGCCTTGGTCCTGCGCTCAAAAGTGGCGTTCCTAAACATGAAAACAAACCCGGTTAGTCAAACTAAAACCTTACCCCACACTTAGTCGAAAAACTCAATTTCACTAAGAAATGAGGAAAACCGAGTGGGGGTAAGCAAAGCAGATTAACCGGTAATCACGAGCAATAAAATACATGCTTAGGACAGCCAGAATGGAATTAGCACAATCAGAGATCAGAAGTAAAACCGACATTTCAAAAAGTCAACATTATAGAACATTGAACCCTAATCATGGCAAGACTATCACAAAGCGGGAAATGACGGTATACTATGATCTCAGATGGCAAACGCAATAATCTGAACGAGAATGAACACATAGGGCAGCCAAATGATAAAAAACAGTTCATGGTCAAACCGACATTTCTTAAAAGTCAACATCACAAAGAATAGGACTTAGGCATAGCAATACATGATCAAACGAAATAACAATTAAGCACGATACTCCCTAAGCATGCTAGAACAGTTCAACAAGTTCAGCTAACCTAGTTCACACGAAATCAGTCGGCACGCAAATCGAGGTAAACCAAAGTCAACCCCAACGAAATTCAGCATCCAATATGTCAAAAGATTCGCAATGAAAGGTTCTACAACTTACCTTGAAGCCATGGATGCTAAAAACGAACGGTTTGGGAGGAATGGGGTGAAAATGAAGATTTTTTAGGGTTTGGGTGAACTAGAGCTGTAGAGCTCCGATTCAGCTGTTCTAAGGCTTGGTGTGATCGGAAAAGGGAGGGGAAGGGTGCGGCGGTGGCGGCGACAGCGGCGGCGGTCGGCTTTGGTCGGCGGGGTTGGGCGAAAACACGAAGGCGAGGGTAGGCTTGTTTTTTTTTCGGGTTTGTGTCAAAAATGAAGTGAGAGAGAGAAGGAGGATAAGACTGGATTTTAAGTGAAAAATTGGGCGATTTTCAAAGGAATTTTTGGCGAAAATAAGTGCAAGTTTTCGCCAAAAATTTTAGTTAAAAAGGACTGCCGGTTTTCAAAAGAAATTTTTGCCAAAAATAGTAGTGCTTTTTCGCCAAAAATGTGAAACAGGAACATTTGGAAAACTCTGTGGGATTTCAAAGAGAATTTTCGCCGAAAATATGGGTTATTTTCGTCGAAAATATTGAACTCTACGATTGAAAATATTTTCGCAATCCCTACAGACTTCAGAAAATCACAGTTAAATCCACAAAAATCGGAAAGACCTCAAACGACTTGAAACTGACACTATGACACACAGACTACACACGAAAAATATGAAATCAAACAAAATGACACTTTTGGCTCCCCCGAACCGACTCTAAAATACTAAGGTTGACACAAATGAAAAACGGACTCCAGCCGTGGGTTGCCTCCCACGAAGCGCTCTTTTATTAACGTCCTTGAGCTGGACGATACCTGGACGGTGTTAGGAGACATCCCAACTCAGATTCTGCTTAATGCTAGCATCGAAGTTCATAAGGTAGAGCTTCGGGGCTTCTCCGGTGAGCATGAATTTCTTCCCATTTGCGTGTAAGAGCTTTGTACGTCCGTCGGGAAGGTGGTCAGTAATCTTGAATGGCCCGAACAGTTCTATTGAAGGATCATCTTCTACAAGGAAGACAGTGGACGAAATGAAAATGTTCGGCTTCTTCTTTTCTTTAACCTCCGGCTTGATATCACCAGGATCGGTGATCGTCAGTATTTCCTTAGGAGATGTTTTAGGCTTCTCCTTCCATACTTGTTCCAGCGCCGGTAGCTTGGAACGAATTGGTGGTGCAGCTGGCTCGGTAGACGGTGGCGGCACAACTGGTCTCCAGACCATGTGAGTCTTCATCTTCATATTCTTTCCCCGAGGTCTGCTAGGTTTTGTGCTCGGTGGCTTAGAAGAGGCTTTCAGTTCCTTCTTCTTTGGCGGCTTTTGAGGGACAGGTTTTTGTTTCTGCTTGATAACCTGTCCAGCACCTGCAATAGCAATTGATCTAGGCACACTAGAAGAGACATCAGTAACGGAGTTGGCCGGAGTCAACTCCACAGTTTCAACAGCTAAACAATGAAATTCTTCATTCTTAGGATTATATTTCATTCCGTCTTTAAGGCGGAACGTGACAGTTTCTTGACCAACTCTCAAAGTTAAAGAACCATTTGGAACGTTAATTTGCATTCCAGTGGTAGCCATGAAAGGTCGTCCTATAAGAATGGTAGAATCATCCTTACTAGTGTCAATGATAACAAAGTCAGCTAAGAACGTGAAAGGACCACATTTAGTAACAACGTCTTTGGTTTCTCCCCTAGGAGTTTTAAGTGATCTATCAGCAAAGATAAGTTGCATACTAGGCGGTTCAAGTTCTCCTAAGTTCAATTTTTCATATAGACTCATAGGCATCACATTAACAGACGCGCCAAGATCAACCAAACAATGTTCTATCTCAACATCATTAATGACAAGAGGTAGAGTAAAGAACCAGGATCAGAGCACTTAGCTGGATATGGAGAGGACGGTTTCTTAATACGAGCATCAGGATATCCTTCTTTATTCCCCTTCATGCCAGTCTCGATCCTTGCATTTGGCAGCAATGCTCTTGGAAAAGGAGGCTTCACGACGTACGGTACAAGAGGAGGATCTTCTTCCTTAGGCGCCAATTCCAGTGCTTCCTTCTCCTCTGGAGATTTAGCGATCCTGCGTAAAACAGCACAAGCATCAGCAATTAAACTTGGAAAATTTCTAACAGATACCATCTTGGCTTGCTCCTTTCTCGGATTCGGTTCTGTCTGGCTCGGAAGTTGGCCAAATGGTCGACCAGATGCTAGCATGCTCGAGATGTTATTCACAGCTTGCTCTATTCTTTGACCGGCTGTTATCTGTTCCTGATTGAGAAGAGCTTAAGCTTTAAATTGACTGTCATGATCATCGAGTCTGGTGATGATCTGACTAAGCTTCTTATCCAGGTCACTGACATTGTTCTCCTTCTGGTACTGCTGTCCTAGATAGGTGTTATTCAAGTATTGATTCTGGCGATTACCAGGAGCAGTTCCATAGTTACCCGGATTGCGATGCAGCGGCTGGTAGACACCTGCCGGCAGATGGTTAGGCTTCTGATCCTGAGCTGGACCAGCCGGGTGGTTATTCTGGTTCTGGTTATGGACGGCGTCAGCATTGTAGGGAGGTTTGTCTTGATAGTTCCCTTGCTGCCTGAAGTTGCGGTATCCAGCATAACCATTCTGATTATTAACGAAGCCTTGTTGGACAAAGTTTACCTCTTCAGCGGACCAGACTTATGTCTTACCAAAATTCTGGCAACGGCCTCCGTTATGTGCGCAAGCTCCACACCACTCGCAATCGACAACATAGACGGAAGCTGCCGGCGGTTTGGCTAGTGTGGTAGACTTCTTCAAATGCTTCTCTACTTCTGCCTTGATAGTTGCTTCAAGATCGAGCTTGCTCCTTGATCCTTCAGATTGTCGTTCCCAGTTCCTTGACTTGGAAGCACAGTTTTCGAAGTGAAGAAGAGCAGCTTCAGGTGTGAGCGTAGTGCAATCCCCTTCAGCTAGAGGATTGACCCACTTGGTAGATTCTTCTCGAAGACCTCGAGCAAAGATTTCAGCTAACTGCCTTTGCTCGAATCCATGATGAGGGCAGTTGTAGAGGAGTTCTTGGAATCGATTCCAAGTATCATATAAGCTTTCTCCTTCTTTCTGGGAGAATCTGGCAATGCTGTCCTTGATGGCTGTTGTTCTGGCAGGAGGAAAGTATTCTTCAACGAAGTCCTGAGCCAGAGTATCCCAACTAGTGTAATATCCAGGTGGTTTGCCAGTAAGCCACCTTTTAGTGGCGCCTTTTAGAGAGAACGGGAAAGCTCTCAAACAAAGAGTATTCTTGTCGAGGTTTCCGTTCTTGAAAGTGCTGCAGAGATCAAGGAAGTCTGCAAGATGAGTGCACGGATTGTCTAGGGGCCTGCCTTCGAACTGTAAATCCCTAGAGATCATAGTCAAGAATGGAATCTTAATCTCATAGTCAGGATCTCCTTCAATGCGAGGTACGGCAATGGCAGATCGAACGCTAGTCGCGCTCGGCTTGTTATAATCAGCTAGACTTTTCTGTGCAGGTGGCGGTGGTGGTGGATTTCCGTCTGGTGGTGGTGGTGGTGGTAATTGATCAGCCATGATAGGAGATGGAGGAGGTGAGAGTGACTCGGTGTATGAGACGGATGTAGGTGATGGTAACGGTGAAGATGAGGGACTATCCTTCAGTTCCTCAATCTTAATCGGAGTGACGGGTGGAGGTGGATTGGTTCTGCCTCTCCTTGAAATCTGTGATTGTCGAGGTGGAGCAGAACTGCCTGGTCTCTCTATACTCTTAGCCTTGTCGGTTTGAGAGCGAGTCCAAGGGTGGCGATGCATACACCTGTAAACAACCTACAAATAACAAAAACAAACAAGAACCAGTGTAAAATCGAAGTGGGTGGAAAATGAAAGATGGAAAGTAAAAGAATAAATTGCCAGTTCTTCTTTCAAATAATCAAAAGAAGTCCCCGGCAATGGCGCCAATTTGATGAACCTAAGATCGTTGTTCGGGTTCAAACAAATAAACTAACAAAGCTAACAAGCTAGGGTAGATCGTATTCCACGGGTCTTCTATGATTGACTACTCAAATAAGCTAGCAAAATATTCGGGTTTAAGCACTTCGTGCGTAGTGTGAGTTCCACGACTTCTACTTCTAAGAAATGCGAGAAATTTAAAAAATTTAAACTAAAGCAGATTGGAAATTAGGGTTCAAAACAGAGATGACAGATGAACTTAGACTTTGAATCCCCCTTCGTTCCCCAGAGCATTGGCAATCAATAGATCAGCGGATTTCGATTCTCATTCAATCAATTCTAAGACACCACCATAACTCCTTACCCTTAGGTCTAAGACCGGCGAACGTTCGCTCTATCCGTTCTAGCTACCAAGATTAATTAGTCGCTCGGGTACGGTCGCCTCTCGCAACGACTTAACTTAACTGGTGAGATTACTAACGATTTATGAGTTACTCTTGCAGTGGATTAACCCTAACCGGTTCCTACGAAAGGCACGCTCCAATTATAAGGTTAATTGTTGAATTTCATGTTCTAAAGTTAGGCGAGCGTTCGCTTCTATCCTTAGCTTAACAAGAATCTAATCTAGGTGATCAATCCAGACAAGAAACATGAACGATGAAGAACAAACCAAACATGAAAGAGAAACTGATTGAACTTTGAATTTAATCACCGCCGATTCGTGACCGCTTTAAAGCCCTGGTCACTTAGGGTTCATCTAGTCTAAGCTCTAGGAGTTTAGCTACGCATATTCATTACAAAAGAATCAAAGACAATGAAAGAGTTCATCAAACAAAGGAAGAACAGAAAAGAATCTGAAAAACCTAATTAAGATGACTTTGGCAGAACTTCGATCTTCCGGTAGACTGCAATCCTAGCTCCGAGTCTTCGAGATGGAAGGGATGGTGTCACGATCTCTTTCCGGCTCTTCGAACTCTAACTCCTTGCTACAGAACTTGAGAGGATTCTCTAAATTCTGATGTATTGTGTATTATGAGGTATATTGCTTTTATTGGGCGCCGCGTTAAGTATTTATACTTAACCCTAATTCATCCGGATTTTAACTGGTATTTTCGCCGAAAATATTGAGGAATTTTTGGCGAAAATTCCTTTGTAATTGGAAGGTCCACTGGCTGATTTCTCCTGTAAATTTTGGTCCCCTAGTTCTCGGTCGAAAATTTCCTGTTTTCGCCAAAAACTTCTGTTGATGAGCATCGCCGATTTGTGCTGATATTTTCGCCAAAAATACTGAAGGATTTTCGGCGAAAATTCCTTTGTAAATTGGGGCAGGAATTGTTTTGAATTGATTGGCTCCTTAGATCGATTCCGGTGCAATTCCTCGAGGTTCCAACGCCTTAGACACGTCCGTGGCTACTTATTTGACGGCAAAAACCTGTGCTAACATAAAAACACTAGAAAACCATCAAATACACTCGAAACGGGCCAAGGTAACACAAATGGCACGAGATAGGGCAATCGATTGAATATTCGCTATTCTACCCTAAAAACCATGTCTTAAGCAAGGAAATGTCGCTTAAATGAGGCTGATAATCACGTCAAATCGAGTGAGTCACTTTTATTATAGTTATAATTACAACCCTCAAGAGAGAACACTCTTGAGTAACACCCTCTATTTTTTCACTTCTCCGGCTAAACAGAGCAAAACACTTCCGAGCTGTAATCCCACAGACTTGGTTGTGAAGGAGCAGTCTGATCCTTCAAATAGCAAGAGATGAACTAGCCGTTTGAGGAGTGATCTTAGCTTTGAATGCTGATTGAATTTTTCCTTTGATCATGCTTTCCTTTTTGTTACCTGCAATCAAATGGGAAGACAGCACAGAATAGGAAAGAAAGGATTTGATTGAGAAAGAGAAGGATCTCTCTCAAGAGAGACTTGTTTGGAGGGCTTGGACTTTTTCTTCCAACATCAACATGCTCATCTTTCACTTCAATCACAAGATGGATAAGCTCCACATCTTCATCTACCACCATTGTCGAAGATTCTTCATCAGATACTGATGACACTCGATTTGACGTGATTATCAACCTCATTTAAGTGACATTTCTTTGCTTAAGACATGGTTTTTAGGGTAGAATAACGAATATTCAATCGATTGCCCTATCTCGTGCCATTTGTGTTACCTTGGCCCGTTTCGGGTCTATTTGATGGTTTTCTAGTGTTTTTGTGTTAGCACAGGTTTTTGCCGTCAAATAAAGTAGCCATGGACGTGTCTAAGGCGTAGGAACCTCGAGGAATCAAACCAGAATCGATCCAAGGAGCCAGTCAAAGTCAAACAAAATCTTGCCCGAGTACAAAGAGATTTTCGCCGAAATTGAGGTTGCATATTCGGCGAAAATATTAGTGCATTCAACTGGTGCCGAGTCAAAGGACATCTTCGGCGAAAACATTGTACTCTTCGGACCGAAAATACAAGGCAGAGAAAGCACTCCCGAACACAAAGGAATTTTCGCCAAAATTCTTAAGGAATTTTCGGCGAAAATAATACACTAATCCGGATCAGTTAGGGTTAAGTATAAATACTTAACCCGGCGGCGGGAGGAAGGGAGACAATCATAATTTACAAAAACACAACTTTTCGAATCAGAATTCTCTGAAGTTCTGGAGCGAAGAGCTGGAGTTCGAAGAGCCGGATAGAGATCGTGACGCCATCCCTTCCATCTCGGAGAACCGGAGCTAGGAGTGTAACTTACCGAAGATCGAAGTCTGCCAGAGTCGTCTAAATTAGGTTTTTCAGATTCTTTTTGTTCTTCCTCTGAATGATGAACTCTTTCCTTGTCTTTGTTTCTTTTGTAATAATCATGAGTAGCTAAACCATTTAGAGCTTAGACTAGATGAACCCCAAGTGACCCAGGGCTTTAAAGCGGTCACGGATCGGCGGTGATTAGATTCGAAATTCAATCAGTTCTTTTTCATGTTTGATTCGTTCTTCATTGTTCATGTTTCTTGTCTGGATTGATCACCTAGATTAGATTCTTGTTAAGCTAAGGATAGAAGCGAACGCTCGCCTTACTTTAGAACATCGAATTGAACAATTAACCTTATAATTGGAGTGTGCCTTTCGTAGGAACCGGTTAGGGTTAATTCACTGCAAGAGTAACTCATTAATCACTAGTAATTACACCAATTAATTAAGTCGTTGCGAGAGGCGACCGTACCCGGGCGGCTAGTTAATCTTGGTAGTTAGAACGGATAGAGCAACGTTCGCCAGTCTTAAACCTAAGGGTAAGGAGTTATGGTGGTGTCTTAGTAATTGATTGAATGAGAATCAAAATCCGCTGATTTGTTGATTGCCAATGCTCTGGGGAACGAAGGGGGATTCAAAGTCTAAGTTCGTCTGTCATCCTTGTTTTCAAACCCTAATTCTCAATCTGCTTTTGTTTAATTTGTTTTAATTTTTCTGCATTCCTTAGAAGTAGAAGTCGTGGAACTCACACCACGCACAACGTGTTTACCTTTGAGTATTTTGCTAGTTCTGAAGTAACCAATCATAGAAAGCCCTCAGAATACGATCTGTTATACGCTTTTTAGCATTAGTAGTTTTTATTTGGTTGAACCCCGACCAACGACCGGGCGGTTCACCAGATACCTCTAGCTCACAACAGTCATGGGCTAGATTATCATTTTCTTCTTCAACCAACTCTCAAGCATCTTCTTCCTTTAGTTGATTCTGCTGCTCAATCTCGACGTCCAAAACATCAGGAGCTCGTAGAGTTGAAAGCATCTGCTTCAAGAGAAAATCCGTATAAGACTCTTGTTGTTGGTACTGGTGTGAATGTAGATATTCCTCCTCGTAATCTTGGTGGTAGTGTGTAGCTTGTGTCTCTGGCCAGGAAGACAAGGGTGGTGGTTCTTCATTCCAGATTGGCAAAGGTGGCTCCTCTGATATATTCCATCCTTGTTGATATTCGTCGAATGGTACTCCATTATTGCACCATCCTTGGTATTGCCCATAAAACCTGTTATCCTGCATCTCAAAACTCAAGAGCACTACCCAGGTAAATCATGAAAAAGATGGGGAGAAAAGAATGATAAGAAAAATGAAAGAAAAGCTTAAACGCACAATACCTTTCCTAGAAAAAGAAAAGTCCCCGGCAACGGCGCCAAAAACTTGGTGCAAAAATTAATGCGCACTAAGTTTTACTCACTAGATCGCTCTAGCGAGATCGTTTTTTCCCTAGGGTCTTTCTGTTTCTATTACTCAACAATTATGGAATAAGCAATTCACGGTTTTGTCGTTGGGTTTGTAATGGTTTATGAACTAATAACTAAGAAAAGCAATTTAAATTAATCAAAGCAGGTAAACAAGTTGGAGTTTCAAAATAATGACTAAGGCGTTTGTCTAGACTCGAATCCGCTCTAGCTCGATTAAGAAGGATGATGCAATGCAATTTCGGTTTCAACAGACTGGATGACTCGACACTTCCTTTAGTAATCTCTACTCCATGGTCAGGACGCAGAGAAACTATCTTATCAAACCTACAAGTTCCTATGGTCAAGATAACTCGCAAATTGTCAAGAATCCACGAAGAATGATGAAGTGTCACAAAGATATGCAAAGAGATTAGTTTCACCAGCCCTATGGTCAAGACACCGGCAAATCCTAACGACCTCCTAAACTCTAGAATGATTCACGTCCATGGTTAGAACCGCAAAATCAAAGATGAAGCAAGAACCCTAAGATATGGTCAATCACAGGCTCGTAGAGCTTCAAATTAGGGTTAAGGAGAAATCGCATCAACTGTCTGAATAAACCTCAATTAACATAAACAGGTTAAAAACCTGACATCATCCATACAAAATCTAACTAGAGTTTCATCTAATCTGAACAAACTAAAGAGTTTAGCTAGACATAGCGGAAGAAGAAATCAGAGAAACAAGAGAAAAGAAAACTGGAAAAGAAGACATCTTACTCCGAGAAATCCTAATCCTGACAACTCAAGAAATCTACCTAGCTAATCCTTGCTTCTTCTCGCCCAGTCGCGTCTTCAAAGCTCCGTCTTCTCCTCTGAGAGTGTCTGGTTCGTCGGGGAAGAAGAGAAAAAAAATTGAAGTAAAAAGTCTCTCCCTAAAACTCCTCGAAATTGGGTTAAAAATCCAATTTCTGTCGAAATTGCTGAAAATAGCCAAAAGTGCGCCTGGAAGGGTTGAAAAGTGCGCCGGCGCACTTTTCCCTTCAAAAGGCGCACTTTTCCTCCCAAGATAAAATTCCGCCGAACACATTTGGAAAAGTGCGCCTGGCGGTCGAAAAGTGCGCCGACGCACTTTTGGGGCTGACTCCAGCTCCAAACTTCTTTCGGTATTTCCCTCCTCGTTTCTACTCTGAATTGATCCCCGTCTGAATCATCGAGCTCGTAGAAAGGTCCTCTATAATATGACAACCTGAAATCTCATCAAAACAACTCGAAAACACATCAAACGACCCAAAAGAGGGCCAACGGGAATAAAACACATTTTACATAAAAACCATTCAAAATCATCACAATTCGGAGTCAAACAAGGAAAATGTCATTCAAATGTGGCGAGATGAACACGATAAATCTAACGTCATCACATTTTCAATGATCTATCAGCAAAAACAAGTTGCATGCTAGTCGGTTTAAGTTCTCCTAGATTCAATTTTTCGAACAGACTTGGTGATGCTGCAGAATAGTGATCAAATACTACCAAGCTAGAAAGCTAGGTAGATCGTATTCCACGGGCCTTCTAATGATTGACTACTCAAATAAGCTAGCAAATTACTCAGGTTTAAACACTTCGTGCGTGGTGTGAGTTCCACGACTTCTAATTCTAAGAAATGCAGAAAAAATAAAAAATGAAACTAAGAACAGAAGGGAAATTGGTTGATTA
Organism: Linum lewisii; assembly: GCA_034768395.1. NCBI lineage: Eukaryota > Viridiplantae > Streptophyta > Magnoliopsida > Malpighiales > Linaceae > Linum > Linum lewisii. The sequence goes on along the minus strand of CM068303.1, from coordinate 44,667,783 downwards.
AAACAGAGATGACAGACGAACTTAGACTTTGAATCCCAATAACTCCTGACCCTTAGGTTTAAGACCGGCGAACGTTCGCTCAATCCGTTCTAGCTACCAAGATTAATTAGTCACCCGGGTACGGTCGCCTCTCGCAACGACTTAACTTAACTGGTGGAATTACTAACGATTTATGAGTTACTCTTGCAGTGGATTAACCCTAACCGGTTCCTACGAAAGGCACGCTCCAATTATAAGGTTAATTGTTCAATTTGATGTTCTAAAGTAAGGCGAGCGTTGGCTTCTATCCTTAGCTTAACAAGAATCTAATCTAGGTGATCAATCCATATTAGAAACATGAACAATGAAGAACAAACCAAACATGAAAGAGAAACTGATTGAACTTTGAATCTAATCACCGCTGATCCGTGACCGCTTTAAAGCCCTGGGTCACTTAGGGTTCATCTAGTCTAAGCTCTAAGAGTTCAGCTACTCATGTTTATCACAAAAGAATCAAAGACAAAGAAAGAGTTCATCATCCAGAGGAAGAACAGAAAAGAATCTGAAAAACCTAATTAAGACGACTCTGGCAGACTTCGATCTTCGGTAAACTACAATCCTAGCTCCGAGTCTTCGAGATGGAAGGGATGGCGTCACGATCTCTTTCCGGCTCTTCGGACTCTAAACTCTATGCTCCAGAACTTGAGAGAATTCTGAAGTTTGGAATTAGTTGGTAATTATGTTTTGTATGATCCCCCCTTAATTTGGGCCGCCGGTTAAGTATTTATACTTAACCCTAAACTGCCAGATTTAACCTGATATTTTCGCCAAAAATATTGAAGGATTTTCGCCGAAAATCTTAGTGTAAATGGATGGTCCGCCGCCTGCTTTCTTCTGTGATTTTCGGATCAACTGTTCTCGGCGAAAACTTAGGGTTTTCGCCGAAAACTTCCTTTGATGAGCATCAGTCGATTTGTGCTGGGATTTTCGCCGAAAACACTAAGGTATTTTCGGCGAAAACTTTAGTGTAAATCGGGGCAGACTTTGGTTCAACTCGATTGACTCCTCGGATCGATTCTAGTGCAATTCCTCGAGGTTCCAACACCTTAGACACGTCTTTGGCTACTTTATTTGACGGCAAAAACCTGTGCTAACATAAAACACTAGAAAACCATCAAATAGACCCGAAATGGGCCAAGGTAACACAAATGGCACGAGATAGGGCAATTGATTGAATATTCGTTATTCTGCCCTAAAAACCATGTCTTAAGCAAGGAAATGTCGCTTAAATGAGGCTGATAATCACGTCAAATCAAGTGTCATCAAAATACCCCACACTTAAGCTTTTGCTTGTCCTGAAGCAAACTGAATAGAAACGTTCATGTTCACAAATGATAAGATCGATTAAATTAGAGTTCAATCAAACACAATGAATTATTAGACAGATAGATCCTAGAACAAGAAACCTAACATGCATACAGGTCAGCCAAACTACCTTGTCTCACTAATAAACTGCACACGACAAGTAGTAGCAACAATTTATGCACGAATTTGACCTGACCGACAAGATGATAAAAGCGGGTTTACCAAGGTCGTATTCCACGGGGTTCTCTCAATGGCCTCTACTCACATTCCTCGTAGACGGTCTATTCATTTGAAAGGAGTTTTGATTTGAAATAGACATTAAAAACTTAAAGGAAACTAAAAGGAAGAAAGAAAAATAAAGTGGTGCAAATCAAAGACAAAGGGGCTCTCTTGGTGGGTAGTTTCATCATGCTCAAGATGACTAATTGAACAAACAAGTCAATCAAGATCGAGTTTGCATTCGGATGACCATGCATTTCACTTTTATAGACTCGATGCACTCTCGTAGCACCTAATCCCTATCCCAATACCACTCAACTTAGGCTCTCGCTCTCAAGCTAAGTGAAAAAAGGATGCATTCTAAGTGTTTGATGAAATGCCAAGACACAAGACCCTCTCTTAAGACTCTATGACCACAAGGCTAGGCACAACACTCTCATATCAATGCCCTAACACTAAGAGATTCACCAAAAAGCCTTTTCAAACTCAATTGAATGAAAATCCACATGCACACCAAGTGTTCGATAAAATGCCCAAGAGAGAAATCAAGTGAAAATGGTTGAAATAAGATGATCTAATCTCTTAGAACACACTCACTTCAATCCCTAGACCTACAATCTATGCAATCCAAGCACTCTCATGCATCAAATCACAATGAATGGACCAAATCAAGCAAACATGGCATAAAATGGCATTAAGAACAAGTCTAGGAATCATCCTCATACAACCAAGATCAATCATGGCAAGTTCTATACAATCATCCCTCTATCATAGCACAACTAATCTACCCATCCAAGATGAACCCTAGAAACTCAGCCACACATGGCCAAGGGAGTAAAGAGAAAAGAAGGAAGAATGGTCACCAAGAACACCATGGATGAATCCTTGAGATGATCTTCACTTCTCCACTTGTAAGTACTTCTCCCAAGGTTTGTTGGCTTCAATCCTAGCTCCAATGGCTTCAAATTGCTCCAAAAACGTGTTCTAGGGTTTGAGGGTTCGTGGAAATGTGTTTGGGGTTCAAGAGATATCATCTTTTTTCAAAATGGCCAAAAACAAGAGTATTTATAGTGCAGGGGACAGTGCACGGCGTGCACCCCTGCACGGCGTGCACAATGCACGGCGTGCACCCCTGCACGGCGTGCACATCTGCACGGCGTGCACCCCTGCACTCTGCAGAAAACCCGATCTTGCAAGGCTCATATCTCCCTCGTCCGGACTCCAAATGACCTCCCGTTTGCTCCTGTGCGCTCCTTGTCATCCGTACTTTGATGCCATAACCTGAAAATGCACAGAGGCAACTCCAATAGCCCACGAATTTGGCTCCAAAGTGGCAACCGGACAACAAAATGACACTTTGCACAAAAATTCAATAAAAGCATATAAGTCATGTCATTTCACGAATAAAGACGGGCATTTCATAGGTCATTCATAAGCTTAAAATGCACTAATTAGAGTCACATCACAAGACTCCTCACACAGGAAATATTTAGTACAATGGGGAACTCTCACTCCCTGTGTTTAAGGACGTGTTTCTGCTCTCAATCATTTTCTGTTACTGAATTCTGTCATAAGTTTGCAATTCGACCACATCTCCACCACTGTGACAACACGAGTAACCAGTCAAGAAGGACTTCCCTCCTAGGACTGTAATGAATTCTACACTACTTGGGTTTATGATGCGATGGATGATGGGAATGTATGATGATGGCTTTGTGCGGTGTAGCTTTCGACTAACTTCCCTCGAATCTAGCCTATGGCTTCCTACCGTCTAACCAGACACGGGTGGAATAATGAACGCTCGTTCTATGATACCCTCAAGCAACCTAGCACTTTTATTATTTCTCTTTACACAATTTTTCTTTTCTTTTCAACTTATCTTTTGACTTCGTTCTTCCATTTGTAGGGAGAAGAACGTTTTATTGAACTAAAAACTTGAAACCTTTTTGGCTTTTCTGATTTTTTTTCTTCTTTTCATTTTTTCGAAACTTGCTTCTTTTCTTCTTTTTTTTTTTTTTTTTTTTTTTTGCTTTTGTGCCGATTCTTTTCTTTTAGTTGCTAGAGGGGTTTACACGTCTGGACATAATAGCTAAGACCACCTGTTTAATGGCTATAGACAGGTTACCACAAACCGACTTCCGATAGGTCAATCTAGAACTACAACCACAGGGGATCAACGGGGAAATGAAAGAATGGGAAATGGCTGTAATGTATATCGAACCGAAAGAACAGGCCAAGCTCAAGGGTCTACACCTAATGGATTTTATCGTTGGGTAGGCTATCTGGCTTAGTAGCTGAATCTAGGTTCCCCTATCATTCTAGAACTCGTGTCATCTTGTGGTCTCGAGTAGGTCTCATGCAAATTCTAACTCATTCAAGCAAACAGAAAACCACTCAGAAAGAATTGAAATTGCAAGTTACGTGCAATGGATCAAAAGCTCACAGTTGGTTTGCTAGTCGGATTCGGTCATTTTCATGCAATCAAGGCTACAAACTACAAGTGTGATTTTAAAAATTCTGTTCTGACCAGACAATTTAGCATCAAAGTATACAAGTTGGTTCTCAAGTTCTAGGTTAAACAGTCTAAGCATCATTATGAAAGTTTGAACAACAACTTAACATCAAAAATCAAGAACTGAGCCATTCTAATGCTAGAGAGACTGGAAAGGAATCACGAGGCACACAGAAAACACAATCAAGGGCAATCAAGTTCACGCAAGGTTATCTAGCATCCTACCCCACACTTAAATCGGACTGTGTCCTCACAGGACTAATTCTAGAGTTCAGAGTGAAGTAGAAGAACCTGGACCGAGATGGTTGGCGTAGGGGATGAGCACGGGTCCGAGGGAATCTACCAAAGCGAAGCAAAGGGAATCTCCCGACTGCCTACAAAACAAAAATAAATGAAACATAAAAAGGAAACCAGGACAAGTGTCCCGGATCCACACAGAAAAAAGTTGGATCGAAATCCGAAAAGAATAAATAAAAAGAAAGGACCAGAAAAGGAATACAAACCGGTCACTGCTGGTCAGGTGGACCGGGAGGTGGAAAGTGGAGGAAATCGCCGAGCTGACGTTACCACGCCAGTTGTGCCTCATACCGCCTATCAGCGCGGTATATGTTGCTGCATAATAGTCCATCTCGCCTCTTGAGTGGCATTGTCGGTGATGCGCCACTCATGCAGTCACTCATCAGTCGCTCATACGCTCTCCGACATCCGCTGGGTGCGGGTGGTGTTGTGGGTGAGGCGCCTGGTATGGATCTGGAATGGTCGGCAGCGACTGGTGTACATACCCTGCCTGATGATGTGGCGAGGGAGTATGGTCATGCAGCTCTGGTTCGTACTGAGGCTGGGACTCCTCAGAATCATCTTCTTCCTCCGAGTCATCCTCGCTCTAGAGGGGAGGATCTGCTGCTACCTGGGGACTGAGGTCCAGTTCGAGGTCGTACTCGACCACCAAATCTACTCCAACGGTGCGGACTCTGCGGCGTGGGATGTTCGGGCCATATTCATGGTTGAGGCCAAAGGAGATGATGAGCCGGCCGATGAAGTTGCCTCCCAGGAGTGAGCGAGGTGGCGTCCTCCTCTTGGTCTTCTGGCGGAAGATGCGAGCAAGCACCCATCCGGGGTGAAGAGGGTAGCTCTCCCGGATGGCGCGAAGAAGTAGAAGTTCCTCCTTGCTGATATGGTGGCGGTCCTTCTCTGGAGCATATAATAGCGATCTAAGCCAAAGCATATGAATGTATCTATAGAGAGGGTGAGAGAGAGACTTAACTGAATTATGGTCCGTGAGACGATCGTCGGGCACTCCAGTCATGTGGCTCCAGAGTGCATGGTATGCCTCTCCGTCGTCCTCGTCGTTCACCCAGCCGAGGTGATGACCGTGGTAATGCTCGTAGGGGATGCCTAAATGAGCTGCAAACTCATCATAGGTGAAGGTCCTATACACCCCGCCCAGGTAGAAGGAAACGACCTTCTTGCTCTGCCTCCTCTTGTGCTCGTCCAGATCAAAAGTGGCCCAGAACTCCTGGAGAGCGACGTCTGGGAAGTCGGAAGCTATGGTGGTCAGCTCTAGGAGGTCGGCCGGTGCCAGGGCGTCGTGCACGTTCCGGTGGTAGTCCTCATTGTGATCGAAGAGGGACTCCATGGAAAGCGGTCGAACATTAGCTCCCGGAACATGCTCGAGCTTCTTGTAGCACTCAAAGTAGTAGTCGGGTAGACGAGCAACAGTGCGATGGGACCCAGCACGGCCAGGGAATGCTGGTGGAGGGCCCTGGACGGCGGGTGTGACGGGAGCAGGGGCTCTGGAGCTCGAGGCGGCGTCAAGTCTCTGTTTGGTCCTGCGCTCATAAGTGGTGTTCCTAAACAAGAAAAACAAACCAGATTAGTCAAACTAAAACCCTACCCCACACTTAGTCGAAAAACTCAATTTCACAAAGAAATGAGGAAAACTGAGCGGGGTAAGCAAAGCAGATTTACCGGTAATCACAAACAATAAAATACATGCTTAGGAACAGCCAGAATGGAATTAGAACAATCAGAGTTCAGAAGTCAAACCGTCATTCAAAAAGTCAACATAATAGAACATTGAACCCTAATCATGGCAAGACTATCACAAATCGGAGAATGACGGTATAATATGATCTCAGGTGGCAAGCACAATAATCGGAACGAGAATGAACACATAAGGCAGCCAAATGATCAAAAACAGTTCATGGTCAAACCGACATTTCTGAAAAGTCAACCTCACAAGGAATAGGACTTAGGCATAGCAACACATGATCAAACGATATGAAAATTAAGCACAACACTCCCTAAGCTTGCTAGAACAGTTCAACAGGTTCAGCTAACCTAGTTCACACGAAATCAGTCGGCACGCAAATCGAGGTAAACCGAAAAGTCAACCTCGACGAAATTCAGCAATCAACATGTCAAAAGATTCGCAATGAAAAGTTCTACAACTTACCTTTAAGCCATGGATGCTAAAAATGAACGGATTGGGAGAAATCGGTGAAAAATCGAAGATTTTAGGGTTTGGGTGAACTAGAGCTGTAGAGCTCCGATTCGGCTGTTCTAGAGCTTGGATTGATCGGAAATGGAAGGGGAAGGGAGCGGCGCTGGCGGCGACAGCGACGGCGGTGGCGGCGACGGCGGCGGCGGCGAGAGTAAGGTGGCGGTCGGCGGGTTTTGATAAACAGGGGACTGTTTTGACAAAATTTCGAAAATGAAAGAAGGAAGAGAGAGAGAGGAATCCGGATTTTTAAAACGAAAATTTGGATGATTTTCAAAGAGATTTTTGGCGAAAATAAGTGCAAGTTTTCGCCGAAAATGTTAGTTAAAAAGTACTGCCAGTTTTCAAAAGAATTTTCGCCGAAAATGTGGAATAGTTTTCACCGAAAATGTGAAGCAAAAACGTCTGGAAAACTCAGTGGGATTTCAAAGAGAATTTTTGCCGAAAACATGGGTCATTTTCGCCAAAAATATTGAACTCTACGATTGAAAATATTTTCGCAATCCGGGCAAACTTCAGAAAATCACAGTTAAATCCAAAAAAAAATCAGAAAGACCTCAAACGACTTGCAATTGACACTATGACACACAGACTACACACGAAAAATAAGAAATCAAACGAACTGACACTTTTGGCTCCCCGAACCGACTCTAAAACACTAAGGTTGACACAAATCAAAAAATGGACTCCAGCCGTGGGTTGCCTCCCACGAAGCACTCTTTTATTAACGTCCTTGAGCTGGACGATACCCGGACGGTATTAGGAGACATCCCAACTCAGATTCTCCTTAATGCTAGCATCGGAGTTCATAAAGTAGAGCTTCGGGGCTTCTCCGGTGAGCATGAATTTCTTCCCGTTCGCGTGTAAGATTGTGGTACGTCCGTCGGGAAGGTGGTCAGTGATCTTGAATGGTCCGAACAGTTCTGTCAAGGGATCATCTTCCACAAGGAAGACAGTGGACGGAATGAGAACGATCGGCTCCTTCTTTCCTTTAACCTCCGGTTTGATATCACCAGGATCGGTGATCGTCAGTATTTCCTTAGGAGATGCTTCCGGCTTCTCCTTCCATACTTGTTCCGGCGCCGGTAGCTCGGAAAGAATTGGTGGTGCAACTGGCTCGGTAGAAGGTGGCGGCACAACTGGTCTCCAGACCATGTGAGTCTTCATCTTCTTGTTCTTTCCCGAGGTCTGCTAGGTTTTGTGCTCGGTGGCTTAGAAGATGCTTTCAGTTCCATCTTCTTTGGCGGCTTTTGAGGAACAGATTTCGGTTTCTGCTTAGTAATCTGTCCAGCACTTGCAACAGCAATTGATCTAGGCACACTAGAAAAGACATCAGTAACGGAGTTGACCGGAGTCAACTCCACAGTTTCAACAGCTAAACAATAAAATTCTTCATTCTTAGGATTATATTTCATTCCGTCTTTAAGGCGGAACGTGACCGTTTCTTTACCAACTCTCAAAGTTAAAGAACCATTTGGAACGTTAATTTGCATCCCAGTAGTAGCCATGAAAGGTCGTCCTATGAGAATGGTAGAATCATCCTTACTAGTATCAATGATAACAAAGTCAGCTAAGAACGTGAAAGGACCACATTTAGTAACAACGTCTTTTATCTCTCCCTAGGGGTCTTAAGTGATCTATCAGCAAAGACAAGTTGCATACTAGGCGGTTCAAGTTCTCCTAGGTTCAATTTTTCATACAGACTCATAGGCATAACATTAACAGACGCGCCTAGATCAACCAAACAACGTTCTATCTCAATATCATTAATGACAAGAGGTAGAGTGAAAGAACCAGGATCAGAACACTTAGCTGGATATGGAGAGGAAGGTTTCTTGCTACGAGCATCAGGATATCCTTCTTTATTCCCCTTCATGCCAGTCTCGATCCTTGCATTTGGCAGCAATGCTCTTGGAAAAGGAGGCTTCACGACGTACGGTGCAAGAGGAGGATTTTCCTCCTTAGGCGCCACTTCCAGTGCTTCCTTCTTCTCTGGCGTTTCAGCGATCCTGCGTAAAACAGAACAAGCATCAGAAGATAAGCTTGTAAATTTTTTAACAGTTACCATTTTAGCTTGCTCCTTTCTCGGATTCGGCTCTGTCTGGCTCGGAAGTTGGCCAAATGGTCGACCAGATGCTAGCATGCTCGAGATGTTGTTCACAGCTTGCTCAATTCTTTGACCGGCTGCTATCTGTTCTTGATTGAGAAGAGCTTGAGCTTTAAACTGACTGTCATGATAGTCGAGTCTGGTGATGATCTGACTAAGCTTCTTGTCCAGGTCACTGACGTTGTTTTCCTTCTGGTACTGCTGCCCTGGATAGATGTTATTCAAATATTGATTCTGGCGATTGCCAGGAGCAGTTCCACAATTACCCGGATTACGGTGCGGCGGCTGGTAGACACCTGCCGGCGGATGGTTAGGCTTCTGATCCTGAGTTGGACCAGCTGCGCAGTTATTCTGGTTCTGGTTATGGTTGGCGCCAGCATTGTAGGGAGGTCTGTCTTGATAGTTCCCTTCCTGCCTGAAGTTGCGGTAGCCAGCATAACCATTCTGATTATTAATGAAGCCTTGTTGAATGAAATTTACCTCTTCGATGGACCAGACTTCTGTCTTACCAAAATTCTGGCAACGGCCTCCGTTATGTGCTCAAGCTCCACACCATTCGCAATCAGCAACATAGACAGAAGCTGCCGGCGATTTGATTGGTGTGACTTCTTCAAATGCTTCTCTACTTCGGCCTTGATAGCTGCTTCAAGATCGAGCTTGCTTCTTGATCCTTCAGATTGTCGTTCCCAGTTCCTTGACTTGGAAGCACAGTTTGCGAAGTGAAGAAGAGCAGTTTCGGGTGTGAGTGTAGTGCAATCCCCTTCAGCTAGAGAATTGACCCGCTTGGCAGATTCTTCTCGAAGACCTCGAGCAAAGATTTCAGCTAACTGCCTCTGTTCGAATCCATGATGAGGGCAGTTGTAGAGAAGTTCTTGGAATCGATTCCAAGTATCGTATAAGCTTTCTCCTTCTTTCTGGGAGAATCTGAAATGCTGTCCTTGATGGCTGTTGTTCTGGCAGGAGGAAATTATTCTTCCACGAAGTCCTGAGCCAGAGTATCCCAATCAGTGTAATATCCAGGTGGTTTGCCAGTAAGCCACCTCTTAGCAGCGCCTTTCAGAGAGAACGGGAAAGCTCTCAAACAAAGAGTATTCTTGTCGAGGTTTCTGTTCTTGAAAGTGCTGCAGAGATCAAGGAAGTCTGCAAGATGAGTGCACGGGTTGTCTAGGGGCCTCCCTTCGAACTGTAGATCCCTAGAGATCATAGTCAAGAATGGAATCTTGATCTCATAGTCAGGATCTCCTTTAATGCGCGGTACGGCAATGGCAGATCGAACACTAGTCGCGCTCGACTTGTTGTAATCAGCTAGACTTTTCTGTACAGGTGGCGGTGGTGGATTTCCGCCTGGTGGTGGTAATTGATCAGTCATGGTAGGAGATGGAGGAGGTGAAAGTGACTCGGTGTATGAAACGGATGAAGGTGACGGTAATGGTGAAGATGAGGAACTCTCCTTCAGTTCCTCGATCTTAATCGGAGTGATGGATGGAGGTGGATTGGTTCTGCTTCTCCTTGGAATCTGTGATTGTCGAGGTGGAGCAGAACTGCTTGGTCTCTCTATACTCTTAGCCTTGTCGGTTTGAGAGCGAGTGCAAGGGCGGCGATGCATACACCTGTGAACAACCTACAAATAACAAAAACAACAAAACCAGTGTAAAATCGAAGTGGGTGGAAAAGTGAAAGATGGAAAATAGAAGAGTAAATTGCCAGTTCTTCTTTCAAACAATCAAAAGAAGTCCCCGGCAACGGCGCCAATTTGATGATGCTGCAGAACAGTGATCAAATACTACCAAGCTAGAAAGCTAGGGTAGATCGTATTCCACGGGCCTTCTAATGATTGACTACTCATATAAGCTAGCAAATTACTCAGGTTTAAACACTTCGTGCGTGGTGTGAGTTCCACGACTTCTAATTCTAAGAAATGCAGCAAAATTAAAAACTGAAACTAAGAACAGAATGGAAATTGGATGATTAAAACAGAGATGACAGACGAACTTAGACTTTGAATCCCCCTTCGTTCCCCAAAGCCTAGGCAATCAACAGATCAGCGGATTTCGATTCTCATTCAATCAATTCTAAGACACCACCATAACTCCTGACCCTTAGGTTTAAGACCGGCGAACGTTCGCTCTATTCGTTCTAGCTACCAAGATTAATTAGTCGCCCGGGTACGGTCACCTCTCGCAATGACTTAACTTAACTGGTGGAATTACTAACGATTTATGAGTTACTCTTGCAGTGGATTAACCCTAACCGGTTCCTACGAAAGGCACGCTCCAATTATAAGGTTAATTGTTCAATTTGATGTTCTATAAAGTAAGGCGAGCGTTCGCTTCTATCCTTAGCTTAACAAGAATCTAATCTAGGTGATCAATCCAGATCAGAAACATGAACAATGAAGAACAAACCAAACATGAAAGAGAAACTGATTGAACTTTGAATCTAATCACCGCCAATCCGTGACCGCTTTAAAGCCCTGGGTCAGTTAGTGTTCATCTAGTCTAAGCTCTAAGAGTTCAGCTACTCATGTTTATCACAAAAGAATCAAAGACAAAGAAAGAGTTCATCATCCAGAGGAAGAACATAAAAGAATCTGAAAAACCTAATTAAGACGACTCTGGCAGACTTCGATCTTCGGTAAACTGCAATCCTAGCTCCGAGTCTTCGAGATGGAAGGGATGGCCTCACGATCTATTTCCGGCTCTTCGGACTCTAAACTCTATGCTCCAGAACTTGAGAGAATTCTGAAGTTTGGAATTAGTTGGTAATTATGTTGTGTATGATCCCCCCTTAATTTGGGCCGCCGGTTAAGTATTTATACTTAACCCTAAACCGCCGGATTTAGCCTGATATTTTCGCCGAAAATATTGAAGGATTTTCACCAAAAATCTTAGTGTAAATGGATGGTCCACCGGCTGCTTTCTTCTGTGATTTTCGGATCAACTGTTCTCGGCGAAAACTTAGGGTTTTCGCCGAAAACTTCCTTTGATGAGCATCAGTCAATTTGTGCTGGGATTTTCGCCGAAAACACTAAGGTATTTTCGGCGAAAACTTTAGTGTAAACCGGGGTAGACTTTGGTTCGACTCGATTGACTCCTCGGATCGATTCCGGTGCAATTCCTCGAGGTTCCAACGCCTTAGACACGTCCTTGGCTACTTTATTTGACGGCAAAAATCTGTGCTAACATAAAACACTAGAAAACCATCAAATAGACCCGAAACGGGCCAAGGTAACACAAATGGCACGAGATAGGGCAATTGATTGAATATTTGTTATTCTACCCTAAAAACCATGTCTTAAGCAAGGAAATGTCGCTTAAATGAGGCTGATAATCACGTCAAATCAAGTGTCATCAAGACTCATAGGCATGACGTTCACGGACGCACCTAGATCAACCAGACTACGTTCTACTTCAACAATATTAATGATAAGAGGTAAAGTGAAAGAACCAGGATCGGGGCACTTAGCTGGATATGGCGAGGAAGGCTTCTTGCTACAGATGGCAGAGCGTCCGTCTTTGTTTCCCCACATTCCGGTCTCGATCCTTGCATTTGGTAGCAACGCTCTCGGGAAGGGAGGCTTCTCGTAGTATGGAGCAAGAGGAGGATCATACTCCTTAGGTGCCACCTTCTTCGGTATCGTCTTCTCCGGAACGTCAATGGTCTTGAACGAACTAGAAGAAGTGTCAATAGGTGAGCTCGTCGGACTTTGAATAGAAAACCATCTTAGCTTGCTCCTTCCTTGGATTCAGCTCGGTTTGGCTTGGGAGCTGGCCAGAAGGGCGGCCATTTGCTAACATGTGGGAGATCTGGTTCTCCGCATGCTCTATTCTTTGTCCGGAAGTGATCTGTTCTTGGTTGAGGAGAGCTTGAGCCTTGACCTGACTATCATGATCGTCAAGTCTGGTGATGATCTGATGTAGTTTCTTGTCAAGATCACTGTCCTTGTTGTCCCTCTGATGCTGCTGTCCAGTATAAGTGTTGTTCAAATATTGATTCTGGCGATTGCCAGGAGCTGTTCCATAGTTACCCGGATTTTGGTGCGGCGACTGGTAGATACCTCCAGTCGAATTGTTTGGCTTCTGATCCTGAACTGAACCAGTTGGTCAGTTATTTTGATTCTGACCTTGGTTCTGGTTGGCGCCGACATTGTAGGGAGGTCGGTCTTGGAAATTTCCCTGTTTTCTGTAGTTGCGGTAGCCAACATAACCTTGTTGATTGTTGTTGAAGCCTTGAGAGATGAAGTTGACTTCTTCGGTGGACCATACTTCTGCCTTGCCAAAGTTCCGGCATCGGCCTCCGTTGTGAGCACAGGCTCCACACCACTCACAATTAGCTACAAGAACGGTGGCTGATGGTGGCTTGATAGGTGTGGTAGACTTCTTCAGATGCTTCTCTACCTCTGCTTTAATGGTTGCTTCGAGGTCGAGCTTGCTTCTTGATCCTTCTGATTGTCGTTCCCAGTTCCTTGACTTGGAAGCACAGTTTGCAAAATGGCAAAGAGCAGCTTCAGGTGTAAGGGTGGTACAATCCCCTTCAGCTAAGGAATTGACCCATTTAGTATACTCTTCTCGAAGACCTCGAGCAAAGATTTCAGCTAACTACCTCTGCTCGAAACCATGGTGAGGACAGTTGTAGAGAAGCTCTTGGAATTCATTCCAAGTATCATATAAGCTCGCACCTTCCTTCTGAGAGAATGTTGAGATGCTGTCCTTGTAGGTGGTTGTTCTTGATGGAGGGAAGTACTCTTTTACGAAGTCTTGAGCAAGAGTATCCCAGTCTGTGTAATGACCGGGTGGCTTGCCAGTGAGCCAGCCACCTCTTAGCCGCACCTTTAAGAGAGAATGGCAAGGCTCTCAAGCACAGGGTGTTCTTGTCGAGATTCCCGCTCTTGAAAGTACCACAGAGATCGACGAAATCCGCCAGATGTGTGCACGGATTATCCAGTGGCCTGCCTTCAAATTGTAGATCCCTAGAGATCATGGTCAAGAAAGGAATCTTGATCTCATAGTCAGGATCTTCGTCGATGCGTGGCACGGTGATAGAAGATCGAACGCTAGTCGCGCTCGGCTTGTTGTAGTCGGCTAGACTCTTTGGTGCAACCGGTGGTAGTGGTGGCGGTAATTGGTTGTCCATCCTAGGAGATGGTGGAGGTGAAAGTGATCCGATTGAAGAAGCGGATGAAGATGAGGAATCCTCCTTCGGTTCTTAAAGCTTGATAGGCGTAAAAAGGGGTGGTGGATTGGTTCTGCCTTGCTTCGGAATCTGTGGCCGCTTTGGTGGAGCAGAGCTGCCCGGTTTCTCTACACTCTTAGCCTTGTCAGTCTTGGTTAAGGAGCGTGTAAGAGGACGGTGTTGCATAAACCTGTAAACAACCTACAAATGACAAAAACAAACACAACCAGTGTAAAATCGAAGTGGATGGAAATATGAAAGATGGGAAGTAGAAGAATAAAATGCCAGTTCTTCTTTCAAATAATTAAAAGAAGTCCCCGGCAACGACGCCAATTTGATGGACACGCTTCTGGCGTGCGTGTAGTCAAATAACTATCAAGCACAAAGCAAGACAGATCGTATTCCACGGGTCTTCTAATAATTGTCTACTCAAATATAAAGGCAGATTACTCAGGTTTAAACACGTTGTGCGTGGTGTGAGTTCCACGACTTCTATTCTAGGAATGCAGAAAAATTAAAAGAAACTAAATTGAAAGACAGATTGAAAGATTGGTTGACTTAACAAAGACGACAGACAAGCTTAGACTTCGAATCCCCCTTAGATCACCAGAGCATTGGCAATCAACAAACCAGCGATTTTCGATTCTCGTTCAATCAATTCTAAGACACCACCATAACTCCTTACCCTTAAGTTTAAGACTGGCGAACGTCCGTTCTATCCGATCTAACTACCAAGATTAATTAGTCGCCCGAGTACAGTCGCTTCTTGCGACGACTAAACAAACTGGTGGAATTACTAACGATTTATGAGTTACTCTTGCAGTGGATTAACCCTAACTGGTTCCTACAAAAGGCACACTCCAATGAATAGGTTAATTGTTGATTCGGTGTTTAAAGTGAGGCGAGCGTTCACTTCTATCCTCAGCTTAACAGGAATCTAATCTAGGTGATCAAGCCAGACAAGAAACATAAACAACGAAGAACAAACCAAACATGAAAAGAAACTGATTGAACTTTAAATCCAATCACCGCCGATCCGTGACCGCTTTAAAGCCCTGGGTCACTTAGGGTTCATCTAGTCTAAGCTCAACGAGTTTAGCTACTCATGTTCATAACGACAGAATCAAAGACAGAAATAGAGTTCATCATGAAAAGGAAGAACATATAGAAACTGTAAAACCTAATTGAGACGACTCTGGCAAAGCTTCGCTCTCCGGTAATCTTCACTCCTAGCTCCGAGTCTCCGAGGTGAAAAGATGGCATCACGGTCTCTTCCTAGCTCTTCGAACTCTAAACTCTGCTCTCTCGAACTTCTTAGGTCGGCAACTTTGTAAAAAGCTCTGTATTATCAGTTATGCTCAAAAGGATATTCTGAGGCCCTCCTTTATTTGGGCCGTCGGTTAAGTATTTATACTTAACCTTATTAGCGCCGGAATAGTACAAGATTTTCGGCGAAAACTCCTTAAGTAGTTTTCGCCGAAAACTTCTTCAAAGAATGGCTGGTTCCGTCGACTGATTCTCCTGTGATTTTCTTGATCAGAGTTTTCGGCGAGAACTTTGACTTCTCGCAGAAAACTTCTTCTTTAATAGCCAGACGATTTCTTCTTGGATTTTCGGCGAATACTCTAAGCCTTTTCGCCGAAATCTTCTTTGTAAAACGGGGTTGACTTGCTTGACTCCTTGGATCGATTCTGGTGCGATTCCTCGAGGTTCCAATGCCTTTAGACACGACCTTGGTTACATTATTTGACGGCAAAAACCTGTGCTATTACGAAAACACTAGAAAACCATCAAATAGACCTGAAACGGGTCAAAGTAACACAAATGGCACGAGATAGAGCAGTTGAGTGAATATTCGCTATTCTGCCCTAAAAACCATGTCTTAAGCCAAGAAATGTCGCTTAAATGGGGCTGATAATCACGTTAAATCGAGTGTCATCAGCTGCCTTAGCTTCCTTCAACTTGACTCAATCTTCAATCGTTCCTTAGGTTGAGAGGCGGAGGATGTTCGAGTGAGAGGTGGTGGCGATCGGCGATCGTCGAAGGCGTGCTATGTATTGTGTTTTTGAATCGTGAATGAATTAATAATTCTCGTCGAGCATCGCCTTTTATACGTCCACTGGAAAAGCACAAAGTTCTCGGTGAGAATTATAAAGTTCTCACCGAGAACTTCTTTGAAAAGCCAACTGGAAATATCGCCGAGCAGAAATGCTTTAATTCTCTGGTATTCTTCGGCGAGAACTTTGATAGTTTTCGTCGAGAACTTCAGTAGAGATGAGTGCAGGAATCTCGAATTTGTATCGGCCTTAACTCCTCCATCGGCCTTAACTTCGAGATTCCTGTTTGTTCCTGTTTGCTCCTATATGCTCCTTGCCATCCGTACTACAACGCCAAGTCCTAAAAATCACTACAAGAAAATATTACATCAGTCACGGATTATGAAATTGTGACTAAATTGGTCATGGTTTTATTAAAACCGTGACTAATTTTCAAAGTTAATTGCATATCTGTTCACCTTGGCAATCTGTGTGGCACAACTCAGCCAATCCCTGCATTCCTTCCTTTCCATGTTGGCAATCTCTGTGACATATTCTCAGCCAATCACTTCCTTCCTCCCTTCTCTTTCCTTCCTCCCTTCTCTTTCCTTTCTTCCTTCTGCCTTCCACATCTGAATCTCAGCTTTCTTCCTCACCCCACACCCAACCTTCCTTCATCTCTTTCCTGAGTTAGCCAACCAATTAAACGGAGTAAGCCAACCGAGGAGCCCATCTCACGGTGGCTGGCTCATCGATGATCCGAATCGAAGCCTCATTCCTAGTGGACATCCCAGACGTCGAGCTGCTCCATTGATCCCACCCAATCTGCAGCCACCGACGGAGGGGCGCTGGCAGTCGGATCCTCTCAATCTCTCTTCTCACTCGTTCAAACTCAGATCTCGTCGCCGACCGAGCAGCCTATAGAGATGAAGGTGAATAGCTGATGTGGAGAAGCGCGATGTCCGTCAACGAAACCGAGAGCAATTCGCTGGAGCTGCAGTATCCTCCACACCAGCGTCGGCGACCAGACTTACTTCATGGGTCGGAGTCAAGTGCGAATCGACGGGAATCGGCTGCGGCGGCGGGAGTCGGTGGCGGAGGGAGTCGACGGCGACGGCGGGAATCGGCGGCGTCGGAATAGTTTATAATTTTTGTAATTAATTAAATTGTAACTTTATGTATTTCTTCAGTTGACACAATAAATAAAATGAGTGACTGATTCGTAATTAATTGAGACATTTTGTTAACCTTTTAATGTTATGGATCATTTTGCATAATGGAAGAAGTTGATGGTATGGTCGTATAATTTTGGAAATTAACCATTGGGTCACTAAAAAATTCATTAAAACAATATGGTTACCCAAT
This sequence comes from Linum lewisii, assembly GCA_034768395.1. Classification (NCBI taxonomy): domain Eukaryota; kingdom Viridiplantae; phylum Streptophyta; class Magnoliopsida; order Malpighiales; family Linaceae; genus Linum; species Linum lewisii. The sequence continues at coordinate 44,650,528 of CM068303.1, read as the reverse complement.
TTAGTCACGGTTTCATTAAGAACCGTGACAGAATTTAGTCACGATTCTTAAAGAAACCGTGACTAAATTTAGTCACGGTTCTTAATGAAACCGTGACTAAAATCAGTCACGGTTTCCTAGCAAACCGTGATAGAAATTTTAGTCACGGTTTCACTAAAAACCGTGACAAAAAATGTTCAATATGGTCACGGTTCTCTAAACCGTGACTAAATTTTTTGTCACGGTTTTTACTGTGACTAATGGTGCTAAAAAACCGTGACTAATGGGATATTTTCTTTAGTGAATGCACAAAGATAACTCTGATAGACAACGAATTTGGCCCCAAAGTGGCTTCCAGACAACAAAACCGCACTAGCACAAAACAACTATAAAAGCATATGAGCTATGGCAAAACATGATTACAAATGTGCGATTCCTAGGTTAATTGTAGGCTCAAAACATGAGTAATAACATCACATCACACACCTAGGTTGCAAAACCTCTTAGGTAATATCCAATATTCAGTACCTTCGTTGTGCATATAACCAATATCTAGGGTCCTTGTGACCATTATCCCGTAGGTGCTACTGCCAGTGCTTCTAATTAATCTAACCAATAGTATTTGACTAATTAGTAACAAGGTAGAAATCAATAAACAACGACCTTATTTAAGTTAACTGAATAACCAGTTATGTTTTTATCTTTATATTTTTTTATGAAATTTTTATCTTAATATTTAATTTGATAATGTTGATAACCAATACTTAGTCTTGCACTCAATAATCAGCCCTGAGCCTAGCAATGTTTAATGCTAGCTATCCATCAAATCATATCACATGGACGAGCTAGAAAAGGCGGGCAACCTAAGCCCCATGAGTCTTCTTCTAAGCACCTTAGGTACAAACAAGGAACGATGAATCCACTTTTGATGTTTATTGTTTTCCTTATATATACTGGAGGATGTTTACTTCATTTATATACAACATTTAAAGTTTCGAAAGAACTAGATGGTGGTTTCATTGTTGATTAGTTAATTTATTGATTTATATATTCATATTTATGATAAATAGTGAACTAGATATGAATGTGGCAATTGTTACTATTGTGGTGTTTTGCATAGTAACATCTCAAGTATAAATAGTGCATGGATTCATCAAGGTCTTTTTAGGGTGGAGGTGCTACATTCATCACTTGATGGACGATTGTGGACATTGAAGGTGATGTCTCTCTTGTCATCTTTAAGGTAGCCAAGTGAGATGTCTTCAGCCTAGTTCAAGGAGTCATCATCTAAAACATCTACTACTCTTTAATTGGATGCAACGTTGAAACATTGCTAGGCTGTGAATACAAAATTTAGCAAACATCTACTTCTCTCTTTAACAACGCGTCTTAGTGATTTTTTACATTCAGCAAATGGAGCCGCCCATTTTTTGTGTGTCATGCGCTTAGATGCCTCCAAAGTTATGGTATATAGAATAAACTTACTGACTTGGATGATTCCATAACAAATTTTGTTGTCTATCTCGCTATCACCCTATAAAAATACTATTATTATTTTATTATTGCCTTATTCTAGAATATGCATTCCCTAATTCCTGCATATATTCCCCCTATCTGCCCACAAATTGTGTCCTAGCCACACAAAAAACATGGGAAAACTTCTTAAACTTTGATAAACCCAAAAAAACACAGAAACTAACACAAATTTGGTCCCCTACAGCAAACATTTAATGATTTTGTTGGGATTTTTTAGATGCATTTATTGGTTAAGACCAATGAACAACACATTGAATTGTGGGTATAAAAATGAAGCATATAATCCTTAAATCGGCAACATGAGATTGAGTGTGGTATTATTAAGACAGTCCAACAACAAATAAATGAATAATAATAGTGACGTCTGTGAATAGAGATGCAGTCCCCTTCTTCACTTTCCTTCCCTACCAAACTGTAACATGCAAAAAAAGAGGGACCCCATCTATTCCTAGCTTGCCTTTCATATATATTGACCATTCAATTTGCCTTTCACTACTCCAATTCTCCTTTTTATGACTCAAAAGTTCAGATAAGTAACGTCGTCATTGACAGTGAAAGCAAAATGGATGATCTGTTTCTAGCTTTAATGGTTTCATCACACTTCTAGGTCATTTTTTTGGGAAATATAGCTTCATGTTCAAATTTTTCGACTCGCTAATAATTATGGCCAAATGTATATAAAAAAAAGTCAAATTTCTTAACACGGTTACGATTTGCGGATGGAAAATGATGACGTGGACAAACACATACATGTCAGCTTATTTTAAATGACAAGTCATGTTAGTGAAATTAATAAATTAATTATCTACTATAAAATTGGTACTTGCAAATTTAAAACAGGTATCAACTATGAAAAAAATATTACCTAAAATTAACAAATCAAGTATCTATTATGAAAATTGGTACTTGCAAGTTCAAATCAATTATTTACTATGAAAAAAATTGTACAGAAAAACTAAAACAATTGGTACTCAAAATTAAAAAAAATTAGTACCTAATAGTACTGTTATGTTGACAACAAAAAAGATGTTGTCAAGTAGATCTGACAGTTCTCTTACAGAGAACAAGAATAGTAAACTCAATCAATTGTGAAGATCAAAGTTGATAACCAATTAACAATGATGTTAATTGTTTATAGAAGCATACCGAAAATTAGTCTAATGTAGTAAATACCTTACATATAATTGATGATCAACTCAAGTACATGTACACATAGTGTGCATATAAAGAAGAAAAAAAATGAATCAAGAAAGTATAAATCATGGTATAATTCGACTATCTTCATAAGTCTCAAAATGTTTGGCACACACTAGAAACTAACCATGCTACAAATGAAGCAAAAATACTTATTTGAAAATAGTAAAAGTAATGTACAATATACGGTATTATACTTAGTACACAATGAAACCATTGAGATGGAGCAATTTCTAAAAATTTGTACGGATTAGGAGACTTAATTGGGGAGATGGAGTTGTGTGTGTGGTGTGCCAAATTTTGGAAGTTAGTTAATAGAGATGAGTGTGTGTTTATGTTTTATTAAATTAAAAAATTAGAAGGTTTGAGAGAGATGGGGGTAAGGGGTATCATTGCACATGGGTTAGGGAGTTAGAAAAAGGGAGAATTAGAAAAATGACAAAATGGTAATTTAAAGTAATGGGTTGTAACTGCCAAAAGCATCTTCTTTCTTCTTCTTTCTTCTATGGCTGCATGGTATGGCCTTAACCCAAACTACCAACTTGAACCAAACGAGGGAGGTGATAAGTTTTTTTTTAAAAAAAGATAGAAAAATAGAGTTTGCTAACTAAAGCTAAAGCATGTGGTTGTTTATTTCTGAGTTCTTACTTCGTGCGCCGAATTAGTACTTATAATGTCCATATGTCGCACGGACGTACTCCGCTATTAAGACTATAGCTCTTCCGTTCAAAATTGGTCCTATTAAGTTAACTCAAACTTTAAAGCTAATCTTGGCCAATATTAATCCAAATTTTAGCTCATTATTATTTGGTCCCTCCAGTGCTGTCTTAGCTGTATATATAAATAAACATGAGTAAAGTTTTAGGTTCAAGTTATGTTGTTAAATTTAATATATACATCGTCTAAGAAATTATAATACTTTGTCACTTTCTATTTTATCGAGTTAACAAATAAATAATAAAATGTTTATTGATTGACCGCCTAGCTTCTGCAATTTTATCATAGTCCATATAGTAGAGACGCAGAAGGAAAGAAAGGGAACGAAGAAGGTTGAGATGTTTCCTTTTTTTTATATGAAATTTCTTTTGTTGACATTGAAATCTATGGCTTGTTATGAAGAATTTGAAGAGGGGCGAGGAGCTACGACGAAGAGAGAGTTGTGATGAAGCTTGGAAGCAACAACAATTGTGCTTGTATCCAGAACTGTCTTGTTGGGAGAGGGTTTTCAATGTGTATTATATTGTTTACTAACAGCTTGAAATTACGTCCATAACAGAATAGAGAAGCGAGAGGTTTCAACGCTGAAAGAGAATTTAGTTACGGTTTTTTTATTTTACATTTTGTAATTATCATTATAAAATTATATACAATTAAGGGTAAATGCCAAGTTCATTACATAATAAATTTTTATGATCTCCACGTGTTACATTCTAGGATAAGATTGGATAAAACTTTCAAACTGTTTTGTGTTTTACATAAAAATTTATCAATTTGTCCCCAAATTCCTCTATTTACTGTCCTTCTCCTTCCTCCCTTTGCCCAACTGCCTCCCCCCCAATGTGGTCCCCACAACAACAATTTCTAATTTCTTTACTCTCAATTTCCCAACCATAAATACCCCCTCCTCCCCCCAAAAACACAAACCCCAAACCAACTAACTCACAAAATCCAACATACCCATTTTAAAGACCTTTTTTCTCTGTTCTTCTCTCAAAACCCCAACAATTTCAGAAATGGCCATAAGGAAATCAAAATCAAACAAACTCCCACAGCCAGCTGTCCTCAAACAGATCCTTAGGCGTTGCTCCAGCTTGGGAAAGAGATCCGATAATCAATCATACTACGAAGGCTGCGGCTATGGAGGGCTTCCAGTAGATGTACCAAAGGGACACTTTGTTGTGTACGTTGGAGAGAACAGAAGCAGATACATTGTCCCCATTTCATTCCTTAGCCGACCTGAGTTCCAGAGCTTGCTTCATAAGGCAGAGGAGGAGTTTGGATTCGACCACGACATGGGTCTCACCATCCCTTGTGAAGAAGTCGTCTTCCAGTCTTTAACTTCAATGCTATATACAGCAGGCTAGTTTCTGTTCTTCAATTTTATAGATTAGGATAGGGTACTGAGCCGTGAGGAGGGGGAAAAAGAAAAGAGGTTGAAGTTTGAGGGGGGGATGTGTTGATGAAGCTGCTTTACCTGCTTCTCTCTTCTCCTTTAATGTTTCAGATTTCTTTCTGCCTTAATTCCCTCTGTTTTTTTGGTGGTTATGATTTGAGCCCCAAAATCTGACTTGAAAGGGAACCCAGTAATTTTGGGTGGGTTACTGCTTCTGTAAATGCACCGAGTTCAGATTTGGTATGCTACTCATATTTTCCCATCCACAGTTATTATTTGCATGATTTTGTTGATTTTGAGGTTCCAATTTACAATCAGCTGAGAGTAATTAAGTAGAGTAGTTTATAGAATCGCTCCGAAACTTCTACCAAAAAAAAGAATCGCTCAGTAATTAACACTAATGCGACACGTATTGTACAATTAGGTGTCTGGAATTAGTATGTATTAAATATGCACATGACTTAGGGATCTTGCATTGCATTGGGCTTTTCCCTCGCTCCTTACGGAGGTTTTGATTTAACTTCTTAGCTCTAGGCTCTGGCTCTGGCTCTGGCTCTAGCTCGGGCGCGGCAGTTAATTTTGGTTACAACTTTCAACATTGAGTCAAATATTTTTGCAGTCACCTAAGTTTGCATGTTGTGTCAACTCGGTCACTTAATTTTGAACTCAATCGAATTGGTAATTTATGTTTTAACTTTGTTACAGTGTGGTCACTTGGTTTGATTTTGCGATGATTTCGGGTAAAAGTGCGACATAGACATTACATGTCATCCATTACATTCGTTTTATATTGAGATCAAATTAGAAAACAAGCCCGATAATCGAAAGAGTTTTTATCTATCATGTTTTATTCGGGTGAAGGAGGGAAGCTAAATCGACTTGTTTAGTTTAGATGGTTGGTTTTGGGGTTGGATTTGACTTAAAAACAAATATAATGGATGATATGACATGTCTACGTGTCACTTTGAACGAAAATCATCATAAAATCGGACCAAGTGACCATGCTGTAACAAAGTTGAAACATATGTTACCAATTTGACTGAGTTCAAAAGTAAGTGACTGAATTGACATAACATGCAAACTTAGGTGACCACAAAAGTATTACCCTTGCAACATTTGCACCTAGCTGACACCTAGGCCAATTCTTTCATTATCTGCGTGAAAAAAGAGAAACTAGTTGTACATTACTGATTATACACGATTGTCGAATACTAATCCCTTGTTATTATATTATATACTAAAATTTCCTTGGCACAGAAAACGAGGCTTTATTCAACAAGTGATGTTGATTTTAACTATATTCACTTAGTAGTGTAACATATAGATATAGGACAGGAAAAACTAAAAAAATGAGATTTGAGTTAAATACTTGACACTTACTTAAACTATAGTAAAACGACTGGAGAAGTATATCATCGATAGTCAGTATAACTACTTTGAAACTCGTTTAATATTAATGTGACTACTCTGTAACGGATTAAAATTTTAGAATGAATTTATAACCCAATCTATAATTTCATAATGCATTAAATATTTAACTGGTGAAATTATCATCATTGCCAGATGAATGTCAAAATTTTATGATGACTTCATGACTAACCAAACCTCGATTAGCTAAATGTGATATGTCCACTACCGTAAGGGATCATGCTTATAAGTGCCAAATTGGCAAGGCCGAGTAGCGACAATAGTGAAATTTAGGAGGTAGAACTGAAGGAGCATATGTCAAAGATTTTACCCTCTCAAAAAAAAAAAATTAAATCTTTTAAGAACAATAGAATGACTCTATGGACCAATTTGTTAAGCCAGTGTCATGCAAGGCCCAAGCCCCAAAGACCAAGAGTTCACATTAGTTAAGAAAGACATTTGTACCACATAGGAAAAAAGGGAAAAGGAGTGCACCGTCGTTCTTTATATAAATAAAAATGGGAGATCTTTCTTACCAAGGAGAGGACTGATTTGGGAAGAGAGCTACTCATAAAGAAATTCCGGACAATCTATCTGATTTCTAACCAATTCTAAGTAACTCAGGGCTAAGTCAAATAGCCGAGGAGGCCCGGGGGTGATTAACTAAGGAGTTACCCTGAGATTGTTGGGTTCTGTAATTTTTGAGTTAAAATTATGTATAATTTATTGTCTGTGGCAGACGTCACAAAATGTCCAAAATGTCCAAAATAAGAATAAAGTGACAAGAGATCAGCGTCATGCCAGTTAGAAGGACGTCACGCTGGCCTACTATCACAAATGTAACCGTTAGAGAATGTTAAACGTGTCGAAATAGAATGTCACGTGAGTGATTTCACCAAACTAATTAAATGTAAATAACTATTTACCAAATTAAATATGTTTCAAAAGTATTTACAATTTTGCCCAGCTTTGGGGCGAATACGCCCATGAGGAGGCGAAAATGGGGTGTTGGGGCAAATTTGCCTAAAGACCCCATTTCCATTTCTCCACCCTACACCATTTCCATCATCTCTCTAAAAGCAAGGTAAGTCCCCATTTCTCTTCTTTTCTTTGGTTTAGGTAGTAAATTAGTTTAGGATTTTAGGTAGTGAATTAGATTAGGGTGTTTAGGTTAGAGAATTAGTTTACCATTTTAGGTTAGAGTATTAGTTTAGAGGTTCAGACTAAAGAATTAGTTTAGAGTTTTTAGGGTAGAGAATTAGCTTAGGGTTTTAAGGTAAAAAATTAGTTTACCATTTTTAGGGTAGAGAAATAATTTTAGGATTTTATGTTAGAGAATATTGACGTTAATGGTTCATGGTTTGAAGTACTATTTACGCGCATGACGTTCGAGATTTACATTGATATTCTTATAGGTTACTCTTCTTCTAAGTACATTTAAATTATTTTTTTGACAATGTGAACTAAACTATTAGGTTTATGAAAGTGTGAATTAGGATAATTAAATTGTAGACTAGAAGGGATTTGAAAATGTGAACTAGACTGTTTATGCAAATGTGATTTAGGGTAGGTTAATTGTAGACTGCTACGAATATTCTTAACTAGTTATCTTGTATATTAACATAGTACTTCATTCTAGTTTAGATGGACTACTACTATACAGGTATCCCAATGTAGTAGTAGTCCCTCAATCGAATGACGCCTCCGTCCTCTAGGGATAACAAGCATAGGGCTTGTTATGTGTGGAGCAAGCTTGCTGCTTGTACGTCATTGAAGATGCGACAGCACAACTCTTCTCTCACGTGGGAGCCAGCTTACGAGGAATCCGTCCGACGATGCGAGTTTAGGGAGGTAATCTGGGTTTGGTGCGCCCTCGTGAAGAGAGCTCGTCATGACACTTGTTGAGAGGTGGCGGATGAAGATGAACACGTTTCACCTGGCGTGGGGTGAGGTGACAATCCTCCTGAAGGACGTCCAAGTGCTGACAGGACTTCATACGCGAGGACTGTCCGTCACTAGGATTACTGATATGAACCAACGGCAATCGTGGGTCGTGACCCTATATCAAATGCTCAACGGAAAGGCAATCGAATTACATATATTCATGATCGTACGAAACACATAGAGACTCACGTTCATTTTATTCGAGAGCTTATTCATTATGGTGATATTCAAGTGCAGTATCTTAATTCCGAGCATCAAGTTGCGGACTTACTTACAAAGGCAGCTTCCACTAGTAGGCACTGGTATTTAGCAGGCAATCAATGTGTCGAGACCTACATCAATGGAGGTTGTTAATTATAACCGGTTAAAATTATAATAATTACCGACTTAGAAGGTTAACAAATAACCTTTTATATATAAGCCTAAAGGTTGTCGTGTATCTGTATCAAGCTCTATGGGTTTAACCCTATTACCACTCTTGCTCTCCAAAGAGTAGTTGACACAACGTCGACTAACCTCGTTACCTCTCCGTGTTCATTGTTTGTTTATAGGGGATACATTCGATCACTTGACAAAATGAACCTCTAATCTTTGTCAGTCTTTCTGCAAAAATGAGAGAATAAGAAGGAATAAATGAGATGGCCAAGCCCAAGCCCACATACCTATTGTATTTGATAACAATAATATTGTATTTGGGCCCAATATGGATGTAATTCGACCTAATAGGGTAGTAACTATGGTCCATTGCAAGATTGGGCTCAAACACAACAAACTAACTTGTTATCGTAACTGGGCCCAAATCAATGAATGAATGAATATTGCTTCCCAAATATTTCAGAGGGACAGTCTGTATGTCGGTGTCGATTGAAGCAGGGGGACCTTATATATATTGTATCGTATTAGTTAAGAAAGAAACAAAAAGAAGCGTGATTTCTTTGTACTATGTAGGGTTTGTGTTTGGGGTTTCCCAAATGATTTAACATCCCACCACCTTTACACATCAATCCAACCATTAATTAATCTCATTTCCGGTTGTTGACGATTTCATTCAGAAACAAAAAAAAAAACACCAAGTGTATCATACTAATAAGTCTCATATTATTGGACATTAAACCAATACTTAACTCGTAACCCATCACAATTAATCCTTATTTATCATATACCATAGCTGCAAGAAGGGAAATAAGAAAACATGAAAGACAACAAACCCACCCACTATATACGTAGAAACGGTTAATGTAACTTCCAATATTTCGTACAGATCAGTCATGTGTGTTTGTAAGTATGTGGGTTGTCTCAGTCTCTGTCTGGTTTCACGGACAACAAGTGTGTGTTTCTGTGTCTGTGTGTGTTGGAAACTTACAAATTGCAATGGAAAGAAAGACGTATCTATCTATCTATCTCTAGTGAAATTTGGGGTTTTGTTCTTTACCCATCTCCCACTTTGGCACGTACAGTGTCTACACACCCCCCATTTTCAGAAAGTAGCAGTTGCCTTTTGTTTGGACCACAGTGAGAAAAAGTAACTGTTTTTTAACCGTTTCTTTTGTATTGCAATTTAACCCCCCGCATGGGCTGCTGACGTTTTTTACTGTAATGATCCTAAGTTCACCTAATCCCCAGCCCACCATGAGAAACATGAAGAAGCAGAAGAATGTGATATTGGTGTTCTTTGTTTCTTGGCTTCTTTCATTATCAACTACCAAATGGCAGCAGCTTACGTAATATTGTAACTGCATGCCCCTTTTTTTATGGGATTTTTTTTTACCTCCCTTTCTTAATTATGACGTATAAGCTTACACTTAGATGTCTACCACTATACTTTATAAAACTATTTAAATTGATTTTTAATTTTATTCGTATTGCACACTGTCTAAGCTACGGCTATGATATGCTACCATTTCAATTACATTTTTATATGTGTTACTTCAAATTAAGGTGCCTAATAAGTCAATTAACTGTTGTGAATTTGCATGATTATGCTTTGTGATGGGAATGATCAATTTTAAGACCGGTAGCTAGCTAGAGAGAGTGACCCGTGATTAAAAATTACTACTTTTTTCACTGCCAAAAGTAAAATCATTATATATTTACTAAAATGATTACTATGTTATTCAGCTAATGAATTTGCCTGCTAATCAGACAAAAAATTAAAAATATTTTGTTGTTCTTCGACTCACAAAAGTCTAATTCACTGTTAATTTTAAAAAAGGATTAAAACATAAAAGTCACTTGCGGTTGCTTAATTTTGTGGTAAGTCCAAAATTTACAGCTTTTTCTTTTGTAAGGACTTTCAAGAATAACATCAATTTATCAATCTATCACTTTGAACTAATTAAATGTTCAAAATATTAATTTTTATTAATTAAAGTATTTTTAATCAGAAGGTACATTGAGTTTTAACCGCTATAAAAATGTAAAAAAAGTGATAAATTAACAAAAGTTTGATGCTTGAGAAAGAAAAGAACATATTCCCTTCACCATTACAAAAGAAAAAAACATACGCTTAACTAATTAATTGGGTATTCTTTAATTTAATTTCCCTATCATATATATATATGGCCGACATCTTCTTGGTTAAAGTTGGTTTTGGGTTGTAAATTGCTTTCTCCACCCCTTAACAGCTAAACATATAATAGCTATTAATCTTTATCTTCAAGTGTTACAAATTACACTTATGGAACAGCTTGTGATAAACATTAATATACAATATTGGTATGCCATCATTATGTCATCTTTTCTAACATATAGTTTTTTTTACGCTATAATTAGTACTTATAACTTAAAAATTTGTAGTGCATGCAAATAGTAATGAAAGGCTAAAAAATTCTCAACCACAATCATCACTCCAGCTTCTCATAAACCTTCTATAAAAGTTCAAACGAACATGACATTTAATTTGTTCCGCAAAACATATAAAAATCCAATTTTGAGTTATACAACAATAAAAAAAAACCAGAATTTATATATATATAATCTTATTATAGTTTATTTTATAAGCTCGAATTACACTAATAATGAATGAAATGAATTAGTAAACAAAAAATCTGTAGTTAATTTGTGAAGAAATGAGAGCTCCTAAAGAAGAAAGTGGGGAAAGAAAAAAAGAAGAAAAGGAAGTAGCAAGAATGAAGGAAGGAACACTTGAGGAGCACTCTATATAATAAAGTCACTCATCTGCACAATGGATCAGACTCATCTGCACTCTATATAATAAAGTCTTTGCTTTGTGGCCTGTGAGAGTGGGAAGAACATGTGCTCATCCTTCTTCTTCTTCTTCTTCTTCTTGTTCACTATTTTTCGGTTTGACAAAAATGAACAATCTTCACCCCTCAATTCCCTCCTTTTAGAAAGACACACTTTTTATTCATATGTCCTGCTTAGTTAAATTCCACCCATTCTACAGTAATGCTTACTTTTTAAGTGGCCCCATCTGATTCTCTTCTAATTGTCAATACACTCTTTAACCATCTCCTTCTATCTTTACCACTCTTTACTTTACTAACTAGTAACCACTTTCATCAATCTAATTGTTTACATTATAACTATTGATGACCAAATTTAAAAATAGTAACGGAAACAAAATAAGATTGAGAAAAGTTAAGCAACAATTTAGAGGGAAAATAAATTATAATCACATCAACGAAAGTTTCATTATGATCTGAAAAATATAACTTGTAGGAATTTACAATAATAACTTAGTTCTTTCATACGACTAAGCAAGAAGTAATAAGAACTAATGGTCTAAACCTGACATTGACAATCAGTGGCAGAGCCACGTTATGAGTTGGGGGTGCGTACCACATTGGCTCGGGATAAAAATTTACATGTATCAATATAATGTAGATGTGTATGTAATTAGATATTCACTAAACTAATTGACTTATTCATGAATTCAATAAATTTCATTGTCAAATTTATAATTTACTTGCAACCATAAAAGAAATTTTCTTTTTGCAGAGAACAAAAAAAGAATTTTTTTAGAAACACAAAGAAATTATTTTTTTTATGAATAAGAAAAATATTTTGTATTTAGTGCTTTTTGATTTAATTTTCTAAAAGCACCTTTTGACATATTTTTTGACTCCGCCACCGCAGATAATACAAATAATGTGTACCATTTAACACGTGAGAATCATATCACCAAACTAGTTCAACAATAAGCACCAATTCGATAATTCCTACTAGCCCTGAAGCTAGAAATTGAGCTAGTAGCCATGCATGTATATAACTTCAATATAAGTTTGATGTTCAAAACGTGGCATCAAATTACCACCACTTCGACCAGTACTAAATTAATTGAGAGTAATAGAAAACATAAGACAATAAGAAGCAACAATGATACGGTGGGTGACAATAATGATGATCTCCTAAGACTGAAAGTCATGGAAGAAGAAAATTTCATCATTGTGATCACCATTACTTGAATAAAGGTGCTTAAAAGATGGAGCACACTAGTATGGACCACATCGAATCCAATGAACCCACATTCTAAGTTTAAAGTAATATTTTCAACACCCTTTTTCTGATTATTGGTTTAATTCTGTTAATGTTATCAAACCATTAAAACTTAATTTTCCTACAATATTTTTTTCGATGAATGATTTATGTATAAATATAAAATGCAAAAGAGTTAATATATACACCCCAACCTAAACATAACTAAAAACCCACCTGGACTGCAAATTGCAGCAAACCTCAAACCAAAACAGGGAAAAACAACTCCTGCCTGCAAACCCAAAACAAACCTCTAAAACTATAACAACACAACCCCTCCCACATATATTCAAGGGAGAACACAGACCCAACTAAGCACGAAGCAGACTGCAAATTGCAGCATTTATCGCACCGACATCAGAACAGAGCAAAACAACTCATGTCAGCACCCCAAAACAAACACCTGAATCCTAAGCTACGCAACCCCTCCCACTGGAATTCAAGGGACCATTCTAGCAAAATATAACCTAACCCAAACCAAAAACTCCTGCTGAGAAATTACATCAAAAGATTTTAGCCATCGACTCATAACAACAAATATTCGAGCCGCCACACGATCTGCCCCGACACTCAAATCACGGAAAGTTCTCGCATTTCTTTCCAACCAAATATGCCAAAAGAAGCTGTGCAGCAACACCTTCTTGCATGACTCAAACGGGGCGCGAGAGTTCATCCCTTTCCACCCGGAAATAAACTCTCCGACAGTAGCCGGAAGCGGTCCGGTGATGGAAAGTCTCGAACTAAGGAGCCACCAAACCGAACGAGCAAAATGACAATGTAGAAACAAATGATTGATCGTCTCTTCTTGACTGCAACACAAGCAACATCTATTGGGAAGTTGCATACCTCTATTTCTGAGAAGGTCGAGCGTAGCGATACGACCATGAAACAGCTGCCAAACAAAACTCTGCACTTTTGTGGGAGCACACCTCTCCCAAATCTGACGAAACGGGAAATCTAACGAACCCTGAAACTTCTCCTCTCGCAACTTGGAATTCAACGACTGCACTGAGAACCTCTGGCTGTTGGACAACGACCACACAATACTGGGTGGCCCCACCGTGATGTGTCCTCGAGGAACACGTGAAAGCAAATGCAGCAGCTGACTTAGATCCTCCCGAGCACCTCCGCGAAGATTAAAGCGAACAGGAACCTCCCAATCTGACCTGACATCAGAAGGAGCATATTGAAACAAAAAAGTCAGATGTGAAAAAGACGCAGCAGCGACCCTAGGAAAACGAGACCGCAAACTCTCACCCTCAACCCATATATCATCCCAAAATGAAACCCAACCCCCCCCCCCCCAGGTTCGACAGAGCCATAAACCCAGAAAATCAGACTCTCCTTGACGATCCATCTCCACATCGAATAACCAGCCGAGCTAAAATCCCAGTGAGGTTGCCACTCAGATCTTCCGATGCCACACTTCGCAATCATAAGACACCTCCACCAAGCCTCCTTTTCATGAGCAAAGCGCCAAGTCCATTTAGCAAGGAGGGCCTTGTTTAGACACCCCAAATCCAAAATACCGAGTCCACCTCTCCTCATAGGCGTCTTAACCACGTCCCAACTGACCAAATGTAATCTCCTCCTATCGCCCGCACCTTCCCAAAGAAACCTGTTTTGCAACATCTCAATTTTCTTGATCACCGAAGTTGGAGCTCTTAGAACAGACATGTAGTAAATGGGAAGGTTGGTCAAGACGCTCTTTATGAGAACCACTCGCGCGCCGAACGAGAGAAAACGAGCCTTCCACGAGGCGAGCCTCTTTCGGATGCAGCTTAGAACTGGTTCCCATATCACAGAAGCTTTTGCCCTTGTACCCAAAGGAAGCCCTAAATACAGAGCAGGCAGAACTTCCCAGGGACACCCAAACATGGCAGCCAACTCCTCTGCATTTGGAACTTCCCCAATGGCATACATTGATGACTTATGCACATTTACCTTCAGACCCGTAATGTTCTCAAAACATATCAAAACCGCAAGTAAACGGTACACTTGTTCCTCGCTAGCTTCGCAGAAAATGATAGCATCATCGGCGTAAAGAATATGACTGACCTCCCCTAGTGAATTTTCCTCATTGATGAAAAATCCATGAAACAAGCCTTCTCGCTGAAGTTTTGAGATTATCCTAGATAGAATTTCCATAACCATAATGAAAAGAAAAGGAGACAACGGATCTCCTTGTCTCAGACCGCGGGAGCTTTTAAAGAAACCAGTCGCTTCTTCGTTAACTAAAATCGAGAAGAAAGCAGAAGACACACAACCTCTAATCCAAACGATCCATTTATCTGGAAAACCCATTCTCTCCAACACTTTGAACAACGCGGCCCAGTTCACGTGATCGTACGCCTTTTCAATGTCGAGCTTGAAGACTAAACCGGTTTTGCCACTCCTTTTCCTAGAATCAATCACCTCATTTGCAATGAGAGAAGCATCCAAAATTTGTCTATCTCCAACGAAGGCACATTGGACACACGAAATCACCTTTCCCAACAACCCACACATCCTTTCCAGCAACACTTTAGCGATGACTTTATACATGCTGCCCACCAAGCTAATGGGGCGCAAGTCTTTTATGTCTCCAGCGGCGTCTTTCTTGGGAATGAGGCAGATAAAAGTACTGTTAATAGAGCGAGGAAGCACCCCACTGACGAAAAAATCTTCTAAACCAGCCATCACATCCGCTTTCACCACTTCCCAATAATTCTTAAAGAAAATCAAATGAAATCCGTCGGGGCCGGGCGCCTTCTCACTTCAGCATCTTCCAATCGCCAGCTTCACCTCCTCTTCCTTAAACTGCACAATCAACCTCTCCCATCCTCGCCTTTAATTTGATCAAACTCTAATGCAGCTGGAAAAGGCCTATCCTGACAAATTTCCTGAAAAGAATTGCTGAAAAAAGCAGGCACAGCTACTTTTAACTCTGCATGACCCTCAACTAATTCGTCACCAATATTAATGCTACTTAATTGATTACGCCTACGATTGTGACTCGCAATCTTATGGAAGAAAGTCGTGTTTCTATCCCCTTCCTTATCCCATTTCTCTCTCGCTCTCTGTCTCCACATAATCTGCTCACAATTCTAAAGGTGATCCAACGTGCTTTTCAACAAGCACCTCTCAATCCTCCGATCATCCGACAACGAACCCCTCTCTTCTTCTTTGTCTAACACATCTATACTAACCAAAATCCTCTGAATCTATACATCCACTCTTTTAAAACTTGTTATGTTCCACTCTTTGAGACAAAATTTCAATCTCTTCAACTTTCCTGCCAAAATGAATAATTTGTCCCTTCCTGCTAAAGGAATCCCCCAATTTAGACGAACCACATCACTAAACTCCGCATGCTTGAACCACATAATCTCCATACGCCAGGGCCTTTTAAATCCTTCAAACTCTTGAACCTGTATCAAGATCGGAGAATGATCCGAGCAAATTCTCGTCTTGGCCATAAGTGAAGCTCCCGGAAAGTGAGCTTCCCACTCCGTAGACACAAACGCTCTATCAATCCTCGACAAGGAAGGGGATTCACGAAGATTAGACCACGTGAACTCGGCCCCACCTAGCGGAAGCTCAATCAAAGCATGAAAATCCACGAAGTCATTAAATAAATCAAATTCGCGTTGTTCCCTTGCAACACTCCGAACATCCTCTTGACAACGAACCATGTTAAAATCTCCAATCAAACAACAAGGAAGATTCCACCAAGCTAAGATCCCTTGCAACTCCCCAAACATAACCCGCTTCTCAGGAAACAAGCATGGACCATACAAGTTCATTACCACCCAAACAAATGAATCTCTCACGTTACGAAAAATGCTCACCACGCATAATTGACCTATCCACTGACCCTGGAGCTCCACCACCTCAGGATCCCAAATAGAAATAATACCTCCAGCCGAAGAGACAGCATCCTTTGCACTCCACTGAAATCTCGACATCCAACAGAAACTCCTAACCAAACTATCATCAACCGAGTCTAATTTAGATTCCTGCAAACAGATAATCGTTGGACGAAGTTCCAATAACCTCTGCTTAATACGGAATCTCTTATTCGAACTTCCCATACCTCTCACATTCCATGATAAAATATTACGATTCATTAGAAATGAAAGAGCACCCCAAACCTTGTTGCTTTCTTTTCGTACGCGGGGAAGCTATCTCTTCGGCCGAATGACCTAACTTAATAAGTTCGCGCTCCATCCATGAAAGAACCTTTCTTCCTTTTCTTCTATGCAAAACTGTCATCGCCGTCGACATTACTGAAATTCTCGCCTCCTCCGTTGAGTCGTTTAAACGCAAATCAAGAACACCAGCTATCTGACCCACTGCGTCCAACACTCTCTCCTCATCCTCTAATCTTAACTTTTCAACTCCTAAAGCTTCCTCTGGAATGACAACAACACTGACCTCGTTCCTTTCCAAAATACAAACCGACTCCTTCTGAGATTCGGGAAAGAACTCATGTGGAGCAGAGAGAGAACGGCCCTCGAAAGAACTTTGCAAGGGGCCCGAACAGCCAACTAACAACGGCCCACTCGAAGTAGCTCGTTCACATGTAGCATAAGACCCCCAACTTTTGTCCAGACAAGAGTTGGGCTTGAAGAACAGGCTTGAATTTAAGCCCACATCCGATCCAACCGAAACAATCAACTGAGGACTCGCGGGAACCGAGAAACCAGAGGAAGAGATAAACCCCACCTCCTCTGACAATCTAAATCCAGCAACGCTAAGAAATTATCTATTGTCCGAAAAGACAACTGAGGCGTCCAACCTCGACTGCACCACCACCCGTCCAGAGCCGGCAAAAAAGCTGACCCTCCCCCCACCCATTGGGACGTGGACTCTTACGACGCCATCGTACTGATCCATCATATCTCCTCCTCGAACCGGCTACCCAACCGAGAGAATCCCTCCGACTTGCGACACCGGTGACCCTTCCGCCGGCAACCGCGACGTCTCCTTATTGCCCAAAAACAACTCCTTAGCGATACCCAAGTCTGGCTCATCCGAATCTGACAAGTTCGCAACACAGCTCGCTAAATCAACTGCTACCGAAGCGGCTGAGGACGACGACTCACCCACCTCTCTACACACGGGACCCCGACTCTTTACCTTCCAAACCGGAGATGCCTGAAACACTGTCTCCAACGCCACACCCTTCCCTTTTGACGCCGGAGGCACCTGAACTTCCTTCGAAATACAATCATCTCTGTGTTCCGATTTACCTGAGAACCAAACTCGAAAGTTGACGCCCTTAAAACTTAAAGACGCCTCTGTCGGCCTTTCTTGCCCAACTCTAACTTTTAATCTTACAGAGTTAAGATTGCACTCTTTTTCATCATGTTCCACATATCCTCCACACACATCTCCGAGACGAACGAAAAGATCGATCGACCGTAGATGGAGTGGAATTCCTCTAACACACACCCACTCTGTTTTCAATCCATGTGTAACTGGCATGCAGCCTGCTAAAGCTGTCCAGCTGTCCAAATAAACCCTCGTGGAACCAAACTCAACTCTCTGTAGTGCAACGACTCGATCGGCTACAGATTTTGAACCACAAACCAAAAGCCACGCATCTTCCCCCAGCTCTAAGATCTGAGAGGATTGTTCCACCCCCCAATTCTTTGCGATCCACGCTCGGAAAGAAGGCCAAGGTATTGCTTCTGGAAGAGAGCTGACGAGTCAAAACACCACACATCTCTGCAGGAATTGAATGCGATCCGACACGCCCACGTCCTCCACAACGATTTTCGAGTGTGACACCTTCGAGCATCTTCCTTCTTTCGACAAGGACGTACCTCTGACCATATCAGCAAAGCTAGGCCGAGAAGCAACTCTGTGAGGCAGAGCTCCTGATCCTCTTGTTGTAACAATGGGCAAAGGAATCGAGACCTCGAGGATACTCGAGCAAGGTTTAAGCAACGACGGCCAACCATCACTATTTCGGTCAGCGGGGATATTAATGAAAAAATGCTTGCCATTTTTGCAGTGCTCGGGCACATTAATAAACGCCACCCCAAGTTTTCTGAAACTCCTAACTAGAATTGACCTTCTGGCTCCTTCGCACACACTCACCCGCGGCAACACCCATCTCGCCTTTGCTGCTGTCTCTAACACTCCTTTGAACCATATCATCTGTTCACCATTCAAGAAGATAAAATAGGATTTGTTCCCCTGAGAAGCTTCCAGCCGAAAACACAACCCATCGAACCTAGACGAAGTTTCGATGTCCACCAAGAAGTCCCGAACCTGAAACCTACGACTCTGCCGAACCCTAAGACGCCTAGACTCACCCTCGTCGGCCGTCCGACGACCCAAACCCTCACCCTCTCTCTCACCACTCTCTCTCATCTTTCTTTCCTAATTTTCCTACAATATTAGGGTGTCACAATTCGTGTTGTTGTTCCAACTAAGGAGACTTTGCACGGACGAGGTATCTTCGTTAGAGGTGATTGCGGGTGTTGTTGTGGCGGTGGTCCGGAGACGTCCTGGCACCTTTTTCTAACATGCTCATTTGCTAAGGCTTGTTGGGTCGCAGCAGGAAGATGGGGATGTGTGGAGGAGTCTCTGAGAGGTAAGACTAGCTTTGGTGAGTGGATGCTTGACTTCATTGAATCCAAGCCAAAGGATACTACCCTGGACGTGATGATGATAATCTGGAGTATTTGGCAAGAGAGAAACGCACGGGTTTGGTTAGGGAAGAGGGCGGCAACTGAATGGACTGTTCGGACAGGAAGGGAGGCCTTGAGTGAGTGCAAGTTGTCTGAACACCCTCGACGCAGACTAAGGATACTAGCAGGCCTGTCGAGTGCCCCTTGTGGCACCCTCACCGATTGGAAGGCTTAAATGTAATTCAGATGCAGCTATTGATGGGCGACAAAACCGAACAGGCGCTGGTATGGTAATTCGTGACGCAGGTGGGACGGTGCTAAAATTCAGAATGGCCTCGTGGGGAGGAGTCTGGAGAAGCAAGGAGGCAGAATGTAGAGCACTCCTGGAGGCGTTGAGCTAGGCAGAGCATGAAGAAGTTGCAGATGTGACGTTCGAAATCGATGCCCAAGCTGTCGTTCTCGCCCTGAGCCAGCGAACGGAGCGTATCAGAGTTTGGAGATTTACTTCGTAGTTGTAGAGTGATTCTCGATCGTAGAGCAGACTTCGTTGTTGTATTTGTTATGAGGGAACATAATAGAGTTGCACTTGCTTTAGCCAAGCGCTCTATTTCGGTTCTAGAGCCTGTAATTGGTTCGGACTCTCCGGTTTAGCCTGATGTTGCTCTTGCTGAGACTTGTCGTTCTGACCATGGAGATTAATAATATGATCCTTTGCTTAAAAAAAAGGGTGTCACAATTGGAGTATGTATGGGTATCAGGGTATACTTGTCATATTTTAAATGGGTACTTATATTAGTTTGGTATGAATTTTTTTTTATCATGAATTTCGTACGTAAACATGTAGAAGATATATCAATTACTTATTCAGGTTTGATAACAAGTACCCATTCTATTAAAATATTTCATAACAATAGTGGCCCGAAAATCTTAATGGTATTAATACTGACTAATATGACGGTTGATTCGCCCACGAGCTAGATCAACTGAATCAACCTGACTCATAAGGAAGATTTCATTTTTCTTATCCAACTCTTTGTGTATTGAAATCAACCAACACATATGATTGATATGAAGCAAATGAAACTGACCTACTACGTTGAACAATCCACAACACATTTAATGGACAATTTGGAGTGGACCCTGAATTTTGGAGTAAATAATAAAAACTTGCTGCCGCTTTGACCTTCCTAGGGATTTTAAACCTAAAAATAAAAGCCGCCTGTTTTGTCAAAATCATCTCTTTTTCCCATAATAAAAAGGATTCATTTGAGTCCTCTAATTTGTATATTGCTTCGCTGTATGTTGATCTACATGGTCGGAATATAATTAAGCTGTTAGTTGTTTTTTTTTTTTTTTTTTTTTTTGAATAAAGAACCTCTCTCTCGGTACAACAAAACGTTATCATTTTAGGGAGAAAGTGGATTCATGGGCTAAAAAGTAGTAAACCAGTTATGTTTCGCAGGAAGTGGGTCCCTCCCTTATACAATTCCTTCCATCTCACGCCCAAACCCTAAGCAGAAGTAGCTCATCTCAATCGAATAAAAGCTACCTATATACGCTCTCTCTGTCAACATTCTACCGTGCCAGCCAAGCTAACTTAAGTGTCTATGGTCAATATATATCTTTGAAATACATATTTACTGATGGGTGGGATGGGAGTAATTACATATTATATAGAAATGTAGAACTGTGATGTATGCAACATATATAATATATGATCTGTTATATCTCTAGCTAGGGCCATGTCACTTTATTCAGTGCTGAAGAATAATGAAGTTGAATGGGAGCGGGGTGGTAATAATAATGTAAAGATGTTGCATTGTTGTTGAATAGTAATAGTATGGTATATTTTGAGCCATCATTCAATTCTTCTTCTGATATTGATATATAATATATACATCATTATATATATATAGCTTCCTCTACCTCAGTGCGATCTCCTGCCAACCAACCAACCAACCCATCCTTAATTCATTACACCTTTCTTTCCCCCACTTTCTCTTATTATTCATCTCCACCAAATTCATTTTCATTTTTCAACCCCACAATACCTTTTAGCCATTTTCTAACAAATTTATTACCTTATATACTATGTCTTGCATTAGTTAGTTTTGGGAAAATAACACTTTAGCCCCCTCTACTTTGCCAACTTTACCCCTCCTACTTCGACCACTTTGTCGTTTGGGTCCTTTCGTTTCAACTTTCGTCTTCATGACGTTAATTGACGAGAATTCAGTACACCACATTAGCTTCAATAGCCATGTATTAGCTTACTAAGTGTGTTTTAATTGGTAATATAAGTATAAATAATTAGATAGGATGAAATCGACAAATAAAATGTGCGGTTTTAAAACTCTTCTTCACTATACTCTTCGTGATACCTCCCAATTTACCTCCCTAAACAACTCTTCATCTCCTACCTCCAATATCTCACTTTGTCGATGTATGGATGTGTTCACATTTGATGCTAAGAAGACGAAAGTTGAAACGCAAGGACCAAAACGGCAAAGTAGTAGAAGTAGGAGGGGGTAAAATGAGCGATTTATAGTATAGGAAGCTATTTGTTAAGTTGGCAAAGTAGAGGGGGCTAAAGTGCTATTTTCCCATTAGTTTTCATACAAATGATTTATACAAAGGAGTTTGACATTTTAGACCCACTAACTAAGGTATCGTTTTCCGCGCAGCAATTTAGCCAAGGAATTGGCTGAAATCCCATTGGTCCCAAATTCCTTGTTTTCTGAGATGTTTGGGTCAACCAAAGCCGGCAGGCTTTGAAATCCGGCGGGCTTTGAAATCAGCTTCGGGCAGGATTTTAAATCCTTTGCTAATGGGCCGGAGTTGGAAGGTATAAGGCAGCTTTTGCCCAAACTTTGTATTTGTTTTTTTTTTTTATTTTCAATTCCATTAAGGCTTTTAGACAGGAAAACAAGGAATTGAATTTCGGTGAAATTGTCATATCCCATGGGAATATAATTCCAGCGTGGCTATCAAATCTCAAGGGAATCAAATTCCACGCGGAAAACGACCCCTAATATCAGTAGCTGAAGTGGTCAATACACACACAAAACTGGATCCAAAGAAGATGAGAGAGTAGTGTTTTAATTCCATTGGTTACGATGCAAAATTGCATTTGCATACACGACTTTTAACGTACTCAGATCAGATGTCTGTCTGTATTCTCACAAACAGCAAATCTTACCATCACACACACGCGTGCTTCCTCGCTTAACCCATTTCCAACCTAATCCCCTAATTAATATTATATGTACTTTACAATTAAAATGACTCAATTTCCAACCTAATCCCCATTTCCCAATAGTTTTTTCATTTTGCTGTCAATGCTCAATTGCTCATCAATTTACTACAAACCTCAAACTCATTTGGCTCATCTCCTATCTCATTAATATTAATTTTTTGATTTTTTCCCTATTGCCTCAGCATATTTGAGCATACCAAACCGGCCTGATGTACGGTTCAACCCACTGGCCCGGTTTGGTTTTAAGTTCACTGCAAAATACACTTGTGAAACCTTCTAGATTGTCGGCAAGAGGTCAAATCAGTTTTATCTTATTATATAAAAAAAAATTTACCTTATACTTAAGTGACACAATCATTTTGTTTATTATGAGTTTATACATATTTTTTATATAAAATATTTGGTTAAGACAATCTTTAACTGTTTTTCAAACGGGGACAATGTTGTCGCTCTTTGTCTATGTTCCTTAGACGATTATTGTCGTAACGTCGTGGAATCGGTTACTCTTTATCTACGTTTCAAAGATAAATGATCCGGTGACAATTGTTTGAATTAACTACAGTTATAAGTATCCTATTTTATAACTATATGATTATCCTAACAAATTATTCTTCTCGGTCTCTCAAACTCGTTCATCATTATGTTGGCCTTCATTAAAATGAATCACTACAACATAACATAGCTACGGAGACAGATTCATGGAGGCACATAGAATATTTGCCTCTACATATACTTTTAAGGAACAAATCTATAAATACATTAAAACATATTCTCTTTTTTTTCAGTTGACACGTCAGCGTTTTGAGGATTTTAGAGCTCCTCCTTCATTCTAGGAATGAGGGTATTTTGGATAAAAATCAATTCTGATAAACAAAATTTATTATTTCTTTTCTAATGGACAAGGATCGAACAAAGTGAACAACCAATAATGCCACACCTAATGTTTATAATACTTTGTCCTTTAATCAAAGAAAAGTGACAGTATTTTTAACGTAAAGTGACAGTATTTTTAACGCAACAACAAGAAAGTATAACTATAATGCTTTTGTTTATCATATCCCCAACAATTGATAGAAAAATTATAATTTTTTACCAACATATGAATTAAATTATTATATATTAAAAAATAAAAATAAAAAAGGTAGAAAAAAATTCAACGACACGTCTAAGTAATCCAAGTAAAAATAATTTTCCACTAAAATATTAACATAAAAAATAGGCCAATGGGCCGATGATAATCTAGTACTATATGTGCCTCTATAGATGAATATATCTGCCTCTAATTGTATTTTATTTATTTATTTTAATATTAATAAATAATTTTTATCATTTTAGAGGCAGATAATTTATAATTGTCTCTATAATTCATACGATTACATCTTTTAGAGGCAGATAATTTGTAACTGCCTCTATAAGTTTTTTGTCTTACACAAAAAAACTCTTTTTAAGGCAGATAATTTATAACTGCCTCTATAGGTTGTATGATTAAAATTTTTAGAGGTAGATAATTTACAATTGCCTCTATAGGTTGTATGATTATCTTAGAGACAAATAATTGATCTATCTCTATATGATGAATGATTAAAATTTGTAAAGGTAGATAACTTGTAAACTTTGTACTATTTTGTATCGATAAATGTTAGATAATATATAATTAACTATATATATAATAAACGCTAACGATTTTCTTTTCTAATAATGAGTAAGAAAAAAATTTCATTTTTTCAATTTTGATTTTTTTTTCTTGCCATAGTTTCTCCATATCATTGAGTTTTATAATTTATATTTAAAAACTGCGCAAAAAGTATCAGTAAGTACTTCTGAGCCAAGTGGTAAGAACTAAGAACTTAGCGCATTTCCTTGAACCACCTGGGTTAAAATCCCATAGATATCAAAATAATACAGAGTAATATATGTAAATAGTGGAAGAGTCCAATAAAGGAATATGTCCTGGTAGGAGTAAATTCTTTTTAAAAACATATATATATATATGCCTCTAAAAAAATATACCAACAACAAAAATAAGTGTCTCTAAAAGGTGGCTAAGATGACAGATAAGTGTTGTTTAAAGATGCAATTGCCAACAATTATATCTGCTACTAATTCTTCCATTTAGTCATAGATAATATGTGTCACCGTATTTGCCTCTAAAGACTTTTAGCCACAGCAGCGTTAGTGACACTTAACTATCTGCCTCTAAAACTCTATAGAGGCAAAAAAATGATTTTTAGAGGCAAATAGTGTGTGCCTCCGTATCCAGGTTTTGTTTAAGTTCGAACTTTCAACTCAGTTTGCAACATCTCAACAGAATCAATGACTTCTCACATAACATAACATTGATCCTATGTTGCAAAGAATCCAATTGATCCTAGTCAAATAACTTTCTCTCATCTTTCCCTGTAACTGACATCAATGTAGTCAAAATCGGGATTCCACGTGGAATCGAAAACATGGGTGAAATCGAAATCGTAGTTTTTAATCGTAAAATCGTAAGATTTTATGAACTACTATCGAAACATTTAAGTCAACAACCTATTAAGAATAAATATGTAATTAAACCGAACATCATGTTTCATAACTATGTTATTTGAGTTGGTGAGACGAAAAAGAAGACCATTACCCAACTTTGAAAAATCTATATAAGAAGAAAGAGAGAATGTAGGCTCTTAAGCAGTCATTTTAGATATTTTTAGTAATAAATTCTAACTTAATTAATCAAAATCTCAAAACAAAACCAATTTAATTTAATTGTCTTTATTTTGACTAATATGTAGTTGTAGAAACTGGTAATTTGCCCTAGAAAGTGAAATCGTAAAATACAAGAAAAATCATTGATTTTATAGGATTTTAAGATTTTGATCGAGATTTTAATAGATTTTACGACCTATAGATTTTGCGTGGAATCAAGATCGCTAGAGACCAGTGAAATCATAAAACTGTAAGATTTTTAAGATTAAAATCGGGATTTTAACTACATTGACTGACATCAACCAAATTAACTCCCTCCCCCTGTTTGACTTATGCTTTGATTTATCGAATTCAACCACCTCTTTGAAAATTTTGTTGTCCGTCTAACTTCCTCATGAACCTCAATGTCTCTCTTTCCTCTCTAGCCTTTGTCCCAAATAAATATTGTGACTCACTAATGTGAATGTCGTCGATAATAACAATGTACTAAATGAAATTCATGGTAACAACCTCTAGCCCAAAGCTAATTCCTTCACCTCCCTCTTGGGTGACGCTAGAAGACCCATTAACTCTCAAAATATCCAGGCCTAAAGCATAAGAAAAATGAGAAAGATGGAAACGATGAAGAATGAAACAAAAGGATGAGGAGGAGAACTGACACTCGTTCGAGTGTGTTAATAAAAGGATGAGGAGGAGAACTGACAATCATTCGAGTGTGTTGGAGAGGAGGAGTCGAAGACCAGTCGTACTTTGGATAGATGTAGAAATTCATGATAAGAACGCCGATGGAGGCGATGTCGACAAAGAAATCAATGTCGCCGCCACTCTTAAGTACCTCGACAATGTTCTACCACAAGAAGAGTAATTGTTTTTTAGTTCATTAATTTATTTTTTGTGTAGATTTATATTATTTTGAGTTTTAAAATTTATAAAATAAAATACCATGTAGGAAGACAGCTAATTTATTATGTCTACTCATCAAACTCGCCTGCTCATATACACAGTTTAAACTCAAATCATGTCACAAGTAAAAAAAAAAAAACTTTACCATAATTTGCAAAAACAAATTTTTTCCAAAAGAATGTATATAGACTCAATAAACTAAAATTTCGTGTTCGCTTAAAATAAGTCTAAAAATTTGCAAACTTTAGATGACCAAAGTATAAAGAGCTGGCTGATTTATGTAGCTCAATATTATATAAGGAAGAGATGCTATCATTCTAGCTAGCTACCAAAATTCGGTGACTCTTTTATAATTGTTTTTTTCCCAGACATATTACATATTTGTAGCCCAAATACATGGCCCTGTCTGTTCTTAAGGGATAGATTAACCTTCCTGTCTTTGCTTTTTTTTAGATCCTGTAAGCTAGCTTAATTACACCCCCAATCAATTAACTATTTAATCATGCCACTCTAATATAATAAAATACACTTTTGAGTCACATCCAAGCAACATTTAATTTAACATCTCCTATTAAACACATCTAGTTTTTGTTTGAAAATTGGGCATAAAGACAGACTTAATTATAGGATTCTGTACCGTTAATACTTAATTATATATTACGTGGAAGACTAATATTCTTGATTAACATTTTAATTTGGAAAATTGTGATACTTGGTACCCAAAACTTAGGTTTTAACAAAAAGAAGAATCCCTCGGTGCTCGATATCTATAAATATATAATCTTGTTTAAGACTATGTTTATGAAACTTCAAATTTTGGCATATCATGAAGCATCCCAAAGCAACGATGTAGTATATGTATTTTTTTTATAAGAAACTTGATTATAATATTATATTGTGTTACTTCTCTCATGATATGATGACACGTGTACCCTAACAAAGAAAACAAGGTGAAACATGAAGATTGAAACCCAACATATCATATCAGTATATGACTGATTGAACATATGAAGACCACCTTCATGGACGAGAGAGAACTAACAGATTACTCACCGATTCATAATCAGGATTGGTATACAAGGGGTCAAACGCTAAATTGGAAAGAGTTGTCATTGGGAAAAAAATGTTTTTGATTATCAGCTGATTAATTAGTAAAAAAATAATTATATATGTCACACACAGTGGCGGATTCAGGGGGGCCTCCCCCGGGCCCCGGCCCAACCCTCTTTCGGATTTAGAGCAACCATTCTAAGTGTTTGACTTAGTGTTAATCTAAATTCGGCCCAGTGCATTTTTTAAAGTTGATTAGTAACTTAAATTGTAAATCCCAAAAAACTCTTAGTCTTCTATACTAGTGTTAGTCTTCAATTGGATTGTTTCAGTTGAGCGGAACACTAAATCCAACAATTATTTTCAGTCTTTTAACGAGGATGATATTTACAAGTTTGGAGAAGAGTTTTATCCTCATGATTTTGAAGGCTATGATATGGTTGCTTTGATGAATGAGTTACGTTTTATGGTGGTTATGTTGTTCAGACTCAGGAACATGAGGTTCCTTCTCTTCTTAAATTATTAGAAAAGCTGGTGAAAATAGGGATGGACGCAAATTATAGAATGATAACCAGGTTTATTCGTCTAATGTTGACTTTGCTCGTTTCAACGGCTACCACTAAGAGAACTTTTTCAGCAATGAAATATGTGAAGACCGGTTACGCAATAAAATATCAATGAATTTTTTTATGATTGTTTGACTATTTTCTGTGAGAGAGAGCATGTTAATGATATAGATGAAGACTCTATTATTGATGACTAATGAGTTTACTAAAGTAAAAGACGGTCGTGTACAATTGATAGTTTAATAAAATCTATAGTTATATTATATTTTTATCTTTATTATCAAAGTTTCTTTACAATTACGGCTCAGTGCCTTGATTCATCCTGGATCCGCCACTGGTCACACACATTTTTTTCATCAAATTTAGATAATTTATGATCAAATATTATAATTATTACATACAATAAGTTTATTATGTGTAACTATTAAGTAAAATTTAAGACAATATTTCACCGAAACAACTTAGTGGGGGGCGAAATTTAAATACCCGACGTCAAACTCTGAAAATACCAAATTTTACATATAATTTTTTGCTCAATACTATGGGTAAGAGGAGCCCGGGCTCCCCCCAGCCCCCCTAGTTTCGTCGTTGTTAATCATATAGTCAACACTCCGAATAGTATTTTTAGAAAATATGAAAACATGATAATCAAAATTGGTCTCTTTACGTCACGACTAATTATGTATTTGTGGATGTACCATGTATGAAACTTAATTTATTATAATAATTAAAATATGATTCACGAAATTGATTAATGTGTTAGGTTGAGTTTGTGTTTTATTTCAGAATCTCTCGTTAGCATTAAATATAAATTAATATATTTATGGGCTAATTAAGAGTTGTGCAAAATTCTTAAGTTCAACTATGTACCCTAATAAATTCTAGAAATTTTGTTTTTACAATCTGTTTTTTTGGACCTATCTTCTCTTTTACTCATCCATCTTCATTCACAATTTGCTGATTGGTGATTCTTCAATCACACAAGAATAACCAATCACATATCATTGGTTCATCAAAGTCTTCAATTATCTAATCTCTTAGATTTGATAGAAACATGTTGAAACTTGAAATGACTATTTTAACTTCTGATAAGCAAATAGGTGAAAAGAGGAAACAATAAGGGGAAGAGATGACTCATTTTCAAGAAATTTCTTACTTCAATCAGAGGTGTGAAGGCTAATGTCAACTTAGAGAAATTAGTGTGGAAAACCCCAACTATTCCCAAGTATTCTTTCATGGGCTTGGCAGATTTGCTTGAATCACCTTTCTTTCAATGATAAGCTAATCAAGTGGGGGGATTGATGTTGTAGCAACTTGCTTCCTCTGTCATGTTGGTTTAGATACTCGAGACAACACAATTGGATAGTGCGATTATGACAGATGGATCAAGGGTCAGGTTTTCGCTGATTATAGGAATGGTATGGACTGGGAAACTGAAATTGATTGGTTTTTTAATAGCTTTGATGGTAACTCTACTGCTTCTAGCTAGAACATATTAGTTTGGAGGATAAATGTTTCGAATTTATGGAAAGAACGTTGTTGTAGAGTTTATGGAGAGGGACAAGTTGATAAGGATACTCTCCTTAACAAGATTTAGCTGGAATTAGGTGTCATGTGAAGTAGATATAAGAAGTTGAGAATTTGAAGTAATGAGTCTGTTTTGTTTGGTTGTTATGTTTGGGGTTTAGAGTGTAGTCTTGTTTGTTGGGAAGTTGCTTTTCGCTATTGTTCCCATTTTGAGCAATAAAACGGCTGC
Organism: Linum lewisii; assembly: GCA_034768395.1. NCBI lineage: Eukaryota > Viridiplantae > Streptophyta > Magnoliopsida > Malpighiales > Linaceae > Linum > Linum lewisii. The sequence goes on along the minus strand of CM068303.1, from coordinate 44,621,016 downwards.
CTAATTATCGGAAAAAAGATGACACAATAAGGTCGTTAATTAATTAGTAAGTCTTATAACTGGTCATAAATCATTGTATCTCAATAACTCAAGTTATTTTTTTTATGAAAGTGAATATATATTACAAGGCAAAACCTATATAACCGAAAATACAAGGCATCGAGGCGACAAAATGACCCCATCAGCCGGAAGGCACAACGTCTCACACCAGATAGGAGACGCGGACAAAACAAAAACGAAACCTCAAAAGAGGCGGTGCCAGGGGAAGCCAAAACAAAACCAGGCAACCACGCAAGTACAAATCATCCATCCCCGCCCATACGGTAACCGAGAATCAGACTAAAAAACACAGTTGCACTACTAAAACAAACATCACCAAGAACAGCAGCAAACTAAAACAAAAACTCAACCATTTTCGAAACACATTATGGCCCATTCTCTGTTTAGAATCGTCAAACTGACCAAAAATATGTATCCATCTCGCAATTGCCAACCAAATTATCACAAAAACTTGTGGGACGGATCGCCATGAATCCTTGAAAATTCGCTCATTTCACTCCAACCATAAGTGCCATATAACCCCCATGAAGAGTCACCTTCCTTGCAACCGCAAAACGAGGAGCACCATTCATGTCTTTCAACATCAGGATGACTCCCCTAATAGACGAAGGAATCAGACCATGAATGGAAAGAGTTGAACTGAGTTTCGTTCACACCTGTGAAGCAAAACTGCATCGCAAAAAAAAGTGATCCACTGATTCCTCCTTCCGTTGTACATCATGCATCGATTTGGGAGAGCGAAGCCGCACCTCTGAAGATTGTCGACCATGGCAATGCGGTTCTTAAAGGAAATCCAGCATAAGAACTACACCTTCGTGGGAGCACACCTCGACCAAATTACCTTCACCGAAAAGGATGGAGACCCTGGAAAGCGATCCTCATACAAGAGTCTCCGTAAATAGCCAACTGAGAAGCACTGATTCTTCTCGGTTGGCCACACCACAACATCAGGCCCCTCCAAAAAATGTGCGAGGGAGGAAGAGCCGCCACACATGCCAGAAAAAGTTGAAGTTTCGTCTGAGCCCTGCTACGAAGATCAAAGCACAAAGGAATGACCCACCCAGACCTGTCAGAAGAGAAGTAATCAAACACACGACTCTTCTGGGATCTGACATCGGCTGCATCGACTCGGAAAGTGGTCAGAAAGTCTCTCACCCTCAACCCAATAGTCTCTCTAGAATATTTTTACATAAATGGAATAGAAAAATACAGCTTACAAACATAAGCTACATACGTAATTTTTAATATGCGTGTTAGAAGGTTTCCCTAATTATATGATCAGTCGCTTTTAAATTAAAGCATGTTGTTAAATATATATAACGACCTGGTGTCTAAATGGTCCAGCGGGCAAATATTTGTCGATCCACAAAAAATTAAGGACATGATTGATTAGAGATTGATAAGAGCTACTCTTTTCTCCTTTTCAATTCTCATCTCAGAAATAATAGGTAGCAAAAGATTGTCAATTGATGGTCTTGCTTATTTTAGTTAGTGGGTTGTTAGGCTGTTAACATCAGGATTATGATCACAAATAATAATAAAACCAAAAAAAATGTCTGTTTTAACTTCATTATTTAGAATTTATAGGTGATTTGGTTGATGGAATTGGGTTTGAGAATTGGATTTCAATTTCTGATCTAATGTACAATTATTTGAGTCAATTCTCAGACCCAATTTCATCAACTAAACGATCCTTAATTTTACTTCTTTGTGGAGTTTGGTTTAGTGGTAGGGGATATGACTGTCGTCAATGGCTGCTAATGGTGTTTATTGGACATTGCGATTTCTACCTTTTGAACTATTTGATTTTCTTCAAAGAGAATAGATGTGAGATTAAGATCTTTTAGTTTTTTTTTTTTTTTTTGGGTTAAAATGACTAGATATAAATAAATGTTGGGTTGGGCGGCCAAAGCTTAAAACAAAAAAACTGTACTAGAAGAACATAAATTAAGAGGAAGATGGGAGATATCAGAGTTGTTGGTGCTGACATTAATTTTTCGTCTGGGAAGGTTTGGATTCAGATAAGTTAAGAGTTTGGACTCGTGGGTCTGAACTGGAACATGATTTGGTATAGGTTAAGTTAAGTTGATCGATTAGGTTAGAAGGTTTAGGTAGTTTTGGGCCGAAACTATTATTTTATTATTTTTAAATGACGTAGACCGGATGACGTGGCAAATAGGAGCACGTTGTAACGGGGTTTGTACTAATGGGACGAGTCTGCAACAAAATGAAGTTTCGAGACGAGTTTGTAACCCGCCCCAAAGTTTCGGGACTATTTAAGTATTTGACCTATTACTTTTATAATAAGTATAAGATGTAAAAACTTACCGTGACTAATAATCCGTGACCAATCAACAATTTTCTTGTAGTGTCCTTCTTGTGAGGTGGAATCATTTTTTCCTATGTTTTGGACTTCTATCCCTTCAGAAAAGAGGAAACCCTTATCCAGGGAGACGCAGTGGACGATGATGCGGTGGTTTGCGTCTTCGAAATTTCTATGGAGAGGGTTGGTGAAGGTTCCTTCGCCACGAGGTCGACAAGGCTGTTTTAAAGATTGGTTTGGAGCAGCGGTGATGTGGTGGAGGGAGAAGGATGAGGATCACGTTGTGAAGATTGAAGTAGTAAAACGACAAAATAAAAGAGGCGCTCGAAGCGGTGAAAATGAGGTCGAATTTTGCTCTCAGTTCTCGTCGTCCATAGTTAGGGTTCTACCAATGGAAACGACCCCTCCATTTCTATGATGCAGCAGCTTGACGAACTCAATAATTTTCCTTCTAAACGACTTCGGGTTGTGTTGTCCATGGCTTTGTCAGTGGCCTTTTCTTCTTAAAAGGCATTTCTTATCTTTGATTACTTAACATTTTTTAAGATTTTTTGGTTGCCAGAGATTGGTATGTTCCCATGTGAGAATTGAATCAGGCTCGAAGCGTCGGACGTTCTCCCGCAAAGGAGGTGGTGACACATGTTTGCATTCTAGTGGACTCCTTTTCTCATCAGAGGCGTCCAATCATTTTTGGAGGCCCTGTTCTAAAAATTAGATGTGGCAAAAAAAATTATAACCAATATTTTTTTTAAAACATGATAAAAATATAAATTATTAGACAAAAAAACCATAAATTTTCATTTTTTGGAACAAAAATGTCGTTGAGCTCTTTAATCTTCAAAAAATTATTCTCAATAACCACCATTACCAACCCATTAAGTCTTTCATATGTCATTGTACGTAAATAGGATTTCAACAACTTCAACTTAGAAAAACTTCTAGGAGAACTAGCAACAATCACAAGAAGACCCAAAAATTTTCAATCTTCTAATACATTAAAGCAGATACCATTTTTTCCAGTTGACACGTCAGCGTTTTGGGGATTTTAGAGCTTCTCCTTCATTCTAGGAATGAGGGTATTTTGGATAAAAATCGATTTTGGCAAACAAAATTTTTTGATTCTTTTCTCACGAACAAGGATCGAACTTTCAACCTCATGTTTCATGAGACAAAGTGAACAACCAACAATGCCACACCTAATGATTGGAGTAGTTTACTATTTAATCAAAGAAAAGTTGCAGTGTTTTCAACGTAACAACAAGAAAGCATAACTATAATGCTTTTATTTATTATATTCCAACAATTGATAACAAATTTATAATTTTTTACCAACATATGAATTAAATTATTATATATTGAAAAGTAGAAAAAATTCAACCACACTTCTAAGAAATCTAAATAAAAATAAAAATAAATATTTTTGGTAAAATATTAACACAAAAATCGGCCAATGGCCTGTCTACAGTTATTTTTTAATTCTTTGTTAGGTATACCTTTAATTTTTTTAAATATCTTTAGTTTTTTAAATTTCAAATTATATTTTCTATTACATGTCAACAATGACGTGGTAAAATTGCCAAAAAAATACACCGCTGACGTTAGTAGGACTGCTCCGAACCCGTATTAAAGTAATGAGTTTACTTTGTAAAGAATTTAAAATTTAGGAGGTACGAAGACACTCGACTGAGTTTGGAGAGGATAGGAAGCCCCGTGGCCAACTCGAAGGGGCTGTGTCCAGACGTACTAAATATTTAATGTTTTAAATATTTATCTTATGTTGAAGTCGGCCAACAGGCCGCGACTAATCTAGTATACTATAGTTGCATTATATTTTCATTCATACCACGTCATCATCCCATCCAAAATAGGACAAAATGATAATTGGTTAAAGGAATATATAAGTTTGATGGTATTTGGTGAATAAAAATTGCTTAGTGGTGAATGTGAAAAGAAATAATAGTTCAGTTCTGTCTTGTGCATTTTACTCATTAGTGTCACGAAAATTGAGGCCCCAAATAAACTGTCTCCTAATTAATTTAGTTTAGATGTCGATAATTTGAATAATACTAGAATCATTTTATTATATTAGTAAAAATTGGTAGTTTGAGCCAAATATGAGGCCCTGTGCTGTAGGTGCCAGCACAGGGTAATGAACCCATTTGTTTCTCATATCATACTGGCAGCGGCTCTGCGTTAGACTTTACGGTAGTCCACTATGTGGCTCGCCATGTGTTTAGTCACCTCCCAACTCAAGGAGTGGTACACCTTCAATTTGGACGGACGCTTAATTTTTCTTCCTGACAAATAAAAACTTACATGCATATTCGAATAATAAGTGTTGTGCGGTGACCTAGAGGTCCTGAATTTCCTGCTGAAAATAAATGCTAACAGTTGACAGATTATTTTAAGACAATGGAGAATAGTCATATAGAGAAATTGACCACTTTCGTGGCTGCTTTGCTTTGATTAGCAAGTAACAAGTGTCTTTTTAATTGTTTTTTTTTATGAATATCTTTTTTATTAAATTGTTCTTTGTTTCAACAAACGGTGCTTTTTGTCAATTAATTTTGTCGTCGCTTGACCAAAGTCCCACCCACCAACTTACGAGTTACAATCTTGTCAAAATTAGAGTGGCCGCTATAATGAGACCAAACAACAGAAGAAGATACCAATCTCAATGTCTGCTAATTAGATAATTAGATACAGTTCATGATAATTAACAATATCATTAATTTAGTACATCACTTGATTAGTTTGGGGACCTAATTAATCTGTCCTTGTATATTTCAATAGTTAGTGCGCGTCATTGGTTTTACTTGGAATATGATAATCGACCTATTCCCTTCCACAAGTGTGACTAATCATGGATTTACTGTTGTGAAAACCAATGTTATGAATGCCGGATCGGGCCGGCCGGTCCGACCGCGACCCGGGCACTCCACCGAAAACGGCCAGCGGTTCTCTGACCAGGATTCAAGCCGGCTTGTCAGACCGGTTCAACCCTAGAAACTGGTCAGTTCTGCCGATTTAAAAGCCTCCGGTCAGACCCTCACCAAACTGTGCGTTTTGATTTTTCTAAAAAAAAATTAATTAATTTTTAATCGTGAACCTCGTTTGTCTTCTCTTCTTCCATTATTCATCTCATCTGAAATTAGGTCACGAAGTCGGTATTGCAGTTGTCTTCTTCCAGTGACCAGACCATAATCATCGCCTCCATCAATCGACGGCTCGACACCGTCCTTTAGTCGTCATCCTGAAGCCGGCGGCCGTCGATCGCTCGTCCTCTGTTCTCCTGCTCCCCGTCATCGTCCGTCCCTGCCTATTTCTCCTTCTCTGATTCAGCTCCGATTCTACATTGTCAGCGATTCAGCGTCGATTCGTTCAATCGTAAGCATCAAATCGTCCAACCTTCAGCGTCACTACTTCGTCCTCTTCGATTCGTAATCCCTGCAGCTCCGAGTCTCCGACTCCTCAAGTTCCTCTACCATCTATTGTGGGTGTTACTACATGAATTGTGCAAGTTCATCATATGTATTGACTTGCCATGAGCTGTAGTTCTAGTTTGATAATAATCATTTAATAGATTATAAGAGTTCATTCTGCAAGTCCATTCTACATTTGTCATAATGAAGAAAGTTCATTCTGCAAGTTTCCTGGTAAATTATTTTATCTGCAAGTTTGATAGATTACAGGAGTTACTTTTCATTCTGCAAGTTCATTATGCAAGTGGTCCAGTTGATTATGAATCAATGGATGGGGCAAATATGTGGATGTATGAAACAACTCCCGATCTTGATATCGATTCGCTTGAGGAAGCTTTCCAAAAGGAGATGATTATTCCAGTGTCGACTTTGGATTTGGAGTAGGTGGAGTTACTCACGAGGACATCAACACTATAGGGCTACCTTAATTATTTCGATCTTGCAAACATTTTTGTTGTTGTAGGTACTTAACTACTTATGTTGACTTCGTTAATATTTGTTAGCTTGATCTTGACCTTTGATTTACGTATTTCGAATGTTTCATGTATTTCGAATGTACTTTTTTTATTTTGTGATTTGAATGTTCTATGAATGACTATGTTGAATTTTAATATTTTAAAGGTTATAGTCTTTATTAACTAATGATTTCATATTTATTTTTTGAATTAATATTTACAAATTAAACTCTCTGTACCTCCGGTTTGATCCGGCTTAATTAAAAATTTGGCCGGTCGGACTTAACTATATTTATTTATTTATTTAATAATTAAAACGGTTCAACCCCAATATGCAAACGATCCAACCCCGGTCAAACCATTAAACCCTGAACCCTTGACCATACCGGCTCGACCCCCCGGTCCGGTTCTGAAAACCTTGGTGAAAACAATACTTTTGTTTTTATATAATATCTAACAACAATTATTAGATTAGGTTGACTTTAGACCCTGGCTAGCTTTGTGGCGTCTGACTTTCGACCCTGGCTGAGTGACAGGTTGCTTTTGGGTTACAGGAGGTGCAGGGGTTTATTTGCCGATTTTATTTATCGATTTTTGGGCTCGTTTGCTGGTCGGGTGGGTCTTGTTCCAACTCTACCTGTGCTGTTTTTGGGGTTGGGAGAGGCCTTTGGTCTCTTCAAGTTGATTGAGGGTGTACATAGTTGGGATTTAGTTAGGTGTGTGGCTCTTTGGGGGAGTGTCTGGGCACATTTTGTACCCCTGTTGTTTTGCCCTTTGTACGGGTTTGATTTTTTTGATATATATATATTCATCCATTCATTAAAAAAAAATTTTATTAGATTAGGTATCAAAATCTGGTGACCTAAATTAATATGAACAAAGTGTTTTCTTTTAAATAATATGAAAAGGGGGTGAAAATTAGTAATTTTCACGTTGCAGAATTCAACAAAGCGTTAAATAAGAACATCTCGAATAACTTCTACAGATTTAAGTAAATTTTGCAGAATTCAACAAAGCGTTAAATAAGAACATCTCGAATAACCTCTACAGATTTAACTAGACTGAGAAAAAAATTACAAAATTTGACAATAAAAGTATATTAGTAACATTATATACATCTTTCCAACATACAAAACAACATTATATTATATACATGCCAAACGCAACAACATAAAAAAATTCTTGGTTTTATTGATTTGGGCAATATCATTTGGGTAAATACTTTTGCAGTCACACATTCAGTCCCTTAATTTTGAATTTAGTCAATTCAGTTTTTAAGTTTAAACTTTATATCAGTTCAGTCACTTTGTCCAAATTCACATTGATTTATGCCAAAAGTGACATGTACGTCCACCATGTCACCTATTATATTTGTTTTATATATGAACCGTCGCTAGGAGAGAGTAAGAGAGTGTTAATTTTGGAGCTATGAAGCTACAGAGGCACAATTTAAAATGTGGTGTTTTAGGTTTGGGGGATTAAATCATGTTGATTAGTTTAGGATCTCAGTCTAGCTATTTTATTCGACTTCAAATATAAAACATAAATAATAGGTGAAATGAAAATCTACATATCACTTTTACCCTAAATCATGAAATTGGACCAAGTGACTAAGTTGATACAATAGTTTAACTTAAATTATCAAACTGACTGAGTTCAAAGTTAAGTGACCGAGTTGAGACAAAGGAAAAATTTAGATGACCGCACAAGTGTTTTACCCATAATTTGGGGGATTCAAAGGACTATTCAATAGGATTAGGTAGATATTAATGTTGATTATTGATCCAAAGCCTACGGATTAGGCAGCTCATCTCGGATTTGATATGTTCTCTTCTGCCATCTCCCCAAGCCAGCCTATACAAAGAAATCCAGATTAATATTTATTTTCTTTTATTATATATATAAATAAAAATATTATAAATCCTTGATAATGGAGACAATAGTTTATATTTCACTCTATGGCATTGGCAAGCATGGGACATGACAAACATATTACAATTTACTAATGAATAACGTTTGGAGTGTTGTTTTGCATAAAATATAATAATCGACATTTGCGTAGTTGCGTGGTTCACCTCTTGCTTAATCTTTTAAAAGTTTTAGCAGGGCAATAAAGGCAGAGGCGGAACCATGGGCTACCCAGGCCGAGTCCCATGTCACCTTACTTTCAATCCCGGACATTGAATTCGAGTGTAAGTTTATGATTTTTTCAAATCCGGCGCTCAGTGCAAACTTTAAATCCGGTTCAGTGTTGTACTAATTTTACTTGGTTCACTGCTACATTTTTTAACTTTAAAATCAAATCTTTCTCAAAGCACTTATCTTTTTAAGAAAACATAATATAGTTAATAGACCCAACTAAATTAATACCCTTCTATTATACTAATTTCTATCAACATGTTTAAATGGTTGAGTAAATCCAATATCATATTACCTCGACTTATAAATTATTAAAAAAAAAAAGAAGAGAGAAAACATGAGAGAGAGCGGTGAGGCTAGAGTGAGAGGAGAGAAGGGTGGGGTTTTTGGGGGGTTTCATCACAGGACCACGTCGGTCGGGTTACTCAGATTAGGAATTCTAGGATCTCTATTAGCAGATCGAACGGTCGGTTTGGGTCAGACTTCAAGTTGGGCGTCACAGTGGGTTCAAAATCTCATTACATTTTTCTGGAAGGAGCTCATTTGGAGTGGTTGGCTGGTTTACTGCAAGTCGCAGCAGGCAAGGATTGGAAAGTTCCGATTGACAGTAAAATTAGCTCGAATCGGAGAACCATCGTCGTCACCTGTTTTCATCATCATGGCATTCAAGTTTTAAAAGTGTACGAAAGATGTGCAATAGGCAAGGTTTATTTTGTGATTATTCCCTGCGATGAGAATTCAGGAGGTTGGTTTCCGTTACTGAGAATTATGCAGATGGAGATGAACAAAGCTCCAAAGGCAATATCTAGCAAGGAAGTAGTGCCAAAATCTTACGCTGAAATAGTGACTCGTAAGGTGCTATCGTCAGAAGGAAAATGTGTGAACTGCAAAGTGGGGGATCTAGCCGGGATTAAAGTGGAGGATACGGGGATTAAGGACAGGTTGGAATTTCTCAAAGGTTGTTTAGTGTTCAGATTTTGTTCGGTGACTAGGATTGATTGGTTGGCATTCAGAAAGTGGGCGAAAAGTGCATGGGGGTGAGTTTAGATATCCCCGTGTCAGCTTTGGGGGATGGAGTGTGGTTGATGGAGTGCGCATCTCCGGAGGAAGTTCGGAGGATTTTAGCTCTGGATAGGTGGCATTTTGGAGACATTCAGCTACAACTTGATGAATGGATTAAGGAAGCAGGTAGATCAAACGTTCTGTTCCAGGATGATGTTTTGTGGGTTGTGGCACGAGGTTTCCCGGTACATCTTAGATCCGAAGCTTTGTTCCGTAGTCTCGGAAATTGCTGTGGGGAGTTTATAGAGGCTGCTAATACCGGTGTTCTAACGTCGGTTCGTTTAAAGGTCAAATTAAGGGGAGCTATCCCGGATGTTATTCCGGTGTGCTCGGGAGATGACGTGTTTCCAGTTAAGGTTGAATCGGAGTCTCCGGTACCTTCGACATTAGTGGGGGGTAGCGCTAGCTTTTCTAAGGTGTGGAAAGCTAAAGGGAAGGTGGCCGTGCAAGCGCCGGCGAGAGCTGTTCCACCGGAGGGTGAGTCTGTTGAGGCAGAGAACGGTAGTCCAACGTCAAAAGTAGGTTGCCTAGGGAAGAGTGCTAAAGAGGTGGGGGACTGTTCGAGATCCGCTGAAAGCGTTTTGCCGTCGTCTGCAGAAAATGTGACAGAAAGAAGGGTGTCAGAGACTAGTCAAATCAGCGTTGTGAACGGTGGTGTTGGTCATCGGGTTGCGGGTCGCTTCGTTGGACTCCGGTTAGCTGGGAACGACATTGTCTTTTCAAATTTCAATTCATTTTCGGAGAAGGAGCTGTGGAGTCTAGTTAAAGCGTGGGGTCCAATTGGAGGTTTGGGTGGGCCAAATTTGTTGGAAGGAGTTTGCTTTAAAGTAAACAATGGCATCGGGTTAATTTTGAAAGAATTGGGCTTATCCAATATGTCTTTGTTAGTGGGCTCGTACAAACTAAGATGGGGCTTTAATCTTGAATGGTTCCCGAAGACCTGTGCTTCTCTTTGTTTAGAATTTTATAAGTCAAGTTGTCCAGTTCCTTCTAAAGAGGCAAAGTTTACGATGTTGGCTTTGACGGAAAGAGAGGAACTGAATTTGAGCTCGGAGGTTGGTTTAGAGGTTTTGGCCGATGACGTAGCTTCAATGGTGACTTCCGAGGCATCGGAAAGAGCAAGAGAGGAAGAAGCTTTGATGGCGACAGTGAAGACGGTCGCAGGAGTGATCGGGTTGGAGCTGAAAGGTTCGAGAGAGGAAGGGGTGGGTTCAGCGGTGCAAATATGCAAGGAGGCTCTCAAATGTCGAGCAAGTCCTGTCTACCGTTCTCGAACCGATTTGGAACACCGAAGATTGGACGTAATTGGGGGAGTGGTGGATTTAGGACCAAGAAGCGGTAGAAAGGACAGGTGTGTGTCGCAATCCTCCTCCTTCAATGATGTTTAAAATGTTATCGTGGAACGTTCGAGGTTTGGGGTTTAGGGATAAGAGATTTAGAATTAAGAGTCGGGTTGCTAGGATTCGTCCAGGGATAGTTTGCTTCCAAGAATCAAAATTGGAGTATGTGGATATTAACATTGTGAGAAGTTTAGTGGGTGGTGGGGATTGAAGTTGGTCTTTTAAGCCTTCGGTAAGCGCTTCAGGTGGTCTGATTACTTGTTGGAAGGACGAGTTATGTGATTTAGAAGGGGAATGGATTGGAGCCTTCTCGGTGGTTTCTATTTTCAAAAATAGAGATGACAATTTCAGGTGGATGTTAATTAACGTTTACGGTCCTTGTGATTCTGTGAGTAAGCGGGCTTTTCTCAATGAGCTTCGGGAGTTTGCGAGTTGGTGGGTGTTTCCTTGTGTTGTCATAGGAGATTTTAATCTCATCCGAAGCCCAGAGGATGCTACTGGTTCAAATAGGAGTAGAGTTGAGATGGATGCTTTTAATCTTTTCATTTCTGAATTAGAGTTGATTGAATTACCTCTACGAGGTGCTAGCTTCACATGGTCAAGTTTTAGGGAAACTCGTTCCCTTTCCAGATTGGATCGCGCCTTTGTGTCCGATCTTTGGGAGCAACATTTTCCCGGTTGTAACTTGGTTGCTTTGCCTCGGTCGTCGTCGGATCACTGCCCCATTATTTTGGATTGTGTGTCTTTGCCGATTATTAAAAGACCGTGGAGATTCGATTTGATGTGGTTAGAGCATGAAACTTTCTCGGTTTGGATGTCGGATCTGTGGTCGGAGATAGGAGATGGTGCTCAGTCTTTGTTGGATTTGGCTAAACTGTTGAAAGAGCTGAAAGGTCGTTTGAAGGTTTGGAATATTGAAGTTTTTCAAAGAGTAGAATCTCAGGTGGACTCTTGTCTTAAGGAAATTGACCGATTGGACAAAGTTGAGGATGTTAGGGTGCTAACAGGGGAAGAACGCACACGTAGATGTCTAGTTAAGTTGGACCTCGACAAGTTGTGGAGGATGCAGGAAATTTCAGCTCGACAAAAGGCTCGGGAGTTGTGGGTGCTACTTGGGGATAGAAACACCAAATTTTTTCATAGAGTTGCAAACGCAAATCGCCGTAGGAATCACCTTGATGGTCTCTTGGTGAATGGTTCTCAAGTTTTTGGCCAGACAAATATTTCTCATGCTGCTGTGGTTTTCTACAAATCTCTCTACTTTGAAACGCAAAAGATTAGGCCGTTCCCGATGGATTTGGAGTTTCAAAGTTTACCGAGAGAGGTAGCAGATAGTATGGTGGCTCCTTTCTCGGAAGAAGAAATATTATTGGCGCTCCGCAGCTGTGCTGGGGACAAAGCTCCCGGCCCTGACGGTTTTCCGTTAGAGTTCTTCAAGAAACATTGGACGAGCGTCAAAGGTATTTTGTGTTCTGCTTTGATCGATTTCTACCATACGGCCACGCTTCCTAAAAGTATCAACAGTGCTTTCATTGTTCTATTGCCAAAAAAGGAGGTTGTGGAAGGTTTTAAGGACCTTAGACCCATTTGCCTAATTGGAGCAGTGTATAAGATTTTGTCAAAGGTCCTGGTTCGTCGAATGAAATTAGCCATCAACCTCGTGATTGCTCCACACCAGTGTGCTTTCATTCCAAGTAAACAGATTCTCGACTCTGTGTTGATTGCCAACGAGTTAATCGATTCTAGAAGGAGGGGTTCTAGGCCCGGTTTAGCATTCAAGTTGGATATTGAAAAAGCGTATGACCATGTAAATTGGGAATGCTTGTTTCAGATCCTTCTTTCTATGAAATTCAGTGACAGATGGATTAATTGGTTGAGAGCTTGCGTTACAACTGCGCATTTCTCAGTCTTAGTCAACGGGGAAGCTGCTGGCTATTTTCGCAGTTCTCGGGGCCTATGACAAGGTGACTCACTGTCACCTTATTTGTTTATTATTGTGATGGAGGTTCTCTCTGGTATTCTGTCGAAGCTTCAAGAGGCAAACCTCATTAATGGATTCTATATGAATGAGGAGAATAGAGATGGTTTGGTTAACCTGATTTTGTATGCGGATGATGCTCTTGTATTCTGCGGAGCGAATATAGAGGAGGTGCGTGTACTTGTTGCTGCTTTAGTCTGTTTTGAGAGCATAACGGGCTTGCGTGTGAACTTACACAAGTCTTCCATGTTTAGTATCGGGGAAGTTTCGAATGCAGAAATGCTTGCCAACATTTTTGGTTGTCCGTTGGAAGTTCTGCCAACTTCGTATCTCGGACTGCCTCTTGGGGCAATTGGGAGCAGGGTTGGTATTTGGGATCCTGTGATTCAGTTGGTGGAACGAAAACTTGAGACGTGGAAGGCTAGATTTCTGTCTTTTGGAGCTCGCCTCACGATGCTCAAGAGCGTTCTTGCTAGTTTGCCAGTCTACTTCATGTCTTTATTTAAAGCTCCAGCTTCTGTCACCAATTAGTTGGAACGCTTACAAAGAAGATTTTTATGGTCAGGGGTTGGAGAGAAAGATAGAATTCATTGGATAAGTTGGTCCAAGGTGAAAACTGCTCGCGAGCTTGGGGGTCTCGGAGTGCAGGACTTGCAATCTTTAAATTTGGCTCTACTTAGCAAGTGGGTGTGGAGATTTGGGATTGAACGTTATGCATGGTGGTGTTGTCTGATTAAAGTGAAATGCGGAGGTGGGCCTTCAGAGTGGCAACCGACGTGGGGTTTTAGATCCGCTGGGTGTTCGATCTGGAAATGGGTGGTTCTTTATAGTTTCTCATTCTGGTTTCACGGCCATGTTGATCCTGGGGGGGGGGGGGTGGATGTGCGTTTTGGTTTGACTATTGGGTACCTGGGGTGAGGTTTGTGTCTGCCTATCCAAGGATTGCTGCCTCTGTGCTATCCTTGGATAGTGCCGTTTCTGACTTATGTTCTTTGTAGGATAGGCGGACATGGAATATTCCTTTGATTTACAATCTAAGGGGAGGTGCTTTACAGGAATGACGAAGGCTCTGTTCACACCTCGACTCTTTGGCTGCCGATCACATTACAGCTGGGCCATCCTCCCTAGTGTGGCCGTTGGAGAAGTCAGGTCGTTTCTCGGTCAGATCGTGCAGACGGGCATTGGTGCTCCAAAAATTTCCAGGGTCTAAGACTTTCCCACATCAGGTGGTTTGGTCTCATGTAGTTCCATCAAAAGTTCAATATTTCACATGGATGGCGTACCACAAGAAGATGGCAACTATTGACAATTTGCAGAAAAGGGGCATACAGATGCCGAACAGGTGCGTTCTTTGCGGCAATCAGTTGGAATCAGTGGGTCACTTGTTCCTCTTTTGCCCTTTTTCGTTGGAGATTTGGAACCGCTTCAGTTCAGCACTTTCCGTGCACGGTCCACACCAAGGCGATGTTTCTAAGTTTATCTCGTCGTGGAAAGGGATGAACTGTGTTCCTCGTTTCAAGTCGGTGCTAAAAGTCTTGCTTCATGTGTTCGTGTGGCACATCTGGCTGGAGCGAAATTGCAGAATATTTAGAGACGAATTTACAAGCTCGACATGTATTTTTATTAAAATTGGATTCGTTGCTGGTAGTTGGCTGCATGCCTTTAAGCTGTTTTCGGTGGAGCTACACTCTCAGTGGATGCAGTTAGTGTTTGACAATGGTTGAAAGTGTTGATGTGGGCTTGATCAGGGGAGTCTCTGCCCCAAGGGTTTCTGCCTGGATTTTGATGTGTCGCGTGCCTTCGAAGCTGGCTGTTCCAGCTTGCTCTGTTCTGTCGCTTAAGCTGTTATTTTCCTTATGCTGGTTTGACTTTTTGTGTTTGATTTTGCTGATGTAATAACTCTCTTGTTTCCTTTGGAAGCAAGCTTATTCTTTTATTCATTACCACTTCATCAAAAAATAAATTATTAAAAATACAATATTTGATGATAAATTATTCATCAATAAAAAAATCGTCGGTGGTACTTCCAGTTCTCTTTTTCTAAAGAGTTATACTAATACTTTTAAACAAAAAAATATAGTCGCAATGAATTAATGACAAATAACATCGCATACTGAAAGAAAATAGAATAGATCTAACGTAATATATAGAATCATGTAGTGTAATTAACATTATGTTTAATTTTAAATTTATAAAGAAAATTCTTTCAATTTTGCCTTAGTGCATCTTTGAATCTTGATTTCGCCCATACAAAAAGGTATTAGACGTATTAAAAATAATTTAAGGGCTTATATGCCTTGGGTCAATTGTGGATCAAATCAAGTAGATGAGAGTGAGAGAATTTTAAAAAATGAAGAAGAAATTTACAACAGTGGTTAAACTATAATTGCATATTAACCAGGGGCGGAACCAGGATTAGAAAATGCCCTGAGCCGAAATTTATTATTAAAATATATATTAAGTTACATATTTTATTTTACTTTCAATATATGATGCTATTTGCCATTAGGTCATTGCACCATATATGTTTGTTCTTAAGATTATTAGTATTACTCTTGAAAAAATGAAATTAGAATGTGCCACCGGCGATTTTTTATTAATATGAACAATTTATTATCAAATATTGTATTTTTACTCATTCATAAGTCGAGATAAAATTGTATTGGGCTTACTCAACCCTCTCCACATGTTGACGAAACATTAGCATTAGGGAATGGTATGGTTAATATGATTGAGTATATTGACTATATTAGGGTTTTTTTTTTAAAAGACAAATGTATTAGAATATATTTAGTTGTTAAATTTGAAATTATAACAATGAACTGAGCCTAATAAAAATAACACTGAGCCGGATTTAAATTTTTTCACTAAACCGGACTCGAAAAAATTACAAATTTATACTCGGATTTAACGCTCGGGACCGAAAGTGGGGTGAGCCGGAGCTCGGCCCTGCTCCCCCTAGTTCCGCCCCTGATATTAACAATATTCTCTATCTAGTATTTTTCATTCAAAATATTGAGATCTCCAAAATTTTGAAATATTGTATTAGAAACAAATCAACACACCTTATTAGTCGATCCTAACACTCCATTGGAAAATTAAATAACACTCTATAGGCCTAATACCTTCAAATAATACCAACTATTACGAAATCCCCAAAATATACAAACCGTTTTACGAAATATTCATTTAACACAACCTATCGAATTCAAAGTTTCAAATAGCATAATTGAACTAGGCTTGGCAATGGGTAGGGTAGGGTCGGGGTATGAGGTCAACCGTACCCTTACCCCCAGGGTATAACATTGGAAAATACCCGACCATTTACCCTATGGGTTTTCAAATGTACTAACCTTACCCTACCCTACAAATACCCAAAGGGTACGTGGGTACCCTGGATATTTTGATCGACTCTTATTAAACAATTTTTTAGATAATGTTTATACCAAAACACACCATTCTCAACCACATAAATAAAATAAAATACATTATATAAACACAAAATATATATAAAGTAATGTTATACAAATATATGACTATTAATTTCTACTATCAACCATAATTATATCATTCTAAATCAAGACTTGAATCATGATCAAGTAAATAATTAAATATTAATGATTATAATGTGTTTTATTTTAGTTAATTGTGAGTCATCTCATGAATCAACCGTGGGCAATAGTTTGTTCGGTAATTTTATATAAAAATTACTTAGATTTATAGTGAGATTAAGGGTAGGGTATTTTGCGGGTAGGGTTTTGGTCATACCCTCACCCTAATTTTTCATCTAAGGTAATACCCTTACCCCCTCAACACAGGGTATTATCCTCGTTGACCGGGTAGGGTAGGGTAGTAGGGTAGGTTATAAATTACCATCCCTAAATTGAACTAAGAGTAGCAACTGGCAACCATATTTTCATGGACTTGGACGAATATGAAAACAAACATCAATTAAGAAGTCAATTTTATGTAGATTGGACTTAAATTTAAGACTAAAACAGCAAACGTCAATTTTATGTGCTATATAGCTTTGTTTCGATAGCTGAAATTGAAAAGAAAACATGGTGTGTGAGAGAGTGACTTTTTTGTAGAGGAGCGGGGGAGTGAGCTGTTGTTGATGCTGCTGACGGTGGGGGTCCATTTTTATTTATCCCCCTCTACTTTAATTAATTATATTAAATAAAATGAGCTTCTCAGACACACACAATATAAATAAAGGTTAATTTAATACAAAAAAATATTTAAAATATATATAATTACGCTAATATCACAGATAGAGAGAGAGAGAGAGACAGAACCAACAAAAAACGCGGCAGCTTTATTTTGTGGGAATTGGATACAGCTCACCTCTTAATTCTCTCAAGTAAGCACGGGGGTAATTTTGTAGGGATACTTTCGTCAGTTCAACTCCTGTCTACCCTTTCTATGTGTTCCTCTGGAGGGCTATTTCCGTCAACACACCCATCTCCTCATTCCATTCCACCCCGCTCCCAACTCAAAAAGTAACAAACAAACCCTTATTTTTATTGTTGCAGGGTACCAAAATAATATTTGAATTGTTTCCAATTTTCAAGTCAACATCTCCTATGAAAATAAAAACAATTACCTTTAAATATTTGATAGCTTTGTAAATGTTAAATAGCTATAAAATTACAAAAACAAATGGTGAAAGCTTCAATATCCCTAGACACCAATATCTAACACTATAATTTTATCATACTTGTATTTGAACTTTTGGGTTTGAGGGTTTCACTTTACTATTCAAGAGTAAGGATATAATGTTAGGGATTACGATTTATTTTTAGGGTTTGTGATTTTTTAATTTGGACTTAGAGTTTGACGTACTATTTAGGATTTGAGTTATGATATGTATACCTAAGAATTTGTATATACAATTGATTAGATAAGATCTTATAACTCACCGATTGGTGCTTCACACTAACAAAACATTTCAAATACAAGATTAATCAATACTATTAGCAATTTAAACAATAAGCATGTTTAATCAGAATGATATTAAGATGGACATTAATCTACAATATTTTTTCTTAAATTAATTTACAATTTCTTGTTCTGAAAAATACACACACACACACGTATACTAGGGAGGGAAAAAGCCAAAAGGAGAGTGGTAAGTTTTGGAAGTTTTCGTAAACTTTGTTCTGTTTTAAGTGACACCTAACTTCTTCTTCCCAATATTTTCCACTTCCTCTCCAGCTCCTCCTCCTCCTCCCTTTCACCCACTCTGGCACTCTTCCTCCACCTCCTCCGCCTCCGCTTCTTCCTTCTTCCTGACGCCATTCTCCACCGCCTTCCCATCTCTCCTTCTTCACATTCTCAATTTCAGATCTCCATTCATCTTTAATACTAACAAAACAGCACCACCATATTATTGTTAATAAGAAGCTAAAATCCCAACATTCGAAAGTGTACAAATATAACCACCAATAACCCAGCTCCCCAGTGACTCCATTCAGCCCGGAAGCTACATTTCTCCGGTGAGTTTGATTCATCCAACCCAGAAACCCGTCGTTGGAAATAAAAATTAAACAGCGGGGAGATTTAGCTGTTTTTAATCCCTCTCTGGGTTCCGTTGGTGCTCTGTTAAATTGAAGGAATCCGAGGAGATTAATGGCTTTCTTTTCCTTAGCAGCAATAATTACTAATTCCCGAGTCGGTTCATCTTTCATTGTCGGTGAGTTCGAGTTTCCCCGTTCTGGAATTGCTTCCATTTTACCCCCGATTTACTTCTCGTCGGACGAACAGTCCATTTCTTGCCGACATTTCTCGGCCACTCCATTGTTTTTTTAATAAATATGTCGCGTTTCCCATTTTGACGTTGTGTGGCTGAAATTGGGTATACTCTGTTTCCTATTTTTGATTGAACTGTTTTCCCCCAACCGTCTCTGGGTCTCTCTCTTCTGGTATTCATTCACAGACACTGCGACTGTCAGTTGTTTTACTTTCCAAAATTGATCTCTTCTTCTCCTCTTTTCTACATTTTTAATTACCCACCACTGTCTCACTACAGTTTTTCTACTGTTTTCTGTTCATTCTTCTCAGCTTTAAAATTCTCTGGATACTGTTTTCTGGTCTTCTCGTAATTGTGGTGGGTTTGATTGATTGATTTCAATTTGGCTGTTCTGGATTCTGGAAGATCTTGATGTGCAAATAAGAAGCTATAATTGTTTGGATCTTGATTTGCTTGGGTTCAGACTCTTCTTCTTCTTCTTTTATGACTGTTGTTTCAGAGTTTGCATTTATGGCATTACATCGATGTGGTTGGTTTGTTACGTCTATTCCACAATTCAATATTAATAGTTTCCTTACTTTGGTTCGTGGCTCTTCTTTTCTGGGTTTTCTTTAATTTTGGATTTTCAGCTGAATTGGGGCTTCTCAGCTTATGGTTTTTGTTTTCTGACAATGTTATTTGCAATCAGCTCTTTGCAGAACTTAACTTGTTATAAATGGAACGCCGGAGTTGGCCATGGAAGAAGAAGTCATCATCGGAGAAGGCTACAAAAGCGGCAGCAGCAGCAGCTGAGTCTCTTGATTCTGCTTTGGCTTCTACTGAGTCCCAGGGAGAGAAGGTATATTCATTTTTCATTGATCGTCAATTGTTTCAGTTGGAGAATTAACTAGTTTTTGACATAATGCTTTTTTGTTCATGGATTATGTGAACAGGACAACTACAAGAAACCCAATTATGTGCAAATCTCAGTTGAATCATATACCCATTTGACTGGTTTGGAGGAGCAAGTTAAATCTTATGAAGATCAAGTTCAGTCACTGGATGATGAGATCAAGGATTTGAATGAGAAGCTGTCGGCAGCCGATTCTGAGATGACTACCAAAGAAAACTTGGTGAAACAGCATGCTAAGGTTGCTGAAGAAGCTGTCTCAGGTATCATCACTACTTGTTCTTTTGATGTTTATGTTAGGTTTAATTGTATTTATTTCGACTTTATAACATGGATTTGGCTTCTTCATTTTTTAGCTTGGGATCTGATCTCACCTTTTTCTACAGGTTGGGAAAAGGCTGAAGCAGAGGCTTTGGCATTGAAGAACAGTCTAGAGACAATGACTCTCTCGAAGCTTACAGTTGAAGACCGGGCAGCTCATTTAGATGGTGCTCTTAAAGAATGCATGAGGCAGATACGCAATCTCAAGGAAGAACACGAGCACAAGCTGCAGGAACTTGTTCTTACCAAGAACAAGCAGTGTGATAAGATCAGGCTTGATCTCGAAGCAAAGATCGCAGATTTGGATCAGGAGCTGCTAAGGTCTGCTGCGGAGAATGCAGCACTCTTGAGGTCGTTGCAAGAGCGTGGCAACATGTTAGTGAAGATGAGCGAAGAGAAATCCCAAGCCGAGGCTGAGATCGAGCTTCTCAAGGGTAATGTGGAAGCATGTGAGAGGGAAATAAATTCAATGAAGTACGAAGTCCATGTGGTTTCGAAGGAGCTGGAGATTAGAAATGAAGAGAAGAACATGAGCATGAGATCTGCTGAAGTAGCAAACAAGCAGCATATGGAAGGTGTTAAGAAGATAGCTAAGCTTGAAGCAGAATGCCAAAGGTTACGTGGGCTGGTGAGGAAGAAATTGCCAGGTCCTGCTGCACTTGCACAGATGAAGCTTGAAGTTGAGAGCTTAGGTCGTGACTATGGGGATTCAAGGATGAAAAGGTCTCCTGTTAAGCCTTCTAGTCCACATATGTCACCTCTGACTGAGTTTTCAATTGATAATTCACAGAAGTTCCACAAAGAAACTGAGTTCCTGACTGAACGATTATTCAGCATGGAAGAAGAAACCAAGATGCTCAAAGAAGCTTTAGCTAAGCGGAATAGCGAACTGCAGGCTTCTAGGAATCTATGTGCCAAGACATCAAGCAGGCTTCAGAGTTTAGAAGCACAACTTCATATTAGCAATCAACAGAAATCTTCACCAAAATCTATCATCCAGGTGGTGCCTGCTGAAGGCTACTCCACTCAAAATGCCAGCAATCCACCTAGCATTACTTCCATGTCCGAGGATGGTAATGATGATGATCGAAGCTGTGCTGACTCGTGGACGGCATCAATGATCTCCGAGTTTTCCCATATGAAGAAGGAGAAGGGAATCAAGGCTGAAAATGCAAAGAACCTGGAACTAATGGATGACTTCCTTGAGATGGAGAAGCTGGCTTGTTTGGATGCACCAAGTGCTGTCTCCGAATCTCCAAACAGCAAGACTTCTCAAATTGCTAATGGTGGAGCTCCAGCTGAAGTTGTCTCTATGTCAAGCAAAGGCAATGTCATTGAAGTGCAACCTGATATGGATCTATCAAATATTGAACAACTTCCATTAACGAAGATTCGATCAAAGTTATCTTTGTTGCTGGACTCTGTGACAAATGAAACTGACATGAGAAAGATATTGGAGGATGTTAAACACACTATTGGAGAAGAGGCTGGCCAGGCTGTAGACAAGGAAACTGTGAGTGAAATGAGCCAAGACTTATCAACTGCTGTTTCTCAGATTCATGACTTTGTATTACTCCTCCGTAAAGAAGCAATGGCAGTTGATGATGCTTCGGACTGCAATGGATTGACCAAGAAAATCGATGAGCTCTCCGTTACCATCAACAAAGTTTTGAACCAAGGTACAAGCTTGACTACATTCGTATTCGACCTTTCTCATGTGCTGGACAAAGCGAGTGAGCTACGGTTCAGTGTCCTAGGGTACAAAGGTAACGAAGCTGAAATCAACAGCCCTGATTGTATAGATAAAGTTGCCTTACCAGAGAATAAGATTGTACAAGATGATGGTCCATCATCATCATCTGGCGTGAGTTATGAGAATGGCTGCACAACTGCCCATGTCTCGAGCCCGAAATCGAACCCTGAGGTTCCTGATGATGGGAACCTGACGGCATCATGCAAAGTCTCGTTGCAGGAGTTTGAAGAACTGAAGTTGGAGAAGGAAAAAATTGCAACTGACTTTGCCAGATGTACTGAAGATCTGGAAACCACAAGGTCTCAGTTACAAGAAACTGAGCAACTGCTTTCTGAAATCAGGTCACAGTTCGATTCCGCACAGAAGTCAAACAGTTTGGCTGAGACGCAGTTGAAATGCATGGCGGGATCGTACAGGTCGCTTGAAGTACGTGCAGAGGAGCTGGAAGCTGAGGTCAAGCTTCTTAGAGTTAAGACAGAGGCACTAGAGAATGAACTCGAAAGTGAAAAGACAAGGCATGAAGATGCTTTGAGACGATGCAAGGATCTTCAAGAGGAACTGGAAAAGTAAGATCTTTATACTTTTTTATTCGCGTTTCATCATCTTTTCTGTTATTCAGCATACATGGAATTGGATCTCGAATTTGACTTGCGTCATTTATTGTATAGGAATCAAAGTTACCCGGTCTGTGCAGCAGCAGCAGCAGAGATGGAGAACAAGAACAAACAGGTAATTAGGGTTTGATTCCTCTCCTCGTTTTCGTTCCCAAACACTGTGCATTTAGAAAATGGTCACACTGGCCAACAGTTTGAGTGTTGTTATGTAAACATAGTGTTCAATGCTTTTTGTGTAATGCAGGAGAAGGATCTAGCAGCTGCTGCAGAGAAGTTAGCAGAATGCCAAGAGACCATTTTCTTGCTAGGCAAGCAACTCAAGTCTCTGCATCCCCAGGGAGAGACGACATCCATCATTTCCAGCAACGGAAGGAGTCAGAGAGTTGAAGGGTCTGCTGAAGAAGAACCAACAACAAGTATGCAAGAAATGATGGATACTGATACATCTCCTGGACCTCAGTCTCCAGCACATACGTACGAACACCCGGGAAGTCCATCTGATGCAGAAACCAACCAGGTGAGATCACCAGTGAGCAGTGCAAAGCATCCAAAACATAGGTCTACAAAATCAACTTCATCGTCGTCATCGTCCACCCCTACACCAGAGAAACATAAGGGGTTCAGCAGGTTCTTTTCGTCCAAAGGGAAGTAAGAAATGGGTGATAGTAATCCAAGTTGGAGAGGGAGGGGTTGCTGCTTGCAAGCTTGAGGAATGAGTAATCTGAAGCTGATATGATAGGGAAGAAAAGAAGAAGAAAAAGAATGGTATATGATGAAGCAAGCTTTGCATTCATAAGCTGCAATACTATCTATACTGGGTGGGGGGTTTGAGAATTGAGGGTTAGGTTTCAGTGTGTTGTGAAGAGTGGATGGTGAAGATGAAATGAATGGCTTTTTTTATGATAATTTTGTAACTAATGAATCTCTGTTACTGTTTCTATGTATATGGTATCCATATATTTATAGATGTAACCTTTTGACCCTTATGGTTTGTCTTTTCTGTTCCTGTTTTCAAGAATTGGAGTTAATGCAGAAGACATCATGAATTATGAATAGATACACAATAAACAGCAATGCATCACGTTTAATATCAATTGGAGTTAAAGACACAGTGCAATTGTGCAAAAGTATCCCTTTAAAACTAACAACTCAAGAAGAAGAAGAAAAAAAGAATAGTAGAATGAAAGCAAACTACATTGAAATGATCTGAGTAACAAGTCTCGTCGCTTCACCATTGGAAGTTGCAATCACACCATCAGCATTCATAAAAACGCCACAAGAATAGTTATTTATTATGATTGATATATCTGTGTTTATTTTGTCATAAATCGAGTAGATAGATTCTAACGTATCAGTAGTTCTTCTGCTAATATGCATACATATTACAGAATCTGTTGCCTAAAATATGAACATCACCAACGCCAACAAATCAATTTGGGTTTCGTGGGCCTTATAAATATTGGACCGCACCATAAAGTTTAGGGCTTTAATAATATATATATGGTAGAGGTGTCCTAATGGAGAATGAGGAGTGGGCCAGATGTTGTGAACTTTACATTCAGCATTAGCTCAGGGCCCGTGATCTGCATTTAACCTTTTCTAGCCTTTAGATCACCTTTTGACCCCAATTGATTAATTCAATGGTCAAATCATCTAACTTTTTCCTGGCCTTTAGATTACCCTTAACCCCATTTGATTAATTCAATGATCTATATTATTAGGGATATTATGACATTTCACACATAATTTAAATTTTATTTTATTGTAAAAACTTATTTTTATCCGGTGACCGGCCTACGACTTTCTGGCGACCGGCCACCAATCTCCCACGACCGACCACCGTCTTCGATGATTTTTCCGGTGAGACTCCAACAAATTTTAATTTTGGTGGCCATCCAAACTCCGATGACTTTTCCGCCGAGGACATGTTAACTAGTTAACACCATTTTTTGTTGATAACTAGTTAACAATGTTTTTTTTAACTAGTTAATAGGATTTTTTTACTGATAACTAGCTAATAGGTTTTTTGCTTATAACTAGTTACCTGAACTAGTTCATATGTTATTTTGTTGATAACTAGTTAACGAATTACCATGATGAGTTAAATAGATGTTTTATTAATAGGTTATCTAACTAGTAACTAGTTATGTTGTTTTCAACTACTTAACTAGTTAATAGGGATAATGGTGTTTTGCCCCCCTCTACTTTGCCAAGTTAACAAACAGCCCCCTATACTATGAAATGATCAATTTACCCCCTTCTACTATGCCAACCTAACAAACAGCCCCTTCCATCCAAAACTCCATCCAAAATTCCGTTAAGTGATGACTCACCAATATGACTCATCCACAATTAATGATTGTACATTGCCACATCATTAATGACAGTACATTTTAAGTACAAAAGGCAATAAAAATATTAATTTTAAATTTATAAATAAAAAAGTATATATTTAATTTTTTATGGATTTTTATTTTTAATGTTTTCAATTAAATAAATATTTTGGATTTAAAAATTTCAAAGTTATTTTAGAAAAAAAATTATATTTATTTTAGAAAAAATGTAATTTCATTTTTAATATTAAAATCCATAAGGGAAATATTTTTTAAAAATATTTTTTATTTTTTTATTTATAAATTAAATTTAATTCTTTTTATAATTTTTCTTTTTTTCTTTTTAGTTCAGTTGAGATGGATGAAAGTCGTTGATGTGGCAATGTACAGTCATTAATTGTGGATGAGTCATATTGGTGAGTCATCACTTAACGGAATTTTGGATGGAAATTTGGATGGAAGGGGCTGTTTGTTAAGTTGGCATAGTAGGAGGGGGTAAATTGATCATTTCATAGTATAGGGGGCTGTTTGTTAACTTGGCAAAGTAGAGGGGGGCAAAACACCATTTTTCCTAGTTAATATTATGAATTAGATAACTAGTTAACAAGTTAACAAGTTTTTTAGTTGATAACTATTAACTAATTATCAAATTTAGTTAACTAGTTATTTTGTTATTAATTAGTTAACTCATCATAATTGGATAACTAGTTAACCAGATTATTTAGTTGATAACTAGTTATCAAAACTAGTTAACTAATTATACCGGACTAGTAAACCCACTATTTGACAACCAAAAAATAATGACGGAAATTGTAATTTTAATAACAATTGCCACCGTTTCTTCAAACTTTAAATCAATCACTACTTACCTACCAAAAAAAATATATCAATCACTACTTGACCATGTGACAAATAAGTCACCTAACTTGACCATGTGACAAATCAGTCACCTAAATTGATCATTTGACCATTCAATCACTTAACTAGACCATTTGACACATCAATCATTCTTCTTCAATGCAAATCAGCCATTTTCCCCTACTTCCATTGTCGTTGTCGTAGCTTCCATTGCTTCCATGGTCTCCACCGCAAATCAGTCATTTTCCCCTAATTCCATTGTTGCTAGGAGAATTCACAGCTTCCAAGTTCATCACAACTTCATCCCCAAAGGTGCACAACTTCCCCCAACAAAGGTGTCCACCGCTCTACACTTTCTGACTACACCTACAACGACAAGCTCAAAGCTCTTTGCGTCATTATCACCCTTACGCAGTTCATCTCACAACAAGTCCCAAATCATAGATAAAAAAAGCTTTTGAAACGTAGGATTCCCCATTCCAGCTTTATACTACAAACAAAAATTAAAAAAAAAAAAACTTGATTGAGGCCATCATTAGTATGAGAATTAAATCCCACACACCTAAAAACCACACTAACCTCGAAACTAAAAGTTGATAACATCTAAGTGGTTAGATTCGAGGAGACAATACACTTGAAAAATCAAGATATTCCTACAGATAGAAGATGAGAGAGAAAAGTAGAGAGAGAGGGAAAGGGGTCTTGGGAGGGTTTGAGAGTGGGGGGAGGGGGAGGGGGGGTTAGATCTAGGGTTGCGGATCGATCTGCTCGTACTCTTGAAATCAGGGGCAAGAAGATTTCTATCTCTCCTTCTTCTCGCTTTGTAGATGTGGTGTGTCGAATCGGTGTCACCTGTTCTGGATCTGAGCACTATATTTTTCTTGATTCTGTTTTACTCCGATGGCTGGAAGAGGTACTCCGTTCTGCACTTAAGAATGGTTGGAAGCTTGGCAGGGGTTTGGTGAAGAAGAGCAAGGCTAGAGCTCTCCTGGTTAGCGCTTTCTCCTTGAAGGGAGTTGACTTTCTTAGAATCATGGAGGTCTGCAACAACGGTAAGAGATTTTTCGTTTAATCCCTTCAGATGATTCCCAAGTTGGCTGGAGCGCATGGTCGAGGTCAGTTCAGAGCTTCATTTCGATTGAGAAGGAGCTCGGGAAGAAGGCTCCCCCAGTGGGATGGTCGGCAGGTCGTTCTTACGCTTCTGTTTTAAGCAGGGGAGTGGAGAATAACCCGCTAACTTTGATGAAAACCTCTGACAGCTCAACCTCTATCAGCATTTCGGTGGATGGGTCAGATGTGGCGGATAGGATGGAGAAGCTAAGAAGTTGGGCGGTGGTGTTCTTATCTCTTGATTCAAATGGCGGTGTTGAGGAAGGAATTCAGATCTTGGATGCGAAAATGGTGGGGGGTTGAATGGTGGCAATTGAACTAAGAGATGTGCTTGATTGGTTGAATGATTCAAACTTATTTTTAGGAATGTTGGCGATAGTTTTGAATGGTTGCTTTGTAACGTTTACGGTCCGGTGTACCTAGATCAGAAGGCGGACTTTATTAGGGAATTGAGAGATGTGCTTGGATGGTGGCATTTTCCAGTCTGTTTGATTGGTGATTTTAACATGATTAGAGGTTTAGATGAAGTCTCGAGTGGTTCTCGTTCCTTTAGGGAGATGGACGATTTTAACAGCTTCATTGACGATTGGAGGCTTATTCACATGCCTATGGGAGGAGCTTCTTTCACATTTTCAAATATGCAGGAAAATGCAGTTATGTCTCGCTTAGATAGGGTGCTCATCTCTGCGGATTGGGAAGACATGTATGGTGGGTGTGGTCTGAGAGCCTTTACAAGAACTTGTTCAGACCATTGCCCGATAGTGTTTTTATTTTCCAATACTAGTATTTTTCGGAGATCGAGGAAGTTCAAATTGATGTGACTCGATTTTCCTAACTTTCATGAGTTTGTCAGTTCTGTTTGGAGCAGGTCGGTCTCGGGTTCAAATAACATCTTTCTGTTGGCCGCTAAGCTCAAGAATCTTAAGGAGGACCTCAAAGTGTGGAATGAGTCTACTTTTAGAAGGAACGTAGTGGTGATTAAAGAAATTCTGGAATAGATTGCCTCCTTTGACCTTCGGGAGGAAGCCCAACAGCTTTTGCTAGATGATAGAGTGGAACGTTGCCTTTTGAAGTGCGATTTAGACAAGTTGTGGAAAAGAGAGGAGATATCTTGGAGACAGAAATCTAGAGATAGATGGAGTAAGGACGACGACAGGAACACTTCCTACTTTCATAAGGTTGCAAACCAAAATAGACGCCGCAACTTTATATCTGGTCTCAGGATCAGGGACGTGCAGTATGATGAGTATGACGATCTTGCTAATGCAGTGGTAAATTTTTACAAAGAGCTTTATAGAGAACCTTCGAGGTCCCGTCCCTTCCCTTGCAATCTGGGTTTCGCGACAGTAGATCAGTCAAGTCGGTTGATTATCACTAGGCCTTTCTCTAAGGAAGAAGTGTGGGGGGTGGTTAGAAAATGTGCGAATGATAAAGCTCCGGGTCCGGATGGATTCCCTATGGGCTTCTTTAAATCACATTGGGATATTGTCAAGCATGATGTCTTGTCAGCTTTGGAAGGTTTCTTGCGGGGTGAGATTCTTCCGCGGGCAGTTAATAGCACTTTTCTGTGTCTGTTGCCTAAGAAAGGCATTATCGAAGACATTAGGAACCTTAAACCTATCAGCTTAGTCAGTTCTTTCTACAAGATCTTATCAAAGACTTTGGCGCAAAGACTAAAGGGGGTCATTAATAATAGTGTGTCGGTTAACCAATGCGCTTTCGTTAAAGGCAGACAATTCTTGATGCCTCCTTGATTGCTAATAAGGTGATCGATTCAAGAAGTAGGTCAGGGCGCGCGGGTTTGGTGATCAAACTTGATATTGAGAAAGCTTTTCACCATGTGAGTTGGTCTTGTTTGTTTGAGGTCATGAGAGCCATGAATTTCCCAGATCAGTGGATTGTCTTGATTTCTTCCTGCATATCTTCGGCTTCCTTCTCAGTGATTCTGAATGGAGAGGCTAAGGGTTATTTTCCAAGCTAGAGAGGGTTGTGGCAGGGGGATTCATTATCCCCGCTTCTGTTTATTCTTGTTATGGAGATTCTCTCAAAGTTTTTCGACAAAGCCAGGGAACTTGGTCTTCTTGAAGGTTTTTACATGAATAACACTACAAAAAAGCGGCTGTTTAGCGTCGGTCACCGACGTCGTTTAGCGTCGGCTGCTGACCGACACTAAAGGATTTAGCGTCGCTCAAAAAAGCGACGCCAATTCTTCCGACGCTAAATTTTAGCGTCGGTCAGAAAGTGACCGACGCTAAATCCTTGACCGAATGGGTCGCTGACCAACCCAATTTTTTTTGTTTTCGTTTTTTATTCGTTTTTAATATTCATTTTCTATTTTGTCACTCCATTTTCTATTAATGTCCAATCAGTCACTCCATTTTCCAGTTATACAATTTGGTCACTTAGATTTATTAGGTCACCTTTTTCGTCACTTCTTGTCCAATCAGTCAATCCTTGACCGATCAGCGTGATGGTGGCAGCGGCGACGATGGCAGTGGCGGCAGTGGAGACGGCGGTTGGCTGGGGAGAAATAGAGAAGAGAAGAAGATGAGGAGAAGAAGAGGAAGAGGGAGGAAGAAGAAGAAGAGGAAGGCTGGATCTGGAGATCTAGAAAAGGAAGAAGAGGAAGAAGAAGAATAAGAAGAAGCAGAAGAAGAAGGCTGGAAAAGGAAGTAGAGGAAGAGGAAGAAGAAGAAGAAGGTTGGTTGGAGAAGAGTTTCAGAAAAAGAGAAGAGGAAGAAGAAGAAGGCTGGAGGAGGAAGAAGAAGAAGGTTGGAGGAGGAAGAAGAAGATGCAATTAGGGTTAGGGTCGACTGCGAGGTTTAAATATATATGTGTTTTAGCGTCGGTGTCGGTAACCGACACTAAAGCTGGTTTTTGGGTACGGGGTTCGTTTCTGACCCAAAACCAAATTTAGCGTCGGTTTATGGTCAGTGTTAGCGTCGGTCAGCAAGCGACCGACGCTAAATCCTGGGTCAAACGTGAGTCAAGGGTTTAGCGTCAGTTTTCGGTCGACCGACGCTAAACGCTTCCCCTTCAAGCGACGCTAAAGGGCCTTTTTTGTAGTGTGACATCAATAGGGTGGGGGAAGTTCATCACATCTTGTATGCGGACGATGCAGTTATTTTTTGTGATGCCACAGTGGAGCAGGTTCAACATGTCTTGGCCATTCTTATATGCTTTGAGGCAGTTTCAAGTTTGAAAGTGAATATTCACAAGTTGGTTATGTTTCCTGTTGGGGATGTTAGGGACTGTCAGATTCTTGCCGATATCCTCGGTTGTCCTCTTGGCTCTCTCCCGACTTCTTATCTTGGCTTACCTCTCGGGAACAGAATGACCACTAGACAGGTTTGGGATCCTTTGGTGGTTAAGGTTAGAACAAGACTTGAGACTTGGAAAGCAAAACTTCTCTCATTTGGTGGGAGAATGACTTTGCTAAAGAGTGTTCTCTCTCAGCTTCCCATCTACTATATGTCCTTGTTCCAGGCCCCGGTGCATGTGATCAAAGAGTTGGAGAGGATTCAAAATTGTTTTCTTTGGGAAGGTAGTGGCGAGACCAGACGCCCTCATTTGGTCAATTGGGAGATGCTCAAAGCTCCAAAATGTAGAGGAGGTTTAGGAGTTTTGGACCTTAGGCGTTTAAATAAGGCTTTAATTACTTGGTAAATGGGGTTGGAGGTTTGCAACGGAACGCTTGGTGGCGCAAATTAATTATGCATAAATGTGGTGCATGGAGATCAGAATGGAAACCTGTTTGGGACTCACACTCTGTTAGGCGTTCTGTTTGGAGGGATATTATCAGAATTAGCTCTAGTTTTTGGGAGTACGCGTGGGTCGATCCAGGAGGGGGTGGAGTTTCTTTTTGGTATGACTGTTGGATTCCGGGGTGAGTGTAGTAGATAGGTTCCCTATGATTGCGGTCGTGGCCCAATCTCTGGACGCTTTAGTGTCTGACTACGTTGTTATGTCTGACAGATTGGAGTGGCATATCCCTTTGACGACTGCTCTCAGAGGTGGGGCAGAGGAGGAGAGGATTTCGCTGATGTTGTTGCTAGAGGAGGCTGCGCCAGCGTGGATTTCACATGGCCCTCCGTCCCCCGTGTGGCATTTCAACCCCAATGGATGCTTCTCGGTGAGTTATTTTTTCCGAGTTATGTCCGATCAAGTGAGCATCGGGGTGGATGATTTCCCTTTCCAGACAGTGTGGGCGGATTCCGTCCCGACCAAGGTTACAGGCTTTCTCTGGCAGGTGTTTCACAAAAGCATCTCTACCTTTGAGAATCTGCAAAAATGAGGTTTTATTGGTCCTAGTTGTTGTGTTTTATGCAGAGCTGGCCTGCAGTCAGTGTCGCATTTGTTTATTTCTTGTTCTTTCACTCTTCAGGTTTGGCTCACTTTCAGTTCCAAACTTGCCATTTGGGGGCCTAGTCACTTTGACGTTGAGGTTTTTTTCGAGATTGGCATGTTAGGAACTGTAATAGTGAGTTCCTGAAGTTTAAGGATAGATTGTTACATGCTTTGTTCTGGTGTATCTGGGGCGAAAGGA
The DNA here is from genome assembly GCA_034768395.1 of Linum lewisii. Classification (NCBI taxonomy): domain Eukaryota; kingdom Viridiplantae; phylum Streptophyta; class Magnoliopsida; order Malpighiales; family Linaceae; genus Linum; species Linum lewisii. The sequence goes on along the minus strand of CM068303.1, from coordinate 44,590,001 downwards.
ACGACAAGATTTTTAGGAATGAGGAAAAGTCTGTAGATCAAATCGTCTGGAAGATTGCCTCTCTTGTGAGTAGATGGTTGAGGGTTGCAGATTGCATCTCTGCAACGGAAATTCACAAGTGGATGTCACTTTGGAATCAAAGTTTTGACCCGGGATGATTTCTTTGGGGTGAAGGTTGAAAGGTTGCTCGACGTACAAAGGGTGTTCGTCTCTTGTGTAGTTTGAGGCATGAGTCCTAGCTGTGGTCAGTTTGGGGGATTATTTTTTAGGGTCTTATTTTGGGAGGTTCCAGCACTAAGCTGCTGAACTTTGTTGCAGTTTCGGTTTTTTCCTCTGACCTTGTTTCTGGTTGGTAGAAGCCTCTTGCATTGTACAAACTACTTTTGATGTTTATATGATTATCTACCATTCATTAAAAAAAAAGATATTCCTACATATTTTTAAAGTTTCCCTCTTCCTTTACATGGTCGAGTACCCTCTTCGCTTCCTCTCCCTCGTTGACTCACCAGAAAGCTCCTCTTGGCTGAACCATCCTCCCAATCTGCATCTTCCTCGATTCCCCACCTAGTCTCTACTCGGCCAGCCGACAGACTCTCGACTACAACTAGTGCAAGCAACGACAAGAGGGGGGGGGGTTTCCACAAACGACAGAGGATGAGGTTGAGAGGTGAAGAAATGATGGGAGAATGAGGAGGAGAATCGATAACGAACTCAGAGAGATTGCAGAAAATCAAATTCTAGGGTTCTTAGAGTGTTGAATGAGTGATAGGAGTTGGGTGAGTTGGTTCGAGTGCGCTTGTAGATAAAATTATACACTCGGTGGGATGGGTGATATATTAAGATGGATGGGTGAGTTTGTATCAACTAAAGTATGGATGAATGATAAAATAATTGTACTTAATATCTTCTTTATCTTCTTATGCGTGTATAAATCTCTTTATGAACATAAAAATAAGTAATATCATTATTTATTTATATGAACCAAGTTGAGTGATCTTTTAGTTATCCGAATTATCATTAATTTAAATCTCAAAAATAAATTAATTATAGAAGGCTCATATTAGATCTTGAAAATGAATGAATGAGATTCGTATTGATTGGTTCAAATAGAGGGCAACATTTGGTGCTCCAGAAGCGCTACAGCCTTCACTATTTATATATAGATAACACTTCGATACCACAGGGTATCGATACCCTAACACTAAAATTTTGTCATATTTGTATTTGAACTTTGGAGTTTGAAGGCTTTAGTTTAGTGTTGAGGGGTTAGTATACAATGTTAGGGGTTTTAGGATTATTTTATGTGTTTATGATTTTGTAAATTAGACTTATTGTCAAATGTTAGATTTAGTTTGGGATACTATTTAGAGTTTTTTGTAGTGTTTGCGAGTTAAGATTTAGTGTTTAGGAATTAGTGTTCATGATTTATTGCAATAGGTTTTAAAATTCATTATTTAAGTTAGAAATTTTAGAAATGTGAACTTTTAATGCTAGTTAAAGTACTAGTTCTCAAAAATACCAAAGTGTTCACCATATACACAAAACTCTATGCTTTTTTTTTTTTTTTTGAAAATCAGTTCATTAAAAACCGAAAGGAATACAAAGTTTAGGGTTAAAACCCAAGGAAGAGCCAAATAATGGAAATGAAGAATATTAAACATCCAAAGCCCAAGTTACAAACTGAGCCCAAAGATGAAAAATATAACCCTAAACTCATTAAACCCTAAAAATGAAGACATCAGCCATCATCTTCTTCAACATCCTCGTCGGAGCCTCGCCGGAGCTGCAAACACCGTCGTAAAACACTGAGAAGGAGAGCGAACAAAGACATCCACCATTGATAGAGAAGTCCCTGCAACGATCTGAACAAATCCCACCCGGGTTCACTTAGGAAACCACAACATCTCCGAATCGTGGACGCAATGCACGAAGCAAGGAGGTAGGTGCAAGAGGAGAACGAGATGATGCACACCACAAAAGTGACTCCCTTTGTAACCAAGAGTCACACCAGAAGCTGAAAACTCAGATCTGAAATATGAAACCGCATGCCCACAAGGGGGGAAATCAGGCCCTCAAAGGGAAAAACAAGGCAGAACCGGATCTGCAAACAAATCTCACAAAGGAGAAGAGGAGCAAAAGATAAACCGCAAATCGATCGAACAAACAAACACAACAGCGAAAAAGCAAGAAAAAACGAAAGACAAACCGAAAAGAAGAAAGCAAAGAAGGAGAGTGGGGGGCCTTGCTGTCGCCGGCCTCTGGCCAGAACCTAGGACCGACGGCAGCCGGCAAGATAGCAAAAAGAAGGAAAAGAGTTAGAGAAATGCGAGAGGTTTTGAATTTCAAAAAGAAGTAAGAGAACCACCCACAAAACTCTATGCATTGCACAACTTATCTGATTCCAAAAAATTTATAGGAAACCCATGGCATTCATTATATATAAACCTGAAGAACATTAGGTATAATCTTATACTATGATGACTAAAAATTGTAATTAAGCTCAATTTAGACTTATTAAGACTAAATCTATTAATATATACGATTAGTTCAATGAAAATATCACTCTAGATAGTACACCCACTTTTAGTGGGTGTACCCAGTGCACCCACTTTTAGTGGGTGCACCGGAGTGTTTTCCCATTATATATATATGATCATAAAAGAAAACAAAGCGGAAAGTGGCTAAAGAAAAACCACTTGAAATACAACCGTAACATTTTTGAATATGAATCACAATCAATAACAAAAAAAATAAGTACGTAATTGCAATATATAATTAACTGGAACTCACACATGCATGGTAGTCAAACTTAGCTGATCAAGGCATCCACCGTATTCTTAAGAATTTGAATGATTTTATCCTTTTTAATTAACTCTTCAACCTTTTCTTTCACCATCTTGTCTTTAGCTTCAATGGTTTCATCTTTCTTAGTTTAACTTTTCCTCTCTTTTTTCCAGAATCTTGTCTTTAGCTTGAATGGTTTCATCTTTTTTTGTAATCTCTTCCTCCTTTTCTTTGAGAATCTTGTCTTTGACCTGAATGCTTGCATCTTTCTTGGTCAACTCATCCTCCTTCTCCTTCAAAATCTTGTCTTTGGTCTGAATGATTCCATCTTTCTTGATTAAGGTCACGTTTTCCTGTTTAATGGGCTAATTCCGCCGCAATTAAGCATTCTGGCGGAATTGGATTCCCAACAAAATCTGGTCAGTAATTTCATGTTTTCCTGCGAAATAGACCATTTAAAATTGAAATTTAACTCTATTGAATTGACTAAAATATCCCTATCACATTTCATAATCTACATTTTCAATCCTCTTCCTTATCGGCCTCCTTTTTCCATTCTCTCCTTGCTTCGCCATTCTCAGACAAATGACGAGCCGTCGATCTGCTCCTAGCATCGTCGTTCTGCAGAATCCAACTATTCAGTTCGACTCAAACCATTCAATTTCATTGAGGACCAACACGACAAACCATCCTCGGTCCAAAACCATTTGAATCTCAGTCCAAAAGACTAACCTGAACAATTTCAACAATGGTTTTCACAACAGCAACAACACTCTCAGTGTAATGCCCTTTAGCAACAATCCAATCAAAGAGCTCCCCCCCTTCACAGAGCTCCATAACAATATGAACAGCCACAGCACCATCATCCTCATAAGTATTCTCAATCGAAACAATATTCAGTTCCAAAGAATGGATTGCTCTCTTTTTCTCATCCTTATCCTCATATTCAGTAACCTCATCCTCACAAGTATCCTCACTCAACACATGAAGCTTCTTCTCGTTGACTACATAGTCTGTTCCAAAGAATGGATTGCTCCCTTTTTTGTTCTTCCCTTTCTCTTTGCTGTTCTTGGTGTTCTTTATAGAGCTGCTTCCAGGGCTTGCGCAACAGTTCCCAATTGAAACACAGCTTTAAAGGACTTGAACTTTGACGCTTGAATTTCTGTAGAAAGGTTGAATCAAGCGACACAGAAAAGGAAACGAAACTATCTAAACCCAGGAATCAGGAATCTTCGTATCAGATCTTTGATTCAACCCTTTAGATCTTTGATTCAACTAGATTAAGGGAAACGGGGTGTAAAGACTGGAGATTTGAGAAAGACCACATGAGGAAAGCTTGAGGATTTGGATTCAATCTGTTAGATTCCTCATGACTCTCCGGATTACACGATTCTCACCTTCACTAGACCAGCGACGGTGGTGGTGGAGTTGGTTCCAGCTGCGGGCTGCGGCGGCAGAAGATTTGGAACTGGAGGCGTCTAGGTCCGATCTGGAGGCATCTGGCCGGAGCATAGAGAGAGAAGAGAAGCTGTCGCCGGAACAGAGAGAGAAGAGAGGCGGTCGCCGGAACAGAGAGAGAAGAGAGGCTGTCGTCGGAACAGATGCCGTCGCCGAACAGATTCTCAGATCCATGTTTGAACAGAGAGAAGGGAGGCTGAGCAGAGAGAGAAGGGGAGGTAGGCAAATTGGGTATCTAACACACAATTCCAACGGAATCGTTAGATTCCGTTCAATTTAGGTCGGAATTATGAAATACTGTTGGGCCGTAATTAGGTCCATAATTTCGTTGGAATTGGGTCGCTACAAAATGCGAGGAAAACAAGGAATTCGCTGTTTCCGCCGTAATTGGCTGATTCCGGCCACGAAATCCTGGTAGGAAAACGTGGCCTAAGTCTTCTTCCTTTTCCTTCAACATCTTGTCTTTGGCCCGAATGATTTCATATTTCTTGATTAGTTCTTCCATCTTTTCCTTCACCATCTTGTCTTTGGCTTGAATGATTTCATCTTTCTTGGTCAACTCTTCCTCCATTTCCTTCAAAATCTTGTCTTTGGCCTCAATGATATCATCTTTCTTGATTAAGTCTTCTTCCATTTCTTTGAGAATCTTGTCTTTAGCCCGGATTCTTTCACCATTTTGGGTTAACTCTTCCTCTTGATCCTTCAAAAGCTTATCCTTAGCTTGAATCATTTCGTCTTTCTTGATCAACTCTTGTTCCTTCTACTTCAAAACTTTGTCTTTAGCTTGAATCTGTTGACTTAACCCCAACTCTCTCTTCTTCGATGCCTCCAACTCAGCCTTAATCTTATTAGACTCCCATAGTGAGCCCAAAATAATTCTTCTGTCGTTGGATATTTCCAACCTATCCCAGATCGTGTTGAACCTTGGTTGAACTCCGTACTTGTACCATGGGAACATGTCGTTCAACCTTTTGTACGAATCAGTGCTAGAGATATAGAAAACACAGAAACCATCGCGGTTGACTCTGCACTGGTAGTTGTATAGATCATTGTAGAGATCTCGTAGCCTTTGTCCCTTAATCACCACGCCATGTATCTTCAACTCGCCGGAGAGCTGCAAGGGGCCAACGAATGCGCCTCCCCAAGGGGGCTGTGCAGAATAAGCATCCCAATTTTGTTTCAAAACGCATACTGAGATGGAGTTGCGGTTTCCCAGGTTATCCAGGAAATGGGTGTCGGAAGACATATCCCATGACATGATATCCGGCATGATGATGTCAGGCATGATGATGATATATTATTTAATTTGTAGGCTTGTGTATTAGTGTGTTTTGGTGAATTTGCAGCTATGAATGGTTTGGGCATGTTAACTAATTAGCGCAGCACCCTTTTATAACACCTGCATGAAGACCTGGAAATCAATTTTAAATGACCAATAAACTTTACCCACTTTTTTTTAAGGTATAACATGGCCAGCGCGAGTTGGGGAGACTTGGAACGAATATTTTTGGCCTCTCTCAAAGACTCAAACAAAAGATTTGTTGTATAAAATAAAAATTTGTTATAATTTCCACTAACCCTTCAATTATAACTAAAGACTGAGGGATTTTATTGTCGTCGTCAAAAAATGGCCGGGAATCTAATTTTCGTTAAAGAAATACCGGATTTATATTGTGATTAGAAAAAGACTAGCAGTTTTTGGGTTGGACACATTCATTCATATTAGCCCGTATTAGTTGTTTCCTTCTTTTAAATTACTCATTTATTTTTTTATAAATTAAATTACTCATTGGATGCTGCTATATACAATTTGTATTTTACTTCGCGCAGTTCGTATTTTTTCATAAACGAACCATTATACTCTAATTGTATTTTACTTCGTGCAGTCCAGGTTTTATATAGTGGAATCTGTTTTTACTTTAGACAGTCCAAGTTTTACTTCGTGCAATCTATTTTTGCTTTGCGCAGTCCAAGTTTTATTTTGCGCAGTCCATTTTTACTTCGCACAGTCCAACGCAATCAGTCCAAGTTATTAGTTCATTGTGGTGGACTCGCAGCTCAATCAGGTACCCAACCAGCAAGAACAAGGTAGTTCCAGCACAATTAAGTACCCAAACGACCAAACAATAGTAACAAGGTACCTGCATCACAACCAAATACCTCATGGTGCATGTGGATTATGATATCGAATGGCTCTGGTGGAAAGATGAAATGGGAAGAAAGATTGGCAGCGAGATGCGGAATGAAGACAACTTATGGCAGATACTAGTGGACCCAAAGACAAGAACAACAGTTTTGTCAAAGATCCCTATGTATGTTCCTCTCGGTTCTGCCTTCGGGCTTACATATATATATATATATCACTATCATTCATAAAAAAAAAACAGTTTTGTCTATTTTTTATTTAACTACCAAAATTATCTTTTTACCTGGCAAAATGCTGGCCCGGCCCGATAAACTCGCTCAGCCCATCCAACCCAGTTCGATCCGTAGCCCGATTGACCAAAAAGTCAACAGTCCAACCCGCAACCCGCCCGCCCAACCCGAATAACCCGATTGTTACACAATTCATAATATCTCGTGCTTCAAATATCAAAGATATAAAATTTTCATCCACTTCTGACTTCACCAAGTTTATTTCCAAAACAATAAAATTAAAATAAAAAACAAAACAAAACGTTTGGCCTAAAAATGTCATAAAATGGAAGTGGCTAGATTTGATATTTTTTTGAAAGAATTGTCTAAATTTATAAATTAGTCCAATGTTAAACTCTAGAACTTAAAAGCTAAATTATATTCAATTCATTTTATTTATTATAAGTATATATAATTTATGAAAATAAATTATTATTTTTAATATATGAACAGCGGCTACAGCCTACAAGCTTTAAGCCTACTCGCGAATAAAAATTTAATATTTTTAAAAATTATTTATCACATAAAAAAATTTATATAAAATTTTGCAAATTGTAGTTGAGAGTTCTAGTAACCCGTGGGCAACCCGAGACCCGCCCGGCCTGTGACGGATGAACCCGCGACCCGATAAACCTACGACCGACTAACCGCAACCCGATGAACCACAACCCGATGAACTCGACCCGTGGCCCGCCCAGCCCGCCCGTTTGACAGCTCTAATTTTACTATTATTCATCAAATCATACCTTTTAGTGGCATCTCCTACAATGACTTGACTTATCTTCTTTGAAGTTTTGTTACGTAAGATAATCATCTGTTACGTAAGCCTTACATAATGAAGAGTATCTCTTACGTAATATGTCAAATTAAGCATGTTACGTAAGATAATCACCTGTTATGTAAGATAATTATCTACTATGTAAGTCTTACGTAATAAAAAATATCTCTTACGTAACATAATTTACTAACTCAAAGTCATTATAATTACAATAACACGAAGTCACCCTAGGAGGTCCCTCCTAATGTTTTCACCGTATAAAAGCCGGTATGAGTGTGCAGTTATTCGTGCACGAACTTGGATGAAATACGTGTACATTCATTGTTAAAAAAATATAAGTCATCAAATTTTAGTGGGCTGAATTTGTTCTTAGCCCATTGAAGATGGTCCAACTCAAACTAAACCGGCCCAAGCATTACGATATAGTCATCAGTGGACCCCGCCGCTCTTCACCCCCCGCTTTACTTCCCCACATGGGCTACGGACGGAAAGCGATTGATCACTGCCCCTTTTTGTTTTCTTTTTCTTCCCTAAAACAAATTCAAAGATTTCAGTTAAAAAAAAAACCAAATCAAAGACCAAAATATATTTATATATATATACGAATAAAAGGTATTTAATAATTGAATAGTTTTGGCATCTTTTTAACTGCTCGATGAATTGAGAGACGCATGGGTAAGTGTAACTGTAAAGTAGTTGGTTGGTAACTGGATCCCTCAACCTTCCCGACCATTACTCATTTTCTACAGTACAAGTAACTACTACACATAACACAACACTGTTCATTTTCTTCCGTATGAAGTGATATACTTACTCCGTATCATATTATTATTATTATATCTATTTTTTGTGATTTTAATAAATAATTTTTTTTTTCACGGTCTACGAGCACTGGGACGTGTCAATATGATCAATTACTTAGGAGTGATTTAATAGTACGGAATTTTACACCTAAGTCTAACTCGCAAATTTTGAAACTTAAAATCAACATACCTTGTTTAATAATGCGTCGGTTTTTTATGTGCCTAGGAAATTTTAGTATATGATAACAAGGGATTAGTAATCGACAATCGTGTATAATGTACAACTAGTTTCTCTTTTATCACGCTGATAAAGAAAGAATTCGCGTAGGTGTCAGCTAGGAGCAGATGTTGCAAGTTGTAACCGAAATTAACTGCCGACCCCGAGCTAGAGCCTAGAGCTAAAGTTAAGTCAAAACCTCCGTAAGGAACGAGGGAGAAGCCCAATGCAATGCAAGATCCCTAAATCATGTGCATATTTAATACATATATACACTAATTTCAGACCGGATTAGGAGTGGTGACAAAATTATGGATTATGTCTATAAGACATAATCCATAAGAGCCATTAGATCTCCATAAAATAGATCTAATGGTGGAGGGATTATAGTAATAAAATAATGGGATTCCCCTATTTATTATGCCATATTAAATATTTTTATTACTCCAAATTCTATTATACTACTTACCTTTTCCATTTTCATTCCTCTTTTAACCGTTGCCACAAAACAAACCGCACCCCCATTCTCTCCCAAATCTTCTTTGCAGTAAAAAACGAGTCTGCTCTTAGTCGCCGATTGCAACCGCCGTCGCTGGAAGAGCCGACTCAGTCTTCTCGTTTAGGTAAGCACTACCGAGCGACATTCCCTCTGCCGATTCATCCCAACTAATTTCGATTCCTGATTTGGTGCAGTTGTTTAGTGCAGCCGCTGTGGTTTCGTGCAATCAGACGTTTTTGGGGTTTCGATTGTGTTGGGAATTAGGTTTCTTAACCAGCATTCATCGCGATTTTTCGTTCTGCTGCAATTGTTTGGGAATGGTTTGGGTACTATTATTAGGTTAATACTAGTATCGCATATGAAACTTGTTTGAAATGTCTATGTTTCGATTTCTCGTTTTGCTGCAAATGTTTGGGAATGGTTTGGAGATCTAATACTATTATCAGCAGAAGTTGTTGTTTCAGATGAATGATTTGTGTTATTGTGGTTTGTTTGATTCCTTTTGTACGAGAATTCTTGTATTTAGAATGACTCTGTTTTTGTGTTCTATGAAAGGGTTGAAGTGGTGCTAGATGAAGTAATAATAGTATTGTAGCGTTACTATTATTGATTTCGTAAGCCTGATGAACATCAGAATTGATAAAATACTATTATTAGATATATAACTGATGCGCAAATTAATGCACACTAGTTTTACTCACTAGATCGCTCTAGCGAGATCGTTACTTCCCAAGGGTCTTTCTGTTTCTATTACTCAACTAATGTGGAATAAGCTATTCGGGTTTAAACGTTTGGTTTGGAAATGGTGGTGAATGAACTAAAAAAATCTAGAAATGCAAATTAAACCAATCAAGCAGGCAAACAAGATGGAGCTTCAAGAATTGACTAAGGCGCTTGTCCAGACTCGAATCCGTTCTAGCTCGACTAAGATGGATGATGCAATGCAACTAAGGTTTTAACAGACTCAATTCCTCGACGCTTCCTTTGGCAATCTCTACTCCATGGTCAGGACGCAGAGAAACTATCCTAGCAAACCTATGAGTTCCTATGGTCAAGATAACTCATAAATCTCCAAGAATGCACGAAGAACAATGAAACGCCGCACAGAAATGCAAAGAGATTAATTTCACCGGCCCTATGGTCAAGACACCGGGTAATCTTAATGACCTTCTAAACCCTAGAATGACTCACGTCCATGGTCAGAACCGCAAGACAAAGATGAAGCAAATTCTACGATATGGTCAATCAGCGAATTCAAGAGCTTCAAATTAGGGTTTTAGAAAAATCTAAATTAAGTCTGAATAAACCTCAATTAACATAAACGGGTTAGAAACCCGACATCATCCATACAAAGCTTTGCTAGAACTTCATCTAATCTGAACAAACTAAGAGTTTAGCTCGACATCATCGCAGAAGCAATTACAGAAACAAAGAAGAAGAAAACTGGAGAAGAAGACATCTTACTCCGAGTAAACCTAATCCTGTCGAATCCTAGAAACTCCTGAGCTAATCCTCGCTTCTCCTCGCTTAATCGTCACTTCAAAGCTTCAATATCCTCCTCCGAGAGTGTTTGGTTCGTCGAAATTAGAATGAAGAATGAAGTCCCCCCCTCTCTCCCTTGAAAACCCTGTTTTACTCTCCGAAATCCGTCCTGGGAAAAAGTGCGCCCGGAGGCACTTAAAAAGTGCGCCCGGCGCACTTTTCCATGAAAATGGCGCACTTTTGTGGCCGATGGAAAAATTCCAGGAGACTAAAAATAAAGTGCGCCTGGCAGCACCAGAAAAGTGCGCCGGCGCACTTTTCATGGATTTAGGCGCACTTTTGCCCCTGGAAATGATCTTCAGCTCTTTTGATGATTCCCGCTCCGTTTGAACTCCAAATTGATCCCCGTTTGAAGTGCCGAGCTCGTAGAAAAGTCATCCACAACGTGGTAACCTGAAATCTCAACAAAAACAACTCGAAACAACATCAAATTGCCCAAAAGAGGGCCAACGGGAGATAAAACATATTTTTCATAAAAGTCATTCAAGTTCATCACAATTCGGAGTCAAATAAGGGGAATGTCGTTCAAATGTGGCGATATAAACGCGATAAATCTAACGTCATCAATAACATTATCAGTTATTTGAAACTAAAAAGGAACAATGAACGAAATATCAACTGAAGATGATTATGAACACAAAACATAAAAAATAAATCATTTATTATCGTATTGAAAATCGAGTTGATACTGAGTAAGTAAAAAATGAAAGTTTAGAAATAATAGTATTAGCTGGATAATATTATTAGCATACTGTGTCCTTGCAAAATTTCGAGATTGTCTGCCGATGGTACAATATTCTCAGTCGTTTCTGAATGATTTTCATCGATTGGATCATCGGGTATGAGATTAAGATCAAAACCTTCGCTCCTAGGCTGCTGGTTGGCTTCATCGATTACAACATGAGACTCCATGAGACAAGCAAACAGCCGCAAGCTAGGGAAATGAGAATAAGGAACTGAATAATGAAAAAATAGCAGGTAAGATATATGTTTAATCTCGGATTTGAGCAGGAATAATATTAGTAATAATTTGGTAACAAAATAAAAGATTGATTACAAAGAATAAGAATAATATCATTATATAAATGCCTTCCTAAAATGACTCAAATATAATCAATGCAATTAATTGACTAATTCCCTAATTAATTAGCATAATCCGATCAGATCCTATGGCTTGTGAATCCAACGGCTGTGAGTGGATTTTGTTTAGGTGACATAATTTAAATTATGTCACCATCCTTCAGCCGATTTCCGACACCTAATTGTAGCATACGTGTCGCATTAGTGTTAATTACTGAGGATTCTTTTTTTGGTAGAAGTTTCGGAGCGATTCTATAAACTACTCTACTTAATTACTCTCAGCTGATTGTAAATTGGAACCTCAAAATCAACAAAATCATGCAAATAATAACTGTGGATGGGAAAATATGAGTAGCATACCAAATCTGAACTCGGTGCATTTACAGAAGCAGTAACCCACCCAAAATTACTGGGTTCCCTTTCAAGTCAGATTTTGGGGCTCAAATCATAACCACCAAAAAAACAGAGGGAATTAAGGCAGAAAGAAATCTGAAACATTAAAGGAGAAGAGAGAAGCAGGTAAAGCAGCTTCATCAACACATCCCCCCCTCAAACTTCAACCTCTTTTCTTTTTCCCCCTCCTCACGGCTCAGTAACCCTATCCTAATCTATAAAATTGAAGAACAGAAACTAGCCTGCTGTATATAGCATTGAAGTTAAAGACTGGAAGACGACTTCTTCACAAGGGATGGTGAGACCCATGTCGTGGTCGAATCCAAACTCCTCTCGCCTTATGAAGCAAGCTCTGGAACTCAGGTCGGCTAAGGAATGAAATGGGGACAATGTATCTGCTTCTGTTCTCTCCAACGTACACAACAAAGTGTCCCTTTGGTACATCTACTGGAAGCCCTCCATAGCCGCAGCCTTCGTAGTATGATTGATTATCGATCTCTTTCCCAAGCTGGAGCAACGCCTAAGGATCTGTTTGAGGACAGCTGGCTGTGGGAGTTTGTTTGATTTTGATTTCCTTATGGCCATTTCTGAAATTGTTGGGGTTTTGAGAGAAGAACAGAGAAAAAAGGTCTTTAAAAATGGGTATGTTGGATTTTGTGAGTTAGTTGGTTTGGGGTTTGTGTTTTTGGGGGAGGAGGGGGTATTTATGGTTGGGAAATTGAGAGTAAAGAAATTAGAAATTGTTTGGGGTGACCGAACCCATTGCCGTTAATACCACATTGTTAGTTGTTATAGCCCTTCCTCGAGACACAATGTCTCTTCACCCGGCCCCACTCTAATTTCTCCTCTATGAATCTCCACATTCGTTTTAGATTTTGTGTTGTTTGTATAGTTTCAACTCCTTTTTATTTTTAGCTCATAATCACAAAAAATATGGTTTATTAGGTATAAATAATGACTTTTTTCGCTACATTTTTACTATGACTTGTCTTTGTTAGATTGTCTCTAAATCGGTTAAGTTATTTAGTTGTATTGAATTTTATTTATAGCATGGGGTTATTGTATGCATGAGCTGTTTGAAAATCACACAGTAGATGTTGAACACAACGAATTACCTCAGTAGCTTTGATTTTGCTTCATACACAAACTTATTTATGTGATACTTTTAGTTTCAGGTCTTGTAGTTTCTCCGGTTCTTGATCTTAGATCGTGTAACTAGCTAAAGCCCAATTAGAGGAATTACTTATCATGAATAGATTGTACATAATAAGAGGTGAATATTTGAGGGGTCTTCCTCATACCTAGATCCATCATCTACCATTGTAAATCAAAGTTATGTCAAAATTTGTTAATCGTGGCAAAACTTGATAACGTATAGAAACGTAGTCATACAATAAGTTATTATTTCCCGAGAAAAAATGAAAAGAATGGAGTTTTATTTACCAATTGACCTTGTGTTAAGGGTTTTTTGTTTGAACCATGAGACTATGAGAGGAAGTACTTAGTCAAGAACATTGAATTAATAGCAAAGCAGGAAATCTTGGTAAAGGAAATTGGTAATCATGAAATGGTGATAATAAGTAAGTAGATATGTTTAATAAGTATACTACTGGTCCAACTTTTCAAAAAAAGTAGTGCAAATGTATGCTAATTTGTCCCCCTCTTCACGGGTGATTTCAGCTTTGGGCACATTATTCGATTTTATTGTCCCTATTAACCTTTTTTCACTGAAACAGGGCCTTCTTTCTTCCCACTCCTGACTATGGGCATGCAAGGGGAAAAAATAGAGGGGGATTGGGAACTTAATTAATAAACAAATAATCTCATGCAATGCAATGCAATGCATCATTGATTCAACAGCACGGCGTTGGACATTGTTTTGAGCAAATTTAGGTTGAAAAATCTTTACTTGCAATTGACGAAATCGTCCATCAAAAGAAGTTATTTTCTTTAACACCGTTGCAATAGATCAGCATGTTCTAGTATTATAAGTTCGATTTGCAAGGCTAATGTATATGAGTTTGAGATTTGCAAGTAACTTTTTATCTATTCTTGCCTTTCTGATGGTGGACTTTACAGTTGCTATTGATCGTTTATGAAATATTTGAGTGGATGAATCACGATCATAAATTAAGAGAAAAAGTGTCATATATAATTAAAAATCGGTATGAAAGGTATGAGATTTGGAGAAGTATAGAGTTGGGTTATTTGGAGAGGCATTGTTGCATGTTAATATTTCTTGGGTAACATCTAACAGCCTATACTTATAGTAAACATCCAGGGACGTGCATCCTCCTAGTATTAGCTAGACGGTGGTGTTAAATTCGAATATTTCACATGAACGATCTGTGGAGATGTTACGACGTATATATTACTAAGGTTTCGCATGAACACCAAGGTCACCCTTACGGATATAGGATTAAGGGTAACCCAATAATATATTTTGGGTTGATTAGTCATTGGGCTTTTCAAATAATGTTATTTAGTGTGAATATAGTTTAAGATCATATCACTTATATATAGAATTATCCATGACATATCATTAACTGTTCAGAACATTTTGTTAAGACGTCTACACAAGATGGTTAAATCACTTATTGTTGAGGCTTGTATAGCATCAACTTGTAATTAAGTGAAAGGAAACAACTCCCGAAGAAGAGATGATTTCATTTTGAATGGAGAATGATGGCATCAGCAGCAGCTTGGGGTCCTGCCTTGTTCAGCATTGAACGTGGTAAATATAAAGACAGGGAGAGAGGGTCCCGAGGGTCAGTACTCAGCAGTAACAATAAAGTGTACTGAAGTTGTACCACCATATATGCCACCGTTTCCCAACTTGCCCTCTTTTTTCTTTTCGAGACTTGTAATTCAACGGATCAAGTCATCCATCATCACTACCCTACCCTCCTCTCTATATATTATTATTTGTTGTTTTTATATGAGGGGGGACCCCACTCACTGTCTCTAACTTCGTCTTGCTGGCAGCTCCTGTTTGAGAAATACACCAATTCACATTACTCTGTTTAGTTAGGCATTGATGTTCCATGGTTAGATAATGGATGGATGATATTGCGCCTTCTCATTTCTGCATCTCCTTCCTTCGTTGCTCTCATCTTCTTCCCCCCACTACTACTTATTATTATACGATGTCTCTCTCTGTCTTTGTCAGCCAAACTTGGTATGCTTTTCTTTTCCATTTTATCTTATCTTTACTTAAATCATCATCATAATATTAAAGAGTGTATAGAGCCACAACGCCACCCTACTCTTTCACCTACAACTAGAGTTCTCAAACGGGTTATAAAACCATCCGCACTCATGCAATTCACTTGCAATTGCAAAAATGATCCCCACTGCCACCTCATTCATTTTTGCAATCTACTCACTTTTAATTTCTTTCACTATACACCAATGCAATTCATTTGCAATTTCATTTAGAAGGACCACACACTCTTTTCATTCAATTACTCACTTTTGTGTTTATCATTTTACTATAGTTAATTATACATTTAAGGAAACAAATAAATATTAATTATAATATTCATTTAGAAATGATATTTATATATAATTTATTTTATTCATATAAATTAAAATGTACAAATACAATATTTTCTAATTAATAAGTACGTTATAATTTAACGAGTCTGTGACTAACGTAAACACAATATTCAAACAACACAGATACATATATAGTCATCGAATAACACAAGTACATATGAAGTGATAGTACATATTAGTCATCATCCTCATCGTCTCCAATCAATTTCATAGCTCTTCTATCAAGTTTGTTTTTTATTTTATTTGAAGATAGTTGTAGTTGTGATTATGAAATATTTAATATATATTTGGATGTAGTATTACTTTTATTTAATTATATTTAGTAATTATTAAATATAGCTCATAAATATATATAATTAATTTAATGTAGTCATAACTCGGTGGCGAAACACGTTATTTCCTCGTGTTCTCTCCTTCTCCGATTATCACATCTGTATAATCAAATTGACGATTTTGGAAAATCGTGTTGTGGTTGTGAAATATTTAATATAAGGTTATAATATTACTTTTATTTAATTATGTAAATAATTATTAAATATAGATCATAAATATTTATAATATTGCTTTTCATTTAAAGTTAATAGCATAATTAAATTATTACATTAATATAATATACCTAACTATCATATAATCATTAAACAATCACATATACATTCATAAACTAACTAATATGGCCCCACTTTGCCCACTTTGCAATTGCAAAGTGAATTGCAACAAATGAAAGCTTGCAAAAAAAAGGTGTCTTCCACACCCATGCAATTCACTTTGCAATTGCAAAGTGAGTGCCATGTCATCTTGCAATTCAAGATGCAATCCTAGTGTGGATGCTCTAAGATGGGGTAATATGGCTACGGGTCATTGGTTTGTTGAATTCCATATTTCAACTGGTTATAGGTAAATTCAATCATAGCTTGCGTTAGTTTGCGGGATTTTTCAATTGGATACTTTAAATTAATTTAAATTATGAGTCTGGTTGGGGACTAGACTAAGACAACTATTACAGGGGCGGATCCAAAACTGAATTATGAACTGAGGCGAAATTGAAGAAAACATTTTCAGAATAACATAAAAAGTCTTCAAAACTATACCTGCAACTTCAATTTTACACTTCTAATTGTAAATGGGCTATTAATATTTGAGCTTTAATTAATTAAATTTGAAACTAAGTCTTAAATTAATCCACGATTGAGTCGAACTAATACAACATTGAACCAATATTCAAAAATGCACTGAGCTGAATTCAAAATACCCAAAAATGTATACTCAATTTTCAAGGACGGGACCAAAAGACGGGTGAGTCGGGGCTCACCCGGGCACACCTGGATCCGCCCCTGCAACTATACCAAAAAACTAACTAATGTTTATTCTTGATTTCTCCTTTTTTATGTCATACTCAAGAACTTCACAAATCACTATATTTTATGCGTCAAATGGTGAGTATATAATTGTATACACTAGTAAAATGCATGTAACAATCGTTTTGTAGTTATAAATTTCAGAAGACCTCTTCAAATCCCGACCCAACCCACTCTTAAATCTAGAACTCCAATAATATTTAGATTCTAACATGTTTATAAGTTTAATAGTGAATTTTAAATTGAACCCATTATTAATTTTCAACTATTCTAAATATTTTAGTAAATAAGAACAAGTACTGCCATAGTAACAAAAGTGCTTTTATCTTACACAGCTTTTGTGGTTTCAAAAAAAAGAAAAAGCGGATGGAAGAGGTTTTTGCAAGTTGGCAGATAATTTGTCTCCATATTGGCTGGAGAGTGGAGAGGTTCATCAAGAAACGGCAGTTATTACGGTTGTTTATTATTGCCTCTTTAACATTTATAAATGGAAAAAAAAAAAGATAGTTTTTTGGCAGTTTTGGGGATAGCGTGGTCCAACAAGTTTTAAAAGCTTTTATTGTTGTAATCTTATATGATCGCCCTAACCGCCCAGCCCATACCAAAACTAAAATATACGATATGATGAAACAAGTTTAGCAGGTGGAATTAGAATAATTCAAAGATTTATTGAATTGAAGTAAAAATTATCTAGTTTGTGATGTTATTACTCACTAATTTATTAGGAATAATACTATTTTTTTTTTTTTTTTGAAGTTATTAGAAATACTCTTGTTGCAATGAAAATTGGATATACAATCATAGTTTTTTTTTTTATGGTAATTCTCATGGAATTGGGTAGATTCCATGGAGTTTAATGCGTGAGAATTTGTTTTTAAAGTTGAAAAATCAAAATTCTTGTTTGGATACTAATTCGAGTTTAAGATTTAGGTGATAAAAATTTTAATTGGATAGTAAAAATACAAAATTACCTTTAAAATGGTATTGAAAAGACATAAATCGTTTTTCAGGTGGATTTGGAAGGTGGAATTGGGTATAATTCCACTACATTTTCAAATTTCATGTTTTCGTCTCTGATTGTTGGTCAAATTATCTCCATAATTAAATTTCTCTCTCACCTAAATCCAACACTAAAAGGGATCTCCAATGACCCTAAAATTAAAGCTTTATGGTAAAAGCTCCAATTTGATTGGTGGATATTAAAATAATAAATAAATTAAAAATAATTTAAAAGAATATGAATTTTATTTTATAAAAAGAAAAGTTTTTATTAAGCTTTTGCATAAAGTTTTTTAAAATAACCAATCAAATCACTCTTCTCTTTTAAATTTCAATTCTTTATTTTTTAATTTTTATTTTAATATCCCCAATTTTAAATTGGAGCTTTTACCTTTTAAAATTTTTAAAAATTTGGGGGGCTTGGAAAGTTTTTTGGGGGGTTGGTTTTTGGTGGAAAGGGGAAATTTAAAAATTTTGGAGAATTTGCCCCCAATCAAGACGAAAACATAAAAAATTTTAAAATGTAGGGGAATTATCCCAAAATTTCCCCCTTCCAAATCCCCCTGAAAAACGATCTGTTTTTTAATACCTTTTAAAGGGGAAATTTTGGGGATTTTTACTACCAATTAAAAAATTTTTTCACCTAAATTTTTAAATTTTGAATTTGTACCCCCAAAAAAGAATTTTGTTTTTTAACTTTAAAAAAAAATTTTCACGCTTAAAAAACCCCCAAAAATCTCCCAATTTCCATGAGAATTCCCCAAAAAAAAAAAAAAATGATTGTTATTCCAATTTTTTTTTGGAAAAAAAATTTCAAAACTTCAAAAAAAAAAAAAATAGTATTTTTCCTAATAAATTAGGGGAGAAAAAACTTTTAAAAACAAAAAAATTTTTAATTCAATTCAATAAATCTTTAAAATTTTTCTTTTTCCCCTGCAAAAAATTGGGGTTTATCATTTCATTTTAGTTTTGGTGAGGGGGGGGGGTTTGGGGGGATCATTTTGATTACAAAAATAAAAGCTTTAAACTTTTGGACCACGCTATCCCCAAAATTTTTAAAAAACTATCTTTTTTTTTTTTCCTTTTTTAAATGTTAAAGGGCCCCAAAAAAAAAACAACCTTAAAAACTGCCGTTTCTTGATGAAAAACCCTCCCTTCCCCCCCCCCAAAATGGAACAAAATTTTTGCCAATTGCAAAAACCCCCTTTCCCTCCGCTTTTTCTTTTTTTTTAAAAACCCAAAAGTGGTAAGATAAAAGCACTTTTGTTTTTTTATGGGGGGGACTTGTTCTTTTTTTCTAAAATATTTAGAATAGTTGAAAATTTTAAAAAAGGTTTTTAATTTAAAAAATTCACTTTTAAAAATTTTTTAAAATGTTGGGGTTTTAAAAAATTTTTGGAGTTTTAGATTTAAGGGGGTTTTGGGGGCGGGTTTTTAAGGGGGTTTTAAAAATTTTAACTACAAAACGTTTGTTAAAATGCATTTTTTTGTGTTTTAAATTATTACCAGTTTTTAAGCAAAAATTTTTTGTGATTTGTAAAAAATTCTTGATTTGTGCAAAAAAAAAAAAAAGGGGAAATCAAGAATAAACTTTAGTTATTTTTTGGGGATAGTTGAGGGGGGGTTTAAAAGGGGGTGCCCGGGGGGCCCCCCTCCCCCTTTTTGGTCCCCCCCTTTTAAAAATTAGTATTTTTTTTTGGGTTTTTTTTAATTCAGCTCAGTGCATTTTTGAAAATTGGTTCAATGTTGTTTTTTGGGCTCAATCGTGGTTTTTAATTTAAACTTATTTTTAAATTTTAAATTTAAATTTAAAAACCAAAATTAATACCCTTTTTTTCTTTAAAAGTGTTTTTTAAAAGTTGCAGGTTATTTTGGGGAAATTTTTTTGGGGTTTTTAAAAAAGGTTTTTTTAAATTTTTCCCCTCGTTCATTTTTTAGTTTGGTTTTCCCCCCCGTTATTTGGGGCTTTTTTCTTTCCCCCAGCTCTTTTTTAAAAATTTTTAAAAACCAAATTGGGCCCCCAAAACCCAGGGGAAAACTATGTTTAAATTTTTCCTTTTAAAACCTTGAAATATGGAATTCAAAAACCAACCCCCCAAAACCCTTTACCCCATCTTAGAGAAAACCCCACTAGGATTGCCCCCTTTTTTTCAAGTGACATGGCACCCTTTTTAAAAATTCAAAGTGAATTGCATGGGTGGGGGAAAAACCTTTTTTTTGAAAAACTTTCATTTGTTGAATTACTTTGAAATTTTCAAAGTGGGAAAGGGGGCCCCCTTTTTGTTTAGTTTTTTTAATGAAAACTTGATTTTTTTTAAGGTTTTATGAAATTTTTGGTATTTTTTAAAATTTAAGAATAATTTAATTTTGCTATTAACTTTAAATGAAAAGCAATATTAAAAAATTTATGATCTTTTTTAATAATTATTTAATAATTAAATAAAAGTAAAATTATAACCTTATATTAAAAAATTTACAACCACAACTACGATTTCTCAAAATCGTCTTTTTATTTTTACAAAAATTTTTAATCGGGAAGGAGAGAACACGGGGGAAAAAGTTTTTTTTGCCCCCGGGAGTTATGATACTTTTTAAATTTTTTATATATATTTATAGCTATTTTTTAAAATACAAAATAATTAAATAAAAGAAATACTACACCCCCAAAAAATATTAAAATTTCATAATCACAACAAAAAAATATTTTTCAAAAAAAATAAAAAAAAAAAATTGATAGAGGCTATAAAATTTTTATTTGGAAAAGTGGGGGTGATGATAATATGTACTATCACTTCATTTTTTACTTTTGGGTTTTCCGGGAAAGGGGGTATATATGTTTTTTGTGTTGTTTAATATTGGTTTTCGTTTTTACCCCACCCCCTTAAATTATAACGTACTTATTAATTTTAAAATATTGGATTTGTACTTTTTTTAAATTTTATGAAAAAATAAATTTTTTATAAATATCATTTCAAATGAATATTTTTAAATTTAAAATTTATTTTTTTTTCCCTTTAAAGTAAAAAATTTAAATATTAGTTAAAAAAATAAACACAAAAGTGAGTTTTAATTTGGAAAAAAAAAAAAAAAAAAAAAAAAAAAAAAAAAAAAAAAAAAAATTAAAAAAAAAAAAAAAAAAAAAAAAAAAGAAGATTGGGAAAAATTTAAGGGTGGAGGGGGGGATATTTTTTTTTAATTGCAAGTTTTAAATTTCAAAAAGGGGCGGAAAAGGGTTTTTTAAAAACCCTTTGGGGGAAATTTAGTTGAGGGAAAGAATTTGGGGGTTGGGGGTTTTGGTCTATACACTCTTTTAATTTTTTATGATGATTTAAGTAAAATAAGATAAAATGGAAAAAAAAGATACCCCAAATTTTGGTGGGGAAAAACCCCAGGGGGGAATCGTTAAAAAAAATAATTTTTAGTGGGGGGGGGAAAAAAATGAGAAAAAACGAAGGGGAAAGGGGGGGGGAAAATGAGAAGGGGCCCAAATATCCATCCATTATCTAACCTTTTGGGAAAATTTAAAACCTAACCCCAAAAAGGGGGAATGTGAAAATTGGTTTTTTCTCAAACGGGAGCCCCCCCGCAAGACGAAGTTAGAGGGGGATGAGGGGGTCCCCCCCCTAAAAAAAAAAACAAATAATAATATATAGAGAGGAGGGTAAAAGGGGAGTGATGATGGATTACTTGATCCCCTTTAATTACAAGTCTAAAAGACAAAAAAAGGGGAAGTTTTTGGGGAAAAAGGGGGAAAATTTTTTTGGGGCAAATTTGTACAAATTTTTTTTTTACTGCTGAGTACTGGGCCCCCCGGGGCCCCCCCTCCCTGTCTTTATATTACCACGTTCAAATGCTGAACAAGGCGGGGCCCCCAAAGGGGTTGGGGGCCCCATTCTCCATTCCCCAAAAAAAAACATCTCTTCCTTTTGGGAGTTGTTTCCCCTTTACTTAAATTACAAGTTGATGTATACAAGCCCCCAAAAATAAGGGGGTTTAACCATCTTGTGTTGAAAATCTTAAAAAAATTTTGAACATTAATGATATGGGCATGGATTTAAATTTTATTTTATTAATGATATGATCTAAATATATTCAACTAAATAAATTATTTGAAAAACCCCCAAGGTAATTTAACCCAAAAAATATTAAATTTGGGGTTTCCCTTAATTCCTATTTCCGTAAGGGTGACCCTTTGGGGTTCATCGAAACCTTAGTTAAAATATCGTTTGTAACATCTCCCAGATGTTTTGTGAAATATTTCCCCAATTTAACACCCCCGTTTTCCTTTTAAAATAGGAGGATTTCACGCCCTGGAGGTTTTCTATAATTTTTAGGCTTTTGATGTTACCCAAGAAATATTTTAAAATTCAACAATGCCTCTCCAAAAAACCCCCTCTATCCCTTTTCCAAAATCCATTTCCTTTCAAACGGGGGGGGGGGGGGGGGTTTTTAATTATATTTGACACCCTTTTTTTTTAATTTATTCGGATTTACCACTAAATATTTTTATAAAAGGGTCAATAGCAATTTTAAAGTCCACCATCAGAAAGGCAAATAGATAAAAAGTTACCCTTTCAAATCTCAAAATCATATAATTACCCTTGGGAAACGAACTTATAATACTAGAAAATGCGGGTTATTTCAACGGTGTTAAAGGGAAAATAACTTTTTTTGATGGACGATTTCGTCAATTGCAATAAAGATTTTTCAACCTAAATTTTTCAAAAAAAATGTCCAACGCCGTGCTGGGTTTAATCAATGATGCATTGCAAATTTCTTTTCATGGAAAAATTTTTTGTTTTTATTAAGTTTTCCCAAACCCCCCCTT